>JAUPFV010000001.1:161785311-162420119 GCA_036936605.1 Limnanthes douglasii subsp. nivea
CAACCTCATACTCAAATTCTGGTTCACTCGGTTCTCTGGGTGACTCGTGGTCATCCTTAACCGTTAACCTGAGTGATGAGTCCATCATGCCAGCAGCACCACCAAACAGCCCAGTATCTGTTTTTGGGTTAGATATATATGATGACTACTACTCAGCTGACTCTCAACCATTGGAAGTTGTTCCACAGCTTGCTGCTGAACCTCAGCCAGAACAGGTTCCAATGTTTCATGCTGCACCTCAGCCAGAGGTTAAAAACAACAAAAGGAAGAGGGAAGACGAAGTTGGTCCATCGAGGACAAAATTTTTAAGCATGATGGACGTTGATGTTGAAGCTGAGGATAAAGAAGAGAAAGAGAAAGAGAAAGTCGAAGACAAAGAGAAGAAAGAGAAAGATGATCAGCACAAAAAGGATAAAGAGGAAACAGTTGGTGATGAATCATCTACCAACTGCTAGAGTTGGTTTTAGTTTTTTGTTTTTTTGTAATCCAACTTGTAATCCTCCATTTTGTAATCCAAATATATTTTGTACATCATTTCCAACATTACTGAATGTTACTCATTTTCAACATTGCTGAATGAAAATACCAATTCGCAGCTTAACACATGACAAATATCACGACTCCTAACTGAACTCCATTCGCATCACAAATCTTGTCCTACTTCGCAGCCTATCATGCGAAACGTAATATATGCTAAATGGGTCATCTGATTTACCAATGATTCGCATCCTGTTAAAATTTAACATAATTGTACATAGTTCGCATGTAATCCTGATAGATGTTTGTAGTCCAACTTGTAATCCTCCTTTTTGTAATCCAAATATGTTTTGTACATCATTCGCATGTTAACCTGCTATATTACTAATTTTCAGCCTTACTGAATATACTGGTATTTTTATTAAATAACAATTCGCAGCTTATCACGTGACAAATATCAGGACAACCTTTACTGAACTCCATTCGCATGAAAAAATAGCCCTATGTCGCATCATAACATGCGAAACGTAAGGATATGAACGTGTTTGATCTGGTTTTACAAATGATTCGCAGCCTGTTAAAATTTCACATAGTTGTACATAATTCGCATGTAATTCGAATGTACAAATGTCTAGTTTGCTGTACAGAACAATAACTATTCAAAAAAAATAAATGTCCTTAAACTGGAACATCACAAGTCCTCCGGTTATGGCCTGATTTCGAACATCTGCCACACCTTAACTTCTTGGTTGAGATTTCACCTCTAGAAGGGATTCGCTTTTTCTTAGGCCTTCCGGAGCGTCTCTTAACGTTCGGAGGCAGAACTTCAACAAAAGAAGGATCGTTAGCGCTGGACCCTTCGCCGAAATCAGTTAGAGCTGGTATGCTGAAAGAGTAACTTTCCCTGTAATTCTTAACCGTAAAGAAGGGTTCTATTACAGTCAATGGATCTTGGTCAGTGTATTGTAATGCCGCTAGACTGTGAGCACATGGAAAACACTCTTGTTGCCATGATCCGCATGAACATTTGAAATCCAACAGATTAACAACAGCCACAGGAGTCGAAAAGACTTCGAACACGGCGGAAGAGGACTTACGTACTACCCAACTTCGGCACATGTCAACATTCTGCTTTAGCTTCTTCTCGTACTCGGGAACCAAATTAGTACTCCAGCTGAGACCTTCTTCGTATCTCCGTGAAACCTGAGTCATAAGAAAGACTCTAATGCAATCAATAAACTCAACAATTGGTAAGCCACAATATTTTTTGATCTGATTGTTAAACGATTCAGCTGCGGTAGAAGCCATAGAGCCGTATCGCTTCCCTTTTACGTAAGCCTGCGCATACTTTTCAGGGGGTAAATTTGCAAGAAAATCACTCATTCTCTGACCACCTTCACATAAAAAAACTGTTAGTATCTCTTTAAAAAACTCTTGACTGGGAGCAAAAGCAAGACGGTGGAAGAAACTCAACATCTTTTTTTTATACTCCCTGTTAGTATGCTCCAGTTTGGCTCTCAAATTCTGCATGAGATGGTAATAACAGTACGCATGATAGCAGTTTGGATACAAGATAGAAACAGCATTAACAATACCAGAATGATGGTCTGAAATAAATGTGATCTGGCGATCCAGCAAATGTGGTTTCAAACACCCCAAAAACCACATCCAATTGTCCCAATCTTCAATGCTAACTACAACAATAACAACAGGGAATAGTCCTGGAAAAAGGCAGATCAATTAAACACTACAACAGTATGCAAACAGTTCGCACCTTGTTATATGAAATTGTAAATAATTCGCATGCTGTCTTGTAACATTTCGCAGCTTGTCACGCGAAATGTGTGACATTTTGATTTGATCATGCCAACAGTTCGCACCTTGTTATATGAATTCGCAGCTTGTGGAAACTTTAAAGCTACTAAACTCAAGCTGCGATGTAAGTACATATTATACAGCATAATACATAATTCGCAGCCTGAACTGCGAAATGTGAGGATCACAACCCTGCGTAATTCGCATCACCTGCTGCGAATTACATCAGCATTTTCACACAAAAACATCGTTCGTTAATTAGATAAATGTAACTAACCGTTGTTTCCGTCCTTTGCTACAGCAGTGAGCAATGTACCCTTGTACTTGCCATATAAGTGGGTTCCATCGACAAACAACATTGGACGGCATGAATGAAAACCACTAAGGGACGAACCGAATGCTACAAAACAGCGCTTGAATCGGTTTCCAGCTGACAACTCCAACTTGCAGTCTGAAGTAATATCCCGGCTCTTCAAGCGTTTGAAGTATCCATTTAGTAAACTAAAAGAGCTTGAACTATCTCCAAAAACTCCCCTCCTAGCCTTCTCTAAAGTATTCCATGACAAACGATAAGAGATATCAAGACCGTAATCTTGTTTGACAGTCGATTGTATGGTTTTGGCTGTCAACGAATGGCAAGTCCGGAGAGAATCCTGAATTTCCTCTGCAATCAAATCTGATGTCAAATGCCTGTGCCGCTTATGCTTATGCTTCTGGGAGAAAACAGGACTGCAAGTATGGTTCGGGAAATGCTTCTTTATCGTCATAAGGCCGGTGCTTGAGTCAATAGATGCATAAACCCTCCATTTGCACCCGCTTGTGAGCTTATTTTCATAATAAGCAGTGATCTTATTTGTTGTGTTGTGCAGGTATTTGAAAGAAAAACCATGCTCTAACGCAAACTTGCACAAGGATAACCTCAGACCGGCAGCACCTTCTTCAAAAGCTTGACCCACCCCTGTAATAGCATCAGCCCAACCAGCAGTAGCAAGTTGTTTTTTCCTCTGATCAGAGTTAACTAAACCGTTACTACTCTCCCCGCTAACTATTTGATCAAGAGATGGTTCTACCAAAACCAAGCTACGCTCTTTACGCTTACCACCAGAGCTCTTATCAACAGAACTTTTATTACCAGAACCCTTATCGAAGACGTGTTGTTCTATGAGAAAACTAACCCCTTTTAAACGCTCCAAATCAAGATATAACACCATTCCGACAAAATCACTCTGGTTATTAAAGAAACAATTATTGTGATCCCCGCAGGAGTAAGTAATTAGGTACTCACCTGTGGCAAGCTCCTCCCACGTGTTCTCTACATAAGCTTGGATACTTTCGAAGCTTTCAAACTCCGTGAAAGGCACAATTGCAGTTTGGTGACCATATTTAAAAATACAAACTCGTGATTTAGACATCTCTTAACCTGGACAATACAAGTTATTTGTTATTAGTCTCAAAAACTTGGTGCACAATATTTACGACTGCATCAAACAATTCGCATCCTAAGGTGCGAATTGTGTATACCTACAATTATATATTCGCATCCTGTCCTGATATTTGTAGGTAACAAAGTCCTGATATTTGTCAGTGGTCACAAAACTGTGCAGATTATTTACTGCACCATCAAACATTTCGCATTATAACATGCGAAAATGTGTACATACATCGAGTAAATCGCAGCCTGTCCTGATATTTGTGTATATCTACATATATCATTTCGCAGCCTGTCCCTATATTTCTATGTAACACTGGTCCTGATATCTGTTTCGAAATACAATACTATAACTGACCTAAAAACTCGTAATCTACACATTACCCACGAACTAAAGCACTACCAAATTGAATATAACATCAGAAAACAAAGGACGTAACTATATAGCGAACAAAATTAACGAAACAGATCACTATAACCAAAAGAAACAGAGAAAAGCTCGAAATCAGGCAATGGCATCTAAAAATAGTAGACTAGAACCTATTCCAACAGAGAAAACGAATAAAAAACTTCGAAATCGGTAGGTAATTACCTAAAAAGCTCGCAAAACGATTACTTGTAAGCTACAAGATTTCAAAAAGTCGTGATGAACTCCTGTACGTATAAAACAGAGGTTAGACAGGTCTAACACAACAACTTACATAAAGAAACAAACCTTCAAGCAGATTCCGATCACCGGAAAATATGATTTAAACCCAGCTCGTGGTGGTTAGTAGGGTTAGGTGGTTAGAGCGGCTAACAAATTCAAATCTTCAAAAAGCAAGAAAAAATAGAAAGAAAATAGAAAATAACGTTTATATAGTGGGTTAAGGGTAGTTATGGTATTAAAATAAAGTTAGGTTGTTAGTGACAATAAGGTAGTTGAGATGGGTATTAAGTAACAATTGATGAAACCTTGGGTGGTAAGTGACAATTGAATAGTTGAGTGGGTACTTTAAGTACAATTTCCCTAATTTATATATGTAAATTTAGTCCTGTTAAATAAATTAAAAAATACCCGTTATATAAATTTTTTATTTTTTTTAAATTTTATTTACATGTCTTAAATAGTTCATTAGATATTTCAATTAATAGTTTATTAGATTTTAATCTATACCTATAAAATAATTGGAATATTTAGATTAAAAATCTCTATTGTTTTTTCATGTTTTGTGTTTATGTTACATTAGTTCTTTATATTTACTTCTGTATCCTATTCTAGTATTTTATAATTTTGCATTATTAGTCCCTTTCAAAATGTAATTATTGAAAAACTCACGTCTATGAGCTTAAACATCAATTTTTTTTTATCTCATTATTAGTCCCCAAAAATTTGTCCAATATTATCCCGTTGTCTAGTTATTTATCTAGTCAACATCTACCAAGATTATACCATTTACTATTATTATTTATCATTTACCATTTATCATAGTTTTAATATTTAATTATTTATTAATTTATTAAGCTAGAACGGGTTAGTAAATAAAACGCAATAACCTAATTCATTTAAGCACAACATATTTACCTGATCCAATACCTAAATTAGACCCAAATCATTAAACTTAAACCATAATTCCTAATTCGGGAAACCAAAATTTCTAATTTGAGAACCCTAAAAGACCACGATTCTACCTCCAATATTCTTCATCCTAAAACTCAATCCCTTCTTCTCTATTCTACTTTATCCATTGTTTCCCCCCTTTAAACCTTTGAATCCTAGTCTAGATTCAACATCAAAATAGTATTCCACTTTTTTTAAAAAACAATATCTTACTCGAGTTATTCAAGATCTTGTGTTAACTATATTAGTGGTGGTATTTCTGATCGTGGATTACCCTGGATAACTCAGACTACTTGGACCAACCCAAATCAGGATAAAAGATTCAACGGCGTAGCAACTTTAGGGTCAGTTTGTATTTCACATGAGTTTTAGGAAGAGACAAGCTATATATACCTAATTCTGGTTTAAGTATACTCAATTTTGATTATATCCAAAGGTGATCTAAGTATACCCAACCTTTTTCCAAATATACCCTTTTGTAGGTATAGAAGTCATTTTTTACTAACTTCCATCCAACACATTTTCCATACAACTTTCTCTCACTTCTCTCTAAACTCTCAATCTCTCTTCTCTAAAAAAACTCCCACCTCTCTCTAAGATTTTCCGGCGAGCCACCACTACTCTTCCTCCATCATGGTGAAGAACAAAAACCCACCAGCACCACCACCAACTACGTAAGTTTCATAATTTAATTTTGCATATTAATTTACTTAGATCTATGTTAGATTTTAGGATTAATGTTAGATTAAGGTATGAATTTAAGGTTTAGGTATGAATTTAAGGAAGATTTTATGGTAGAATGTAGGGTTTATGGGCCATTTTCTAGCCCGGTTGCCGGCTGGAAAATGGTCGACCGGTGGTGCACCTAGGGCAGCACCATCGTTGCATAGGGTTGTACTGCTCGGTACATCCCCTGTGTACCGAGTGGTAAATCCCCCCTGTACCACTCAGGATAGGCCTCTCGTACCGAGCGGTACAAGGGGTCTATGGCGCTCGGTACGGGTTGTTGTGCACCCATGGTGCACAGCCGAAATTAAAAAAAAATCTAAGAAAAAGATTTTATGAAATTTATTTAAAATTTATTTTAAAAAAATTGAAATTTTTAAGGAAGTTATATGCATTTCAAAATACATGAGAGTTATATGTATTTCAATCGGAAGTTCGATGTCAAATTGTAGTTTTTTTTTTAAAATTTTGCGGATCATATCATATGTTATTAATTTCGTTTATTTTTTTGTATTATTGCAGGTATGATGCCGTCGAGGAGCGACGTCTTCCTCGGTCTAAGACGTATCCCCCGGGATCACGGGTGACACCCTCGGGGAAGAATCTGAAGATGGTACGGGCCATTGAAGAAGAGAGGGTCTGCGATGCTAAGCGCAGATGAGATTCATCCGAGGACCCTGAGACTAGACGTCTTAAGGAGGAGGAGGAGGAGAGAATCAGATTTGATCGGTCTTTGCGTCGAATCAACCACGGCATTAGGAAAGAGAAGGCTATAGAGTAGTGGATGAAAATAGAGGTAGAGGCTCCTCACGACGCGAGACGTCACATGTACACCGATCACCACCTCCTACTACTAGTGCTCCACCACCTCATGCTACCAGTGCTCCACCACCTCCCGCTGGCAGTGCTCCATCCCCTGCGTATACTACTACATATCCACCACCTGTTAGTGAGAGGGTGGATGCTACTGGGGATCCTGAGCAGGATACCATTGATGAGGAGCATATCAATGTGATACACACAAAGGAGCAACGGAAGACGTTTGCATTTCTGAAATGCAACAAGATACCTCTATTTTCTGACTACAAGGAGCATGAGGCATATCACGTCTTTATCAGACAGGTAAGTACCAAATTATTAAATGTCTAGTCTAAGGTTTTACTTTTATTTATGTTTGACTTAGTTTTTTATTTACAGGGTCGTACTTCGTTAGGCATACAGGCACATTATAATGTGTTTCGTATGTGGGACCTCAATTCTCAGCCAGAGGTGTAGAGGAACTTGGCGTAGACTCCTTTCGGTCCTCTCATAGCTCACTTACCTCAGTACTTCACGCACTCAATACTTGATGAGTTATTCATTGAGTGTTGGCATCAGGAGACCATCACATTCTATTTCTCTTTCGGGGAAATGACGATTACCCTATATGATGACAGTTGCATTACAAGTATCCATGTAGTTGGCCGGACTTTAGATGTATTCACGGCTCTACGTGATGAGGCATACAGCTACTACGCTAGTATGTTAGGGTTGACAGTGGATGAGGTCCGTGCTGAGATACAGTCCACTAGAGGCTTTCAAGATTAAGTTTCTACGGGAGACTTTCACGCAGACTAATGCAAACACTATCTGCCAGGTATCACGAGCATACCTGATGTTCTTATTTGGTTGCACAATTTTTGCAGATACTAGTCAGAATAGCGTCAAGGCTGACTATTTGTACGGGTTGGAGAATATGGATTCTGGTTTGTGGGACATAGTATGGGGTACAAGTGCATTGGCATTCCTGTTCCGTGGTTTGGGTGATGCTTCGAAAGCATCGGAGCATAACCTGTACGGAGTTGTAGTTGATGAGTCCAGAATTTATTGCCACTCTTTATGAGAGCCGGACAGGAGAAATTCGGACAACATCCACCCACTGAACTATCCAAACTAAACTAATGTACTAAAAACTTAACCACTTCATAACTGAGCTAATTACATACATGCTTAAAACTAATGGGTCTTTGAACTCGACCCGAATCCATAAGTCAACCTGAAAGCCCATGGGGTCCGCAATTAAGGGTATAAATACCCAACCACTTTCATTTAATGAGGGTAATGAGAATTAAATACAAACAGGCAGCTCAAATCTCTCACTACAATCTATCCAAACATTAAATACCTTTAAAACACCATAAAAATCTGGACAAAATTACCCTCAACCAAAAATAAACTTCACCAGTAGCCATGCTAAATTGCTGGATTTATGACCATTTCCCCGTGTTTAGAGCCTCTGAGAACGCGGACCACATAGCGAGGCAGCCTAGGATTGTAAAGTGGCTACCAAAGTAGATTGTTGGGCAAAACATCCGCCCCAAATCAGTTGTGCGTACTCTCCTTTCAGATCAGAAGGAGAAAGATGTAAGTGTTTAAATTTTAGTAGTCAGTAACATATTCATACCAAGTTATATTTTTTTAACATTTAAGTGTTTTACTTTATTTGGAACAGGTCATTTTTCGAGCCATACGAGGATATCAGAATCCAGTTCCCCGTGCAGGAGATCCGCACCATCGTTTATCCTCTGCAGATGATGAGCACGGTCGAGGGTTAAATGCCTGATCGGGTTATGCGCCAGTTCGGACAGGTTCGGGATGAACCCAAACTCCCACTTGATCAACGACCGGGTTACAAGAAATGAGATTTGGCTAGGTACACATGGCGAGAGAGCACATGGCTAGATTGGCGTCAACAATTACTTTCAGAGGATCGGTTCACTGTTACCATCGCCACTTATAGACAGTCAGTGATGAACAATTACTTTCAGAGGATCGGTTGACTGTTCAGTCGATTGTTACATTGCCTGTAGGCCTAGGGGAAAAGGGTGCGCTTATGTGGAGAGATCAAGTCTTGCAGTTCTTCTCTCCTTGGTTATTTGTCCTTATTATTGGACTTGTTTTAGCTATTGTTTGATCTATCTTTTCATTCACGTTTATGTTGTTTATCTATTTTTAGGATCTGTTAAACTTCTTTGTTTGTATTATGACTGGTAGTTTTTTATTTGCTTATGAATGTTAGTATTTTATTTCTATCTTCTCCTTAAGTGACTCCATTAAACTATAAATTCACAATTTCGAATAACAATTTATAAGCACATCTTCGACAACCAATTTAAACTCGTTCAAATCCGCTTGCAAACTTAACTCGTACCATTGTAAACAACCAACGTTAAAACCATAACAAAAATATTCTTTAAAAAATTAACAAAAAACGTTCTAACGGCTCACTAAAAACCTAAAACAAGATAAATGAATGAAAACCTAAAATAATAATTACAAGTCATTGTGCACTATTGGTATGCAGTCATGAATACCTATGGTGCACACTATTGTGTACCAATGGTACAACTGTGTGTGCACCATGAGTACAATGCAAGCAGTACATGCCCCTTTTACCGATGGTACAGTGCACTGGACGACATCCCAAGTACCGGCCGGTGCATGGCACCATCGGTACACAGTGAGGCGCACCGATGGTGCCTCACACTGTGTACCTATGGTACACCCTGAATGCATCATAGGTACACATGGTGGTGTACCGATGGTGCTATGGACTTGGCACCATCGGTACACTCTACTGTGCACCATAGGTACATAGTAGGCTGTACCTATAGTGCGCAATTATTACTTGAAATTTTTTCCCGTTTTTTTTTCGCGCTCTCTAATTCCTGCCAAACTAATATTTTATTTTTCTATTTAGAGAGGTCTAAGTTTGACACACCAAACACACAAAACTCTTCTTCAAACCTAGCTCAATTCTTTCTTTATGGGGTGGAGTGTGTTTGACGATGCTCATCTACTCAAGTGTGCGAAACACATGAAGTTTAAAAGACTGGACGATAATACCGATGAGTTTTTCGATGAAGTTTTGTGTATTATGTATTTCATGTACGGCGAAATGTCTATGTCTAGACAAATGCCTCAATCCCATACTCATGAGGAGGTAACCACTAGGTACAGGTGTATAACTAGTGAACCAATGTTCTTGGTGTTTTTAATGAGCCCCCAGAAGTTAGGAATGAGGCATTCAACTCGTTTGGTTTAATGATCACAGACTATCTAACTTTAGAAATGGCTGAATATGTTCATTCTCAAATTTCCATGAATGAGGAAACAATGGAGGCTATGATTTTGACTAACTGTCTGTTCAATCTCAAGTTATGTACCCATGTTTTGCGATGTTATTGTTGTTTATTTGTAACGTTTGATATTAAGTTATGAAATGATTAGTTGCTTATCGTTATAAGTTGGAAAATGTCATAAATTACGGTCAAACAACTGAAGTACAAAATGTTATGATAAAGTAAACAAAGTTCTAAACAACATAAATCCGACCAAAAGACATAAAGCGACAAAAAGACATAAATCCAATCAAAACAACATAAATCCAACCAAAAGACATAAATCGACTAAACAAATTCATCAAGATTAGTTACTTCTGGGAATGAACAAACTGGTTTTCTCCCTTCGAGCTCCGTATATGTTTTGCAGCGACCAACTATTGGTAGCTCCCAATTTGTAGCATCTTCACTCTTCAACTTCTGCCACGTAGGATGTATGCGTGCACAAGGGCATAGGGGCTTGATTGATAGATGTTTTATGACTTGAATTAGAACTAAACAATGAGTAAGTAATAACAAAACCATAAATCGAATGACTTACATTAACGAAGAGATTAGTATCAACGAATCCAAACCTAATTTCACGTCTTTGGGCCATAATGGGTGGTTTACAGCGCAGAGGTAAAAAAGTTTGACTACAGTTGTGAGACCCCACGAGTAACACAAAATGAACAATGCATTCAAACTTGGTCGCAATCGCAATGCCCATTTCCGGCATTATCATCCAATATTTGGGGGATGCTAGTGTGTCGTACTAGTTTATACTTTCTGCAACCTTCAATACTCCTCTTTACCATTATATATCTTGCTGTATGTGTCATAGTTGTCCATTAGTTCATCGTATATTACCTTCTGAACACCTTTCCAACCTTCTTCATGACCGTACAACCCAAATGAAACTACTTTATATCCAAAGTGACCATCTGCCTTAACATCATTTATACCCGATATAAAAGGATTGAAGTGAGTCAGAAACCAATGCAAAAAACATTTTGGGTCGTATATAAGTTCTTTGACTCCACCAATGGATGATTGTACGATGTTGCTAGGAAGCGAGGCAATGGAAGAACTACGAGGACGAGGTACTTTAGGCACATCTGTCAGAATCGTATTTGCACTAGAAACTGCTTTACCCTTTTTAACTTGTGGTACTTTTAAAGAATTCATCACTGAGTCAAGACTAGCCTTATCAGCATCATCCACATGTTCCCATTGGCATTTGTCCCATTTCGTGGATGATGTATCGACAACTATTTTTCTTTTAACCTGTGGACGGCTTCGGTGTTTCTGCTTCTGCAATGGCTCTAGCAATGAGGATGATTCAGGATAAACAATTTCAAACCATTTCTTGTAAATGTGTTTTATACGGATTTCGCCTTTTGTCTCCATAACATCGATTGCTAGCTTTTGCAGATTATCTTTGAGAATCTCCATGGTCGTACGGTATGAACGAGGCATTATTTATAACCTTGTCCAGTGGGTGTGAAATGCTTCTAACGATGCAGCTTTTCCATTTTTACACCACTTGCGGACCTGATGGTAGCAAGGTATACCATGAGTAGATTTTATCACGCATATATAGACGCCATTGTGTTTAACATCTGACCCATCTTCGATAGCGATCATCTTGCTATCTTCGGCCTTCTATACTTCGTCGAAAAATAGTTCTAACGCCATGTGGGCGAACTTATGCAGCGCTATGTAACGACTCTTCTCAAACAACGACCTAATGGGAGCATGTTGGATTTTGACTAGTGAATGAATCCTCCCCCAAAATAACTCTAAGTTTAATTTGCTTATACATAGGTAACGCTTTAGGTTAGAATGAGCACTCTTGACGCGGTTAGTCGTGCAATGTCCCAAATGCAAGTTATACTTCGTCTTCCAAACAACGAATTTGTACGTGTATTTATCAAGCCACAATTTTTCAGTGTATTCAATTGCAAGAGGATAGTCTTTGTACTCCAATAGCATGTTTCGTCGGGCGTGATCAAATTCAATCTCTGATGCTGCATACGCAATCTTCTTCCAAGCATAAACAAATTTTACATGATCACTTTTCTCGGGGAAATATTTTCTTGTTTGCCTCTGAACATTCTGTGCTATGTGCCATCGGCATAACATATGCGTTGTCTCTAAAGATACCAATTATATAGCATTCATTGGCCGTAAATCTCTGTCAGTCAGAATGACAGGGGGTTCTTCAATTCCGTGAACGGAAATCAACGACTTCAAACACTCTAACACCCATTTGAAGTTGTTTAACTTCTCACCGGACAGGAAAGTAAATGTCGCACAGTAGGTCATTCTGGTGCACGTCACACCCACTATCTAAAATAATGGTATACCATATCGTATGACTTTATACTTACTATCCATGATCAACACTGCTGGAAATGTCCGTAAAAGGTCAACACTGACTGGATGGGCAAAAAACATATATGTAATAACTTCTCCATCGTCTTCACCAGATTTATGCCATTCATAATAATTATGTGACTTAAGCTCCCCTAACAAGAACTAGAGTTGTGACCTACCGCCTTTTTTAAAACCATGTTTTTTTGTCGTGCATTGTAGATGGTGCACATAGAAGAAACATTATCTTCGTTTAGCTTCTTAACACCATTCAGTATATCTCTGGGTTAGTACCAATGTAGGTCGCTCGTTCAACATATTCTATCTCTTCACATTCAAACGGACAGCAAAATAATGACCATATAGCTATTTTGAACTCTCGTGGTTATGAATACCACATTTCACTTTTAACTTTCATTGATCTGGTTCCACCATTAACCCGAGAAGCTGAAATGGGCAGTCAATCTTTTTGGTTCCTGTAGACTTCCGTTTACGGTCTTTCTCAGCTACTCTTGGAGTATACTTTCCTGACCTCTCACACTGGAAAAACATCCTAGGAATTTTTCTACTATTTACTTTGTCGCGACGACTTATGTTGATAACCAAACCATGGTGTTTTCCTGTCTTTGTAACCCATTTAATCAACGCTTCTTGTGTATAGAACTCGGTAGTGAAAAATAAATGACTGTAGTCAGTAGCGAAATCTTCCTCAGTCTCATTTATACAACAACAAATTACAATAAACAATCAGGTATAATTAAAAAAAGATAAAAAAACCTTGTTTTTCGGAAAATTTGCGCGAACCAACGGTGCACCACCGATTCTGTGGCCTTGAACTGGTGGTGACGGGGCCTCAGAACCGAGCGGACTAAGCCCCGTATACCACCGGTTCAAGGCCACAGAACCGGTGCTAGTGAGGCCTCAGTACCGACCGGACTGAGGCCTCAGCACCATCGATTCCGGGCCATCAGTTTTAAGGCCTAGAACCGATAGTGCATGGTCAAACCGGTCAAAATCTTATCTTTTCCGGCGACAATGGCTGCTTCTCCGGTAACTGCAGCTCCTTCTCCGGTGAAAATTCATCATCTTTTTTCTCCGACGTCATCAATTCCTCCATGCTAATCCCTAGTTCCGACTGATTCATGATCGATTTTCTGTTTTTCTTTTGGAATGAGGTTGAATGTTCTTGATTGTATATTGAAGTTTGAAGTTGATTTTAAGATTTTCAGAAAACTACACTACTTGGATGATAAATTCACTAAACAATAGTGTTTTTTTGGGTATAGATAGTGAAATAGGTTATTTGGTGAATTGGGTATACTTATGATACACTTAGTAGTTTTTTTACTTAATGGCAATTTCGAGATTAATTGAAACGTCGACGATAATTTGGTAAAAAAAAGTCAAACTAAAGTCAAATGAGGATTTTGGGTATACTTAAACCAGAATTGGGTATATATAGTCATACCCTTTTAGGAATTGAGTTGGTTAATTTCCTCATCTAAATTATAATTATTTAGAGAGGAGGACACTGTCTTTATTTTAGGTGGATTGATCCCTAAGTTAACAACGACTAATAACGAATTATTAATGGATTGTTGAAAATGGTTTCAAGATTGGAAATAAATTGTGAAAAGCTTGTGTTAGTAATGATTTTTCTTGTATTTGAATTTTGATAAGTTTAGTTAAGTATTATAATTGTTATGATTTTAACGAAGTATTGTAATGGTTATGGGCTTAATAAGTAATGTAATGAACTCAAATGATTATCAGTTTAATAATTATTGTTCTTTTTATGATTTTACGTAATTTTTATGGCTTATTTATTTTTGTTGATAATGACTTATATTCACTTAAAAATCATATAGATTGACTTATAATGCTTATAATCATTGTAATGGGTTTTAATAATATGTAATCAGGTTTCTGGCTTGTAATGGTTATGAGGTTAATTAAATTATTTCAATGGTTTGTAATGGTGGTTATGAGGTTAAGCAAATGCTTGTAATTGGCTTGTAATGGTTGAGATTATGTGACAAAAAAGAGTAAAAACGAACGATCATATTAAGGCTGTTTTGACCATATTACAATCTACAACTATAAAAATAGGTATGTTTTCAGAGTATAAAATCATGTCAAACATTTAATGAACCAAAATGAACATATTTAAAACTTTGTTTGGAACAGTTAATGAGTAATTAAGGCTTTGATTGGAACTTATTTTCGGAATCCGCAACAAAGAACCAAAAGATCATAGTTAATGACGTTGATATAAATAACATATTTTTAAAATAAACACATTTTTTAGCCAAGAATGACGTTGTCATTAGTTTTATAAGCCAGCTGGTTACTTAAATACATTAAAATATTTTCCATCACTTGTGAAAACATTACTTTTGTTTTGGACAGATGTATCTAATACTCATAACACAATTGAAAAATAACTAAGTTAAGAGTTATAAAGTGATAGATTTTGTATACGCGAGAATAAGAAAATGAAAAAAACAATTAAGGTTAGGTTCACAAATTGAATAACTATTGAAGTTTATCAAAACTTTTTCACAAAAGCTAGTCAAACATAAAGAATAAGATCCTAAATTCTTAAAAACAAAACTACAAAAAAATGAATCTTAAATTCTTGACAATATGAATCATTCAATACATCATTCATAACAAAAAAACGACATTATTTATTACAACATTTATAACAAAAAACAACACCCTCCATAACCATACATTAAAAAACAGCACCAGTCTAACCATTCATTTAATACAACTATGGAAGCTTTTGCTTCTTATTTTTTGTTAGAGGTTCTTGTGCATTTTTAAATTGTTGCATTTAACTTGTTCTTTTCTAAGAGGTATGGGGGAAAATTATACTATTTTGAAAGGAAAATATTGGAGTTGTATATTATTATATATAATATAAAATGAAGTTTGAACCACTTGGAATAATATGCTCAAAATAACTTTAATGATAAAAGTGAAAATCTTACAGATTATATTAACCTTTAGCTATCTAAATATCTACCACGTGAGTAGTCTCCTCTATCAACACAGTAGATAATATTATCCTGTAGACACCCAACAAACATGAATTTAACATAAAATAGAATGAACCAGCATAAGAGACCACACATTACACATTATGGTACCCACTAATAACAACCACATTTGGTTTTGGACTTCAATATAGAATTACTTTCTTGAAAAACTAAACTTTATGCTCTGGTATGCTTATACAAAAGTCATAATTCAATATAGAAAGAGATTAGTCTAAGATAACAATATTGTAGGCATTGAAGGCTTATTATCAGTGTGTAAACTCACAAGAACAAACTACAATAAGATTACCACATGACTTAATATAAGTATAAGGCTTAATTGTTAAACTCATAGAAAAAATAATTCAATCTCATTTAGTAGTCCATTTAATTGTACCAAGATTCACCACATGGTTCAGATGGTGGTAATTGATTGACATGTTGAAACCCATTTGTATTTTCGAATTCTACTATACTAATGAATGATATAACTAGATAAGAATCATGACAGCTAACCAGTAAGGTTCTATCTGAAAACTAGTATCTCATTTGGTAGTTTGCATCCCTATAAGCAAGAATAAGAATCCGAATAGAAGTAAAAGACACATGATTGAGTAACTAATCAGTAAATTTTTATTTAAAAACTAGTTTTAATACAAATACTAAAGAGGATAAGTTGTGAACATTATTAAGGAACCAAAGATATTTTCAGAGTTTGATTCTTATTCTGATTTACCATTATCTCTAACTTAATTAAGTTCACAACTTTTTCAGAGTTTGATTCCTATTTTGATCTCCCATTGTCTATTCAGATCTCGCGTTATCTCACAACCATTTTCAGGTTTGTTTATTTATTTATTGCAAATCTAGAACATAGTTTTTCCTTAAAAATTGGTAAACTAAGTACAAAGGCTCATTATAAAAGTCATTCATATATATATGACTGAAAATAATGCAAGTTTGATTAAATTATGAGAACTGATAGTAATTTATGGTTATATATATTGTTTTTTTTCTTAAAACTAAACTTAAACTAAACCAATCATTTTATTCTAAGTATCACGAGAATATCGCGACACAATTACCATCACAACAAAAAAGTTATATAATTTAACTATAATAGTTCTTTAATAATGAAATTCCAAATACTAGATGATAACATTAAAGTTACTAGTATGATTGTAGTGCAAGCAACAATAAATGCTTATACATATCATACATGACAAAATAAGGAATGTTGCTCCATAAAAATGAAATAATGATATTTCTTAACAATGGGAAGAATATTTGCTACGATTTTTTTTAAAAAATAATTACTTGCATTACTGTTGACAAAATGGATATCTTGATACAAAAATAAATAAAAATGAATCGACAATGACATGAGAAACAGGAAGTAATATTTCAAGATTTATATTATATTATACTAGACATTGAGATATGATACCACCATTATAATTCTAACATGTCATCTTACATGACTAATAACAAATAAAGGCTAGAACTAAAGAGAAAATAAATAAGTGGAAGATAAAACGAAATACATTATCAGAAACACAATAAACAACAATACCTTATCAATACCCAACAATACTGTATAAGCATCAATTCTAAATATAAATACAGTAAACCAGAAACATATTAGGCCAAATTTATTCTACAATCAACAACTAGCAAAACTATCCACAATCATCAATAATAAAACATAATGTATCACACTTAAATCAAGCATAACAGTTTGATTCCCTACTCTGATCGTACTTAAGTTAGTTATAATAATTTGAAAATAAAAACGTAATTGAAATATTAAAATAGCAAAAACTTACAAGTACTATATTGTAATTTGACCTTTGAGTTAATAGATTGTTTTTGGAGTTGCTGGTGTGTTGCTTTGAGGTTCAGCGATTGGTTCAGATTTATTAATGAGTTTAGATGTTTGAGTTGCTAGATTGTAACTTGGAGCTGCTGCATTAATGCTTGGAGTTGACAGATTGTTGCTTGAAGTGGTTAGATTAATGTTTGGATCTATTACATTCTTACTTGGATATTACGATGATTGTGACCAACTCTCATACACTTACCGCATTTAGTCGTGTTATGTATCCTCGGTAGTTTTATGTTACTTGTTAAAACATTTGATGGTGGTTGGATACATTCAGATGGATCTTTCCTTCTCGCAATTTGATACTTGCCTCGCATTATTTTAATCGGTAGAGTTATGATAGGTTCATAAAGGTTTGAAGATCATAATATATACCAGTTGATGGTTTGAGAATATATTATATGTTGGGTTTCAACATGAAAACAAGTTGATACGTAATCACGGGATCACACTCCATTATAAATATAGTTGTAACAACATAACAGCATGGAAATTCTGACAACTGTCATTTTTTACACGCACAAACCGACGTATCTAAATCGACTACAAACTGGTTAGGTCCCTATCAAAATTGGTATTTTGGGCCACCAGTTTCTTCAACATAACAGTTTCGTGTAATATTTATAATTTTATTGAGCTTTTTTTTTATTTTCAGACAAATCTTCTGATCTCACTTAGAAAATTGTTTCTTCTTTTTAAATATCCTCCTAACTATTTGCTCTTGAATCCCTTCCAATAAACTAATCACCCTTTCGTTCTGTAATCTATGATAACATAAATAAATGTTTCAACAGGATTACTCATTTGCATGAAATATTTACTTTCAAACATCATAGTGCGCTCTTGTCCACTATGAGGGTAGTTTCTCTTAGCGAATCATAAGTGGATTGATTGAACCTTCTCATTCACTCCACATGATAATGAATTTATTGATCATGAAATGACTTAGTGTGTGCCCAGAATAGGTTGCATTCTTGTCTACCAAGAAAACTATTTTTCAGATTAGCATAAAAATATCAAGCGTAACACCTGTATTCTGAATTTGGGAACAAAAATTGTAATGCTGAAACAAGACATTTTTGCTTGTCCGACATCCAAATAAAGTTCCCTTCATTTAAAATAATATTCTCTCTAATAAGTTACGGAAAACATTCTCAACTTTATTTGTTTTGAGATTCCACAAAAGCCCAAGCCAAGGGATACATTTGATCTTTAGCATCAACCACAACTGCAACTAGTAATTGTCCTCCAAATGAACCTTTTAAAAACACTCATCCAAGACCAGAACAAGTCTGTAACCAGAACTGAATATTTTCTTATAAGCATGCAAACATATATACACCCTTTCAAACACAGACTGCTGACATTTGATAACAAACGTCAACCCTGGATTGTTCCTTAGAATCTCATGGTTATATTTCTGTAGCTTTCGGTATTGGATCATGCCATGTCCCATAATCATATTAAAAGCCATTATGATTTCCTTATAAGCCTTACATCTACCAATTTTTACCATAAACGTTTTATTTACATTCACAACTAATTTCTTAATCGACCAACCAAGGTCCGTTTTCCACCTACTAAGGTAGTTTTTTTGGAAGCTAGTGACTACTAATATTTTTATTCCGATTGGTTATCACACATTAGCATTCGTCCATAAAAGTCTTGATCATCCACACAGGTTTTCATCATTTGTTACTTCCATAAATAGACCATCTGCAGTTTTTTTGAGCACCTTTAAACCAATATTCCATCTCTGTTTTATTCCATATTCTCTAATAATTTCTTTAAACTGCTGCGAAGTAGTAAAGTCAACTTCTACCTCCAACTCATGAAACCTTATAATTCGTGGAGGCTTTACAATTTTCAACTTTTGTTCCTTTTTTAAGTTATTCTAAATTTGTCTGCAGGATCTTTAGGACTTGTTAGATAATCACTACTAACATACTTTTTTTCAGAACGGATATCACTCTTGATATCATTGCTTGTATCTAATCTATTAGTATTACTCTCACTATCGATATATGAATTTGGATCATAAGTACTATTTTCACTTATAATATCATTATGATCACCATTAGCGACTTGAGGTTATTCCATCTGAGTTGCTTGAGTCTGTTTCGTCTAAGCTAGCTGAGGTTGTTCCGTAGCATCAAAATATGATATGTCAATATCAACAAAGAACGACTCATTGATTCCGTCAACAGTTGCTTCAGTCTTTATAGTTCGGTCAAATTATACACCAGTAGTAATATTTAGGTTCATTTGTACACCATCAGTAACATCAGCCTCTACGACATCTTTAACATTAATTTGTACACCATCAAGAACATAAACATGTAAACCATCATTAACATTAACTTTTACATTATCCCATCACCTTCTACATTGTCTTTTACACCATCATTAACATAAGCATGTTCACCATTATTACCATCAACCGGTACACCAGCATTGACATCAACCTATACATCATCCCCAACATCCTTTACACTCTTTTGTACATAGGCGTTAACATCAACCTTTAAACCATCATTAATATCAACTACACCATCCTTGTCACCGTGTATATTTTGACCATCATCACCATATAAATCACCTACAAAACCACATACATACTCAGCCACACTGAGGCTACTAATTCTTTCAACATCAACAGTATGAATTGTACTTTTGTTTCACAGTTTAGTAGGGGAAACAACATCTAAGGATGAAGTTTTTTCTAAATATATATTAACTAACCGATTATTACCAAACTTTTTAGTTAACTCATAGTAGTCCGCATCTGTTTTTATAGGACAAATACAACTGCTTGAACGCGGTAGTGAATAAGAAAAAATAAAATTCCCTCTAGTACCTGCTACTTCTGTAAAATCGTGGATGATATATAATTCAAAGATGGAAAACTTATCGGGGTTTATGAAATCGGCGGTCGTTGCTTTGCCTATTTTGTACTTGAGTTTTCTTTTACTTGATAATTTCATATCGTAGTGGTAATTGACGGTAAAATGATCCATATTCGAACCTGGAATATACAAAACAAATATATCATAACCACAAAACTATCAATATTCACCATTTAACTTATTCTTATAATAATGTTTTGTCATTGTGAAATTTATTTTGTGCGAAAATGCACACTCGTGTTCGTAAGAGAATCATAGAAATAGCATAAATATAATTGTAGAGGAAAAATAGTGAAAACAAAATTGTGGAGACACTGTAAACAGAATGGTGGAGGTAGAATTGTAATTTTCAGGGTTCTCAAATTAGGGATTTTAGTTATTTGAATTAGGAATTACGGTTTAAGTTTAACAATTTTTGTCTCATTTAGATATTGGATTGGATAAGTATGTTAGGATTAAATGAATTGGGTCATTGGAATTTATTTATTAACATGTTCCAATCTAGTATATTAGTAAATAGTTAAAAGTTAAAAATGATATGGAAGTAGGAATTTAAGGACTAAAATGTGAATAATGTAAGTTTAAGTGAACGATTGTAACTATGTAATATTATTAGGGACTAAGGGTAATTTACCCTCTTTTGTAACCGATTTCAGTTTAAGGCTAAGTCTTGGCCCCTCTATATAAAAGGAAAGGCTAACCTAATAAAGGGGTTGAATACATTTTCTATTTTACTCATTTGCACTTACACTTTCTCTCTCTAAAAACTCTCTATATTTCTCTCTCTAGAATTCTCATATAACATTTTCCTAAGGAAATATTCTTAATATCTGAACTCACCAAAACTGTGATAAATGGTGAATAATAAATAGTAAAATGTAGATGGATATTGACTCGACATATGACTAGGTAGCTTATGGGGCATTATTGGGCATATTTTTTGGGGGACCGGTGGTGAGACAAAAAATTGACTTGGGTTCCTATGTGTCAACTTATTAGTAATCACATATTCTGAGGGATTAATAATGCAGAATTCTAAAACATTTGGGAGTACTGGAAGACAAAAGTGTACATAAGGGACTAGTTTGATACAAACGTGAAATGTAGAGGACTAATGTGATATTTAGCCGAATCTTTAGATTTTTAAATCTTTCAACTATTAGATATTTTATATAGTTTATTAGATCTTCCAACTATATTAGGTCTTCAAAGTATATCTCGAATAATATTCAAAACTTTATATATTTATATGTTTCAAATATTAGATATTTTAAATAGTTTATTAAATCTTTCAATTAATAGTTTATTATATCTTTAAGTAATATTTTTAAAGTTGTTGGAATCTTTATGTTTTAAATAGTTTATTAGATCTTTAGAATATATTTTTTAAGTTTTTTTAATCTTTAGTTTATTTACATCTTTCAAATATTAGATATTTTAAATAGTTTATTAAATATTTTAATAAATAGTTTACTATATATTTCAATTAGATATCTTATATATCTTTAAATAGTTTACATAATTTATCCATTCTTAAATACTATCGGATAAATCTTTATGTAACGATGAATACCTCTCGGTTTTTCTTCTACTCGTTGAGGATGATTCAGCGACATATGTTTGGGGTTTTTCTTAGACTTTCCTTTCAGTGCCATTATATGGATTGAGAAAAGAAGATTTGAAGTATAGTGATTGTGTGAGAAGTATGAAGATAGTTGTGAAGATAATGAACAAGAAATATTCTTTTATAGGTTTATTTCATTGCAAATTGAATATCCGATTTGCGATGGTTAATTTTTTAAAACATGTTGCAGAACGATTCGATTTGATCAATTTTGAAAAAATAAATCATTGATAAAATCAGATATCCAGTTTGATCCGATTTTTTTTAATTTCTTCTCTATAAGTAGAGAAGAAACTCATAAATTCATCATTCACCTCTCAATTCATCTCTCATACTCTTGAACAGTATTGTTCTTTCAAAGCCAATTACTATTATAATCTCTCAAACCAATATCTTCTTATATATTATTCTACTACAATCTTCGATTAAAATTTGTAATCAATCTACTCAATCAAGTTTGTTTGGCGATGGAGGATCATTGGTGATTTAAGTGTTTGATATACTCTTTTTTTTTTGTGATTGTTAATTTTTCATTGACTAGTTTTTTCATACAATAACCTCTCAAATCAAAGAAAATAAACTAAGGAGCTTAATGGATAAATTTTACATTGATGACCACCAAATTAAAATTGATATTCTTGTTAACAAAAATATATCGTATTTTGGATAAGTCCTTATATTAACTTATAATACACATTGTAAGATAAAATATATATCATCAAAATTATTATTATAATTCTCTTACAAAATGTATTATAGCTAATAGCATGGAGTTATCTAAAATACGACATAGTTTTTTTAACAAGAATTTTAATTTTAAATCGGTGGTCAGCAATGTAAACTTTATTCATTAGGCTCCATAGTTTTTTGTTTCCTTAGTTTGAGAGATTATAGTAGTTATTTTGAGAGCTTTTGGAAGAAGAATACTAATCCATTATGCTAATGATTATTCTCTTTGATGATATTGAAAAGGATATCTTGAATGAAGATGTTGAAGGACGTGAGGACGAAGAACCGATTGAATTAAGACAAAATATTTTATGATGAAGTATATTTTTAATAATAAATATTAATGAGTTTGTAATATGGTAATTCAAAATTCATGACCTGCAAGAGTATAAACCGTGAAAGATTTAAATAAATAAAAATTATTTTATCCTTCAATCTAATAATGTAACAACTAATCACAACTATTTTTTACCATTTATAAAATAAGCAAATTATAACAATTATTTTATCATTAGTAAGTAATGATCAAAATATAACTTGTAGTAATTTTAATAAAATCATAATAATCAAATCATAATTATAATAAAAGTATAATAATAAAATTATAATAACTTTATGCTACTTTTAAATTATAATATACAAACTATATAATAATTAATTTATGAGACAATACTAACATTTGTATTATAAAAGTAAATTGATGGTCGTGACGTTAATCTTGTCGTGTTGTGTCGTGACCGTGTTCTACCGTGACCATGTTATACCTTGACCATGATAGTCATGACTGTGAATTCTGATGTGTTTTGACGTGTTTTATTACCGTGTATACTGTGACAAATCTGATGTGATCTTGCTTGATCACATGTGACTTGTACGATAGACATGTTTAATCAAATAAGTGAATTATCCATAAATACCAACCAAATATCTTATTATCACCTCATACCTAAAATTGGAAAACTACCATTATGTATTTATCTAAAATTTGTAAACTACCGATAGATTCTTGGACCAAGAGGAAAAAACAAAAATTACCCTTTTGTCCGTTTTTAAACTAAATATTATATTTTCTTACTTTTACTTTATTTTAAAAAAATTGTATCTTTCAGATCATAGTTGAGAAAAAAAATTGAAAGTACCATCGATTTTGTTTTTTTAAGACGAACAAAATTATCATTTTGTCTGTTTTTAACCAAATATTCTCTTTCTTACTTTTACTTTGACTAAGACAAATAACCCAAAATTATACTTTCGTTTGTTTTTTAACCAAATACTCTCTTTCTTACTTTTAATTTATTTTTTAAAGAAACTGTATCTTTCAAATCATAGTTAAAAAAATATGAAAGTACCATCAGCTTTGTTTCTTAAGACGAACAAAACTAGATTAATCAATGATATTTTTTGTTTTTTTTCTCTAGATCCGGCTAGGCTCGTCTCATATCTCGTATCATCAAGTAGTACATGTCTCGTATCTCTCCATTTCATCATGTTTTGTCTCGTATATTTCTATTTCACCATGCCTAGTCTCTCCGCTTCATCATGCATGATCTCTTCACTTTTATCATGGCTGGTCTCTCCATTTGACCACGTCTTGTCTCGCATCTCTTCACTTCATCATGTATGGTCTCTCCATTTCATCATTTCATTTCTTGTATCTCTCCACTCCATCATGTATGGTTTCTCTATTTCACCATGCCTTGTCTCGCATCTCTCCACTTTATCATGATTGGTCTCTCCACTTCATCATGTCTAGTCTCTCAACTACAACATGGTTGGTCTCTCCAATTCATCATGTCTGGTCCCATATCTTCCTATTTCATCACGTATGGTCTTTCCACTTCATCATACATCTTATTTCTACTTTATCATGTTTGGTCTCTCTATTTCATCATGCTTGGTCTTTCCACTTTCACCATGCATAGTCTCTCAATTTCATCATGTCTTGTCTCGCATCTTTTCATTTCATCATACCTTGTTTCACATATTTTTACTTAATCATGTGTGGTTTCTCCACTTTACCATGTATGGTATTTCCACTTCATCATGCATGGTCTCTCTACTTTATCATGTTTGATCTATTCGCTTTATCATGACCGATCTCTCTACTTCATCATGTCTAGTCTCTCTATTTTATCATGTCTGATCTCTGAACTTTTATACATGGTCCCTCCATTTCTACATAACTTATCTCTTCATTGTATGCATAATATTTTGACTTCATCATGTTTGGTCTCACCATTTCATCATATCTGGTCTTGCACCTTTCCATTTCATCATGTATAGTCTCGCATCTCTCCTGTACAGCATGCGAGATCATGGCAAAACGAAGTACGGAAGAGAGAAAGAAAGAGAAAGCATGCAAAGATAATGCGAGACCAAGGTTACTCGATCTGGAAAAAACAATAAAAAAAATATCATCCATAGAACTAATTTTGTTTGTCTTATAAAACAAAGTATATGGTAGTTTCATATTTTTGTTTGAACTAAAATTTTAAAACAAAAAACGTGGTGATGATGACATATATAAATATTTTATATATTATAGAAAAAACTACATATAATATATTATATGAGAATTACATTTTATATTTAAAATGTGCTAGATATTCACTATTTAGTTTGGGTACTAAATTGAACTAAAGTAAATGGTAAGAAAGTTTGATCTTATATAGTTTTTAATATAATACACTATCTTTTAAATAAGAATGTTACGTTTAATTTAAGGGTAATTCTCATGCAATAGTTAAGATATAAATTATTTATTTTTTACGTGTTTTAGTTAAATCTGAAAAAACAATCAAAAACAATTTCAAAATAAGTAAATAATAAATTTAGAAATGGGTAAAACAAATTCACAATTAAGTAATTAAGTAGTTTTTTTTTATAAGTTGTAAATAGGATCTAGATTTTTATTATATACAACAATTAATCTCTCCTAAGTTTGGTCAACATTAGTTGACAATAAATGGTAGACTTACCAATCACAACTAAAATTTTTAGCAATTTACACGAATAATATTTGGGTGAAGTTATTTCCTCCATAAAATTTATTATTTCCTCCATCGTTCATAAAAAACTCCATCTTGTTATTTCCTCCATAAAGGAAAATCCTAATTTATCCTTGTTTTAATTTTACACCAAAAACTCAATTTTCTCCCGTAACTATCCATCTTCACCTCTTCTCTTCTAACCCTAAAAAACCTAGCCATCAAACAATTTTGAAGCAGTTTATGGAGTTCCAAAGATAAAAATTATATCGTTAATCTTATTTTTATTTTAAATATATGGTTTGACATATCAAATAAAATTTCTTTTTAAATCTATGATTTTTTTGCATAATGGGTTATAGGAACTCTATATGTAGATAAAAAAAACTTGTTCATCGTTTAATCGAGTTCCTGCCCATCGAGTTACTAGTTTAATCGTTTTGTAATATAAATTTCTAGTTTAATTGTTTCTTTCATGTGTATTGAGTTCAAAATATAGGTTTTTTGCGGTTTGATTAGTGTCTGTTGATTGAGTTCTTTTTTTAATATTATATGTGATTTTGAGTTCCTGCTTTAAAAAACATGTTATTCGGAGTGGTTGTCTCGGAACTACATGTTTTCTTTTTAAAAAAACATGTAATTTTGTGACTAATCTTAAAAATAATTGAGTTTTTATGTTTTTTAGTGTTTAATTTTAGAAGTTAAATCACATATGTTTGCTGTAATTTATCTTAATGATGTGTTTGTTGTAATAAGGGTTTGATAGTGGATAATGACATTAAATTATAAATTAGAAAATAAATAAAGAGCAAGAAGGTAAAAACAACTGTTCAGTGTTTTATTAAAAAATTGAAATGGAAGAAATAATAGATTTTATAGAGGAAATAGCTTCCCCCATAGTATTTACCTATTCATCCAAGCCAAATACATAAAATACTATTCTACCTTCCAGACCCCCAAAATAAACTCATATTTCTCTTATGTCCATAAACGCATTCGAAACCTCACTCTAGAGAACCCGTAATCAATTCTTTTGCAGAAACCTCAGCCCAAACCTCTTCTCTTCTCACTGCTAAACCTCGTTCTCTATGCAAAATCAAGTCTTATTGCTATACATGAACCGCATTTCGATCTCCTGGAAATACTCTCGAGAAACCGCTCTAATCAGTGTCACTAGAAAATCAAAACGAAAGTAAGTTTCATGAATTTCATTACATTGTGGTTGATAATTGAAGAGTTTTAGCTTCTGCTTGTACCTTTATAATTTTTATAACCTTCTTTTTTCTTACTGAATTTTTGATTTCTTTGGTGTACTTTCATCGATACTATAGTTCGTTGAGAGAAGGTGATCACAAGTATATGTATGTTTCTTGTAATACGTTAGAATTTAGCTCTACTCTAGTGGTGCGTCTGTTTGTTGGCCATAACATCTCCCCTCGATAAGTTGTAATCCTTAGGTAAAGGACATTAGGTGGTAGGAAAAAGTACATTGCCTATGATTTTGGGATTTTTCTCTATTTACATACGGTGGTAGGAAAAAATAACTTACGAGTTCATTCCTATGAGAGACTTCCACCTTTAAATAAGGGTTGATCTCCCTAATTTTTATTGGGATTTTATTCATTTTATAAATATTTTGCAGATATGAAGAGAATGTTATTGAAACTAAGCAGAAATTTAAATAATTTGCCCACGTTGTCGCGGAATTCGCAACTATAGCCATTGTCGAAATCAAAAGGTTGGATGCCTACATGTGCTATCTGCAGTAAGGTTGGATGTTCTCCTTCTTAAACGAAATCATACGATTGTTTTTTAATGCATAAAAACTCAGGGGCTGTTTGGTATACATATGTTTTTAACCTTTAATATTCGCTTCCTGCTTCTTTACTTTCTTTGAACTTAATATTATCATTGTCATTATTCTTTTGTCTAAAAAAGCTTAATTTTTTTATTACAAACAATATATCTTCTTGCCAATAATTTGATAAAACCCAATCCACTATATTTATGCTACTTTTTAGGTGAAGAAACTCGAATTTAAATCGGTGGCACACTATTACATTCATGACGTATTCAATAAAGCCTTAAGGACTTAAATGATAAAGAAACTTCAGATTCCTTGCCAAACATATATCCAACTGTAGATAACAATACCAAAACAATCGACTTTAAACTCACGGAGGCCAAACTTCATAAAAAAAACATCACGAAAACACAGCTAGGATGACCAGTTCTATATTGCTTAAGCAAATATTTTGGTTGCTTTTATTACTTTGTTGTCGATAATTGTTCCTTGTATCGGTAACTCTGTTTAAATACACGAAAGGATTCTATTTTTTTAATTAATATATTACAATATTAATGGTATTGTATGTTGTAAATACCAATGATTTAGTACTTTACTAAAAACTTGAATGAATAATATATATATTTGTGTGTAATTTTAGTTTTTTGTTAATTTCAATGTAAAAATGAATAATAAGATTATTCTTTTTAATCGACTAGAAATAACACAAGTATTCCTGTTAATCGACCAAAATAATAATAGGAACAATTTTTTTATTTTTTATTTTTGTCAAATAAATAACAGGAATGACAATAGTCCTATCATTTTGTCTTAATAATAACAGGAATAGTGATCGAATAATAACAGGAATAATCCTCATATTTTGGTCAAATAATAACAATATTTTAATGGATATAAAAGATTAAAAAACTTCCAAACAAAGTTTTTCATAAATAATTATTCAGATTCATAACATTTTCACTTGAACTTTTGAGAAATTCGTTGCATTCTTGAAAATGACAGGCAACAACAGCTTAGTGCATTCTTGAGATGCTAGGTAAAGGACCAAAGTATTTTCTATACATAAACTTCAATTGAAATATTACAAAATGAGAAACATCCTCTATATATATATATATATATATATATATATATATATATATATATATATATATATATTAAAATTAGCAGAAATAATACAACTACAAGAGCGTTAACTATCTTACTTGCTATAATAGTTTAGAATATCCCAAATAGAAGATTTGCAGCTGATCGCTTCATAAAGTTTTGGATGAGGTTTTATGTATAAAACAATGTTTAGAGGGATTTAGCATTGTTCAGATTACTTAGACAATCTTTTAGAGAGAGAACAAACGTATTTTTAGAGAGAGAAAATCAATATAATAATTGCTTAATCATTGATCAATCACCTTTTCCCCAAAAAGGGAGGGTCTATTTATAGTACAAATAGTAGGTCTCACAAGCTTAACAATTTCATAATTGTGGTCCTATCCTCAAGTCTATTGTTTGTTTTACATTAGTCATTTTCTTTACATAATTGACAATTTCTCATAAGAAACTTTCTTTATCAATAAAACATCCTTATCTTTCCTAGACCTTTAATCTTCCCTTATCAGTAGCCCCCCAGTCTTTGTGAAAATGTTTTACATAAGGACTGTTGTATACTCTTAACTTCATCGGATTTTACATAATGCTCTCCTCGGAGTCTAACTCTTCGAATTTTCTGAAAGTATGCTAAAAATGAGCCTAATCACCCTCGAGTTTAGCAGCCCTTTATTACCCACACCAAACATTTTCAAACTAAATCATGATGCCACATCTTTTCTGACACCGCCAATGAGAATTCTTCTCCTCTTGACAAATATCAACTGGCTAGCCTTTACGTGCTTCTTTTCTTGACACAACATAGTCTAGGGGCGGCGCATCAGTTTCTTAGGCATTCATTGGGCCTACGCTGGACAATTTTCCCCTAGGCAAACGAATCGCCAACTCTATGGGCCTCGACGCGTTTAGGCCCATCATTTTCTTTATAAATACCACTTAACCCTCACAACTCCCCCGCGTCATTTTTAGAGAGAGAAAGTTCTAGCAACTCATTCTAGAGAGAGAAGCAATCGTGTCCGCCAAGAAGTTCTCGCATACCAGAGTGGTTAACTATCAGCCAAAATTTTGAAGAAAGAAAAGCCACTGGTTTATACGTTGCACCCGAGCCCCAGCCCCCGGAAATCTTTTATAACGGTACTTGGCCTCCCACGGAGAATTCAAAAGCTATCATTCTCTCAGATATTTTCTCTCAGGCCCCCAGTCAGTCTTGTCTACCAATTTACAATAGTGACTCCAAGACTGTGAGAAAAGACAAAAATTCGAAAGGGTCTTCTTCAAAACCAAAAAGGCATCATAAAGATAACAAGCACAAACATTCAAAACGTTCCAAGGATTCCCCATCTGATGTTCCCTCAATGTCTTCTTCTAGATTTCAGGGGAACTTTGAGGCCAACACCCGAGATTCTTCCCCGCAAACTAACACGAGAAGATGTTGCTCAGATGACCAAAAAGCCTCTTGAAGTTATTCCATAAATTAACTTCTCAAAAGAAGCAAAAGACGACTCAAGATCTGAAGATAAGGTAGCCCCTATTTCCGAAGAGAAACTAAGCACAACGACTACTCGTTCAGTATCCGATGAGAAAACAATTCATGCACAAGGTCCTGAGGAAGCCTCCCGTTATGTTGTTCCTCTCGATGTTAAAGGATAGAATACTACCATTGGCCTCCTCGAAAACACAACTGAAGCTGCTAGTTCTCCTAAAAAGAAAAACAAACTCAAAGAATATATCCCGCTTCTCCGGATATCAAAGTCTTAGTCGGAAAAAAATTTAAGAGTGTTGACAACAGAAATTTGATAACTCTGCATCGAATTCGATATAAACATTTCAAGCCATCCGAAGAAGAACTACTAAGACTTCGTTGGGGAATCCCTTCATCAATTTCTATTCGTTTCCCCACCTTCAGAGAAACCCCTTTTGTCTGTTAAAGGCGACGAGCTGATAGTTTATACTGAAATATTAGAATGGGGCCTTCGTTATCCACTCGATCCCTTCTTCGTCGAGTATATCTCAAAAATTGACCTATGTCCTACCCAAGTTGGTCCTAACATGTGGTTCACCTTAATGGCATGTGTCATGGCTTCTAGAATCTCAGGAATCCCTTTCTCCTTAGAGGATTTGATCGGTCTTTTTGGGCTAGCAAAAAATTCATACTTCCATTTTACTCTCTTACTTTCAAGCACAATCACAAAGTGATAAAGAATGTTTAGAGGGAGACAAAAAATGGAAACAATGTTTCCTTTTCTTCTCTGGCCTTTGGGAAACCGGGTCCGAGGATACTCTCAGTAACCCTCACAAGCTCTAGTTAATTTGGACCAACAAAGGTATGATTTTTCATTCATCAAAATTTTCTCTTTTTTCTTTATATAATAACTAAACGTTCCTTTTATTAACAACAATGGGGGGTATATCCAATCCATATGATGAATTTTTCCCTCATGCTAAAGATGTTTAAGCTTATGGGACAAAACTACTTGGTTCAACAAGTTTTGAATTTGCTTCACCCCCACGAACCTTGCCAAATACTGTCTATAGAGACTTAAACCCTCGGAATGGCTAACATTAGAGGAACTCATGGCTTCCCCTTCTAAAAAAGAAGTATTAGACAGGTTAGACAAGAAATATTTGATCGTTTACCTTCCAACAAGAGACACGGCTAAGATCAATCTTGATGAAGAATCAGATATTCCCTCGAAAATGGAAGAAATTTCTGAGAAAATAACCCAAGATACAAGCACACCTAAAAATTCAGAGACAAAGGATACTAGTACTATTGATAGAGTAAAAAAGGTAGCTCCTCCCAAGCTTCTGGTCCAAGCTTCCAAGCTTCCAGTTCAAACTTTACCCAAAAAGAAAGTGCAGAGAAAATTAAAGACTATTTCCGAGGAAGTTTCAGTGGCTTTTGTTAATGCCACTCCCCCAGAAATAGAGGTAAATACTTCAACCAAAACTTCCCTAGAAAAAGTTCCTTTTTTCCCAAGCTTAATCCACTTCTAATGCCCCATCTGCAAATTTAAATTTCTCAAGAAAATGTTCAACCAACTGACTCCCCTGCCTTGGTAACTTTCTAGGAAAGATCTCCCTCGAGCTCCTTTGAAATTCCGATTGAAGACGAATTTTCTCTTTGCATCAGGACTCTTCTCTATTCCGTTGTAACCATTGGGAAACAGATGAAATATCTCAAGGATCGTAGGACTCATTAGAAATCTGAAATTTCAAAGGTCATATCAGAGCTTGACGAAACCTAAAAAGGAACACTCAACCCTTGAACAAAAAGTTGACGCCATCTTCGAGAAGCTCCTTGCATCGGAACATTATATCCTACTCTTCGAAAAGTGTTGTCAGGATAAAAGGGAACTTTTCGCGGAGAAAAATACAACTAAAAATAAACCTATCGCAACTTATAAAGATTCTAACAGCTTAGTAACACATGGCTTCAACAGATGCTTTAAGGATTTTCAAAGGATAGTAAAAGAAAAACAGCTCATATTAGCTAATGTTGAGAAAGAAAAATTCCATGTTGTTGAAAACTATGCGGCTAAATGCGTGGATAAGTTGGATTCGAGGGATTCGAGAGTTAGGTGTGCCTTAATCTAGGAAATTCATGCACACTATCCTGATCTCGACTTAGGAAGTTTTTGGGAACACGTTCCAGCCAAATTTCACCCTGATAGGGTAGTACTAAGTGATAGTGAAAGTGAAATTGAGAGTGAAAGTGATAGGACAGAATCTGATGGCAATGATTCGTCTAAATCTACTGAGTAACAAAATAGATTTTTTAGTTAAAAAAGTAAAAGTCCTCTTAAACTTTGAGGAATTTTTTTTGAAAGTCCTCAAAAATTTCGAGGCAATTTTTGTAAGAAAATTCCTCGAGAAAACTTCGAGGCAATTTTTGTAAGAAAAGTCCTCGAGAAAAATTTGAGGTAATTTTTGTAAGAAAAGTCCTCGAGAAAACTTCGAGGTAATTTTTGTAAGAAAAGTCCTCTAGAAAACTTCGATGCAATTTTGTAAGAAAAATTTCTAAATTTTCCCTCGAACAATTCAAGTCATCCTTAATATTTTTTGCTTATTCCCTCGAATAATTCTAGTCATCTTTAATAATTTTAAGCTAATGTTTGTTGGAAATATAATAGTTGTGGACCAACTTTCGTCGGACATATAATCGTTGTAGACCAACTTTTATTGGAAGACCTTTTAGGTCCAATTGTCAAAATTTTAAGGCAAAAAAATCATATATAATTATATATATATATATATCGGCTTAAATGACACTTCATTAAAGCCTCCATGTGCCTATCAGGGTAGGAAAGAGCATGTCACCGATGTTTTACACAAAAAATAAAAGAAAAAGAAAATATATACATTTTTACATTTACTTCAAGTAAAATTTAAGATGTTATATATTCCAAGGATTTTTTAGACTTCTTCCTTCTTTGTCCTTAATTTTGTATATCTGAGGCTTCACCTTCTTAGTTACTTCATAAGGACCTTCTCAATTAGGACCTAACTTCCCAAGATGTTTCTCTTTGGTGTGAAGAAAAACTTTCCTCAATATTGTATCTCCCACTTTAAATTCTCTCTGTTTTACTCTGGAGGCACACTTGCTTCTCATTAATGTTTGATAGTGTAACGCTTTAACTTGTGCTCGCCTTCTTTTTTCTTTAATCAAATCAAGCTCCGCTCTGCTTATATTATTACGCTCCTCGGAATATATCATAACCCGTTAGGATGGAAATATTTCCTCCGATAGTAATATAACGTCCATCCCATAGACTAATGAAAATAAATACTCTAACGTTGTTGTTCGAGGAGTCGTTTGATATGCCCAAAGAACTTCTTGGAGATAATCAGGCCTCTTCTCGACTTTTTCCTCTAAATTTTTCTTCAATCCATCAAGGATTGTTCGGTTAGTAACTTTCACTTGCCCGTTCACTTGTAGATGAAAGGAGTTGAGAAACATTGTTGTATTCCCCTCAAACTACAAAAACTTTTTAAATCTTTGTTGTCAAATTTAGGCACATTATCTATAATGATTTTCATTGGGACACCAAACGGAAAATAAATATTCGGCGTTATGGATCTAATCACATCTTTGGCCTCCTACTAGTGGCTCTGCTTCTACCCATTTAAAAAAATAATCCATCGCCACTATTATTGTCTGTCGCCCCTCCGGAATCCATTGGAAGAGGACCCACCAAATCAATAACCCATTGGTCAAATGGCAATGCATCTGATATGCTTTCAAGGGGAACTCCTGGCTTATGAATTATATTCGCATATCTTTGACAAGTATCATATTTTTTAACCAAATCCTTTGCATCAGATGATATCGTGCGCCAATAATACCCTGCCAAAAATACTCTTCCAATTAACAATTTATACACACCGTGCGCAGATCCTTCCTCATCGTAGAGTTCTGATAATATCATTTGTGACTTGTTTTTTCCAAAACACCAAAGCAAAGGTCTAGTAAAATATTTTGTGTAAAATACACCTCCCAAAACAATATACCCGTGAGATTTAAAGCGTACTCTTTTAGACAATGACTTGTCAATTGGTAACTTTTCATTTTCTAAAAACTTAATTATGTTTTGCCTCCAATCTTTACTTTCGCCGCAAAGTACTTGGTTATCTTTATTGATGACCCTGACTATCTGCTCCGAATTTTTACTGATTGAAAATTTCCAATGTAATAATCCACGGGTATTTCTCACAATATGAAATAGTAGCCAAAGAATCTGCCACTGAATTCTCCTCCCTCCAAACATGCTCATAGCTTATCCTTTCGAAACTTAGTGATAAATCTTTTAATGTTTTCAAGTATTTTACCAGATGATCCTTCCAAGCATCGGATTGCCAAGATGCATGATTAATGAGTAGCTGCGAATCGCTGAGTAATTTAACTTTTTTAGCCCCACAAATTTGCGCAAGCCTTAGCCCTGTTAAAGATACTTCATATTCCGCTTCATTATTTGTTGCTTTAAATCCAAACCGAAGGGCTTGAAACATTGCAATTCCTTCTGGTGAAATCAACTGAATCCTAGCTCCATTTCCAGACGTACTTGATCCTCCATCAGTTCGAATTATCCATTCAGCCTCGAAATTATCCTTATCCACATCCATATCCGTCCGATTAGAGTGAAATTCCACTAAAACAAATCTGCTAGAGCTTGGGATTTAATCGCATTCCTTGGTTAAAATTCGATATCAAAATCTCCCAATTCAACCGACCATTTTGTCATTCTCCCCAAAATATTGGTCTCTGAAGCATATTTTTTAAAGGAAAAGACGTTCGAACTCTGATAGAATGAGCCTAGAAATAAGGCCGTATTTTTTTATCAGTAATTACTAACACAAGAGCCAACTTTTCTAACTTCAAATATCGTTTCTCTACATCCAATAAGCTCTTACTAATGTAATACACCGGTCTCGGGACATTTTCCTCTTCACGAATTAACACAGCACTTACAGCATAATCTGAGACGGCCAAGTAAACAAACAATCTCTCTTGTAACAAAGGTTTAGTGAGAATTTCTGGGGGAACAAAATACTTTTTAATTTGGTGAAAATCCTCTGAACATTTTGTAGTCCAATGAAAAAAAATTGCATGTCCTAACACTTGGAAAAAAGGAGCACATTTATCTGATGAGCGTGATATAAATCTATTCAAGGCTGCCAATCTTCCCATCAATATCTGAACTTCCTTAATATTCCGAGGGGGTGTCATAGATGTAAGATCATTCCGTTATACTGGGTCTGCTTCAATCATTTTTTCACTCACTATGTACCCAAGGAATTTTCCTGAACAGGATCCAAATGTACAATTTTCCGGGTTTAATTTTACATTTACCCTTTTCAAATTAACAAAGGTTTTCTCTAAGTCAGCAAAATGATTCTCGTCCTTCAAACTCTTAACCAACATATCATCGATATATACTTCCACATTTCTCTCACTTTGCGATTCGAAGGCCTTATTGACTAGACGCTGATAAGTTGCCCCTGCATTTGTTACACCAAATGACATCACTTTATAACAATATGAACCTCTTCCAGTAATAAATAAATTACTTTCCTCGTTTCCCGGATAAATTTTAATCTGATTATACCCTTCATAAGTATCCATAAAAGAAAGTTTCCGATTTACATACGTTGAATCCACCAGCTGATCAATCTGTGGGATTGGGAAATGATCTTTTAGGCAAGTTCTATTCAAGTCTGTGAAGTCTACGCACATTCGCCATTTACCGTTTTTCTTTTTAACCAAAACTGGATTTGCAGCCCATTGCGGATAATGAGACTCTCGTATATGTCCAACTCTAGTTAAATGGTCTACCTCCACAATTATCGCCTCAGATTTCTCGTGGGAAAAGGTCTTTTTCTGAATTATTGGTCTCACATTATTCTTTACTGATAGCTTATGATAAATGAGTTCTGAATGAACATCAGTTACATCTTCTGAATACTAAGCAAATAAATCCAACTTTGACGATAAAAATTCAATCAATCCTTGTTTTAAATCCGGGGACAACTTTGTTCCAATTTTTTAAAAAATTCCACCTAAAAATGTATGATATTTGTAATCTTCATCAAGAACCAAAAAATTGGGGGACTCCCTTGGATCATCAAAAAGGGTTGGCTCAAAGAAAGTCCCCACTAGCTGATATGCTTTACTTGACTCGTTTTCTTAAATTTTCTTGGAAGACAAAACAATTCGATAACACTCTCTAGCTATTTTTTGGTTGCTTTTAATTGTTCCCACATTATTCCCCACGATATATTTTAGACATTGATGTACCGTGGAAGTAACAGCGTGCATTTTCGAAAATCATGACCTTCCAAAAATAGCGTTGTAAGAAGTTGGTTCATCTACAACAATGAATAAGATTTCGACCTCCTTTCTGAAAGGCCCTCGGCCTAATTAAACTACACTTTCAGATTCACCCATTACTTCAGAAGTTGCTCCTATGTAACCCAAAATCGCTCTATCAGACCGTCAGATAACAGGTGGGTCAACAATCTTTTTGTAAATACTCATAAACAAAATGTTAGTAGAATTTCCTATATTTATTAATACCTTCTGCACATGATCACCAGCAATCCCAGCTGTAATCAGCACCGCGTCTTCATGTGTTCCTTCTATATTTCTCATATCATCATCCTCGAAATAGATTATTGGAGAAGGTTCGATATTGATGTGTTGAGGCTTCCATCTCTAATTGAGTAGCTAAACTGACTATGTGTCTTTTCTGGGAACTGTTCGAATTCCCTACCACGGTATCCCCTCCAAAAATTTCTAAGGGCTCAGAATAAGCACATAGATCACTAACCTTCTTCCTCGAGACAATTTCCTCTACCATACTAATATGATTTATGCCTTATTTTGGATCTAGATACTCCGTCGCAATATCAAAAGAATCAATTTCCTCAGAAATAACCAACGTAATTTCCTTTTCCTTTGACTTTTCTTTAGTCGTCGGATTTTTGGTAGAATTCTTATTTACAAAGTCTGTCAGCTTCCCATTTTCAATTAACACTTGAATTTCTTTATTTAAAGCAATACATTCCTTTGTGTCGTGACCTATTTCCTCATAATACCTGTAAAACCTATTATTTCTGTTTTCCCTCTGTGTTTGAATTGGAAACGGCTTTTGAAACTGTACATGACCATAAGTTTTATCAAATATAGTTGACACTCACTCAGTTAACTCTTAAAAGTAATCTGGTCGAATTCAATTGTTAGATATAGTCCTACCAACTTGTTGCGTATTATACGTTTACTTATTTACCTGAGGCCTCGAAGGATATTGGCTCACTGCCTTTGGCTGAGAATTAACTCGAGGTGGTTGAACGGTAGCAACAGATCTTTGAAATTGATTTTGTTCCAACTGATCACTAGATCCTCTCTCCGAAGCTTGAGTTTCTTCCACAAAAATCCTCTTCCCAACCTCATCAAGTAAAGCTCCAAACGTCATTGCATGACTTTCCGCCACTATGCCTTTTAAAATTCTAGGGAGAAGCCCCATTGGGTACGCTGCCAAAGCCATAGAGTCTTTACAACACTCCATATCAGTCTTCGCCTTAACAAAATGGTTGGTATAATTTTGAAGACTTTCCCTAACCTTCTGTCTGCAATATATTATAGTATCTACGTTGGCACGAAACGTTTTACTCCCCACAAAATGCTGACTGAACACATTCCAAAACATGTCAAAATTCTTGATATAACCCTGTGGTAATCTATTATACCACTTTGAAGCGACCCCTTTAAAAGTCTGAGAAAAAGCTGTGCATAACAACTTATCACCGTCATCAAAATCAATCATAATTTTTTTTAAAAAAAATCAATATGACTATTTGGGTCTTGAGTCTCATTAAATTTCTCCAGCTTAGAAATATCAAAGTGCTTCAAAGGTTTCCAGAAATTATTTCTACAGACGAAGGAGAAGAACTCCAATTATGACCCACTCTGTAAACATTAGTTCTTGGTCCATCTTGAGCCATTGCATAAAGACCCTCCTCTGAAGGCCATGTGTACTGGTTACTTACACGATATTCAAAATTTTAACTTTCTGACTGATTCTATACATTCACATTGTCTTTCTTAACATACTCCTCGGAAATTTGATCATTTCCCTTAAACTCATTAGTTCGATGACTTGATCGATGCTTCTTCCTATATTTTTGAATATTTCTTTCTAGAATCTTTCTTTCTGCGATACTCCATTTCCGATAAAGATTGACTTGAATAATAAACAGAATAATCACTTGACTCAGATTATTCATATCGGCTCATTGGCTTCAACTTCTTCCTCGGAGAATTATAATGGTGCCTTCGATACTTGTCCTTCTTACTAACTCGATGATAGTGATCATGCTCATTTTTTTCTGTCTCATTTTTTCTTCGGATTTCAGATCAAAGTTTCTTAGCAGCGATCGATGCATCTCTTTCAGAGTTTAACCTTTCAATTTCTTCTAGAAATTAATTTCTACGAGCCACCAATATGGACTCTTCTAAAATTTTACCAGCGTGCTGATCATCGTGTTGTTGATCAGTTTCCATATTATTTTGCATTAGGACCTCCTCGAATTATTTTCCGATTTCCAAATTGTTACTCATGTTTTAATCTCCTCAGATCTCTGATGTTGCTTTTACTTTAGTTTGGTTTTGGAAAACAATTCCTGGTACCAAATTGTTCCCACAAACGGCGCCACTAATCGCTCCAGAAATCTTTGGATGAGATTTTATGTATAAAACAATGTGTATATGGCTTAAGCGTTGTTCAGATTACTTAGACAATATTTTAGAGAGAGATAGACGTGTTTTCAAAGATAGAAAATCAATATAATAATTGCTTAATCATTGATCAATCACCCTTTCCCCAAAAAGGGAGGGTCTATTTATAGTACAATAGTAGGTCCCACAAGCTTAACAATTTCATAATTGTGGTCATATCATCAAGTCTATTGTTTGCTTCACACTAGTCATTTTTCTTTACATAATTGACAATTTCTCCTAATAAACTTTCTTTATTAATAAAACACTCTTATCTTTCCTAGATCTTTAATCTTCATTTATCAGCAGTTGTTGAAATCACAGCTCCGGTGATGGCACGGTGCATTATTTGCTCACGAAAAGAGTTATATGATGTTATTTCCAATTCCATTCTCATTATTTATCCCGAAATTGCACAGTTCTTCTATACCGATTGAGATAAAAAAAATATCACATCCATTTTTATTTTCTTCAAGAAGTAGCAAATTTAACTAAGAACAATAGATATAGGCTTAGCACATTTATGACGCAACAGAAAAAACTTTCATGTAGCTAAATCTGTAAAGAAAACACAAATTGATATTGACAATGCCAATAGATACCGTAGTTGAATATATAAATTAATATAAAATGGAGAATATATATTTTATAACAAAAAAACTAAATATATTTATTAAAATCAATTGATTCTTACAATTGTAACTATTTGTTGTAGCACAGAAATTCCAAACAAAAGCCTTTTTAATTTTATTTTATTCAAATATCTTATGTATTTAAATCAAATCTAATTATATTAAGATTTTATTTTATATTATTTTATTTTAAAATATTTATGTTATTTCCTTGTATTATAATTTAGGGTTTTGAGAAGCTCTTATATAAAGCCTCATATGCCTTAATTATTTTAAGTTTTTGGAATAATATATTTTTTATCTCTGAAAATTTCAATCTTTGTTACCCTTAGATTAGGGTTTCATCATGTTACCCTTGAATTTGGGTTTCATCTATCGTTGTTTTTTCTTCTATTTCCTCTACGTCATCAGTTTGGTATCAGAGCCTCAGTTCCTGTAATGGGGAAGCATGTTTCTAAAGCCTGACTATTCTGATTCAAGGTTTAAAAAAGAGAACAACACACATGGTCATGAAGATCGGGAAGATCGTTTGAGTATGAGTGGGGCATACCAACCGTTTCAATGACGATCGTATTGATCGGTTATTAAAGGAGTTTAAATTGGCTACCAATCGTCGAATCAAGGTAAAACTTGCTTATCGAGATGTTGTCTCATGCTATGAAGAGGTTTTCAAAACTATTTTTTCATCAACTGGACATGGGGATGTTGTCTTTAGGCTATGAAAAGGTTTTCGAAATTATTTTTTTTCATCAACCGGATGGCTTCAATGTGACTTCGAATAAGGAACACTCGAGAAGAATTTATCTTATTTGATAAGGTCAACAATTATAATTCTCAATGTAACGATTGAATAAAATAAAATAAATAATTTGGGTGCTTGATGGTGATGGTGCTGTGAATTTGAGGACGAATTCTTGTCAACCAGGAGAGGATGATGTAGCCCAGAAAGTCCAAACAAAAGTCTTTTTTATTTAATTTTATTTTATTTAAATATCTTATGTATTTAAATCAAATCTAATTATATTAATATTTGATTTGATTTTATTTTATTTTAAAATTATTTATTTTATTTCCTTGTATTATAATTTAGGGTTTTTAGAATCTCTTATATAAAGCCTCATATGCCTTAATTTTTTTAAGTTTTTGGAATAATATATTTTTTATCTCTGAAAATTTCAATCTTTGTTACCCTTAGATTAGGGTTTCATCATGTTACCCTTGATTCATCTATCGTTGTTTTTTCTTCTATTTCCGCTACGTCATGAGTTTGGTATCAGAGCCTCAGTTCCTGCTATGGGGAAGCATGTTTCTAAAGCCTGACTATTCTGATTCAAGGTTTAAAAAAGAGAACAACACACATGGTCATGAAGATCTGGAATATCGTTTGAGTATGAGGGGGGCATACCAACCGTTTCAATGACGATCGTATTGACCGGTTACTGAAGGAGTTTAGATTGGCTACCAATCGTCGAATCAAGGTAAACATTTCTTATCGAGATGTTGTCTCAAGCTATGAAGAGGTTTTCGAAACCATTTTTTCATCAACTAGACATGGGGATGTTGTCTTTAGGCTATGAAAAGGTTTTCGAAATTATTTTTTTTCATCAACCGGATGGCTTCAATGTGACTTCAAATAAGGAACACTCGAGAAGAATTTATCTTATTTTGATAAGGCCAACAATTATAATTCCCAATGTAACGATTGAATAAAATAAAATAAATAATTTGGGTTCTTGATGGTGATGGTGCTGTGAATTTGAGGACGAATTCTTGTCAACCAGGAGAGGATGATGTAGCCCAGAAAGTCCAAACAAAAGTATTTTTTATTTAATTTTATTTTATTCAAATATCTTATGTATTTAAATCAAATCTAATTATATTAAGATTTTATTTGATTTTATTTTAAAATTATTTATTTTATTTCCTTGTATTATAATTTAGGGTTTTGAGAAGCTCTTATATAAAGCCTCATATGCCTTAATTATTTTAAGTTTTTGGAATAATATATTTTTTATCTCTGAAAATTTCAATCTTTGTTACCCTTAGATTAGGGTTTCATCATGTTACCCTTGAATTAGGGTTTCATCTATCGTTGCTTTTTCTTCTATTTCCGTTACGTCATCAGTTTGGTATCAGAGCCTCAGTTCCTGCTATGGGGAAGCATGTTTCTAAAGCCTGACTATTCTGATTCAAGGTTTAAAAAAGAGAACAACACACATGGTCATGAAGATCGGGAATATCGTTTGAGTATGAGGGGGGCAAACCAACCGTTTCAATGACGATCGTATTGACCGGTTACTGAAGGAGTTTAAATTGGCTACCAATCGTCAAATCAAGGTAAAAATTTCTTATCGAGATGTTGTCTCAGGCTATGAGGAGGTTTTCAAAACCATTTTTTCATCAACTGGACATGGGGATGTTGTCTTTAGGCTATGAAAAGGTTTTCGAAATTATTTTTTTTCATCAACCAGATGACTTCAATGTGACTTCGAATAAGGAACACTCGAGAAGAATTTATCTTATTTTGATAAGGCCAACAATTATAATTCCCAATGTAACGATTGAATAAAATAAAATAAATAATTTGGGTTCTTGATGGTGATGGTGCTGTGAATTTGAGGACGAATTCTTGTCAACCAGGAGAGGATGATGTAGCCTAGAAAGTCCAAACAAAAGTCTTTTTTATTTAATTTTATTTTATTCAAATATCTTATGTATTGTTGAGAATATGGGTGTTGTAAATTGATGGTGCTGTGAATTTGGGGATGTTGTCTTTAGGCTATGAAAAGGTTTTCGAAATTATTTTTTTTCATCAACCGGATGGCTTCAATGTGACTTTGAATAAGGAACACTCGAGAAGAATTTATTTTATTTTGATAAGGCCAACAATTATAATTCCCAATGTAAGGATTGAATAAAATAAAATAAATAATTTGGGCTCTTGATGGTGATGGTGCTGTGAATTTGAGGACGAATTCTTGTCAACCAGGAGAGGATGACACTCGACCATCCTGCTCTTGTTCCTTAGCTCCACTATCCACTACAATCAAGTACCACCGTTTGATGAGTCATGGACGCTCTAGCTCCACTATCCACTCCAATCAAGTACTACCGCTTGATGAGTCATGGACACTCCGAACTAGGATGTATAGAGTAGATATTCACCTTGAGGATAACTACTCATGTTCATCATGTTCGACCTTCCGAGAATATTACCACCACCACGTTCCGTCTGGGCCTGACGCTCTGATACCATGTGTTGGGAATATGGGTGTTGTGAATTAAGGGTCTGGTCTGCATATTCCACCTCCGTATATAAGTACGGACAACCCGGTCTCAACACTAGTATGATATTGTCCGCTTTGGCACCCGAAGGCCCTCATGGCTTTGCATTTGGTCCACTACCAAAAGGTCTCATACTAGTTGAGGTATGTTCTTACTTATATACCATTGATCCTTCCCATGTTTAACCGATGTGGGATGTGGGACTTTGGTCGCCACTCTAACATGTATTTAAATCAAATCTAATTATATTAAGATTTGATTTTATTTTATTTTAAAATTATTTATTTTATTTCCTTGTATTATAATTTAGGGTTTTAAGAAGCTCTTATATAAAGCCTCATATGCCTTAATTATTTTAAGTTTTTGGAATAATATATTTTTTATCTCTGAAAGTTTCAATTTTTGTTACCCTTAGATTAGGGTTTCATCATGTTACCCTTAAATTAGGGTTTCATCTATCGTTGCTTTTTCTTTTATTTCCGTCGCGTCATCACTATTGTTCTACAATTTATTCTCTTGTGTGCACCGTGTAAACAAAAAAAGTAAAATACTTATCAAAAGCACCACTAGTCCACTAAAGAGTCTAGATAAATATGTCTACCTCCATTTTATATATGACTTTAAAGAGCCAAAATCAACATATATTTCAATACGCGAGAAGTATGATAATATTAGACAACATAATATGTAGCCGTCAATACTAATGACACCCCTACACCATACAGATTCCATTGATGGAGTGATTCTCATATATCTCCAAAATAACATAAAGTTGAAATCCCAAATCACCATTCCCTCGACCTCTCACTGTACTCTGTCACAAAGAATTTTTTTTAATTAAATCAAAGGTTACACGTATTAATATGTTTCATTCAATCAATTTGAAACTCGCAAAAGTAAAGTAATACATGCTCATCTAAATTATATCCCAAATTCTTTAGATATTTTGCAGCCTAGTGCAACTTCATTGACAATTCAATCAAATAGAGAGTCACCCATGTCTAAACAGTTACAGCTGATTCACATTCAGTCAAGCTAAAAGTTGTAGTTACAACAAAAATTTCAAATTGAATATATGAACCAGAATTAGGATTGAAAATCCTACATTGTATATTACATATACTAAAGCAGATAACATGTTAGTACTTCGTGAACTAATTTTATAAAACAACTAGCATTTTCTTATAAGATGTTTATAAAACTAGAATGACTCTCCAACCTGGCGAAAATGCCAAAAATAGTTGACAAATAAAGTAAGAATAAACCATTAGAGTTTATCAAAACTCTAGATGTTTTGAATGGACTGTCAACCAAATATGTACTGCTATGATAGGGATAAAGAGTGAGAGAGGAACCTGTAATAGTTCCATGAAAAGGGGTAAGGTCGACCTAATTTTGAAATCATTGAAAAGAAAGGTGAAGGCTTGTCTTGTTGAGAAGAGAAGAAAGAGAGGTGAAGTCTAACCTAATTTTGAAAATAGTTTATCAAATTTAATTAGAGATAAAATTGTATTAAAATTAAATTTAGAGTAATGGATAAATTAAACATTACTTTTGAGAGATATAAGTAAAGGGTGAAGTTATTTTCTCCATCAATTTTTTTATTTTCCCCATAAATAAAAAGAAACTCCACTTTGTTATTTCTTCCATAAAGGAAATAACATATTTACCCTTTTCTTTATTTTTATTCCAAATCCATTGATTCTCTAGTAACTACATCGATTTCTACCATTATCCCAACTATCTCCATCATATTAACTTATACACACTCAACCAGTCATATAAGCTTCTCACATCAATCCCCCATAAACCCTAACCCTAGCCTAGCCACTATAAAGACGGTCTCCTCTTCAAGATTTCTCTTTTAATCTTGAAAAACAACAAATCATGGCTAACTATTCGATTTCTCTTTTAATCTTGACAAAAAAACGGCAGTCTCTCTCGAATTCGTCTAAGGTAGAAATCATTCGTTATTTTAAAAAACAACAACACTTAAAAATGCACCATTGTTTATTAAAACAGATGAAATGCACCTAATTCCGAGATGCCGTCTTGGAATCAGGTGTTTTTTTCTTGGAAAAAAAACACTCGATTCCTAACTGCTATCTCGGAATTAGTTGTTTTCCGCTAAAACCTGCACAAATCGGGATTTTCGAAAATATGTTTTTTTTAACCGAGATTCTCAAGTTACGTGAATGTAAAACTAAAAAACAAGATTAAATTATCTTGTTGGTTGATTGAGTGATGTTCTCCGGTGTTAAATCTTTAGTTTGCGTGTTTTCCTCTTCCATGAGTAATCTCTAAGAAATTTGAAGTTTTTTTTTTGTTTTTATGGTTTAATTTTGAAATTTAAATCATATATGTTGGATTTAATTTGACTAAATCACGTGTTTGTTGATATAAAGGTTTCATAATGGTTAATAACATCAAGTTATAAATTAGAAGGTAATATGAGGACAAGATAGTAAAAGCAAGTGATAATTCTTTTTTTTGGAAATAGCTTCATCTATAAATAAAATGTATTTGAATATGAATTTATTGGTAAATCATATATATTTTATAACTCGTATAAACCCCAAAATATATTTTTATTAATAAATCCCAGTCCTGTAGCCCGCCCGGTATAAACCCCTGTCTAAAAACAAGGGAAGTAACTGATTATTGATACATTACTATTATTCTTTACCCCTAATAAATTAGTTTTCTCAAAACTATTATTACTAGTGTGAGAAACTGGCTTGGTACCCAAAGATATGAACATTCGGGATCCAACAAATGTTTTACTCCTGAGTAGACTTGTAGACTTATGAAACCACGAGATAAAAACGTACCCCTATACTAAAACCATACTAAATTTTTGTTCATCTCGTTTTAACTTAGTCCATTCTTTTAAAATATTTCCGAGCAGAAATTTACACTCTGGAACTTCTTCGATTCCACCCACGCAACAACATGATTAAGACCTAATTAAAAGAAGAAACAAAATTGAGCACAAAATTCGTAAACTGTCAATAGCTTAACCTGACCTTTCACTACTTGACCCAATCGCGCGTAGAACTTTATTGAGACCGACCATCGACCTTTTGATCTTTCTTTTTCAGGTCATATGTAATTGTCCCTGAACAATTTGCACTCGAGTATACTTTTACAAAGCTCTTTTTCGGACGTTTGGTAAAAAGATGAAGAGATGCAAAAGCAACTCAAAAGTTCCACTATGAGGTTCCTTCTAAAATTTTATTCTACTTCTTAACAGAAAAGAAATGAATAAATAAAATTACTTTTACCGAATTGGGGGATATGAGATGGCTTTACCTTCTTCTAGTATTCTTGGTGCTCAACTGTTTAAGAGCATATTTGAGAGCAACATGTTTAGGGATGCGACACATAATGACAGGTCTATTACCACGTGACAAAAACTATAAAAGCCTAGTTTGACATGATCAGAGAGTAGAATCTGACATACTCCAATTTAATTAGAGGTAAAGTTTAAACCATATCTCGGGTATACTGTGTACATACATAAAATGTAAAACGCAAAAACAGCCCACAAGACAAACACCAACAGCAGAAAAGAAAAAACAAATATATATGCTTACTTTCGCTCACATTCTGTTTTACTGTACATAAAAAATATTCACTCTGACAGCTTAAACACAAACACAACCTCTAAACTCTCTCAGCTCTTTTATATTAAGTAGTTTACATACAAGCACACCCCTACAGGACTCAAACCAGATTCTCTTACTGATATATAGTATATAATTAAACGAATTAGAAGCTGGCCTTTCTAATCATCTGCTTTAGGCCAATACCCTACAAGTATCACGATATCGGGGACATTACCTCGTGCGTTTCCAAAGTTGAGTGTTTCTTCTGCAACCTCCCTCTTAAAAGCCTTATCTTGGCATCCACTCTGGCTGTGAACCCGATCTTTGTTTTTTCTCTGGCCTTCGACCGTTCCCGAGTCCACATCCGCTCGTCTTCTAAGTCTTTCTTGTAATGCTTAATTTCTTGAATGATATGATGGTCCAATGGATGTAAACATCTTTGGAAAGATATATGGACAAAGTATGGGAGAGTTGTAGCTACTATTACCAACAAGGTCACGAACCAGTAGATAGGTGCTGGTGCGAGAAGTTCGACAAGAATATGATACACATTTCCGGAAATTGAGGGAGGCATCATACTATAAAGAATGAGAAAGAGATACCAAAAGCCAATGCTACCCCAGACTAAAGCGTGCTGGATCCATGTAAAGTGGCTCATAGTCAGTGCAATCTGGACGTTGACAGCCCAGATGATGCAGGTGAACATAGCAGTGCCTACAGCATCTAGATCTGTAGGGTGGCCTCCTGAGCCGAAAGCTTGTGAATTGAAAACACCAATGGTAATGAAGAAAATAGCTAGAGAGGAATATACACCGTTCATCATCCACCCCATTATTCTATACCAGTCAAAGAACAAATTTTTTGGTCCTTGCTGATATAATGCTGGAAACTGAAAACAACAGTTTTCAATTATTAATCAGTTAGTCTACTGATACTCATTTCAAAACAATGTTCTGGATTGAATGAAATTGAAATATATAAAGCTAATATTTTTATAAAAACTTGCTAAGACATTATCATCAATATTTGATTTCAGTTCAACCACAACAGTCAATTTTTTGTGTTCATATATGAAGTATTTAACAAATTGAATTCTATAGATTCCAATAAAACTTTTTTCTACAGTTAGTCAAAAATTTCATCGGTAAATCAAATGATGAGAGAAAAATATCTGTCTACCATGCAACTAACCTGTAAGCAGACTTCAGAAGAAACATCTTGTTCAAAAACTCCAAGTGATATGACTGGCAACGAGGTAAGTACAACATTGAACAATAAAAGGTAATAATCGTTATATATTGCTTGCCCTGAGAATCCGGCGAATATCTCGAAGTAGAATAAGGTGAGACCGAAGGCGATATTTTTGTAGAAGAAATAGCAAATCTGGATGCCGGGAAAAAAAATACAGGATTTATGAGGAACACATGCGACGAAATACTAATTAGACATTCATGATTTTGACAGTTACCATCTGAGCTATTCTTTTGTAGCACCAATGTCCATGTACTACCAGAAGTCTTTCCAGAAACCGAAATTGAGCGATTGAAAAGTCACTAGCCATCACAGCCTGAAATATATTGAGCACTGTAGTTAAGATAATAACTAATGAACCTCGAGCTTGTCCTTCAGAGAGGCTCATCCCGTTCTAAATCTTGGTTAACAATGAGCTACTATTATTCATAGAAACAATCACTTCACAACAGCTCAAAACTTAAGAATATTACTAAAAAGTAAAATAATATATATCGATAACCAGTAAGGGATGAAACAGACTAACTCCTATAGTCTCTGAAAGAAAAAATTAAAGTGACATTGCCCACAAACATGTGAAAAAATAAAGATAAAGCTCCTCCTTTCCCGCCAGTGCTAAGAAAGTTTACTTCATCGAAATAAACCTATAGTGAATGGCATGATTACAATATACTGGATAAAAGTTTCTTTGTCCAGAGATGTAGAAAATATTCCAAAATATTCCATAAGATACACAGCCGCAAAGTTGCATTGTAAAAAGAGTAGTGATAAAAGTTACCAACCTGCATACCTTCAACTCCGCTGATGCCTACACCAATGTCAGCTTCTTGAATCATTCCAACATCATTTGCACCATCTCCAATTGCTAATGTTGTTTTCCCAGTTCCTTCTTTCACTAGCCTAACAACCTAATATGAGATAGCAAGCGATGAAATATAAAAATATAAGTCGGTTGTAAAGAGCAAATTTCATTTTACTAACTATGACAAAATTTTCCTAGGTGATCCCCGCAATCTGAAAGTATTCTACCTCCCCTCCACTTATATGTGAAACATACGGATTCAGGCCTTGCTAAAACTCAAACTTGACAACCTCAATCAAAGGGTGATGAAGACAAGGACTTCCTACTAATTCCACCTCCCCAAGTTTTAGCATTACCAAATAAGTAAAGATAAGGACAGAGACGAAAAAGATAGTCTGTCCTCGAGAATATTATATACATCAAAATGTCCTACCAGTGCTTTCTGCTTGGGAGAGACACGACAACATATGACAGATGCACATTCGACTGCCAAAGCCAGGAACTGGTGCTTTATATCCATCTCTAAAGCATATGCTAGACTTTTTCCATCAATAATCAAGGCAAACGCTGCATATGGATCCTTTTCGAGCTTGATCATTTGTAAAGCATTCGTGATTTGCATCATAATATTTTCTTTAATAGCCTTCTCCGCCATGCAAAGTAAATAGGACTGATATCAAATTTGTCAATAACCTCGAAAATATAAAGAACTATAAAATTTTATGATATGTACCTCTTTAGAATCTTGGGATGCTCCATCTGAATTCATTATTGCAATATTAATATGCTTCATGCCTTGGCGCAGCAAACTACACGAGAATCTGCAAAGCGTAACAGTTATTTAGTAATCGCAAGGTGGAGCAGCTTTTAAGAATGAATCTTTTTCAAAGACCGTAATCCAAAGATATAGTTATTAAGTAATAAATACAAACCCTATGTTTATTGCAGTTTCCATCTTATCCCCTGTCAAAACCCAGATTTTGAGACCAGCTTGGGCCAGTTTATCTATGCATTGAGGAACCTAGCATAGATCAAGAGGGAGCACAAATTGACATAAAACCAATTGAAAAGAAAAAAAACACTATCCATCATTTATAAAGACAAGCATACCCCTTTCTGTAATTTATCCTCTACTGCAGTAGCCCCCACGAGGGTTAGATCCTTCTCCATCATATCTGAAATCTTTTCAAGCATTGTTTCTCGATCAGCTCCAATAGAAGTTTTTGCTTTGTGAAATTCATTATTCCATGCAGAATATTCAGACTCGTCAAGCTTTCTGTAAGCAAGGGCCAACGTACGTAGGCCAGCTTCACCATACTCGTTTAAATGCTTAGTGGTGGGTTCTAAGTACATTTTTCCATTCTTTGATAGTCGGTCAAAGATGATGCTGCAAAGTTAAAAGCAATAAAATAATGCATGAGACGCACAGAGATAATCGCTTAAAATCTTGAGTTTCACATATAATCAGAATATTGTCAACCAGTTTTCCGAAGCAAATCCTGCTGAACAATGTGAATTTTCCCTCACATAACATAAATCTGATTAATATTTCAAAGCCCCAGAATCTCCAACGGTAAGTTAGAAAGAATTTAGTATCGAAGTGGTGAGACTAACCTATCAGCACCTTTGCAGAATAGAAGAAGCTGTCCTTCCTCATCACGCACAATAACAGACATTCGCTTTCTTTTGCTAGTAAAATCCAACAAATTAAGAATTTTGAACTCTCTGAAAAGAAAAATCAGAAGACAATCACAATTCCGGAAGAAGTTAAAGAAAAATATAAGTCTGTACGTTCTTTTACATTCTCACCTTTCAATAGGTTGCTTAGAAGAAGAGTATCTTTCATTGACAAACACGCTTGATTGAGTTCTCTTATAAAACTCAAAACCAAATTCTCTCGCTGCAACGAGAAAAGCTGACTCATCAGGAGATTCTGCTTCATATGTGTACTTGCCAGTCTCTTCATCTAGTTCAGGTATTGCGGTGTGACAAACTGCCAATATCCGGAAGAACAACAAAGAGACATCTGTATTAGGTTCCCTCAACCAATTTCCATTCATAAGACGGCTATCATCAAAACTAAACCCTTTAATGGCAACTTTCTGATCCTTCTCATCTTTAGCCGTAACAACGGTCTCCAACTCGATTTCCGATGCTCTTCGGGTAACGTCCCGCCGCTTATTTTGAAGCATGGTACCGCCGGAAACTTCGGAGCCGTTCTCCTCAAGGTCGTTAGCCATCTGCTTGGCAGCAGCAACTTCTACTTCGCTAGAGCGCATGCCATATGAAGTACCGCCAATTGAACACTTCAGAAAATCCATTTGATTGCAGGTCAGAGTCCCAGTTTTATCAGAGAGTATAGTATCTACTTGGCCTAGCTCTTCGTTCAAATTTGATGTTCGTGCTAGAGCAGGGGTTCCACTATCATTGTCATACATGTGTACGTCTTGGTTGATGAAAGAAGCTTGCCAAACTTTCACCACCTCAATTGAAACATAAAGAGAGATAGGTATCAGATAGCCATAAAGTAAGAGAGCGGTGACAAGATGGACAGTTCCTGCATAAACAGGATTGGCTGGGTTAGCTAAATTATCAGGCTTATCGGGGGCCAAGTACCACCAATCTGGCATCTGGAACATTGTCTTCAGAGCATATCCCAAAGAGCTGATGAGCGAGATTACTATAAGGAGGACCAGTAGGGTATATATGATGTAGTCCATTTTCCTTTCTATTCTGCTTCTTTTAGAAGGGGACTTAGTTGCGTTCTGCATGACTTTTGTGTCATGACCAGTGAATACCACAACACCATAGATATAGGCCGTGTTCCTAAGCTTTGAATCTCTCAAGAGAATTTGATTAGGATCAAGTGGATGCATCTGCCGATCATACTCAAGATTACCAATAAAGCTGTACAGATTAGGGTTTGGATCTTCACATTTTATCATTCCTGTGAAATCCTTAAAACTCTCATCATCGTCTAGAGACAAGGTAGCCTCCAAAGATCTCTTGACTTTCAAGTTCGTCTCACCATCTAAATTCATAGTCTCCACATAACAAATCCCATCCTCATAATTGGATGACAAGAAAAGCAAATCAGCTGGAAAAAACTGATCCTTCTCTACTCTAATTATGTCCCCAACTTGGATCTTCTTCCACGCTCTATGGCCAAACAATCCATTTCCTTTATGCACGAAAACTTTCCGTGCATTAATCTCCACATCCTGCATAAACCTACGCCAATCTTCCAAGGCTTCTTTTGCCATACTCAGTCCGACAACAAAAACCAAAGGAGCAATCATGCTCCATTTATTGAACGGCGAGAGTGGAAATACAGATAGAATGGTAGCCACAAGGAAATAGAAATTAGCAGCACGATGAAACTGTTCGTACAGTGATTTAGGCAAGAAAGATAATAGATTATACTTTGTGGTTGACACATAATTCGAACGATATCTTAATGGTTTCTGCTTGTGCATATGCGGTTGGTTGCAGTACACTATTCGAGTGTACCCTGGACCTTGGATGGCATGTGGCCGGTGGACATCGCTGGTACTTGGTCTAAAGCATCCGCCAAATGTGTAGAGATTGCTCCGGCGGAGCTGGAGCTTGTTTCTTATTCTTCCACGTGCCATGTCTCAAATATTACCGCCAAGCAACACAACCATCAGGATAAATACAAAATGGCTTTCCTTTAAGCTGCGGATTAGGCCTCCTTAAGCCACATTCATGGCACCTATCTAGACAATTCCAAAACAAAATAAGTCATATAAGCAATTTGACAAACTCATTAGAATAGATGAGCAACTACATAGAATAACTGAAACAACATGCATTACAGCTTGTCATAGACTTTTAGTTTCAACGATAAATAGGGAACCACATATACACCCAAAATCACAAATATGTAGGTTATAAAAGTGAATAGATACCGAGTCTAAACTGAGAGGTAAATACCAAAAAATGAACTGAGAACTGAGCCGATTTCACAGACAATTAGATTATGCAAATCACATAAATCAACTTACCATTCCACAAATATTCATTTCTATCTAACGAAAGAGCAACCAACAAAATAAAAAATAAAAAATAAAAAGGAGAAAATTGCCGTCAAAGAAACACCATTAGATTCAGTTAAAAATGAGAAAAATTTCATGTGAGACCAAGAACTCATCAAGATTGTTCCTTTCCTGAATGTGATACGAAATATCAGAACAATTGAAGGTTCAGACCTAAAATGTCAAACCCAATTGAAAAGTCCAACTCAAATATCAACAAAATAAATATAAACAAAATGAGAAAGGCAAATATCCAGCTGAAATTTCAAAAGGGTTTTCATAAGACAACGTTAGAATTGATACGAGAACAAAAAAGGAGAGAGCTAATCTTAATTTTGAAATTTTCATTTTGAAAACAAGCGATAAACGAAACAGATTGATGATAACAGAAGAGGAGATACCTGGAAAGAGGAAAAGCTAGCTCGTTCGAGAAGAAATTAAAAATTGAACGTTTAGCTAAACTCCAATCGAGATGAAGGGAGAGAGAAGAAAACAGAGGAAGAAGAAGAGAGAGAGCTGGGGAGTTTTTTTTTAGATCAAGAAACGGAGAGAGAGAGAAAGAGAGAGAGTAGGAGGGCTGTTTTTGTATTTTTATTCTTTTAAGAAAAAAATAAAAAATAAAAATAAAAATGAAGACTGGGTTTTAGGTCAAAGAGAGAGAAGAGATTTTTACTCTCCTTCTCTCTCTCCTCCGTCTGGAAATCAAATCCGACCAATGTAAGAATTTCTATATTTATGTTTCATTCTTCTTTTTTTGTGCCAAATTAAATGAAAAAGCAAAGTTTGAAGTATCAAAATAAGAAAAAAGGCGATTGGTGGACTAGTCTAACACTGTTCACTTCGAGTCATCGCCAATTAATTTCATTCATTTATTTTATTAACGGAAACAACTAAAATAATAAATTAAAAAATAGAGTAAATTTGGTATAAATAATGTTAATCAACCCAAAAATAGATTTTTTTTTTTTTTACTTTTACATTCCAGTTGTTCATCCGTTGGGTGGGAGTTTCTCCAAGTTTAGAAGGTCCACTCCAATTGCGAAATGAAGATTTTTTTGTAAGAATTTGAATAGGATAAAAAAAATTAGAGCTAGTTAATTTTTGGAACCAAATTTACCCACATCCTAAAAAAATATTTTTAAAATTATTACGTTATATATGGTTAAAAATATATATTTTTTATAAACCTGATTTTAATTTTAAATTTTATATTTTAAATTTATCCAAATAAAAAAAATTCATCACAATTAGAACACAAAACTCATAATCAAATATTGGTATAAAGAGACTTGCCAAAATTAAAGACCCACAATCATCCTCATTCATCCCCAAATTTATATATAATAATAATAATAATAATGCTGAGTAAGGCAAGGTTGTGACCAAAGTAACGGGTTCGAATCCTTTTTACATACGGTTTCTCGCTGATCTTTTTGTTTGATTTATCTTCTAACATAGATTTACCATATGCACACTATAAATAGACGCCTGCGGGTTCCTTCCAAAATAATAATAATAATAATAATAATAATAATAATAATAATAATAATAACACTTTTAGTTTTTTTTTTTTGGCAAAAGGACAATATATTACTGAAAATTGAAAGTTTTACAAGGATCAAGGTCGATTTAAAGACCATACAAGAAATAGAGGGCTCACAAGCAATTATCCAAAGAAAAAATTCACAAATCGAAATCAATCCCTAATCAGAAGCCCTAACTCGACTTCCACAATGTCTTCTATCTTTCAACCTCAACAATCACTACACAGACCAAAAATCAGCTTCCACAGCACAATCAAAAACCCTAATCGAGCACCAAAGAGCCACCAACAGTCAGCTTCAACTTAACCAACAAAACAGCCACCGACATACAGCTTCACCATCAGCCAATCTTCCTTCAATCGATTCAAAACAGCCCCCAAACCCTAATTTTAAGGTTATAAACTCAAACCCTAAATCAAAACGAAGAACCAGCCAGAGCACTCAAACCCTAAATCGAGAACAAGAGACCTAGCCAGGATCGAGGTAGCCCACCCCCAGGCTTTCAAGCGTAATGATAGCGAGCAAAGGAGACGGAGCATCGAAGTTTGTAAACTGACGAGCAGTTTTCTCCTTCAAAGACCACTTCGTCACCCAATCTGCAGCCGCATTTTGGGTGCGAGAGACATGATGAAGCTTCGTAGATGAAAGGAAGAGAACGGCAAACTGGAATCAGAGGATTGTTGAAAGCATCTCCAGTAGCCATGTTGCGAACAAGGGTGAGACAATCAGTCTCAATGTCGACATCGCGCCAACGAAGATTTCTGCACAACAGAAGAGCCTCAAGCAACGCTCTACTTTCAGCCAGAATAGGAGTCAACTTGCCAAGAACATAACCAGCACCTTCAATGATATGGCCCTGGGAGTTCATCACGATCAGCCCTTCTGAAGCCTCACCAGAGTAATTACAAGCGCCATCGATGTTAATTTTCAGTCTTCCAGTCACCGAAAGACTCCATTTGAGGTACCTGACTTTACTCTTCTCAACAGATAGGCAACCCATAGCAGCCCCTACATCAGCAACACCATGCCAGTGCTTAGAATTAAGCTTATTGCTAGAATCAATGCCTAAAATTACTTTAGTAACACGATTAACAGCATTAGAGAAAGAGTCATAAGCATTATCAAACTTGGCCCTATTTCTATTAGACCAGATAACCCATAGGATCACTTGAGCAATGAGGAATGAAATATGAAACTTGCTAGAAGAGGACCAGAACCAACAATGCAAAATGTGACTTAAAGACATTAACCTTCTCACAAGGACCCTAAACAGGTTACCAAAATAATTCCACAAAGACCAAGCATAGCTGCAACTGATGAGAAGATGATTATTCTATTCACAGTTGCAACAAAATAGACATTTAGAGACCAATATAAAGTGCCTATTAGTAAGGATACTATCAATAGGAGCAAAAAAATTTAGAAGCTTCCAGGTTAAGAATGAAAACTTTGTAGGAATAAAAGAATGCCAGACCTTCTTAAAAATAGCTTGCTTAGGAGAAGTAGCTCTAATATTATTCCAAGTACTGTTAGTGTTAAAGTCAATATTATTAGAAAGCTTCCAACAAATAGAGTCATCCATATCACTATTGATACTGACTTTAGCTATACAGGATAATCTTTCCTGAGAAAGAAAAGAAGAAAGAGTGGGGAAATCCCACTGATCATCTTTCCAGAAAGTATGGACCTTAACAGGAAGGAAAAACATGTTTAGACTAAAGTCATTAGCAATAGGAGGCATATCATGCCAAGAATCCTTCCAGAAATCAATATCACCCTTGCCCAGCCTCCAATAAATCCATTTTTCAGCCTGTCCTTGATAGAGCTAAGTCTTTTCCATGTAGTAGAGTCAGAAACCTTTCTCTCAACATTTAAAGGGTGAGAGAAATTACAGTAAATAGAATGCATAAGGTCAGACCATGGGGAACTTCTTTTCCTAAACAGAAACCAAAGCTTAAAAGAGAAGGAGAGTTGAATGTCAGACAAGAGCTTGACATTTGACCCTCCCTCATCAAAAGGCCTACACAAACTTTTCCATGAAGACCAATGAATAGCATTAGTATAGAAATTAGACCTCCATAGAAATCTATTAAAACAAAGCTCTAACTTATTAAGAATACCATTGGGAATCTGACTATTTTGCATCCAAAAATAAGTAATAGGATATAAAACATTTTTAATAAGGGAGAGTCTGCCTCCAAAAGAGAGACTCTTCAAATCCCAGTCATAAATTCGATTATAAATTTTAGTGAGAAGGGGAAGGTAATTTTTTCCTTTGTTGTTAGCAGATATGGTAATCCCCAAATAAGTGAAGGGAGGATACTTAGTGTTGAAGCCAGTAGAAGTCTTGATCCTGGCAGAGTTGGCAATAGTGCAAGTAGAAGAGGTAATAACTTTAGTCTTATGCTTGTTAATCAGCTGCCCAGATTCAAACTGATATTTGCTCAACAGGTTACTAATGCTCTCAATGGAGGAGGAAGAATTGTTTATAAAGATGATAATGTCATCTACGAAGGCCAAACAAGGTAATATGAATTCAGATTTTAAGTAGAATCTTAAAGTATTATTAGTTTGATATAGATTAGCAAGGCCTCTAAGTAAGGCCTCCTCAGCAAGAATGAAAAGGCTAGGGGACAATGGATCCCCCTGCCTTAAACCATTCTTCTGAGGGAAGTACCCTTCACAATTCCCATTGACCAGAACAGAGACCATAACATTTGAGATAAGGCTATTGATGAGAGAAAGAACATTATTAGAAAAACCAAAACCCTGAAGAGTTTTAATGACAAAGGCATGTGACATTCTGTCAAATGCCTTTGTCATATCAAGATGAAGAATAATGTTGCCTTTGAAAGGCATTCTTTTGATGTTATTCAGCATTTCCTTAATGATAAGGACGTTCTCATGGATTAACCTATCTTTGACAAACGCACCCTGCCCCCTAGAAATGATATTAGGGAGAAGATATGAAAGTCTGAGATTAATGAGACCAGAGAAAAGTCTATTGAAGATAGTACAAAGACTGATTGGTCTGTAATTAGACCAAGTAATAGGATTATGACCCTTAGGAATAAGGCAGATCCCAGTGGCAAAGACACCACTGGGAATTCTGTAACCCTTAAGATAAGAGTTAAGAGCCACACAAACATCATTACATATAATATCCCAGCAACATTTAAGAAAGAAACAATTAAAACCATCGATGCCCCGGGCGCTATCATTTCTCATGCCCTGAATGACAGACCACACGTCATCCTTGCTAGCAATCTTTAGAATAGATTCATTGTCATTGTCAAAAATAAGTTTAGGGATGTTGCTAAGAATAGAATCCTGAGAATCAACAGAATTATCACCACAAGAGTCATTAGATAAAAGATTAGTAAAGTAGGAAACAGCAGACTTAGAAATATCATCATGATCAGTGAGCCAACAGCCCTCATCCTTAATGCCATTAATAGTATTCTTAAGCCTTTTCTTAGACACATAATTATGATAAAGCCTAGTATTACCATCACTATTATTAAGCCAGGTATTATAACATTTTTGGCGCAAATAGGACTCCTCATTTTTAAGGGCAAGAATGTACAAACTATTAGCTGTAGAGAGACAGGCCTTAGAATCATTACTATTATAAATCTGATGATTGGCTTCACAGGTTTCAACATCCTTAGCAGCATCAGAGACTTTAGTAAAAATATTACCAAAAGTAGAGTGATTCCAATCTTTAAGACATTTTCTTAACCTTTTGAGTTTATACCAGAAAAAAATCATTAGGGCTACCATTACAATGCTTATCCCAGCTGTTCTTAACACAATTTAAGAAGTCACAATGATTGGCCCAGGCATTAATGAATCGAAAACTGCCTTTTTCATTGTTAGAGATCCTGTTATTAACATTAGAGATAGAGATAAGAAGGGGAGCATGGTCAGAGCAAGATCAGACCATGTGGGAAACTTGAAAATGCCAAAGAGAAAGCATTTTCTGGTTCACCAAGACCCTATCTAACCTTTTCCATATTTTATTGTTACTCCAGGTGAATCTTGAGCCACTGTATCCTGGATCCTCCAAATTGCAGAGCCTCATACAGTCATTGAATTCCTCAGCACTGCCAGCATCATAGGAGGCACATCGAAGCTGATCCTCAGGACAAGAGACAGCATTAAAGTCCCCAGCCACAGTCCATGGCAGATCCTCATCAGCAATCAAACACAACCTATTCCAAAGCAACCTACGCTGAACTTTCTAGTTCTTAGCATAGACACAGGTAAACAAACAAGTGAGAGTAGCATAACTGATCTCCAAATGGAGAAATTGATCATGATTTTCAATAACTGAAATGTTAACATCATCAGACCACAGAATCCAAATTTTATTAGAAGTGTTATTTATGTAATTAGAGAAACCAAGCCTGTTAGCAATGAAGTTAATTTTTTCAAACCTGACCATAGGCTCTTGGAGAGCAATAACCTTAACTTTGTCCTTATTAATAATGTAATTAAGTCTAGACAAGGTAGAGTTATTGCTGACTCCACGAGCATTCCAACAGAGAACATTAATCATTCAGACAAAAATTGTAGAATGATTTATCCCTTTTACGCAGAGAGTGAATAGACAATTTGCTAACATTTCTATTCTTTTTTGCAGATCTGATTTTCTTGTTGATAATGGTATTGAAGTCCTGGTCTGAAGAGCTGTAGTATGGGGAAACGTTGCAGCTGCCAGCATTCGCCTCTTTAGGAGATTCCTTGCAAGTTTTCACACTTTGAGAGATGACATCCTTCTCCAAATCCTGAAGAGCTCCAATAACTTCAAGATTGTGTGAAGAAGCTTCAACATTAGAAGAAGAACTTGGGTTTACAGCATCAGGGTCCTTGTCCTTATCCTTAGCAGTTATTATAGACTTAAGCCTTCGCTTGTATACTTTAATAAAAGTCTGTTCATTTGTAACTTTAGGCACATCATCATGTATGGAAACAGAATGAGAAAGATCCTTTTGTTCAACAGAATCTGTAACACAATTTGAAGCAATGTAAACATCTTGCTTTTCATTTTCAGATCTTTCCACCTTTCTTGAAACAAATTTTTTACAGTCAACACCTTTGTGCCCCAAATGAAAGCACTGACAGCAATACTCTGGGACATTCCTATAACTTACACCATCCCGGCAACCCGAGTTTTCACCAAAACCAATCCAGAGTCTTCGTTTAAGAATAGTCGAAATATCTATTTCAACTTGGGCATAAGAGGCATTGGCTTTAGCCCTGTTATATTGTGGCACATACGTACGATGAACCTTGCCCAGAGACGCTGCTATGTCCTCAACTATGGACTCATTATACAAGAATTCTGGCATACTGTCAAAACGAACCCATAGAAGCACTATGGGAGACTCTCTGTTCTTTTGAATATCAGGGCATCATTTTATAATTCTCAATGTCTTCCCTTCTACCTTCCATATAGGCTTAGACCAGAACTTGGTAACATCCTCAAGCAAGTTAAATTCCACCAAGATTTGACGAGAATCAGTAGTAACATATGAATAAGCCCCTTTGAAGCGGAACGACTCCAAGAATGATTGAAACGCAACTTTCTTCGGAATACCCAGACTGAATTTGACAATCACCGTAGATCTTGATTTCTTTAAGAGAGTTTCATAAGTGTCTATATCGAATTGAATAAAGTTGTGATCCTGTGAAAACTTAACAAATTCTGGCTTAGCAACAGACCTAGCAGTCCTAACCAGAGCAGGATTAAAAACCTCAGCATATGATTTTGTGGCACAATTTTGAACTCTACCAGATCCTTGATGAAGAACAGGAAATTCTTCGGCATTTTGAATGTTAAGCGCCATAATCAAAGCAAAAACCAGAAGCAAGAATGATACTCTGTTTTAAAAGAAAAACAGAGACCATAACATCAATACTGGAATCGCCTAAGAGGAACAGCTCGGAACTCTGAAGAACAGAGAGACGCGGGAGAAGAAAGAAGAAATCTCTAGAGAATGAAAGAGGGAAGAACAGCCTGCGATTAAATCGGAGAAGATGAAGATCTTGGCGCCATTCTTGGAGCCTCTTGGGCACCAGTAGTTGTCAAAAAAAACTAGTAGTTAATTAACGTACTTTTTTTTGTAAAGTCATTGGAGGTGAACAAGTAAGCATACATATGATATAATATTTGTTTATTAGAATAAGCCAACAACACTTTTAGTTCTAACAGTATTTTTTATCGGCGATTTTCTATAATATTGTTTTCAGTTTTTTTTTTTTTTTTAAATTAAACCTGTATAATAACAATTCATTAATAATTTTTTGGGTGAATGTTTTAATGATATATATTAACATTTTATGAAATTTTCAACAAAAACAAATCTATAGAATATGTATATTATTTTATATCGCAAATAATTATAATAATATATATTTTAAATAATATTTGATTTTTAACTATTATTTGTAAATTTGTTTATTAAATAAATAAATAAATGGTAATATATTAAAATAAGGCAATTTATCAATAACCACCTAACATCAAAACTATTTACCAGTAATTGTCCAAAGTTTGAAAAATATGGATAACCACCTAGAAATTAAAACACTAGTAATCATATGAATTTTTAAAAATACCAATTAACCTTCGTTTTGTTACAATGATATGCGTCCTTCAATATCATTTCTTCTTTGTTGGATTCTATGTTTTTTTATTCGTTTGATCAATCTCTTTTACAATTTTTTATCATTTTTTAAATTTATTTTTCGATCAATTTTCTTTGTTCTTCTGTAATTATCGATCAATTATCAATTCATAAGTAATTTTTATTTTTTGTTTTATTAGTGTCGAATTACTGTGTGGTTGTTTAATGTTTTATGTGATTCTTTTAGTTACGTAGATTCTTTACTTTTGTACGTTCACGTAAATGTTTTGACAATTATCTGAAAATAGTAATTTTAAAAAACAGATTTGGGGAATTTTGGTTTTTGCAAGTGTGGTTGTGTAATTATGTGTTCTTTAGTTGTGAAAATATAAAGTGTTGACTAAGTGTGTAATTACGTACAATCTAGTTGTGAAATTAGTTTGTGTCGTGTGTTGCGTAATTACGTTCAATTCGGTTCCGGAAAAAAAAGAGTTGTTGTGAAAAAATACTACTGTAATTGGTTACGAAATTATGTTTTAATCGGTTGCGCAATTATGTTTTAATTGGTCGCAAAATATCATTTTTTGTTACGTAAATAAACATCCGTTATAAAATCTACAATTGTAATTAGGATACGGAATTATATTTTTGTTGGCTGCGTAATTACGTTATAAATGGTTGTATATATGAATTAATAATATATAAATAATTGGTAACAGAAAATTAATACTTCAAACAAAAAAGGTCTAGTTTAGAGATACAAAACTTTTACAATAAAAAATATAGTTTTGAATTTAACAAACGAGCATTTACCAATATTTTATTATATGTTCTTGGTTAATAAATAAACTAGCTGCTGTATAATCTTCTACTTGATGCAAGATCTTCTTGTGTTTAATACAAGAGTTCCTTGCAAATGGTTGTTGAAATAGATTAATTTTCTTTTTTTGATTTTTTCAATATGATCTTTAAAAATAATATTTGATTCTTCCACTTCTTTAATCTGTCCATTGGTTTTTGTTTCTAATTCTTTAATTTGTTTAATGATGTCTTTGTCTAGATCCATATCTTCTAACTGAAAAATTAAATTAAAATAAAATACAGGTTTATCAAATGTGTTACGAAAATACATTTTTAGATATGTTAAACATGGTTGCGTAATTACTTGTTAACTTGTTGCGTAGTTATGAGTAAATTAGTTGAAAAATACTTTTTTGGTTGTGAAAGAAGACTGAAGTTACTTGTTGTTCTTCTAATTGTTGACTTCTTCTTGAATACTCTTTATTTCTTCTATGAGTTAAAATGTATTTGGAATTCCCGATATGGAGAATAGTTATTTTTTTACATTTGTTTTTATCTATATTATAAAGTTAAAATTTATGTAGATTTTTATTGAAATTAACTCTTAGTTCAGTGCGTAAATATGTTCATTTAGGTTGCAAAAAAGGTTTTTTATGTTTGAAAAACAAATAGAAAGTTGTTCTGGAAACTGGTTGTAAGTTGGATGCGTAAATACGTTCAACTTTGTTGCAAAAAATATCTTTTAGTTTTGAAAAACATAAGATAAACTAAATCTTGACCTTAATGTCATTTTCTACATAAATGCGTACAAATCAGTTGCGAAAAAAGAAAAAATTGAGAACCTTTAAACATGTACACAAGTAGTTCCTACGTTACCAATTGTATTTTTTGTTAAGTAAATAAATATATATATAAATTATCAAAACCAAACAAGAATAATTTTGATTCATGCATATAATTACAAATACGTCAATTAAAAAATTAAAGACAAAATAGAGTAATTGGTTCGTGAAAACCTGATTTAGTAGTTGCTTTATGTTTAAATCAGGTTAATTAGAAAGATTTATGAGTTTCTATTTTAGAGAGAGAGAGAGGTGGTTCTCGTGGTGAAGAAGAAAGTGAGAGTTTTTGGTTTTTTTGTTTTATATCTGAGGGATATTGTTGGTAAATTTTATGTTGCATGTAGTTACAACAAATACAGAAATGGACACGGATATGGAGTTACAACAGACACTTCAACTACATATGGTGAGGATAAACACAGTTTATGAACTTAAAAAACCACCTGAGAAAATCTAAAAAACTTATGAAAGGAAAAAATGATTACATGATTCATGCATATGATTACATGCTTCTAATATAAATGAGGATTCCGCCCACAATGACTTTAATACAATTATTATGGAAGAACATGATGTTCATTCTAATATTGCTATTGCTGTGTAAAAACCGGACAAACCTCCAGTACAACAGATAGGGCTGTCAAACGGATATTTCAGATATGAATCTGTCTATATCTGAATCTGAATATCCACTAAAGTTTTAACTAATTGCATTATTGGTTAGGCATTATTGGTTAGGCTACATTTATATGCACCTTAGTAGAAATTCATATTCCCATTTTAGATGTGGGATAAGGTTAAAAAATATATACTTATTTTGAAAAATCATTATGTCTTTTATATAAAGTTTGGTAGCAATTTGTTTTCCACATTATAGATCTCGGATAAGAGTCATAAGACTAAAAAAGATAGACTTGTTACGAAAAGTCACCATGTCTTTTATAAACAACTTGGTAGCAATTCTTTTTCCAACTTTAGATGTGGGATAAGATACAATTTTTAAAGAAGCACATCTTCCATATTTATGGACAACTTTTTTAGTATCTTGTTTTGCTTTTTACGATGTGGGATAGCTAAAAAACATGTTTAAATAAATAAAAGTTATATATATTTATTTATACAATTTCGGATATCGGATATTTCGAATACGGGTATGACTATATCCATATCCACTATTTTCGAATACGAATATTATCCGTTTTCTTTCGAATATGGATATTATCCGTTTTTTTCGGATTCAATATCGAATATTTCGGTCGGATATCGGATTTTTCAAATTTTTTTGACATCCCTAACAACAGAACTCTAATATTGGTGTCCAAAAGCAAGATACTACACCTATTTTTTGTGTGGAAAATATGATCTTAAGGTTACTGTTTATGTGGAAGAACATGATGTTAATTCTAATGTTCATGTGTAAAACCAGGACCCACTTTCACCACAAGAGAACCCTAATGTTGGTGTCAAAAACCAAGATACTACACATAATGTTGTTGTGGAATGATAAGATCCTAAAGTTATTATTGTTGTTGAAGAACATGATGTTCATCCTCATGTTGATATTGAATAACAAAATGTTCATCCTCATGTTGATGTTGGTGTCAAATACCAAGATGATCCACCTAATTTTGTTGTGGAAGGAAATGATCCTAATGTTACCGTTGTTGTCAAATAACGGGATCTTAATGTTGTTTTTGAAAACGAGGACACTCAATCTAACATCGTTGTGGAAAAAATACGTTTCTTATATTGTAGATGTGGTCTAGGATGTTCGTACTTTAGATACTAATATTATTGGGGAAAGAAATGAGGTTTCTAGTGCAATATAAGTGACGAATTATGTTACTGATGTATCTATTGTCGTTGACAAATAGGTGATCTAGATTACTCAAAATTAATAAAAACTCTTCTAAAAAACTATGTATTTGGAGATTTTTTTTTCCTGTATTATCTTTGTTTTTTCTTAAATACTGTAATAATATAATAATTTTATTTAATATCTGATATTTCATGTTATAGTCTATTTTTAAATGGTCTGTAATGATATAGTTTAGAATAAATTTGTAATGTCTAGTTTCACATTATGGAGTCCCGCATTATCTTGTCACTTGTTTTTTTATTGTGGTTTGGCAAAATCTTCATTATTTAGTCTTGAATTACTAATATACAATTTTGTTTGTAAATGATCCTACCATTGAACACCAACAAATAGAAACGCCTACCGTAAGTGACGTGGATTCAGATATTGAGAATGAGATTATACGGATTGAAAATAATTTACATAAGAAAAATGTAAGTGGATTATATTTTCTCCCTTCTCTAATATTTTCTCTCATCTCTAATATTTTCTCTAATTTATAATCTATTCTCTCATCTCTAATCTTTTCTCTAATCCCTAATATTTTCTCTAATCCCAAATATTTTCTCTCATCTCTCATGGTTTTGTCCGGGATGATATGGTCTATAATCACTCATATCTTCTCACACATGTATGAATTAATAATAAAAAAAATTCCAAATATTATTACTTCAATATAACACTTGCAAAACCAAAATATGGATGTAATACCTTATGTTGACGATAAACTACGCAACCACACATAATGTTACATCTTTATTCCACTCCTAACAGAAGGACCGTGATGGACAATTGCCCATTAGATATTATTGGTAATAGATATCACAAAAAAACATCAGTAAGTTTAAACTAATTAGCAAGAAGTTCATATCCAACAAAAAGAATTGCATAAAAAATTGTAAGTGTCTCTCATCTAACATATTTTTATCCCATATATATATATTTCTTTCATCTAATTTATTTGTATGCATTTTAACTTAAAGATTCAATACCTTTAAAGCAAAAATATTTTACCAACATAATTAAAATAAGAATATTATGTCCAATAAAAATTCCTCAAAAAATATAAAGAACACTTGATTGTGGCGTAATGGTCTGCAAGTGCTCTAAAGATTATATTCAACATGAAGACTTGAACTTAATAAACCTCGTGACATTGCATCATCAAGAAGATCATAAATGTTTTACTTATTTCTTAATAACGACAACATTAACAGATTTTGAGACGGTTTGTTCTAATGTTTATTGTAATGTTTGTTGTAATATTTGTTATCCACCGATACATTTTGTTAAAACATTGAATTATTTTATACGGGTCTCATATTTATCATCATGTATCTATATACACTCCCAAATCTATCATCTATATAAAGGCATATGCCCCACATTTATCATAAATGTGGTTTTACATTATATGGTTTCTCACTATTTTAGTTTTATGGTTTTGCATGATGTGGTCTATCATTATTTGAGTTGATATAGTTTCGCATCATCTGGTTTATCATTATTTTTGTTGGCATGGTTGTGTAAGAAGATCCAAAAAAGAATCCTGTTGGTGTTTATAAAAAAAGGAAACATAATGTATTTGGAAAAAAATGAAGATAATGAAGAGGTGGATGAAGAACAATCTGGATAAAAAGACTATGAAGAGGAGGAAAAAGAGTTTGATAAAAAAAACTTAGAAGAGAATGAAGAAGATTTTGACTAAGAAGATTCTCAAGAAAAATGAATTAAAAGTTTGTTATTTGTATGTTTATGTTCTTACTTATTTTCAGTTATTTTGTTTTTAGTTTGTGTTTCTTTAACTTTAATGTATTTCTCTCTTTTTTATTATGAATTTTAAGAACTTTAATACTTTTATTTCTCCTTTTATTTCTTTTCACTCATCTATCAAGCCGATGACCGATGACCTGGTTTAGCATCTATCAGACCCGTGTATTTGGTTATCATAGGTTTCATTTCTATCACAAAATGTATATTGTTATGATAAGCTTAACACATATCAAACACATGTATTTTGTTATCATAGGTTTCACATCTATCACCACCAAAACGTATTTAGTTATGACCTGGTTTAGCATCTATCAAACCCATGTATTTGGTTATGATAAGTTTCGCATCTATCACAACCAAATGTTATTGGTATGATAAGTTCAACATCTATCAAACCCATGTATTTGGTTATGACCTAGTTTCGGATTTATCACCATGCAATATATTAGTTCTGCATCTATCGTGCATCATAAAGGTTTCGCATCTATCATGCATCATACATGTTATACATCTATCATGCATCATAAAAGGTCTCACATCTATCATTATCCATGTATTTTGATTATGAAAAAAGTATCAAGCTTACCACTATCAATGTATATTTATTATGACAAAAAAGTAAGAAAAGTTAAAAAAATTAAAAAATTACATTAATCTTACAAAACGTCTACACATGTTCATCTATTATGACCACATTTCAAATAACGAGAACACGTTGTCTTTCGGGTACTTAATTATCCTCTAGATTTAATTCGTTTCTTCTTAGGTCTCTAACTCTCCTTTTTAAAAGTGGATGAATTATATGTGGAGAAGTTGTTAAAGCACATACTTGTCCAAAAGTAGTAAACACAACTATGTCATATGAATATGTTGTTTCATAAGAGCTTATAAAATAACATGGCTCAAAATATTCCATATAATTCACATCTATATAAAATATGGCAGCAAAAGCATGAGAGCATGGGAAACAATCATGTTTCCACACACCACAAGAACACGTAGATACACTAAGATTAACAACCATAACACGATTACAAAATACTTCACGTAAAAGAAGAGTAGCCGAATGAACTATCAAAAGACGACCTTGTTCGAAATTGAATTTAAACTTCTTATCAAATTTAGGACACAAATCCCTAGTCTAACATTTAGCATCAACATAACGTATCGAAATTTGAATAATAAGTAATATTCTAATCATATCAACTAACTCCAATATATGCAAACTACAATACTGCTTGATTTGATGAATAAAAGCTTCAACTGAAGTATAAGCCGTGGAACCATACCTCTTGCTTTTGAAAAAATTAGAACCATATTTTTTCGAAGGTAAATTCTCACAAAATCTAACAATATATGACATACTTATTTAAGAAATTCGTCTATATATTGAATTTACAAATTCTGAGTAGCAACATACGCATATCTTTTTAATACGTGAACTATCTTATCATTAAATGATGTCGACTTACCACTAAAAAAATACCTCAAATTATAAGGTGATAAATACAGTATGCATGATAGAAGTTTGGAAATAAAGCATATACATCACTAGGAATACCTAAATGACAATCACTAATATATGTGATTTGCCGATCCGACAAATGGGGTTTCAGCATCTCCAAAAATCATAACCAATTTTTAATATCTTCAGTCGCAATAATAACATGGAAGATGCCTGTAAAAAAGATATGAAAAATATATTATAAATCAGTGTTATATATGTTGATTATACCTAGTTCTGCATCTATCGTATTCGGTAGGCACATATATAATTGGTTATCACTAGTATTGCATCTATCGTATTAATTATACCATAAGATTTCACATGTATCATATCGATTATGTGAAGTTTTGCATCTTTGATATTGATTATCTATAGTTTTGCATCTATCATAATCGGTTTTGCATCTATCATATTTGGTCAGTGCTTGGTTTTCCAGTTATAGATCTAACATAAAAAATAATATGTTTTGCAATTTAAAACAGTACATAACAAAAATGCACCATTGTTACCATATTTAGATATGTTAAATAGCAACACCCCTTCATATTTCCCCGTTAAAAAAGTTCATTCAATAAATAAAACGCGACGAAAAGAATCGAAACCATGGAGACAAGAATCAAATGATACGAAACAACGTTTGAAGACATTTGTTTCCAAAGTATACTTCAATATGTAATCATTACTGCTATCAAGAATCTTTAATTTTTTTGAAAAACAATATTAAGTAGTTTATTACAAACCATGAAACACAGTAAGAAATATCTAAATCATAGTCATTTTTAAATATGATTTCACATTTGTAGCTGTAACATCAACATTTCTCCTAACACAATCACATGTCTCATTCACAATCGAATCCGATGAAAAAATACTTTATATTTTCTTTGCAAAAACCAGTCTCACAAATATGAGGTTTGACACACTTCTTAATAATAATAAAAACCACTAGACTTATTCTTTACACATGGACAACCCTTTGAATGTTTTTTTTCGTGTAATAAAAAATTACTCTTTGTTTATTATTATGCAAATATTTTAAATAAATCCTTCTTATAAATCCAACGTACTAATAACTAATCTTAAACCTACTGCATCATCATTAACCCAACCAACGGTAGCAAGTTGTTTGTGTTGGTGATGATAAAATCTGATCAGAGGATATTTTAGGTAAGTGTTTAGATGATGTACTAAATTCAATATAGATGGTAGAGTGATAATCAAGGTGTTTGTATTTAATGTATAGAGAGAATGTTTTCAACTTTCTTAAATACTGTTCTTTTGAGTCTTTATAGGATAATTTTAGATTTATGGGTCAATCGGGTTGGGTTACGAATATGGATCAAACCTATAAGCATTCAGGGCCACAAAACAGTATTCATTATAATTAAATACATAGCTAGCACACAACTTAGTCGGTATGTATAGTTAGCTCATAGCTTAGTCAGTATGACTTTTATTCTCAGTTTAAAATGCCCCCTAAGATATATTCGACCCACTTTCTATCGATTGCCCTCAAGGATTTCTAACCCCATCATTAGCCCCCTTAGCTCTCTCAAAGGTATTTTGGGATAGTTAACCGGCCTATACTCGAACTGCTTCCGATGGAGTCATTTGAGAATGGTTACTATCAAAAGGTTGTAAATTTTAACCATTTATTTTTGGGACATATGTCAGTTCTTTATTGGACCCATGATCTTGTTTTACCCTAGTTAAAACTACCCAATCAAAAGAGAGAAACGGTTACACTCCTCTAGAGCCCCCTAGCTACAACTTTCGATTGTAATTCCCAGTAGAGCACTCAAACATTTTTTTAGTCGTTATATAAACTTATTTTCATTTTTACAGTGTAGGTGTTTCTAGAGAGAGAAAGAGTTTATACTCTAATTCTCGAGAGAAAACATTCTCTATCAATATCAAATTTCTTTCTAGCAATATTTCATTTTTGTCACCACATTAGTCACCGTATATCACTTATTCTGGTATCATTTTAAGGTTTGTATGTTTACAGCTAAAATGGCTCTAACTAAAGACGGTTGGCTAAACTTGTCCGAGCTAGAGGAATATAAAGAAAAGAAGCAAGAGTTGTTGCTATGTTACCTGTCTCCTCAGGTATGGGTTGTTGTTACTCAATCTACTGAATACATAGGGGGTTTACCCTTACAACATGCGCAATATTCCCACCAAACCTTCCTCTACTGCCCAACTATTTACGCCACCCAATCATTCTCCTCTACCACTCAACTCATCCCAATCCCAAGGGGCACTAGCCGTCGTAATCCTTCTACCTTCAAAGCTATGGGATCGGATAATGATGAGAGTACTACATACAAAGTAACTAGGATCTCTAAGGAGAAAAACAAACCTTCTATTAATAATGAGCCAACAGATTACTAACCCTTCACCATAAGTTCTGAAGCGGTAAGAAGAAGTTGTTGATATCGTAATCGAACTCCCATCAAGCTTGAATATGAGAGAAAACTATACAACTTTAACAACTGGGTCCTCTCAACCTGAGGAAGAAAACCTTGGTGCTCAGCCCACTAGGTCTTTAGAGTCTAGACCCCAGGTTATGGAAGAAAACTTGGAGGATAATGGTGAATTTTCCCCTCTTGAGACATCTGGTCAGACTGGGAAACTCCGAGGCCATCGGAGAAGAAAAACCCGAAGGCATCATAAGGTGGTAATAGCCAGGGAAAATGCAATGGCAAAGCCCTTAGAAACAGAAATAGATACTCTTCATTCATCTTTCGTAGGGCTTGTATGACCTAACTTTACCATTTTTATGTTATGTACCTTTTAGCCTTGGATAAAATCTTTTACGTTTATTTAGATGAACCTGAATTGGAGGGAATTTGAGCCAAATGATGATTCTTACAACATTTGGATGATACAAAAGTGACCTTCAAGAAGCTAAATAAGTGGGCCATGGAAAAGTTGTCCATGAGTTCCATAACTGTTTCACTTCAGGAAATTTTGTCAGGTCCTATCTCTAGGGGACCAAAAATGTTCGAGAACTGACGTGGGAGCAGTTTATCACTCTTCTTCCAGCTACTGAAATTCTTAAGACAACTGAGGAATCTAATGGAAAATTATTTATGCATAGAGCTCCCAACCACTAGAATAAGAACAAGAAGAACAAGGAGGGCCCATCACAGCTTGTTGCTAAAATGGGAAATGAAAGGTAGCCATATGAAATTGACTCTACCTTGTTGAGTGTTGTTACTACCACTGTTGAGGAGGGTAAGATACCTTCAGAATATCTTGTACCCAAGAAAAATAAAGGACACAGGGAAAATAGGGCAGTGACAAGAGAGATAAAAACAAGAAGAAAAATGTAACTAGTTCGAAGATAATACTTCGTTCATAACTTCCCCCTCCAACAATCCCAGTTGATGTTCCTCTTATGACTACGATATCCGATCCCCCTTATCCATTACTTCCTCCATCTGAAAGGAAATGTTTTGGAGATGGTGATCCAATTGAATATGAGGGCTTTCGACTTTGAAGCTTTTGAGACCGACTTCCCTGAGCCTACAAGAACCGCATCTGCTATAGTATATGATGGGGTTCCCTTTGAGTTAGCAAAGAAGAAAAATGTGTTTGGGTATTCAGTCGAGGGCTACGTGAGGCCAATAACCGAATGGGAGAGACAAGTAAGGTCTCAAATTAAAGACATCACTTCTCTTCGGGATGAAAATCAGAATATGAAGAATTCAATTGAGGAGGAAAAGAGCAAGGTTGAAAGTCTAACCGGAGAGGTGAAATATGTTAAAGATGAGCTAATCCAAGTAAAATATGATCATGATAAGTTATACGTTGATTACAATCCGAAGAGATCACTTCATAATATAACCAGCAGATGACAGAGCTACCATTAAACGCTTGTCGGATGAAAATAAAAACCACGAGACTCTTATCAAGAAGCAAGATGGAGAGATTACCTCTCTCACAACTAAATCTACCCAAGATATAGTCGGCGATGTAGATGCATATGCTGAAACGGTGATAGAATCTTTACAAGGGAGGGATGACTCAGTCAAATCAGACAGGTATTGGTATTTCATAAGAAATTCTCTAAGTTAGCCCTTGGGGATATGTGGAGACATGTGCCAGTGTATTTGCTGCCTCACGACATACCTTTAGCCAATTAGCTTGTTATTTATGATGATTCATCCGATGATGGTTCAGATAATAGAAATAAAGAGGGCTCTGATGGTGAGAGTTTGGAAGAGAAAGATGAAGAAAAATTCAATGGGAACAAGCCCTAAGGCCACTATGTTTTGATGTAATTTTTTATCTGCAAACCTTTTATGTGTGCAATGAATATTTTATTTCAATTAGATATTTTTGTGCAAGTCATTGGCATGACCAGTATATTTTGTAATTTTCTCCTCGGATTTTATCAATTTAATTTACCTCTTTATATATTCTTATGAATAATTTCTTAATATTAGTTTATCTGAATATAATTAATCTTAAGACATGATCCATTCGAGGGTAATTAAACTTGGTACATATGATCCCTTCGAAGGTAATCCATTCGAAGGCAATAAAAACTTGATACACTTGAGTCATTCGAAGGTAATCCATTTGAAGGTAATAAAAACTTGATACACTAAGCCATTTGAAGGTAATCCATTCGAAGGTAATGAAAACTTGATACACATGAGCCATATATTCGAAGGCAATAAAACCTTGGTATACTAATAAACACTTTTTCAATTGCAAAAACGATAGATTAATAATGATTCAGATACCTCATTAAAACCTCCCGAGCCACCAAGGTACGAAAGAGTATACCCCAAATATTTACATTGAGCAGAAACAAATTAAATATTTAAATTATAAGTTTGCTCAATATATATTCTAAGGTGTCAAAATTCCAAGGGCGCTTCATAGAATTACCTTCTTGGTCAAGTAGTCGATATGTCCCTTGTTTAATCTTTTCCCACACAATGTATGGCCCTTCCCAGTTTGGAGCGAACTTTCCGAACTTCCTATATTAGTCGTGTATAAATACTTTTCTCAAAACTTTGTCCCCCACTTGGAAGTCTCTTCTTCATACTTTAGATGCATACTTACTCCTCACTAAACCTTGGTAATGTACGGTTCTTAAGTGGGCTTTTATTCTCTTTTCTTCAATCAGACCCCATTGAGTTCTTAATTGCAGCTTTAATTTCCTCTTCGGATTAATTTTAAGCCTTGAAAAAAGGAATAGTATCTTTCATTGGTGAAATTTCATCTATTCCATACACCAATACAAAAGGAGATTCTAGTATGGTGCAATTTCATCTATTTTATTGGTGCAATTTCTATATGTTGAAAAATAATCAATTGTCAAAATAATAGTTCGACACTCTTTATAAGCCATCAGAAGGTGTTCGACCAAGTCGAGTCCTCATCTATGGAAGGGTACTGCTTTGGATACTGACTACATTAGAATTGCTACATATTCTAACTAACTCTTTAGAATCTGCCATAATTTATGGTCAATAATACCACGCCAATACAACCCTTGTAGTCAAAGCCTTGTAGCCACAATGGGTCGATCCTTCCTCATCATGTATCTTAAACAAAACTGCTTGGGACTCATCGGATTCGAGGCAATGTAATATAGGCTTACTGAAAGATATTTTATAGAGGATCCCTCTTAAAATAAAAAAACTGTGTGCTTTGAACTTTAACTTTTTGTCTAAGTTTTTGTCTTCAGGTAGGATTCCTTTACTAATAAACTCATGGATACCATACCTTCAGTCTTGACTAACCATGGTTGATATTTAAAAATTCTCTTAAGTGTCAATTTCCATTTCAAGAGTTGTTGTTATAGAAGGACACTAATATACTAGAAGCCAAGGGTAAACTTTCGAATATGTAATAATGGCTAGTGAGTCAGCCATCGAATTTTCAAATCTTGGCACATGTTTGTATTTTACATATTTAAAACAAGCAGAAATTGATTTCAACACTCGTAAGTACTTCTCCATCTTCTCTTTATTGGTTTTATATTGACCTTGTGCTTGATATATGACTAACTATTAATCACTCAACAATCAGATTATTTTGGCACCACATATCCGAGCTAGCATTAAACTTGATATAGCTACTTTGTATTCTGCTTCATTGTTTGATGCTCTAAAACCAAAACATATAGCTTGGTACATTGAATCCCCGAAGGGGGAATATAAGTAAATTCCAGCCCCATATCCCATCATACTGGATCCATCATCTGTTTGATTTATCCTTTTTTTACACTTGTGAACTGAGGATTCCTGATAGAGCCTCTTCGAACAGAACTCAACCAAGAAATTTGCTACAACTTGAGCTTTGATTTCTGTTCGAGGAGAAAAATTAATATCATAATCCCCTAGCTCCACAGACCACTTAGCCATTTGACCAGATATATCCAGTTTTTGCAGTACGTTTTTAAGTGGAAAAGAAGTTCGAACTGTGATGAAATGTGCTTGAAAATGAGGCTTCATTTCTGGCCGCTATTACCAAGGCTAAATCTAACTTTTCCAACTTGATGTGTCTTTTTTAGCATCTAATAAACTCTTACTAATTTAGTAAATAAAGCGAGGATAGTTGGAAACTTCCCGAACTAACATTGTGCTTACAACATAATCTGATATTGTTAGATACATGTACAATATCTCTCGAATGATTCATTTGAATAGAGTTTTAGACGAAGTTAAATGTTTTTTAATTTCAAGGAACGCCTTATCACAATTTGGGGACCACTTTAAGTATTTTTCATTTTTCAATACTTGGAAGAATTGTGCACATTTATCCAATGATATTGAAATAAACCTATTCAAGGCAACCAACCTCCCATTCAATATTTGAACTTCTTTGGTGGTCTAAGGAGGTTCCATAGTTAATAATACATCCAATTGATCTAGGTCGGTCTAGATCATTTTCTCACTGATGATATAGCCCATAAATTTCTCGGATCGTACTCCAAACATACACTTTTCATGATTGAATTTTAAATTTATGGCCTCCAAATTAGAGAAAGTTTTTTGGAGGTCAAGTAAATGATCATTCTCTCTTAGGATTTTGACCATCATGTTATCAATATAAACTTCCACATTTCTTCCGATTTGACTGGAAAATGCTGGTAAGTAGCCCCATTATTCTTTAACCTAAAGGAAATTACCTTGTAACAACGCAACCCCCTATTAATGATGAAAGTGGCATGGTCCTGATCCTTTGGATCCATTTGTATTTAATTTTACCCACCAAATGCATCTATAAAAGATAATAATTTATTTCCCGAAATATAATCCACCTACTGATCTATTTGAGGAACGAGAAAATAATCATTGGGACACGCCTAGTTGATATATATGAAATCAATGCACATCCGTCATTTACCATTCTTTTTTTTAACAAGCACCAGATTTGCAGTCCAAAGTGGATACTAGGATTCTCTAATGTGCCCCACCTTAGTCAATCTATCTACTTCTTGAACTATGGCTTCAGATTTCTCTTTAGAAAAAACCTTGCTTCTTTGGACTACTGGACCTACATCGGATTGTGCAGACAGTCCCTGACAAATTATATTTATTGGTACACCAGTTACATCTTCATTGCACCAAGAAAACACGTGTAAATTTTCAGATAAGAAAGATAACAAGTTTTCCTAAAGTTCTGATGGCAATTTGGCTCCAATTTTAACATTATTCCGATCTGCTAAACTGTGCACTTCAACCTCTTCTATTGGGATAATAGCACTATGAGTCTCTCTTGTATTATTTATCTTATGCAAATCCGAAGAGGACTCTAGTAATTCCTATTCCCTTTTGGTTATTACGGTTTCCAAGGATTTTGGAGCAAAAGTGGTGACATAACATTCCCTTTCCATTTGTTGGCTGCTCTGAACCGCCCCTACTTGACCTCCAACAGTATATTTCAAATACTGGTGAACTATTAATGTAACCACATGCATTATTGACAACCAACATCTGCCAAAAATCTCATTATAGAGGGTCGGACAACCCATTACCACAAACAGAACCCTCACTATTTTCTTAAATGGTCATTTGCCTAATAAGGCTTCTCCTTCGAATTCTCGAATGACATCAGCAGAGTTGCCCATAAATCCAATTATAGTTCTGTTTGATCAGAGTATGACCAATGGATTATTTATTTGTTGATAAGTAAATAGAAACAAGATGTTAGTCAAGCTACCTATGTCGATCAAACAATTTCGGACCTCTAGGGCCTGAATAGACTCCTCTATTACCACTGCATCCTCATAGGGTCCTATGATGTTTTTAAAGTCACCTTCATAAAATACTATGAAAGAAGAAGGGTTTTGATAGAGGTGTGTAGACATTTTTCCTTCCAATTGTGTGGTCAAACTGACCACATAAATTTTCCTAGAGCAACTTGAAGGTGATGTCACTATATCTCCCTCGAAAATAGCCAGTGATTCGAAAAAAAATGACATGGTTTGGAAACCTTCCCAATAATTCTTGTCACCATGTTTATTCGACCCCGATCTGGATAAGGATCCAGGTACTCTGAATCCACATCAAATTGTTCAATGATCACCGTTGTCCTTTTTTGTTTGGAAACTTCCATATTTTATCTTCAGACATTGGGTGATGCAGTTTGAGCCCCACTGGTATTAGGCTGCGACTTATTGTTCACTTGTATATTAACCCATTGTGACTTAACAAAAGTAGTTAGCTTTTCATTCTCAATCGACCCTTGTATCTCTTGTTTTAGATTGATACAATCCGTAGTGTCATGTCCTAGATCATTATGATGTTTGCAGAATCGTGTGTTTCAATTTTACCTCGAAGTTTGGATAGGTTTTGGCCTTCAGAACTACACAAAGTTTGTGGCCTTATCATAGATGGTAGCCATATTTTCAATTATTTCTGCATAATAATCAGGTTGTACCCATTGATTCCCTATTGGCCTAGACTATTGACCCTAATTAGACTTGTTTAGTCTAGGTAGATGAGAACTTTTCCCTGAGTTCCTCGGAAGATAGCTGACTGTCTCTTGCGACTGGTTACAAGCTTATGGGACAGAGGTTTTTGGAGAAAGAATATAGTGATGATACTGCATCAATGTCTTGGTTTCCTCCATAATGATTTGTTTTTCGACTTGGTTCAACAATCTCACCCGAGGTTATTTCTTTCTTTCAAGTAAGCGAATAAGCCAACTCACCAGCTAATAACCCTTGTCGTAGTGAGGCTATAGCCACTTGCTCGAAATAATCTGGCTCCTCATCTTTAGTATTCACAAAACGATTGATGTAATCCTTCAACGATTCTTTCAGATATAGCCCACAACGAATTATTGTAACATATTTTCTTTGACTTCTTTACTTCCCACAAACTACCTTCGGAATACCATCCAATTTTTATATTACTTGAGATTATTATCAGGATCCTGGCTCCATCATATTTTCCCATTTTCGAATTGTCAAAACATATGGGTACATGTCAGGAGAGAATTTTTTAGGACAAACATGACGGCCTCCAATTATGTCATTGGCTAAACATATGGTCTTCATTGGGAGTGAGAAAGATCTCAACTTTGGATTTCATAACGAATTGATCACTCAACAAGTGATCTATACTATTGCCATCTGATATTTTCATATTCCCTTGATAATCTTTTTTTTCCTTTACCCTCTCGGTCCATTTTCTTCCCCAAAGAATCTTGTTTACTTGATTTTTGATGCTTTTTAAAATATATATTAGCTGGCTTTTCTTTCTTCTTTTTACGACCATGATCACTACTAAAAAAGGAAGAAAATACTTCTAATTCCGTTATTAATCCCTCAATACAATCCAATGTTCTTGAACGCTATTTAGCCCGATCTTTCTTTTTAGACCTTTGGTGGACTTTAGGGGACTGGCCATTTGAATTATGCTTGAGATTACTATCTGGCTCATCAGGTTTGGGATATTCTGATGAATTTTTTTCACCCAGATCCTTTTCAGCATGCCTTTGGGCTTTCAATGTCTCAAATTCTGCCTGCAGCTGATCACCCTCTTTTTGCATGAGAAGTCTTTCCTCAGTATTATGATTCACATGGGATGTGTTCACGTGTTCTTCATCGCCTATGATCCTCTCATTTTTAGAGGAGGATCTATCCGCATGTTAGGATCCATGCGGATAGATCCCTAACGACGTGTCATTTTTCTCCATTTGTTTGGTGTGTTAAAGTTTTATTCATAGGAAAAGTTATGAGCTATTTATTAAATCTTAATTTTCTAAAACAAAAATCTTCAAAAAAAATATCATTATAATCCTTATTAAATAATATAAAATGTTTAATATTTTTTTCATATATTATAGAGATCAACTCTTTTATTCTCCTCCATAAAGTATAATTATAATTTTTATTAAATAAAATAATAATTAATTTCTTGTTTAACTTAAAGAATAAGATATTATAATATATTATAGAAGACCAAATCGTTCTTTCAGTTCTTAAGAAGATAACTATAATCTTTATTAAATAGAAAAAAAATATTTTTTAAATTAAATAACAAGATATATTAAAAAAATAAAGAATATAATCCTTATTAAATAGACTGAAATATTTTCATCTTGATATTTATTTTTATTTATTTTTATATTTTTTCTTTCTTCTCTTTATACTTGTATTTTACTTTTATCCTTTTTTTTTTCAAATTTAGCTTCTTTTTTACTCATACTTTATTAAAAATTAAAAAATAAGATTAATTTTGTTCATAATTAATTTAAAATAACAATTAAATTAGTATAAAAGTAATATAAAATCAAAGATAAATATCATGTTTTGAAATTACTCCGCAATTATTAATTTGCTAGTCTCGAACAAAAATAAAATAAAATATCACAACTAAAAGTATGATTCCACGATATTATCATATCGCATAAATTATGACTAAATTTCTTAATTCAAAACAAGTTATTGAACAAAGTAAAAAAATTTATAACCACATTTTATAGATAAAAATTTGAAAAAATTGTAGAGAGTTCTCAACATGTTTCGAAAAACTTAAAATTTCATTATATACAATTTGTTTGAATATTTTTCAAACATTTATAAACCAAAATAATATCCATTTTTATAACATTTGTCAATTTTTTTTGTTATATATAAATGTCATTCTTTTTTCTATGTGATAGTCAATGAATCCTAAGCCAACTAGCTTAATTCATTAGGTGATAAGGCACTCCAAGGACATATAAACTTTGAAAAAGAATGATATATATATATATATATATATATATATATATATATATATATATATTATATTTACATATGAATTGTGCAATGTCTAATTAAGTTTTATAATTAATATATTTAACTAGCTTTAGATCTGTTGTGAATGAGTCGAATAGTGCCTTGACAGTGTATAGTGTCCGGGTGTACAGTTCTATGTCTATGATAGTGTTATTATGCCTTGAGAGTGTACTGTGTTCATCAATACAAATAAGTGTTGTGACAATATGTTATTAGTCTTGGGGTATGAGCCCATTAGGCCCATTATCTAGTAAGTTTATTTATTCTCTATAAATAGACTACTAGGACTACACAAAAACATAATCTGAAATCAGTAACCCTTTCCTATCATAGTGAAACACTTTTCTCTGGCAGCGCCCGCAGACGTAGACAATTTTCGAACCACGTTAAATCATGTGTTCTATCTTTACTGTTCTTTGTTTCATTTGTGTTCTGTGTTTGAGCCATTTTGTGATAAATTGCATAGTGATTTAATAACAAAATTGGTATCAGAGCCACATGGTGAAATCAGGGCTTCTACAATTAGGGTTTCACAATGACGTCTACAGCAACATGATACATGATTGAAAATTTTGATGGGGGATCTAGCTTTGCATTATGGAATATTAAACTGAAATCTTCATTGGTACTACAAGGGCTGTGGAGAATAAGTTACCGGAAGAGATGAAAGAAAAGAAGAAGCATGATCTTAAAAAAAAGGCTTGTGCTGGATTTTAATGAGTATAAAAGATAATGTGTTTTGCGAGATTAGTGGTGAGAAGACTTCTGCCTGCGCATAGAAGAAGCTAAGATATTTTTACTATGATAAATCAATAGTAAACCGATTATACTTGAAGAAACGTTTGTACGATTTCAGATTGAAAGAAGGTATGTCCATAACTAAACACTTAGATAATTTTAAATCAATTATAATAGACTTGGAGAACATAGATATCAATATTGAGGATTATGATCAAGATTTGTTTGTATTGATATTGTTACCAACTCCCTATAAAAACTTCGTGGATACCATTATGTATGGTAAGGATAATTTGTCGCTAGCAGATGCCAAATGGGCATTGAAATTAAAGGAGTTGAGACAGTTGCAACCAAACAATCAGCCTAAAGCGGCAGGTCTTAAGACTAGGGGAAGATCTAGAAGAAAAATGAGTTCTTTCAGAAGGAATAAGTGGAGGTCAAAATCAAAGGTAAAGAACTCAAACTGTTATGAATGTGGTGAGCAGGGTCATTATAGGAGAGATTTTCTGAAACTGAATGGTAAGAAGGGAAATCAAAAGGAAAATACAGCAAATATTGTTGAAGGATGAACTTCTGACGATAGTGAAAACAGTGGTAGAGAAGATGTATTTTCCGTGAGTTTAGACCGTGGGAAAAAATCTTGGGTACTCGATACTGGCGCTACATATCACATGTGTCAGTTCAAGCAGTGGTTCGATACTTACAAGCTAATGTAGGGAACTTTCTATTTAGGGAACAATCATTCGTTGACTGTTGGTGGTATCAGTAACGTCAGAATCAGAATGTTTGATGGGGTTGTTAGAATCTTGACGTACTGGCATGTTCCTGGGTTAAATAGAAACTTGATTTCTCTTGGGATACTACACTCTCAGGGTTATAAGTACCGTGCAAAAGCCGGTGTAATCAAAGTGACAAAATGTTCAATGGTATGCGTGAAGGGCAGTTTGCAAAAGGTCTTTACATTCTCCAGGGGAGTGTTGTTATGGGTGATGTTGCAGTAACATCATCAGGGAGTAATAGCCAAGGTAGGCAAGATCAGAATCAGTTGTGGCATTGACGTCTTGGTCACATGAGTGACAGAGGATTAACTGTTTTGGGAAAAAGAGATTTGTTGAAAATGTATAAAGCAGAATCATTGGGATTTTGTGAGCACTGTGTGTTTGGTAAACAAACTAGAGTTAAATTAAAAAAATCAGTTACAAAAAAGACTAAAGGGACAGTGGACCACATTCACTCAGATTTTTGGGGTCCAAACATAATTCCATCAAAGAGCGGAGCCAGATACTACATGAGTTTGATTGATGATTATTCAAAGATGGTGTGGGTTTTCTTTCTGAAAATGAAAGATGAGGCATATTCAACCTTTCTCAAATAGAAGACGACGAATGAGAAGCAAACATAAAGAAAAATCAAACGTCTTAGGACAAATAATGGGTCAGAATATTGCAATCGTGAGTTCAACGAGTTCTGCGAAGCTGAGGGAATAGTGCATCATCGCACTTATTCTAGAACACCACAACATAATGGAGTCGTAAAAAGAAAGAATAGAACACTTTGTGACAAGGCATGAAGTACGCTCTTGCATTCCTGTGTGGGAAAGGATTTTTGGGCTGAAGCTATCAATACAACGTGTGACTTAGTGAATCGGTCTCCATCAGCGGCTATTGATTGTAAAACTCCTTATAAGATTTAGTATGGATCGTCGGCTGATTGAAAACATTTGAGGGTGTTTTGTTGTCCTGCATATTCTCATGTCAGAGTTGGTAAGCTTGAGCTGAGGGCAAAGAGGTTCATATTTCTATGATATACTACTGGAGTGAAACAATATAGGTTATAGTATACCTCTCCAAAGTCTCTAGGTTTTCTCATCAGTATGGACGTTACTTTTAATGAGTTTTCTTTGATAGACAGTAGAAGGAAATAGGAGAAATGGTCGAATCAGGATTTGCTGTGAGTATCTTGAAGTAGAATCAGTTCCTAACAGGTCTAATAATTTGAGTGGTTCTGAGGTGGATCTAGAATCAGGAGGTGAAGCGTCAGCATCGAATGATAATGACAATGATGCGCTCGAACCATAATAACAGACTTATAGCATAATATTGGGCAGAGAAAGAAGAGATAGTAGACTTTCAAAAACGTATGCGAATCTAGTTGCATATGCTCTATCAGTTGCAAAAGAAGTTGAGATGTAGGAACCTAGTAGCTATAGAGAAAGTATAGCGACTTCAGAGGTAGATTGATGGATTGGTGCTATGGGGAAGAGATTGAATCTCTTCATAAGAATCAAACATGGAAGCTTGTTGACTTGCTTAAAGGACAAAGGTAGTAGGCAGTAAATGGGTGTTTAAGAAAAAAGAAGGTAATCCAGGGGTTGAGGTATCTCGATTCAAGGCAAGACTGATCGTTAAGGGTTTTAATCAAAGGGAAGGAATCGACTTCAATGAAGCATTTTCTCCAGTGGTGAAGCATAGTTTATTCGAGTTTTGTTAACCATGGTAGTTTTGCAAGATTTAGAGCTTGAGTAGTTGGATGTGAAGACTGCGTTTCTACATGGTGAATTGTGTGCTGAAAAAGTCACTGTATGGTTTGGAACAATCACCTATGCAATAGTACAAGCATTTTGATACATTCATGGTGTCAAAAGGGTTTACGAAGAGTCCATATGATAGTTGTGTGTATCATCAAAAGATGTCAGATGATTCTTATGTTTACTTGTTGTTGTATGTGGATGCTATGCTTATTACTACTTGTAGTATGTCACACATTGTGCAGATAGGGAAGCAGCTTAGTGCCGAGTTTGAGATGAAGGATCTGGGTGGAGCAAATAAGATTCGTGGTATGAAGATTATCAGGAACAAAAAATGTAGGATCATTATACTTGTCTCAACGAAACTATATTGAGAAAGTATTACAACGATTCAACATATTTGATGCTAATGTAATTAGCATTCCGTTTGCTACTCATTTCAAGTTGTCAGCAGCAGGAGCGACAAAGGATGATGTTGAGTTGGAACAAATGTCGAAGGTTCCATATGCAAGTGAAGTTGGTAGTATCATATATTCTATGGTATGCACACGTCTTGATATTTCACAAGCGGTTAGTGTAGTTAGCAGGTACATGGGATGTCATGGGGAACAATACTGGCAGGCAATAAGATACATTCTTTGGTATCTTAAGAATATTGTGAATGTTGGCTTAACTTTTAACAAGACTCATATTGGTAGATTGCTGAGTGATGTTGCAGGATCAGTGGTTGGTTTTGTTGATTCCGATTTTGTAGGTGATATGGATAAAAGAAGATCTCTGACAACATATATATTTACTCTTGATGGGAGTTTGATCAGTTGGAAAACACAGTTGCAAGCTACTGTAGCTTTGTCTACAACAGAGGCAGAGTACATGGCGGTAACAGAAGTAGTTAAATAGGCAATATGGTTGCAAGGTTTGGTGTTAGATTTGGGCTTGGATAAGACTACTAAAAAAGTGTTTTGTGATAGTCAAAACGCCATACACCTTACAGGTAACCAGATGTACCATGAACGTACAAAGCACATAGATGTTATTTATCATTTTATTCGTGATAGAATAAATAAGGGAATTATTGATGTGAAGAAAATGTCTACACACGATAATCCAGCAGGTATAATGACCAAGGCAATATCAGTTTGAAAGTTTTAAGAAGTGCCTAAACTGGATTGGTTAGGGGCATTTTGTGAGTCAGAAGAACATAAGTTTCTTTGTTGATAAAGAAGAAAGGACATTCGCCTCAAGGGGAAGATTTGTTGTGAATGAGTCGAATAATGCATTGACAGTGTACTCTGTCCAGCAGTACAGTTTTGTGTTTGTGATAGTGTTATTGTGCCTTGACAGTACTGAATTCGGCAGTACAAATAAATGATGTGATAGTTTATTGTTAGTCTTGTGGTATGAGCCGATTAGGCCCATTACTAGGACTACACAAAAACACAATGTGAAATCAATAACCCTTTTATATCATAATGAAACACTTTTCTCTTGCGGCGCCCGTGGACGTAGACAATTGTCGAACCACGTTAAATCATGTGTTCTATCTTTACTGTTCTTTGTTTCATTTGTGTTCTCTGCTTGAGGCATTTTGTGATAAATTCCATAGTGATTTAATAACAAGAACAATGAAATCTTTCTAGTTGGTTATGAGAATTAGATGATGAAACACCCATAAAGATTTACTAATATAACATTTTTTTTATATTGACAATTATTTTTATACTCATAGTGAATTTGCAATATAATTTATTTTAAGAATTTCTAAACAAAAAAAATCTAAAGACCTAAACAAATGCAAATATAAACATGTAACTATTAACTCTTTGAACTTAAAAATCATTTCACAATTAATCTATAAGGTCATAAATATACAATAAATAATATTAAATGATGAAAAAATTAATTTTTGTGATATTTTCATGCAACAATTTTCAACTACCTCAAATTAAAATCTAATATTGTCCCCAATATTAAAAACATAAAAAAATAGATTAAGGAATAATAGTACGTGATTAATATATTTGGGGATAAAATTGTAGGATTTATGTCGAAGTGTAAAAGCTAGTTGGTTCCGTAAAAGGACAAGTAAAAGAAAAGAGAAGAGTAAGTGATAGAACGACCATAAAATCAGAAACATATTGTCAATACGCCTAAAATAAAACCTAGTTTTTTTATAAAAAAAATCAAAAATAAAAATATGGAAATAAATAAAATTACGGATAAAAAACTTATATTGGGTTTCCTCTGAATCAATGCGTGATTTACCGCCGGTAGCTTGACCTAATTATGTGTTTTTAGTTCATCATTAAATCAATTTGTTCATATTTTCCATCGATGTTACCACCAAAGTACAGTTTTAACCGCTTACCATTCACCTTCCTTTGCGATTCCATAGATCGAATTTCTACTGCACCATATGGAAATACTTCAATCATTCTAAATGGTCTACTCCCCCAATACTTTAACTTACGAGGAAAAATATGCAACCTAGAGTTGTATAATAACACAAGTTGTCGCGGTACGAAGTCCTTTTCCTTGATGCTTTTGTCATGCCATCTTTTTGTTTCCTCCTTGCAATGTGAGCATTCACATACACATTCAATGTAAATTCTTCAAGTTGCTCCAACGGCAACAACCGTTGATTCCCGGCTAAAGTTGCATCAAGATTGAGTTTCTTTATTGCCCATAAGGCTTTATACTCAAACTCAACTGGAGGATGTCATACTTTTCCATAAACTAACCGATATAAGGAGCAACCAACAGAGGAGCAACCAACAGAGGTCTTATACGCAGTCTGATATGCCCACAAGCTATCATCAAGCTTGGTTAACCAAGTATCTAGGAAAGCATTGACAGTCTTTTCCAAAATGGCTTTATCTGTCTATTTGACACCTTAACTTGACCATTAGCTTGCGGATGATAAGTGAGAGTCATCATATGTCTCACTCCGTACTTGACCATTAGAGAAACAAATTGATGGTTTCGAAAGTGATTTTCCTAATCACGTACAATGGGTGTGCGCGTTCCAAAACGCGTGAATCTGTTCTTATTTAGGAACCTTGTAAACACACCTGCACCATTAGTAGAAGAAGAAATCGCTCCCACCCATTTGAAGGCATAATAAGAAGGCACCAAAATGTATAAGTTCTTGTTACCACACATCTTCTCTCGTTGAAGTGAGGCTTTATAACTTCTAAACAACCCTGACCATTGCCTTCAACTTCTTTTGTTGCAATTTCTGCAGCTCTAGTGACTGATAGCTCACCTCTGCTCCGAGTTTCAGCCTTGACTACCCAAAAATTCAGCTCGCCTTGTGTTATGTTACTTGTCATCTCAAGTTTTCGTGCCTTAGCTTTCTTATGAGTAACTTTTGCTAGTTTTTTTATTATCTCCAGTTTGTATAACAGATTTGGACGATCTTTCAAACAAAAATTAAAACACTCAAACAAAATAGTAAAATAAGAAAAATTAACTAAACTAGAAATAGTCTGGTAATGGAGCCAAAACCTTGTTAACATGATCACAAGTGTACGATTGTGTTGTTTAGTAAAAAAAAATCCATCGTCATGGACTATTTTATTTAATTAAATAATCTAATTAAACTATTCAAATTTGAGTAAGGTAACCGTGTTACAACGTAAAAATAAGCAAGACAATTAAGTAAAACAATTTAATAAAATGATGAAAATCGAATGAGGAAAAAATCTAGGATTTCAGAATTTCATTCTGGATATTTGGATTACCCACAAAGTAAACATTGTTATGTTAATCTGGTATTATTAACCGAGGATTGAAAGAAGTAAAAATAACTTTGTGCCACAGTTTAACCATATGCACTATTTGCAACAAATATCATGCGAACTTGACGTACAAAGCAAAGCACCTAATACAAGCATTACACTCCAATCCATAAAATGACTACCTACCATGTTCTAACTAAAAATCCTAGATTGTACCTTAGTTACAACTCGTAACTAAATAACAAGCAAAATTACTCATCAAATGAAAACTAAGAAAATACGAATAATACCATGTCACACTAACTTTATCCAAAATTATCGGCTCCATTTTTTCTTCGCTAGTGAAGCAGTAAAAAAATTGCTTTATTCTCTTTAACGTAATTCTCTTCTTCTCTATATGTTTGACGTGATTCTCTTCTTCTCTATATGTTTGATGTGTTGGGTTTTATTTATAGGAAAAGAGCTTTTTTATTGAACTCTAATCTCGTAAAAATAAAACTTATTTTTAAAACAATAATTATAATCATTATTAAAGTATTATTTTTTCAATTTATTTTTTAAAATTGAATAATAAAATATTATAATATATTATTCAAGAGCAAACCTTCCATTCTTTTTTTAAGAATATAATTATAAATTTTTATTAAATAAAATAAAATGTTAATTTATTTTTTGACATTAAATAATTAGATATTATGATATATATTAAAAAATCAAATTGTTCTTTCTAAATATTTTCTTCTTTTAAATTAGATGGTAAAATATTTTAATTTACTTTTAGGATACTAAAATATTTTCATCTTCAATTAATTCTCAATCTTTTCTTTTTTTCTCTTTATATTTGGATTAAATCAATGAATAGTCCACTGACTATCCTTTTTTCATTTAGTTCAATGTACTTGACAAAGTCTATAAATTTAGTCGATCATTGGCCAAATCTATAAATTTAATCATTCAACTTGACAAAATCTAAATTTACATTAATGGTTGCATTAGTTTAAAAAGAAAAATAATAAGATGATTAAGTTGAATATAGTCATAATTAGTTTTAACAATAAAACACACGAACAGTATTAATATTAATATTATCACTATCTTGTGTAATTTTAATATTTTATTATTATTAAAAAATATTAGATAATTTTTTAAATGAATAATAATATATCATAGTTAGAATCAAAATTTAATTTGAACGGTTTCTAAAAAATATTTAATTACTATCGAATTGTTTGTAAAAAACAAAATAATTGATTATGTTATAAAGAATAAAATAATCCGCAATAAATTGGGACGTGAATGAACAAAAATTAAGAAAGAAGCAATGATTTAAAAGTAGATTTATATAAGACAATTTGACATTTAAATTACTTGGTCTTATATTGATCGCTCAAATACCAACCGTGAATAGTGGGACCGACGGCGAGGCCTCCCACTCGCATCAACGTGCATTTCGTAGCAACACGAGCCACCAAACTATGACTATTCTATATTTTCTTCTTGTTTTTTACTACAAATTTCTATTCTTTAATCTTTCTCCTCATGGTTTCATATGGTTGGGTCAATTTAGATAGCTTCCTTTGATGGCTATAGAAACGAAAATTCAAAGTGCCCAACCACACGAATATTGTATAGAATTTGAAGGTTTCTAAGTTCTAGAACAAAAAGGAGAAAAATTAACATTTATTATTTATTATTAGAGGGGAAGAATTCATTAATTAAAAATATCAAAAGATTAATTTAACCTAATGGAAAAGATCAATAAATTAATTGAAAAATGAAAATATTAATCAATTAAAAAACAAAATTTAATTTAATATTAATCGGAAAGATCCAAAGATTAATCGAAGAAAGGTCAACAGATTATCATGGATAATTATTAATTCTTATTATTTTTAATCTACTATAAAATATTAGTTATATATAATAATAAAACATAAAAAATATGAAATTAATTTTTATCATTTTTTATTTTTATTATTTTAATCGATTGTTGTTATTGTTTCTCTTACCTGGTATTATAGCAGCGTTCTTCGATCTTTTGAGACTCACAAAATATTTATATTCTAACGGAAATATAAATTAGTCAACATTCAAATTCAAATTAGCCAACATTCAAATTGCCAATATTCATCTTCCAAAAACACAAACCAAATACAGTCAACATTCATCTTAAAAAATACAAACTAAAATGTTAGAATAAAACTTAGGCATTACTAAAAACAACAATCCAAATACTCCAAATTATAACAAAGTCTTGGTTGAACAAAGGCTATACCATTTTCCCACTCATTAATGACATATATGAGTCAGTTCAGGGAGACATTTTGAGACAAGATCTCTTTATTTTAGTTGAATCAACCTACGCAATGATGAGAAAATTGATAATCAGGCTATAAATCTTGAAGTAAACAACCATCAATAAGATTATTCCATCATCATGAAAAATCGGACTAGTATCAAAATCAATAGGCTTAAAAAACAAAATAGAATAAGAAGGAAATGGAGAGAGTGGTCATTAATAATCTACTAAGAGGCAGTGGAAATATTCATTACAAGAAGATACATCCAAGTTAAAATGTACACATTATGAAATGTACAAACATACTAAGGGGAATTATTTTGAGTTGGTGGGGTATCGAGAATGATGGGAAAAAACACATGTTGTTAATAGCATCCCATGGGTCACCTCAAGCAGTGACAACAATCAAGAGATAAAAAATGAAAGAGACAATAATGGACAACAAGGCTTTGCAGGACTAAGTTATGGAGGTAAAATAATAAAATAGATTATGGATAATGGGGTTACACACACAATGACCCATGCCTCATAATACATTATTGACTGAGTATCATCTTCAAAGGGTTATGTTGTAACTACAAATAGGGGTTTGGCCAAAGTCAAAAGAGAATGATCTATTTTTATTTCTTCACAGTTGATTTTTTTTTAAAAAGTTTGTACGTTCCATCATTATCTTACAAATTATTATCATTGAGTCATGTAACACATGAATTGAATTATGTAGTACTGATATATCCTCGATTTTGCATTTTACAAACGTTCATACGAAGAAGATCATTGGGCGTGGTATCGAGTGAGGAAGTCTATGTTATGTTGATAAAGTGGTACACAAGGAAATAATCTTACTTTCTCACAAAACATCTAATAGAATATTTTTGTTGTGGCACCGACGTTTAGGTCATTCATCTCTTAATTATCTTATATTCTATTTATTGCACTCTTTAAAAATAATAGTACTTATTTTCCATGTGAAATACGTCTAGTAGTAAAACGTCATCGAACTTCTTTTAGCCTAAATAATATTCGGGCTAAGTCTATTTTTCTTTGATACGCCTAAATGTGTGGGGCCTGCACCGTACTATAATAAGAATTATTTTCAATATTTTGTTTATTTGTTGATGAATTCTCTCGCATGACTGAGGTATACTTTGTAAAACATAAATCTGAAGTGTATGAGAAATTTAATAATTTTTTCTAATTGAGCCAAACTTAATTCAACTTGGAACTCATAATTCTTTGGTCTGATAATGAAGATGAATATGTTAACCATGATATGAGAATCTTTTTTTTAAAGAAGCTTTATTCATTAAATCTTTTGGCCAAATACAACATAACAAAATAAAGTTTCTGAATGGAAAAATTGGATTCTTCTTGCAATGACTAGATCTATGATGATCGAGTCTAATATTCCCAAACACTTATGATCTACATCTACTACCACATTAGCTTATCTACCTAACTATTTACCCATAAAAATTATTTCCCGTAAAGCCTCACTTTAAATCCTAGAAACCCAACAAATATACTATATACCCTAAATCCCACCTCGTACCTTTGCTTGTTTTGTATTTGTTAATGTTCCAAAAGCTGATCAATCTAAACTTGATTATTGGTCCATAAAATGTGTTTTTACGGGCTATGTACTTCATCAAAAAGGGTATTAGTATTATAATCTAGTTAATCATCGCATTTATGTTATCATGGATTGCGGCTTCCTTAAGTCATATTTTACTACCTTACCCAATCTCGTGTTCAAGGGGAGAGTAAAAGTGACTCACTAGGTTGGTTAAGTTCCCCATTTTTTCCAGATATTGTATCCACAAAGCCACCCATCAACATAAAATGGACCAGTGACTTCATACCTACCAATGATAAATCTTCAAATGATGTCATACAAGAGGTAAATAAACCTCTTAGTCTAGATTCTTCCCATGTAATTGATGATTATATAAATATTTACACTAGTGTACAAGTGCTCGAAGAAAGTAGATATGTTTTTCCTTGCAGGAATACTCGTGGAGTTCTACTTACATATTATTCACTCGAAGATGTTTCCCAATCCAACAAATACCATGTGGGAAACTTGGTTCAATGGAGTATGTAAGAAGAGGTCAAGGCATTCACTACAGTTATCTATGATAATGACATGAATTATCAGGGACTTAAGATAATAACATTAAGGTTACTTTCAATAAATTGTAAAGTTATAAAAGGAGATTTGTATTATTTGTAAATATAAAAGACCATAATGCAATTTGTCTTTTTATGTAACTGATTCAGTGAAAGTCTTCTTGCGTGCCTATAAATAGAGCAGTAGACATTGAATTAAGGGTTCGACTTTTACTGGTTGGGATAGATTTTGTTTAACTGTTTCTCGCTCTAGAATTTTAACACTTTAATTCTCTCTCAATACTTCCATTTTATTTTCCACAAACACAGATTTAATTCGATATATTCATCAAGATATCTCTTATACTTAACATTGACGACCACATTGTGAGAGAATTAAGGTACCTAGATAATATATATAAAACATAAAATGATAAAATTCATAGTTAATAGTGTTGCTTATATTGGAACCAGAGGAGACAAGAGCTGCTCCCGCGGTTTGTGATGCAATTGAAACTATTAAGTAAGATTTACACGTGGAAGTAAGTGCCATGGAAGAAAGTTGAGGTAATAGTCAAGTTCTTGAGCAGTGTAATCAATCTGACATTAAAAATAAAATGAATCACCTGTTAGAAAAATAACTATTTTAAATGATGAATATGCACATAAAGAACATCAAGTTCGATGAGTCCTATATAGCTCATCAGATTAAAAAAGATCATAAAAAAACATTTTCAATCAGACAGGGACCACCGTTCTTTGCGGAAAGATAAAAGGATAAACAACAATATATTTCATCTAGTGATAGCGAATTCTCTGACTCAAATTCAATGGTCATTTGTTTCGACAAGGAAGGTATCAAAAATTTTCCAAAGGGGAAGGAAGTTAGCATCGAAAGTCACGTAAGAAATATAAATCAAAGAAATAAAGTAGGCCTCAACATATAAGATACAATTTATTCTATATAGGTAATATGACCAATCAATACATTAATACATGAGATCAAAACTTTTATGTAATAATGGGAACTAAGGAAGATGATCAATATATGCAAGGAGTAAACTGGAGGAATTATCATTTATGAGCTGATATCAGGTCAATACACTTCCAAAGCATTTTGATATTTCAAAGGTAGAAAAGTTTGATGGAACTCATGATCTTGATGACCACATTGAACAGTTTTGAAATTATATGATGAATTTCAAGGATGCAGATAGGCTGGTTTGTAAAACCTTTTCTCTAACTTTTAAGGGTACTACTTTGAAGTGGTATAATAGTATACCGAGGGGATCTACTATCAATTCTAGAATTTTTTGTACTGAATTTCGAAGATAATTTGTAGGAAGCAAGGAAATACGAGATAATAATGACATAATTATACAATACAAACAAGTTGTGGAGAAAGAGTTAAAAGATTATACCAGACGATTTATATTAACCAAAACAGAGTTGGAAGATTGTAAACAACTTGTCGCTATGACAGGTTTTAGACAAGGCTTACTTCCGAAAGATTTGGAAAATGAGAAAAATAGAAGAAGAGCTTTGACATTTGGAGCTCTGATAACTCAAGTTGAAGAAAAAATTAAAGTTGAAGAGTCTACCAGGGTTCGAGGTAGTTCAACTTCTACTCCAAGAACTTCAGGACATGCATTTACTGGTCAAGGGATCCAAGTATACGCTTTGAATTCTCAAGAACCACCTCGTCCGAGGACTAATACTAATCTACCCCTTCGAACACAAGGGGCTCCAACTCATGGGTACAACTATCAACCTCACCGACCAAGACCAAATCAGTAGATACGACCAGAATATTTCACGGAGCTAACTAAGAATGTAACTGCTATCTATGAGAAATCTAAAGGTGAAGTGAACTTTAGAAAGCTAGCTCCGATAAATAGTTGAAGGGAAGAGCGTAATAATAGGTATTACAAGTATCACAATGACATTGGGCATGACACTACATATTGTATAGCGTAAAAAAATAGATACAGATTTTGATAGAGAATGGAAAGTTAACGACTTTTGTTAAAGGCCAAAACAATGGGTCAAAAAATCCAAGCATGACAACACAACAGATTGTTAATCCAAATTCGAAACAAGAAAGTTCATTAATGATTTTACATTCAAAATGTGATAAGTTTGATACAACAACATAGTATTTAGATGTGAACCCAGATCGATTATTTTTGTTAGCTGTGGATGAACCACCGGTTCACAGACAGGTTTAAAGTTTGTGTGAATTTTTTTATCTTGCAATTTTCAGGGGAGATACCATAACTCGCAACACTAATAGCTCTAGAAAGAGATATGTAGTGAGTTTGGATATCCAAATAGAGAGTAAAATATCCACTATTTATATGGAAAGATGAATACACCTTTTATCTTGCTCAATGATGACGATCTACAAGAGATATCAGGACCTCACAAAGATGCAGTGGTATAAAGGCAGACATTGATAAGATTGAAATTCGACGCATCTTAATAGATACAGACAGTTCAACAAATGTATTGTTTAAGTCTACAGACGATAGGATGCGTAATCCACCTAAGATTCTTCGATCTAATCGCACTATAATTGGGTTTACAGAAGTGAAAAATCAAGTGATTGGAGAATTCGAGGGAGAGGTATGTTTTGAAAAAGTCCCTTTTAAAAAGAGGGTCCAAGTCTTGTTTATGGTGGTCGAATGTCCAACTAGCTACAATGTTATTTTTGGAAATTTTTGGCTATAAAAAATGTATGCAGTAGTCTTCACTGTTCATTAGTGTTTGAAGTATGTCATTGAGGATCATATAGGGGTTGTTCGAAGCGATCAACAGGTAGCTAGAGAGTGTTATATAACAACTCTTAATTCTCGAAGATCTAATTCCAATGATCAAATGGCAGAATTATAATCAGAAGGGTTCACCCCGGATGAAGATGGTGTGGATACTCTGAGGGAAACCCCGGGTTCTTTAGAAGTAAGCAAGGATATAAAAAAGTATACGTTTAAAAATAGGAAAACTCTGCGAGTAGAGACATTACTGTCACCCACTTTGCGTTTTGAGTTGTTGCAGTTTCGGTTCGATAATTTAGATGTTTTCACTTGGAAAACAGAAGTTATAGTAGGAGTTCCATCAGAACTAATATATAACTTAGCTTTAAATCTGAAGTCCAGACCTATTATTCAGAAGATGCGAGATTTCTCTATTGAAAAGTCCTAAGTTATTATGGCAGAATTAGATGGATTATCTAAGGTTGGACATATTCGGGAGGCACAATACCCACTTTGGACAACTAACCCGATATTGGTTAAAAAGAAGAATGAGAAATGAAGAATGTGTGTTAACTTTACAGATTTGAATCGTGCATTTCCTAAACATCGATTTCCCATTCCTCAAATAGATTAGCTGATTGATTATACTTTAGGAAATAAATTCTTTTCTTTATGGATGCATTTGCAGGGTATAACTAGATTCAGATGAATTTGAAAGACCATGAGAGTGCTACATTTATAACTAATCCAAGATTACATTGTTATAAAGTTATGCCGTTTGGTCTAAAGAATCCAGGGGCGAGATATAAGAGACTAGTGAATAAGGCTTTTGATTATTAGACTGGGATAACTATGTAATTTTAAATTGATGATATACTTGTTAAAAGTCCAAAAAATGATGAATACTTGAAAGATTTAGAGGATACTTTTATGAATATAAGAGCTATTTGACTGAAGTTAAATCTTGATAAATGTACTTTTGGTGTAAGGCCAGGAAAGTTTCTAGGGTATATCATCAGTAAAAAATGAATAGAATTTGATCCTGAATAATTAAAAACTTTAGTAACGATGACATCACCTCAAACGATAAAAAGAGGTGCAAATCTTGATACGAAGGTTAACTGCTTTTAATCGATTTATTTTTAGATGTTTTGACAAATGTTCTCATTTTTCCAAAGTTTTATAAATTTTCAAAGAGTTTATGTGGACACCAGAGTGTGAAATGTATTTTTTGAAGATTAAAGAACTTTTTTTGTCACCTGAAATCTTGTCTAAGCCTTAAAATGGAGAACAACTGTTTTTGTATATAAGAGTGTCTGATTTTGTTGTTAGCTCTGTTTTGATACGAGAGGAAAGGGTATATTCGAAGCTAGTTTATTATGTTAGCAAGAGTTTGTTGCATCAGAGAAAAGATATACGAGGCTCAAAATATTGGCCTTGGCTTTAATGGTGACTGCTAGAAAAATGCGCTCTTATTTTCAAGCTCACACAATTGTTGTTCGAACTTATTTTCCACTAAAGAATGTGTTATAACGACCATATATTTCTGGTAGAATGACCAAATGGTCAGTAGAGTTGGGAGACTTTGATATACAATTTTCTCCTCGAACAACAATTAAGGCTCAAGCTTTAACAGATTCTTTAGTCGAATTTTGTTCAAGTCGAGCAGATGAGGGGACAATTAAAGAATCACTGCCAGAAGTTTGAACATGGGTGGTTTGAACTGATGGTGGTTCTAGCATATTGGGATCAAGTGTGGAGATTTGATTAATTTCTCCCTCTGGAGAAAGTATATACCATGCTATTCGATTTGGGTTTCATGCGTCGAATAACAAGGCTGAACATGTGGATGCATTGGCTGGTTTAAGGGTTGCAAGTATTTGTGGAGCAAAAAAAGTTTTTTGGAGATAGATTTACAACTACTGGCAAATCATATTACAGAGTTATCAAGGCTAAGAAAGCGCGTTAGTTTTGTATCTTCGTTATCGAAGCTTACCTATGTTATGTGATAAAGTGATTGTTGAGAATATCGAGGAGATAACACAATTGTTGATTTTTAGCAACTATTTCTTACACAGAAGAGTATTCATGGATATTAGTACATGAAAGCCCTTTGATTTTGACATGATCAAAACAATGTAAATATGTTGAGGAGGTGTTTGTCATTCTAGAGACAATTCAAGGCGATTGACGATCTGATATCCTCGATTTTTTACTTAAAGGTACGCTACTTCAAGATAAGAAGTTATCTTAAAGATTATAATACAAGGCTCATGGTTGTGAAGTGTTAGATGGAGTGTTATACAAACTAACTGACATAATAACACGTGTCTGTTCAATATTTATCCAACATTCTCCCTCTTAACATTGAACTCGACTCCTGTCTGCCTGATTTTCCTCTTTATCTGAAGAGTTGTTGAAGATCTTGTTGCCGTCTGTTTCTCCGCTTGAGAAATGGCCGTGTTGCCGTCTGTTTCTCCGCTTGAGAAATGACCGCATTGCCGTCTGTTTCTCCGCTTGAGAAATGGCTGCCTTGCCGTCTGTTTCTCCGCCTTGAGAAATGGCTGCTTTGCCGTCTGTTTCTTTAAGAACGTAGGATTGAATCCCTTTGCTTCTTCAGAATGTATCTGCTTCTTTAGAAAGTAGGATTTAATCCTTCTGTTTCTTTAAGAATGTAGGATTGAATCCCTCTGCTTCTTCAGAATGTATCTGTTTATTTACAATAGGATTGAATCCCTCTGCTTCTTCTCTTTTGTGTAATCTGCAACAAGGCTAAAGAGATTTTATTTGAGTTACATGATGGTGAAGGTTCAGCTCACTATGGGTTCAAGTCTTTGACGTGAAAGGTTTTGTTGGCATGCTATTATTGGCCTTCGATTATGAGTGATGCTAAAATTTTAGTACAAGGTTATGATACTTGTTAGCATTTTTCCAATTCAATTCACAAACCGGCACTACCACTTACTTCCATATTCGAAGCCATTCTGTTTGATAGATGGGGAATAAATTTAGTAGGGCCACTACCTATGGATTCTAGAGGGCGTCAAATTATTATTATGGCGGTAGATTATTTTTTAAAGTGGGCTGAACCTGAACCATTATCTGGTACAAGAGCTAAGGATGTTATCAAATTCATTGTGAATAATATTTTTTGTTGCTTTGGGGTTCCTCAAAAAATTACTACAGATAACGATCATCAATTTAACAACAGAGCTTCTTTTTGCAATTCGAGGGGTATTACATAATATTTTATACACCCTTTCATCCTCAAGCAAACGATCAAGTGGAAGTAACTAATAGGTTTATATTGGAAGGCTTAATGAAAAATTAAACAGGTGATGCAGAGAAATGGCCTAATTATTTGCAAGAGGTGTTATGGGCTTATCGAACAACTCTTAAAGAAGCTACTCAATAAAATCCTTTTACCTTGGTATATGGTATGGATGTTGTAGCCCTACGAGATATACTTTACCTTCTTATAGAGTACTCCATTATTCTAAGGAATCAAATGAAGAGACAAGAAGGACCGACCTTGACTTGATCGAAGAGAAGAGAGTTAGAGCGCATTTTAATTTGACTCATGATCAAACTTTGATGAGGAGCCTTTATAATTCGAAGATAAAACGGATAAATTTTAAGGTGAGTGATAAAGTGTTTAGGAATGTATTTCTCCATATAAAGGATAAGCGGCTTTGAAAGATGAGCCCAAATTGAAGTCCCCTATGTGGTAGTAGAGCGAGTAAAGACGGGTACATATCGCCTCCACAATGAACATGGAAAACTTCTACAACATCCCTGGAATATAGAACACTTGAAACTATATTGGGAGTGATTTTTTGTTTTTCAGACGTTTTATATGATTTTATTGTCTTTTTGGATAAGTGTCTATCTTGTTGGCCCATTAAGGTTTTAATAAGGTGTCATTCGCAGATATCAATAGAATTACTTTTTCATGGCCAGTGCTTATTTTGGAAACATATACTTCAATTATTTTGATAACTAGGCATAGACTGATCATTTTTGAAGTAGTTAACCAAAGGTAACTTAATTAACCATTTTTATTCGAAGTACTATACGCTCATTTAAGAGTAATTTTCGAAGTGAGAACCATTTTCGACGTGCTAACTTTTTTTAAAGGCACTATTTTTATTTGAAGTGCTACACTTTCATTTAAAGCACTGTTCGAAGGTAATCATATTCGAGGTGCTAACATTTTTTAAACAATTAGTTTTTATTCAAAGTACTAAACTTTCATTTAAGAGTACTGTTCGAGAGATAACCATATTCGAGGTGCTAACGTTCTTCAAGGGAACTATTTTTATTCGAAGAGCTACACGTTCATTTAAGAGTACTGTTCAAAGGGATAACCATATTCGAGCTGTTAACATTCTTTAAACGCACTATTTTTATTCGAAGTACTATACGTTTATTTGAGAGTATTGTTCGAAGAGATAACCATATTCAAGGTGCTAAAATTCTTTAAACGCACCGTTTTTATTCATAGTACTATACATTTATTTAAGAGTACTGCTCAAAGAGATAATCATATTCGAGGTGCTAACGTTATTTAAATGCATCATCTTTATTCGAACTACTATATGTTTATTTAAGAGTATTGTTCGAAGAGATAATCATATTCGAGGTGCTAACATTTTTAAATGCATTTTTCAAGTAATAATAGTATTGAAGTGTTAATGCCTTGTTTATCAAAAAGAAAATTAATCAATATGAAATATAAAACTGGCAAGTATAATTTCAATATGAAATATAAAGTCGTCAAGTATTTGAAAAGAAAAGAAAGAATTGTTCCTTGGACAAATTAAAACACATTCTTCAGGCTTACAAAAATATAAGTTCAAGTGCCAAACTGTTAAGTACTTACAAAACATAGAACACCACCAACAACTGGTGATTTAGCAACATATAAAAGTGGTTAATCCTCTTGATCTTCATTTTTAGAGTGGTCTGAGCTTCCTTCCGAGGAACGTTTTCCTGATCAGAGGTTTCTCCATCTTCTTATGACTCAGGTTTTTTAGAGGAGTCATTTGGTACAGGTTCGAATGCTTCACTTGGAAGATTTTCTAAGGGAATTAGTTTCCAAAATCCTAACAAACTTGCCTTTGGAAACATTGCATGAAATTCGTAGAATAAAGTGATTGTTTTGTGCTCATATGCGTTTTTTATAAGAGCAAGACTGTCTAGTCCACTTGGGGTCTTGGCAGCTTTTACAGCAAGACTTTTTTATTCTTCGAATGTATTTTTGATGTCAATTCATCAGTTATCTTTTTATCCACTCTCTCACTTTTATTAAGTGACTATTGTAGAGAAGAGTATTTATTTTGTTCCTCGCCCATTTCTCTTTCATGTTTTGATTTGTGTTCCTCCAACTCACGTTGATGGGAAGATTTCAACTCTATTTTTTCTTTTTCATGAACATCTCTAAAATGACGCTTGAGATGCACGACTTCTTTTATGAACATTGATCTATCAACCTAGAAAACTTAGAATTCATCAAGGATATGTCGGTAAAAAATTTCTCTCATCTGTTTCTCTCATGCAATATTGTTTTTACACCAGATCATATCTTTAACCATAATCTCTAGTTTGTTTCGAGCATTCGTAATAATGTGCATAAATGCTTTGTTGCTTCTTCGAGGTTAAAGAATGGTTGAAGTAATTTAATACTTCTTCCGAAAGATCCTCAATAATATCATAAGAAAGATAGGATGAGTAAGAGGATATTCTTAAGTCATAATAGCAGACGAGGATGAACATGATGGAAGATTAGAAATCAAAATTTCAGGAAGAAGATGCGCAATAACTTGATGAGCAATTTTTTCCAATTATTCTTGAAGTCGTTGAACTTCAGGGTCCAAGTCCTTATAAAGATCATGAATTTCATCTTCACCAATAGGTTTTTTGTTGATCAAGTTGTCATTTTCTTGGTGATCTCTCACCCTTATTTCTTCTATATTTTCGGTTTTTGGATTTGAATTTGATGGAGGCACTTCGACATTTTTCTTTATATTTTTTGTTGGAGGATTCTTTTGAAGAGTTTTTTTTGAAGCGATAATCTTTTTCCTTTATGGAGAGAGCTCAACCTCGTTTTCTTCTTCAATGGTTAGAAGATTTGTTTCTCTTGCTTTCCTTTTAGTTTGTCTCTGTCTTTTCTGTGGGTTTGGATTTATCGAGGAGCTGGCATCTGTTTTTTTTTTGTTTTCCCTTATTCTTTGAGGATAAGTGGCTTTTAGATCGATTCCGAACCAGAAGTATGAATTTCGCGTCAGGTGCAAGTAGTCCTTTTACAACGTCATCTGGATTTGAAGGCTCTATTAGCTCTTCATCTGAAACGACAACAGCCGAGGATATCCGCTATAAGTTGTTGTTGACGAAATTTATGGGTATGAAAACATTATGGAACTCTTTTCCCCATGTATTTTTCGTTGAGTTAGACAGTTTGGAAAAAATTTAATTTGGTCGTCTTCTTACAAGCTTTGCACCGCCTCGAAATTTCTATATGCAATAACAATATACATAAAAATACAATTTGAAATATAAGATATGAAAACTAAAAAATATTGATTAACTTACTAGTACTTTTCCAAACAAGTTCTCTTTGGAAATCCCTTTGCAATTTCCCAGGCTCTGTATGTAAAGCAGAATCTTTGTTATCAGAACTTGTCAACTTCGAGGAGATCACCAATTATCTTGAAGTCATCTTCAAGGGTTATGTAGTAGAAGGGTAGTACTGGATTTTATAAAAGATTGGTTATTATAATAAGTCTTTGATCAAAAAAGGAATTTGGCATAGTTTGGAAGTCATTATAACATATAAGAGCGTGAACCATAAATTTGGGCTTGCTTGTGTTAGGCAAAGATCAAGAAGTTCAAAGTACTCCAATATCATTGGCTCTAATGGGAAATGAAGTCCCTATTTATTGATCTCAGAATAGACCACAGTTCATTTACTCCACAAGAGAGTGAAGTCTCTCTTTTTTGCGATAAGCAAAATACGATATTGTCTGGCAGACCCTGTTGTCTTTTTAATCGCTCTACGTAGGCTTGACCATAATATTCATGTGGCACATTTTTCAATTCCATAATCTATTCGGCAAGGATCGACTTCAAGTTGATGCTCAGAGTTGCAGCAATGTCCTCGGGTAGCTCAATTGGCTCTTTATTTTTCTTTGCCCTTTTCTTCAGAGCCGTTTTCTTTGAAATCTTGTCTTCAGATTCTGAAGCAGCGCCACTTTCTGTAATTTCAAGATTGGATTTTTTTGCTGTCCTCGACTCTGATTCAGCTTCTTTTTCAAACGTTGTGTGTCACAGTTGAGGTAGAGCTTTTTCATTAGTAAAATCTTGTAGATTAGAAGGTGTCTTTGTATTTTGTTGAGAGGTCTTTGAAGAATTTCGTTGTGACTCTTTGTTAGTCACAACTATCTTCTTAAGGATATGAGAAGGTGTAAGATTTTGTGGAGTATTGTCGTCTTCGAAGTCTTCCATGACTACAAATTGGCTTCTTCTATGAGGTTAAGCCTGGTACGAGTGAGACTCTGATTGAATTCGAGGTATCTCATTGTGAGAAACTCGAGAAGGTTTAATGTTAACTATATGATATATTTTTGATGCTATCTGAGAATATTTTCTTTACATCTCTTTACGATTTGTTAGAGTAAGAGTGGATACGTTACCAGAGAGTGATGTTGAAAGATTTCGAAGTGGTGACTGTTGAGGATATTTTGGTGAGCAATTGTCAAGAACTAGGTTGCATAGATTTTGGAACCCATAAGAATTCTGGCTAGGGATGAATTACCGTATATTATGGTTTGATTTGAAAATTTTAAAGACTTATCTATTACTCTTGTTGCACGATATTCAACAGTTCTCTCACTGATACAAAAATAGTCGTATATACCGAAAATGGGTTTTTTAGTAGATGCAGATTTTTTCATAAACTAGACAAAAAAGAACCCTAAAATTAATATGTACAAGGATGAAGGTATATCACGAAAGTTAAATTTTCCAGTGAAGGTAGCGGGGACGAATAGGTTTTCTAATGATTCTCTCTTTCTATTAATAGAAGTTGTATGTGGAGTAAAAAATGAATAAGGAGGGAATATTTATAGAATAATAATGAAGGAAAAAGTAGGCAAAGAAGATGAAGAGTTGATGACAACTATTGGATGGAAGAGGAAACGCCAAATGGTTGCCTACTACCAAGTAGGGTGACATTTGTATATTGTCATATCTAACGACATTCTGCATGCGCACTAGAGTATTCCATACGTTTCTAACTGTCAGTAGAGAAATGATTGACAAGCCACGCGTACATTCGAGGAAAACTAAAAGATGGTTGTGTTCGAATAATATAAGCATAAAAATAAATTGTTTTGATGCAAAATTGAGAAGAATGCATAAATATTTGAGAAAAGTTTAAGTGTAATATTAAGGAAATTTTAATTCCATGCAAGTTTAAAGACATTTTTGTTCGAAGAAGTTAAGCGTAAAAATAAGTCATTTCGATGCAATATTGAGTGGACGGTATTCGAAGCAACCTAAAGTATGACAATTTGCATTTTTTTTATCTAACATGGCTTTGAAGATTTCTAGTTCTTATCTGTTAATATTTATAAAAACTAGGGGACTACTGATAAGAACATGAATTATCAGGGACTTCAGATAATAACATTAAGGTTACTTTCAATAAATTGTAAAGTTATGAGAAGAGATTTGTATTATTTGTAAATATAAAAGACAATAATGCAATTTGTTCTTTTATGTAACTGATTCCGTTAAAGTCTTTTGCGTGCCTATAAATAGAGGAAGAGGCATTGAATAAAGGGTTCAACTTTAAATGCTTGAGATAGTATCTACTTAAATGTTTCTCTCTCTAGAATTTTAATACTTTAATTCTCTTCCACAAACACAGATTTAATTCGATCTATTTATTAAGATATCTCTTACACTTAACAATCTACATTTACGAAATTTTAAACATTACACAAGAAACAATACAAAATAAATAACGGAGGTTGACCATGAATACCAAAATGGACTCCCTTTCAAAGAATGATAAATAAAAGAAATGCAAACTTCCACGGAGAAGAAGTAGTCGGATGTAGATTGTTCTTCACTATCAAACAAAAAGCTAACAATAGAACGATCAAGGCTCGATTTGTGGCAAAAGGGTACACAAAGACTTATGAAATTAATTATTCTGAAACCTTTTATCTATGAGGAAAATATAGAAATAATTTGATTTTTATTTTTAGTTGCAACAAACAAAAGCTGCCCAGTTTATCATATTGATGTAAAAAATGCATTATTCCATGAAGACTTGGAAAGAAAAAGTATATATGGAAGCTCGACCAAGATTCTCTGATGGGTTCCGGAAAGATGAAGTATGTCGACTTTATAAGGTACTATATGGGCTCAAATAGTCTCCACAATCATGGTTTGGAATATTTAACATCCTAACGAAGTAGTACAACTACAAATAGAGTAACTATGATTATATTTTGTTTATGAAAACATAAAGGTAAACATGATCTCTTGCTTAATAATCTATGTAGATGACATGATCATAACAGGAAACGATATTGATAAAATTACAAGGCTAAGAAAGAACTTGTTCACAAAATTTGAGATGAATGAGTTATGATGGTTAAAATACTTATTAGGATTTGAGGTTCTACGTTCCAGCAAATGGATCTTTGTATCCCAGATTTGGTATATTTTTTTATTAAATTGCAGAAACAATAATGGTTAATTGTAAACTAGTGGAAACTCTAATGCGGGTTAATCATAAGCTCATAATGGTTGAAAGTGATGACCAAACAAAAAAATAATGATATGAACGACTAGTTGGAAAAGTAATTTACTTGGTACATACTCGACTAGACATATCATATAAGAATGGGGTTATAAGTCAGTTTATACATTAACCACATATGGATCATATAGAAGCAGTCATAAGGATAATACGATAATTAAAAGGCCCGTTGGGGAGTGAAATTATGTTTAAAATAAATGGTCATCTAGATGTTGAAACCTACATTAATGATGGCAATCCAAATGATTATACGTCTACATTATAGTAATTTACGCTAGTTGAGGGGAAACTTAGTGACATAGAAAGGCAAGAAGCAGAAAATGGCAACACTATGGAGTGTAGATGTAAAATTCCGGGAATTACTAAAGAAGTAACAAAAATCTCATTGATAAAAAATTTAATCTTGAAATTGGATTTCCACCATACCTTTCGAGCAAAATGAAGTGTGACAATAAAGCAGTAATAAGTATCTTAGAAAATACTATTCAATACAACATGAGTTCGAGTTGGTGGAGTAATGCATGCTCGTGACCAACGTCATGAGTTTGAGTCCCTCTACAAACGCTTTCTTAGCTGAGCTTGTCACCTTGTGTGGTTTACCTTCTAGCGTTGGTTTGCAGGCTATTGCGTTAGACTGAAGGTTTACCCTGCGCACTCGTTGAGTAGTGGCTGCTGGTTCCCTCTGAAAAAAAAAACATAAGTAAACTTGTGGAAGTATATCGATAGTTTATAAAGGAAAAACTAGAAGATAATACAATTGAACTTCTTTTTGTGAAATTAGAGATCAGCTAACATATATCCTTACTAAAGTTGTAACATAACAAATCTTCACTAAATATTGTTTGAACAAGTTGAATATTGAAAATCCGACTATTTAACTTGCAGATGAGTGTTAAATATTACGATTATATGAGAGATATATCAATTTATTAATTAAAGACTAATTGGGAAGACCAATAGATTAATTTTGACATCGTGTTGAAAATACCAAAATATTAATTTAACATTAATTGAGAATACCAAAATATTAATTGGAAAGACTATGAAATTAATTAGGAGAAAAATCAAATATATCATAAATGTTGACAATTATTATGTTCGACCATGCTTAACGTACTAATATACTATAAAATGACATCTTATATAAACTATTATATAAACTAGCAAGCAACCACAAATATATTATTTCTACCAAATATTATTTATTATATTTTCCCACCAAATCCTCTTTTGTATTTCTGATAGAAAATAACATACAATATTTTGGTGGTTCGTTTATATATCAATATTTATTTTTAAAAATATATATATTTATATTATATTTATTCATATTTTAGTGATGCAAATGAATTATTTTAAAATCATGTATAGATTATGATAAAAGTATAATTCACCGAATAACTTTATCATGTTCGTTAGATTTAAATTTATTATATTGTGGTTTAGTGATCAAGTTTGAACTAAAAAAAATGAATCATACGATGATACTGATAATACATCTCGTTCATGTAATAAAATTTTAATATTGATTTTTAATGCATGTATTAACTCTCTTTATTTATTATAAAATATATTATATTATCATAAATATATAATTATTCCTATAAATAAAATATTTCATGAATCAAATATATTATTTTCATATTATATTTCTTTTTTATGACTAATTTAGTTATGATCTTTCAAACTAGGAATTGTCATACCAAGTTAGCATTGTTTGTGAGAATCGAGTGCTATCTAAAGATTTTATTTCGAAAATTAGAAAAACAGAGACCAATTGATGGAAAATTCAAACATAGATTCCGCTCTACCCGTCAATGAAGACGTAAAAATAAAGAATTTAGGCGTTTAACCACTTGCTCTGACAACTCCGATCATATATTTCCAGCAGCTAGAACATGATCTGCATGAGGAGCAGACTAACAATTTTAAAATTTTACAGGCTATGTTAACCACTTCCACCTTACGAGTGAGATTAGTAATCTAGTTTGCATATGATAATGATGAGGAGGAAATATATAAGCAACAAGCTCCATGATAGCGAATGACCATAAAAACATCACCAGAGACACAACATCCTCTTCTCATGAGCTAAAGATGGTAACAACACAGACGATATATACCGAGGATCCCCCGACACGATTTAAAGGCGCAAATTAATAAAAAACAACAAAACAATAAGAAAAACCATTGTGTCATAACACAATGGTGAAAGCAAGTAGAAACAAGTCTGAACACTTGGCCCTACGACCATAGGCTTTGTGAAGAGCTATACATACTACAAGAAAGCGCTCTGCTCTAGCTAAATGGGAAGCATGCTTCACCAACAAGATCAGGACTCCAACCAACTTAGAAAAAAGAGAGGCCCAACCGAACCATCAACAAACTTCTCCATATGGAGGGGTGAAATCGAACCATCAACAAACTTCTCCATATTTTGGGGTGCAAGCGAACCATCAACAAGTATCTATGATACCATCGAGGATCTATCCTAGATATTAGCATGATCTTTCATTGCGCTTGGGAGTCGAGTAGAGTTATTACCAAACACTCTCACTTTTGGAACAACCTCAACAAAACTATACACCAATATATCTTTATATGAAACAAGGATACACACACATATACTCGGTCCTAAAAGAGGAAAGTCAATATAATTTACCATCCTAGACATATGAGGGTAAATTCAACCATCCATAAAGCTACCCACCAACTCACCTGAACCTTACGAAGCCCAAACCTCTAAAGGTGCCAACCAAAATTTGAAAAAAAAAATAGTACCACTCATTTGGATGAGAAGTGACAAGGGTCAGGATACCAAAAGGTTTATCTATTTATCAGAAAAAACAACAACATATGGTAAATTCTATCCTAAATGATGATGCTGACTTGCTGAGTGAAGAATCTCCATTAGGGAGACTATATACATTATATATACGAATTTAAAAATGAGATGATAGGCAAATGACAAGATGAAGTATAATACTTTTTAAATGACCTTCCGGGGCAGTTCTCTAATATATTTCAACATCATCCCACCATTTAAGGTAATAAAATGAAATGGGAATTTCATCATCCACTACAAGAAATAACTGAAGGAAACCTTAAGGGAATATACTCAAATGTTTGGGCCACACAAAATGATTAGCATGACTATCATGATTTGGTGGCGGTTGCACCATACATACACAAAATATTGATTTTTGAACCTCTATCAAATACCATAATGAATAGAAAGTCACATAATGTTAGAGATTTTCTTAAGCGTTTGGAACACCGTATTAAGGTTAATGAGATTTCCAGAGCAAAGATGAATCTATATACAATAACTTAAACTACATACCCTTTTTTACCATTATATGGCATAAAATATTGAGTTATTAACGGTGATGCAAGTGAAATACAAACCATATAATGAAGCCTCTATGAATAACACTTAATATTTGGTAAAACTAAAGCATTACAATTTAAATAATTAACAGAGCCCAAAAAGAACTACAAAATAATAACAACGACATGGGACCATACACCAAGCTAAATAAGAATCTGGGATATATCTACCAAAGAACTAAATATGTAATCAAGTATTAAAGGTTAGATAAATTGAAAATTCCCAAGGAACACAAAGATAAGAACATGTTTCTATAAGTTCCGTTATACCACGGATAAGACATGAGACACTATACCAACAATTAATGGGCTATGCCAGATTAGGTCCAAAAGATATTGATGAAGGCAATCTTTACCAAGACATTAAAGGCTAGATCTAAAAACACACGATGACCAAAAGTCTTGCATAAAAATATAATCATTAATATAGAAGAGATCAATATCTAAAATTGGATACCAATAGCCGAAGCATAACCGTCATCATTGGATGAGCCCCTTCTCTAGAATCACTAAAAACTTAAAAAATAACATGTAAATGATCTTGAAGTCCAACATTGTTACGAGAAATAACAAAGCTTTTCCAAAGTAGAAAAACTCATTTAGTTAGAAAAAAGAAGAAATTACATTTATCTTGGAGAATTCCCCTACTTATAGTTCTCCCTGTTAGTGGGCGGTTAAATATACATTTATTCCCACTTAATGTTCCCACTACTTCACTTACACCATATCATTTATAATTACGGCTGACGTTACTAAGTGGTTTGACTAAAACTTATAACATCATTAAGTAGTGACTTAGCAACCATTTCTTCTTTTAAATAGCTGCCTCGGTTTGAGATGTGCGCTTACCCGAGCAAGGCTCAGTGACTTCCTTACTTGTCTCCGTTATTCGGCTCGAGACACTGTATAGTTCGAGCTGAGCTCAATTGTTTGAGAATGCTCAGCCGTTAGTACTTTGAGGTTGCTCGGTCCTATGTTAGTTCTTTGCATAACCAGCTCAGCCGACCACTCACTCGTCAGAATTAGTCGTTGTTATCCTTTGTATTGCTATTGAATTTTTTCCCTTCATCACTTATTTAACTTTCTGCCGTATCTTCGCTTATCTTTCTAGCCTGAGGTCATCCTTTGTCTTTATTGTTTCTTGCATCTGCTCGGTAGTTTTGCGCTCCACTCCGCGACGAAGAGGAACTTAGAGAAAACTCCAGAATTTAAATTTGAAGACCTTGTTGTCTTAGAAATATAATTTTCACAGATAACCCACATATATGTATATCTAGAGGATGTTGAATTGCTCAGTTTTAGGGCTAGGTATGCCATTCTAGAAGATGTTTCAGTGAGAGTACCCCTGGTCGACGAACATCCATATCATGTCCGTGAAACAACGACTTGTTTATTTACAACCTTGTTCGATTGGGGTCTGTGACTTCCCTTGCCCATGTTGATCCGTGATTTATTTAGCATGATAGGCATCTACCCTACCCAATTATCTGCTAACAGGTGGAGAATTCTACTCAGTGTAGTTCTTAGCTCACGTTTATTAAGGCTTAAAATATGTCTATTTGATTAGTTATTGACAACCGATGTGACTAAACTCACCAAATCCGCCTTCTTTTACACTCAACTAAAGGGAATGAAAAAAAATTCTTGAACTCCCATCGTCTAGATAAGAACTGGAAGAACTGGTTTGTGTTTTTGTGTCTGGCAATTGGGAACATGAGAAACCAATTATGAACCTCCAATTAGAGAGAAAATAGAGAGTGAGGTGTAAGCATCAGTAATATTACATGTATACTGAATTATTCTGTAAGTCAATGTTGATAGTTAACCTCTCGGTATCTGTATGCGCAAGTGAAACAGCTAACCAGGAGTGGTGGAAGGAAGGACAGTAAAAAAATTACGTAAATCCCCGAATCGAGGTCGGCAATCTAGCCAGATCCACTTGATTACAAGAACCTAAGCTGCTCTTTAAACATTTTAATTATCTTAAGTCAGGATTGTGACCAGTAATTGAGTTGATAGTTACGAAAGACGGAAGAGTGATAATGGAAGATGGTGTAGACGATAGTGTGGATCGCATCAGAGCCGTGATGGGAAATAGTTATCGAGAGAATAATACTACTGGCATTTGGCTATCAGTGCCTCAGACAACCCACAAAGGTAAATAGGTTGATGGGACATCTTCAGTCCCTTTCCAGCCGGATGGGCAAGGGGGAAAGCTTTCCATTCAAGGGGGACAGGGATGAGGTGAATCAAGGCGGAAGTAGTGTTCTTAAGGGATAAAGAACCGCTGATGTCAATAGTGTACGAGCTTAACCGGATGAGGAGGAAGAGGACAATGATTCTACCTCTTTGGTGAAATGTTGGAACAACAAGCAAAACTTAATCCTAGATGCTGTTCCACTTACTGCTAGGAAGTTGCAACTAAGAAATGAGGAAAGTGATAGTGGGGAGGCTGCACGATAAAACTCCATGGATCCTTCATCTCCTCATTTAATAATGCAAGGACAGGGTAGAGAGCCCAAGACTAAAAATGAACCAATCGATTTGGTTGAGGATATTGAAGAGGAAGGGAAGATGGTGCATCTTAAGAAGACAATCCCACCAGAGCTAGCAAAAAGGATGAAGAATTTTGTCAGATCGTGAATTGTTCGTCCCTCGGTGGCTGTAATGCAAGGAATTGGCTCGCTACCTCCAGCAGGGAATGTGGTGAGGCATATAATTGTAAATAGTAGTGCTGGGACCAGTCAGCAGAATGTGGCCATGAATGAACTGCTTCCCAAAAGGATCTTCATGCCCCGCCCGTCGATGCTCATATTTGAGCAACTCAAGCGTGTTCCAGAGTTATCTTACTATGATGGGATGCATATGAGTGATATTCTACAACAGAAGGTGGAGCTCGCCATAGAGGTAAGTCCGTAAATTATGAAATAATTATCAGACAACACACTGCAATTATTTTTTTTGTGTTTTGTAGTTGCATCAAAATTACATTGTTCAGTCATATCGACGTATGTCTCCAACGGATCCAGAAGTAATGGAGAGGTGGAAGCCAGAGCCAATGATATTTGGATTACCCAATGATATTTGGATTAGCCAAAACAACTACTGCAGAGGTCGTGCGCTTGAGGCACGCCTATGGGTCTGCCAAAGCTGCCAATGATAAGGCAATTGAAGCCAGTGAGAAGCTGCAAGCCAAGATGGAGACACTGAAGGAAGCTTTAATTTGCAGTGATAAAAAGTGCAAGACAGTGTCCATAGGCCGTACGAAAGCGATAGAGCAGAATAATACTCTGATCCAAAGGAATGAGGGACTCATCACTCAAATCTTCAATCTTCTGGACAGAAACTTAGCTCAGGCTAAGAGGATGGAAGAGCAAGCTGACCGATTGGCAGGAGTGTCAGCAGAAAATACAAAGTTGAAATCAAGATTAGAGGAGGTACAGAAGGAGTTCGAACTGGAGAGGCAACAATAAAAAGATAGTTATTGGGCCGCGCTAGAGGAACGAGAGGATCAAATGACGAGCTTTGTGATGGATATGATAGCCATAGAGAAGAAAGAAGCTGCGGCTGAGGTGGTGGCGTTAAATCCTTTGGTAAAACTTGGGTCCCTGTGTCGCCCAGTTAAAGAACCTATTCATCCTCAAAATGTTCCGTCCTAAGTCACGCTTGATGCTAATATTGCTCCGAGCGCGAAAGATCTCGTTGCTGATGTTGTTACAGTTACAACCAATCCAGCAGGTGCTCCGAGCAACCCAACCCAACAAGATCACACCAAGCTGCCTCCTCCGCCCCAAACGTTTAAGTGTAGTAAATTATTCTTAATAAAAGACTTTAATTCCCATAATAAACTTTGTGTAATGTTGGGCTACATTTTAACTTTTTTTTATTGAAATGATGTGGAAAGATAAGGTATGTGGAATGATCTTGGCAGCTTGAGTACCTACTTGTACGACAAAAATCTTGATATATATTCCTGGAGTTGTGTTTATTACTGCATATAGTTTCATAGGGTGATCCTTACAAGGTCGAGCTCAGTAGGGATCATTGCGTAGCTTAGACAAACAACATCTTTCCTGATTCGCGGCGAGGTCGCGTAGACCCTACTGCGTAGTCTGCTATAGACTTGGTTTGTAACCAGTTAGCTAATATACCCAATACAAGGTATGAGGCACAATATGAACTTTACGTAGCCCGTAAGCATGGCCATTTAGCCCGTTCGTGCTTATAGACACTTATTCTGGACTCAGTGTGGTCCATTGCGTAACCATATGTGGCGTGGTCAGTGACCCATTCTCTAATTATAAGGATACAAATTTGTAATAAACACATGATGGCGAAAGCATAAATCATATTAAGAATAAAGTTGATGTTTGAATGCCTCGTTAAAAAACCTCCCCGCACCATCAGGGAGGGAAAATAGCGCATCAATACATTCTAGTTAGATTGGCGATATAATTTTAGATGATTCATATTCCAGGGGTGCTTGAGTGCAAAGCCTTCTTGATCTGCTAGTCGATATGCCCCACGATGTCATGTAGAAATGATTGTATTGCTCATTCAAGCTTCTTCTTAATTCCCTAAAGTAATGTTTTGTTTCTTAATTCCACTTGACCATTGGCCTGGGGGTAATTTGGCGTGGAAAAATGTTGGATGATCCCATATCGTTTACAGAAGGTGGTGAGTACTGAATTCTGGAATTTTGGGCTATTATCGGTCATTAGGACTCGTGGTATGCCATATCAAGTCAGAATTTGACTATGAATGCACATACTTCATGTCCTCTTGTTCGGAATAAAACTTTAACCTCAAACCATTTGGAGAAATAGTCTACCTCCACGATCAAGAACCATCTCTTCCCGGTGGCCATCGGTAAGGGTCTAACCAGGTCTATCCCCTATTCATCGAAGGGACAAAGAACGAGAACGATTTGCATCGGCTTTCTAGGCATATGTTGTGTATTAGCGTATTCGTGGCATTTATGACACTGTTACACTAAATTTTCCGCATCGGCCGCTAACTCTGGCCAATAGTACCTGCCAATAGAAATCATCGGATTAGAGTTCGATGTCCAAAATGAGCGCCTACGTCTCATGAATGTAAGGTGCCCATGATGAAATTTGTATCTATACGATCGAGGCATTGAAGTAGAGGTCGGGTGTCACTTTTCTATAAAGAACATTGTTGAGCACACTATATTTTGCTGCCTTGAGTTGCAGGGCTTGAGCCTCACTTTTCTTGGCTGGCAGTTGTGCGGACATCAAATATTGCAGATAAGGTTGTCTTCAGACAGTAGCGTGAGCAATCGTATGGATGGATTCTTCTTTGGGGACTAGCTCGGTTATCGGTAGCTGCTGAAGAAGTACCATAAGATTTTATCCCAATGCCGCTGTCTTAGCTAACAGGTCTGCAGTAGAATTCACCGAGTGTGGAATCTGTTCATACGAGACGCAGACAAAATTGGATTCATATTCCTTTAGTATAACAAGGTAATCTCGGATTCCTTCATGTTTAGCATCATAGGCGCCCACTGCCTGGTTAACCACTTGTTGTAAATCTGATTTGATTCTAATGCTCTACACTCCACAAATCAAAGCCAATTTCATGCCACACAGAGCGACCTCATATTATGCTACATTATTTGTGACTGAGAAGTTGAATCAGACCGCCTGTTTAATTTCCTTTCCATCTAGCAACCACATCACAACTCCAGCCCCTCCGCTAGATGTACAAGATGCGCCATCGACTTTAATGATCCATTCATTATGATTCGATGCTTCAAATTTCTCATTTTTATTGGATTCTTGCTTGGAGGACAAGAATTATTCTAGGAAATAAGCGATCATCTGGCCCTTAATAGTTGTCCGCGGTTCGAAACATATATCATATTCACCGAGCTTAACACTCCACTTAGTCAGGCATCTTGATACATTAGGATTTTGCAGTACTGCTCGCAAGGGAAACGTTGTTCACACGTTGATGACGTGTCCTTGGAAATATGGGCGGATTTTCTTGGCAAAGGTGACCAAACCCAAGGCTATCTACTCAATGTTAAGGTACCTTGTTTCTACGTCTACTAAATATTTACTAGTATAATACATCGGTTGCTGTACTCTATTGTGCTCGCGAATCAGAACTAAACTGAGAGAATGGGGATACCGATAGATATAGAAATAACGGCTCGCCGACCACCGGTGCAGACAAAATATCTGGAGAAGTAAGATATAACTTGAGCTCGACGAAAGCTTTATCGCAGTCCTCCGTCCAGGTGAACTTCTTGGCCCCTCTGAGAATTTTGAAAAAGTGGTGACTCTTGTCCGATGCCCGATAAATTTACCTTGATAGTGCCGTTAGGCGTCCTGTGAGGCACTGCACCTCCTTGATATTCTTTGGAGGTTCCATTTCCAAGATCGCGTTCAATTGGACAGGATCAGCCTCGATACCTCGCTCACTCACTTCATAGCCAATCAAATTTCCCCTAGCGACCCCAAATGAGTATTTAACCGGGTTAAGCATGAGGTTGAATTATTGGTGTAAGTCAAGTACTACACGGAATGTCTCTAGATGTTGTTCTTTAGTATGGGTTTTGACAATCATATCGTCGATATATGACTCCAAATGTTCTCCCAAATGATCTTGAAAAATATGGTTTATCAATCGCTGGTATATAGATCCCGCGTTCTTTAATTTGAAAGACATGATTGTATAACAGTATAAGCCCCTCTCAAATTAGAAGGCGGTATGCTCTTGATTGGACGAATGAAGTTGAATCTGATTGTACCGCGAGTAAGCATCCATAAATGAAAGGTATTTCCAACCAGAAGCCGAATCTACAAGTTGATCGATACGTGGTAAGGGAAATTCATCCTTAGGACATGCTTGGTTTCAGTCGGTAAAATCCACACACATCCGCCACTGACTACTTTTCGTTTTTACTAATACAGGATGGGCTATCCAGATAGGGTACCATGCTTTTCGTATATGCCCGAGGCGAGTTAATTTGGCCACCTCCTCTAGTATGGCCTCTTGTTTTTCCACCAAAAAAGGATCTGCGCTTCTAACGTACCGGCTTGGCACACAGGTTAATAGCTAACTCTTGACATATGATAGAAGGGTTGACCCTAGAAACATCACCTACATCCCATGTGAATACATCCAAGTTCTTGGATAACAAAGTAATTAATTTTTTTAAAGTTTAAAGATAACTTACCCCAATTCGGAGTAGGCGTCTTTCAGCTATTGGTTCCTTCACTATTTTTGAAATTGCGTCAATAGATTAGTTGAGATCACAAGGATCATCGATTGGGTCCGGTGAGGGTGCACTCAATGTCTCCGTCTCAGGGACCCCTCGACCTTTAATTGCTATCGGAGCGGCTTAGATGGGTCCACCGTAATCGCATAACAAGTTCTTTTCGTTCTTTAGCTTATTTGAATTATACCCACTGAGTTCCTCACCGCATATTTCACGCGCTGGTCGGAATGTGCATGGTGTCGCCTCCATCTTATGCAGCCATGGTCTCCCAATGATGGCATGGTACAGGCTCAGTGCATCAGAAATTATGAATATTTTTTTAGTTTTTTTTTCGTTGCTCTGTGGCCAACCTTTACTAGCAGCTCTACTTCCCCAACGTACTGCAAAATTCTTCCCTCATAGCCGACCAGCGTACGCTGAGTAGGCTGATATGGGGGTACATTTAGTATACGGTCAAAACTGTTTTTAAAGATTATGTTAGCAGAGGTGCCTCCATCGACTAGAATGCGGGTTACCATAACCCCTTAAATGTCCATATGAATAGTTCGCACATCCTCATGAGGTCGACTGACGCCTCTGAGATCGTCATCATTAAAGGCGAGGTCGACCATTGGGTCCCTATAACTGCGGTAGGAGTTGGCATATATTTCGTGCACATCGAACTCGTTTTTTGTTTGCTTGTTAGAAGTGGTTCCCTGGGATGCTGTAGAATTACCCCCTGTTATTGTGTATATGGAGAAAGTTGCATTGTGTTTGGTTATTAAGTTGTCGTTGATTTCAGATTTCTGTCCAATTCCACTTTACTACTGTGGCGTATCTGTAGAATTTGAAACTCCCGAGCTGCCGCCCGTGATCATAAGGAGCCACTGTTGTTTATTAGCCTCTCCTCCTTCCTCATTTCTAGGCTTTTCAGCAATGGGTGACTGAACCTCTTCGCGACAATCTTAGTGTGAGTGTTTGATGAACTGTACTAATTATCCGTTGTCAATGCGTCTTTGAATCTCCTCCCTGAATTGCCAACACTCTTCTGTTGAATGCCCATGGTCGTTATGATAATCACAGAAATATCGGTTGGATCGCTTAAACCCGGGAGCGCTCATCACATGGGGATTTTGGAACTTCGTTCCCCCCTCGTTCGATCATATATTACAGAACTAGCTTTGGTTAAGGGGGGTGAATTGCATGGTTGCCTGATGAAATTGATGAGGACGTTGGTTGGTCCCTCTCCGGAGCTGCTCTTCAACCCTCTTCTGATCCAATCCTCTTTCCTTGGAGTCTGACCCATGCCGCTCAGGCGAGCCACCCCTTCGGACATTATCAAATCTGATAAAGGTATCAGATCGAGTGAGCAGGTCTTCTATGTTTTCCGTTGGGAATTTTATGAGATCCAAATAGAGCCCCCCCTTCCGACCAAGCTCCTGTTTAAGTTATACCACTGCCATGTTTTCCGTTAAATCTGGAAAGGAATTCATAACATGGACAAGTAATCTAACATAACTTTTAAGGGAATCACCTCGTCGCTGATAAAGATCCATATCAAATCTAGGTCACGTTTAAGCTCTTTGTTTCCAACGAACTGCTCCCTAAACGCTTTACAAAGACTAGTGAAGTCGTAGATGGACCCTTTTCGTAGGTTACTGAAACAATCCATCGCATTTCCCTTGAGGTTTATGAACATCTCACGTCACATCATCACGTCATCTGGGTTGAATGCCATCATCATGTTGCAGAATTGCTCCAGATGTCTTTCCGGGTCACCTGTTCCATCATAGACCTCCATTCGAAAATGATCAAACTTTCTAGGGAGCTTGGCCTCGAGAATTTGTCAGAGAACGATGATTCCTTCAGTATGTAAGCTGAAGGCCTTGGGCGAAATTTGTTGCAACAGAGATCCTCATCCACTTTTTCTCGCTTGGAAGATGTTAGGCCTGCCTTCTTTCTAGGCCCTAGCTCATTAGCTCAAAATAGTTAGAGCATGCTTGGTCTTCAGTACTTTGAGGTTGCTCGGTCCTATGTTAGTTCGATCATCTTTAGACTCTTGTAAAACTAGCTCGGTCAACCACTCAATCATCATAATTAGTCGTTGCTATCCTTTGTATTGCTATTGACTTTGCTCCCTTTATCGTTCATTTGACTTTCTACCGCATCTTCGCTTATCTTCCTAGCCCGAGCTCATCCTTTGTCTTTCTAGTTTGTTGCATCTGCTAGGTCGTTTTGCGCTCTGCTCGGCTGGGGAATACCCATTCATCAAACACCAAGGAAAGAAAATAGAAAACTGTACCACAATCCCTACCCAATATTAAGGTTCACTGATGATGATATGGGATATGTAGTAGCTCCCCAGAATGACGTTGTACTGATAATAGTAGAGTTGGAAAAAGTAGAAGTTAAAAAAGTTATGATAGAAACTGAAGCTCATCAACTTTCTATATAAGAGTATATAAGAAAAAAAAATAAGAGGGGCTCAAGTCCTAATTTTCTCTCAACGGATCTTGATTAGATTCATCAGTGTAGATACCAATGTGTTAGGAAAATTAACTTTGCATGTCATCCTTGGTAGAACATAAGTAAAAATATAGTGTGATGTCTTTCCATGATAGTCTACGCTCTCTTCTCCCACACCATAATTTTAGAAATATAGTGGTTGGATTAAATTTATGTTGTAGTTTCTGTTATGCATTGATGACTTTGATATCCAACAAACGCTAAGTTAAGATTGATGAGGAGGAATTAGAAGACTTTAAAGGAATATTATGTAACTTCGCTATCCCTCAAGAAATATTTATTATCAAGAGACCCGATCTCCTTTGATGATATTGATAATATAAGAGAGCCCTATCTCCTCTTATATATCTAGGGGAGGAATATGAAAGCATCATCATGAAAATAAGCAAGATATTATGGATCGGTTATAGCATACGTACAAAATTGAGGTACAAACTACTTGAATTTTTACAATGAAACTTAGAAATATTTTCTTGAAATTCCTAGGATATCACTGGGGTCCCGTCAAAGTTGTGTGCCAGAAAATGTCTATTAATAAAAAAATATTCCAATCAAGCAAAATATTATATCATACTCCCAACAAAAATGGAAAATATATTTAAAGAGGTAGACAGACTTACTGTATTGAGCCATATTCAAAAATCATATTATCTAGTATGGACAACAAATTCAGCAACAATAAATGAAGAATGACAAGTGGATAATCTGTATAGATTTTATGAACCTCAACAAACTTTATCCAAATGATCATTTCCCTCTCTCAAGAGTCGATCAAGTTATGAATACAACATTCGAGAATAATATTTTATTATTTATGGATGCATATTTTGGATACAACAAAATACAATGTATAAAGATGACCAGGAGTATATAAGTTTTACCACATAAATAGAACGCATTGCTAAAAAGTAACGCCATTTGGGCTGAAGAACACTGGGGTTATATATCATCGAATTATCAAAAGTATTTTTGTGGTAAAATTTGGCCAAAACCTACTAGCTTATATTACGACGGGTTGGTCACTAGTATTCAAGAAGAATATCATCCGACTGACTTTTCCAAAACCTTTGCAAACTTCAGATGGGTCAATTTAAAGCTTAATCCAGAGAATTTTAGTTTTAGTGTCAGGTCCAACAAGTTGTTAAAGTTCATGGTCAGTGAGAAAGATATGAAAAGATATACTAATCAATCTGATCGCCATATATCTTCCATAAAACACAAAAGGTTCTAAATATTTGCAGCAATATTGGCTACATTAGATCAGTTCATTTCCACATCTTCAAAAAAATACGAACCTTTCTTCCATGTTCTGGGAGAAGCATATAAATTCAAATAGACTTCATATTGTGAGGAATTTTTTCACAACATCAAGAATTTTTAACTTCTATTGAAATTTAAACAAAGTCAAAGTCATGATACCATTTGTTTCTATATTCGGTCGTCTCAAATTATGTTGTCAACGCCATGCTAATCAAAGAAGAATGTATTGCTTCCAAAATAATATACTATATAATTAAATCCTTACTAAGTATAAAAAATATATCATTACAACTAAAAACACGAGACCATACTTCTAAGCCTATATGACTATTATTTGGACGTCCTTTCCTTTGAGGAAGGTATTGTAAAAACCATATATGTATGGAATATTAGCAAGGTGGTTAGCAGAGCTAGGAGATTATGATATTTGTTTCAAACCAAGAACGATAATCAAAGCCCAAGATTTTGCAAATTTCTTAATCGAGTTCAAGTCTGAAAGACCAATACCTACCAAAGATGAGATGGAATCGACTTAGTGAGTCTGAACGGAAGGTGGAATCAATAGCAAGGCTTGGGAGTATCAGTACAACTAATTTTCCCCAAAATATATCTTGAAAAAATCCATCAAAGTTGGCTTCCCAACTTCTAATAATAAGGCATAGTATGAAGCTTCTATTGCAGGCCTTCGGTTAAAATATATTTGTGAGCCAACATAGTTTGTATCCGTAGAAATTCTAAGTTGGGGGTTCATCAGAACCTCGGTCAAGTCGAAGCTAAAAAAGAGACTATCATTTAGTATTTCAAATAATTTTAGTGCCAGACAGCTCTATTCAATTCAGTTACTTTTAACCAAGTCCTAATAAAATCGAACGTAACTATTGATGTCATACCACCTTCGATATGTACGAAATTTGAATCAACTTTTTATTTTTCGATACAAACCTTTCATCACCCTCCCCTTATAATTTCTTTCATAGTCTCAACTTTTGGATCATCTTCACAGTACAATGGGCTTTATCCTCCACGTGATAGTTTTATCCATTGTGATGACTCTTTGTATGTCAGATCTGCTACAAATTTTATATCTAAAGAAGTTTATTACTTATTTTTATCGTAATGTTCACCAATGGTTGCATTTCTACTTATTTAACAAAGTAGTCAATTGTTATTAGTGAGAATGTTTTTCCTCCCGAAGCTTTTGGAAAAGGTCTTACGAGGCCTCATCTATTAAAATTGATTGCTTTGGATATTATTTCTAATAAAATAAACAACAATTAAATTAAGTTTGAGAAAAATTGGCATGTGTCACGACACTTGACCTTGATCTTTACATCATCATAGTAGGCCAATAATATCCTTTTAGTAAAATTATTCTTTGTAACCATACTGTGCACTACCTTCACCATTATATGGTTCTTCCACTATGTATACCACTTCATCAGGGCCGATACAACAAATAAATAGTTTTGGTGAGGCCTTTTCTATAGATATTATCTAATATCCACATATTTCTGCATATTATATATTTAGTTTTCTAACTTTAGCATTGTTTTCAGGAAATAACTCTTTGGTGATGTATGTGATAATATGTACATGCCAATCATCTTCATCTACTTATTCTCCTTTAATTACTATGACTTCCGAAGTTGAGACTGTTGATAAAACTTTATTAGGGACGGTGATGAAATATTTATCTTAGAAAATGACTCATGGTGTTGGGGTCAAACATGCCGAAGATACGAAGAAATTAACTGCGATGTTCTATTCTCTTGGGATCTGTTCAATAGACTTCATTGAATAGATCTTCCTGGTGCTGAAGCTCTTTTAGATATTGAATGATGATTTATTTTTTATCTTCATCTTGACCAAGTTCCTGATGAACCACCAGTTGGGAATCTGTAAGAAACCACACTCTTTTGGTTCTGTAAATGTTAGCTAGCCAAAGGCTTGCAATAGAAGCTTCATATTCCAACTTCTTTATTAGAAGATGGGAAGCCAAGTTTGATGAATTGTGTCAAGATATCTCTGGTGGAATAAATTAGCTAGATTCTTGTCCTTGATCCTTGATTATTGATTTTACCATATGTTTGGACTTGCCAAGTTTATTCTTCATGTTTATGGGTAAATATCAGTCTTTCAGACTAGAATCATGTTCATAAATCTGCTAAGGTTTGGGCTATAATTATTATTCTTAGTTTAAACTGATTATTATAGTCTCCCAGCTTTACTGACCACCTGGTTAATCTTTGAGATACACCCGGTTTGTCTAATACATTCTTGAAGGGAAGAACGTTTGTACAATAATTATATAAGATTGGAATTATTGTTTTATCTTTCAAGCCGCAACAATCATTGCCAATATCAGTCCCACTAAAAGTATTCAGTTTATGCAATTGGACATGATTTACTTACATAATATGTTGCTTTGGAATCTTCATATTCCTTTATTATTAGCACAACTGTGACAACATAATCCGAGAATGACAATTATAGGAGAAAATATTCTCCTAACTTTAACTTCATTAATACTTCTAGACGTTGTGAAAACCTTCCTCACAAGCCGAATTCCACTTAAACTTCTCATCTCCTCTCAAAACATGGAAAAATATTGATATATTTTTTTGAAAATCTTGAGATGAAATGATTTAGTGGAACCAATCTACCGACCAATATTTGGAATTCTTTTGCATTCTACGGGAGATGTATGGCATCTAACTTTTACAGCTGACTCTGCTATTCTTCAATGCAATTCTCACTGACCATGAACCCTGGGAAATTTTCAGACTTGACACCGATAATACACTTCAACAGATTGAGCTTTAGATTGACTCGTCTGAAGTTTGTAAAGATCTTGGACAAGTCAACCAAATGATTTGGTTATTGAATGGTGATAACCAACATGTCGTCAATATAAGGTTGTAGGTCTCCAAAACACAGTCCTAATATTTTTCAATCCTAATGACATAACTTTGTAACAAAGAAATCCCCTTTCTGTAATAAAAGTGATGTGTTCCTAATCATCTTCAGTCATATGTATCTTGTTGTACTCAGAATAAATATCCATAAATGATAAGATATTATTTTTGGACGTTGAATCTACAAGCTGATCTATTCTTAGAATAGGGAAAAGGTGATTCATACAAGTTTAGTTGAGATCCATAAAATCTACACGCATTCTCTACTTGGCATTCTTTATTTTTACCAGTATTAGATTTGCTATCCAAACTAGGTAATAAGATTATGGAATATAGCCCACAAAATTAAGTTTGTATACTTTACCAATAAGAGCTTCTGTTTTTGGTTGATAATATTTTTTTTGATTGTCCGTAAATATGTATTGATATAAAGTCAAGTAACTTATGCCTCAGTTCTGTTGGTATGTTACAACCGATCCTGTAATATCTTGCTTCCTTCCATGTTAATTCTTTCAACTTTCAACCATGGCTCTATGAGACGGGGGAGGAGGTATTTGGGATCATCCATGTCATCAAAGACGACCAGGTCCTCCATAAATTTATATTTTTTATTAACTATGAAATCTATATAACATTCCCTTAAAGTCACATGATTCCTTTTGTTAACTCCAACCTCCCCGTTGATTGGGTATCGAAGACACCAATATACTGCATACACTAAAATATGCAATTGGTCCAGCCATTATTTTTGTATAATTATCTTTTAAAAATATGAAAATTTTACTATCATGAACAACCAACATAACTTATTTCGAAACTTCTCTCTCCTATAAAGAAATCTAAAACTTCTCAAGATATTAAAAAATTTCATTGGACCAACTGGACCAATGTCTGTATGAATTTTAATAGAGGTGGCTTGAATGTTAGGAATCTTACGGACATGCATGACACTTTTTCATGCAAGCTATGAGTGAAAAAGATAAAATAAGTCTCTCTGGGCCAGATACCTACATGGTATCTACTGCAAAAATATTCTTCATTTACAGGCTAACTACATATCTAAGGCTTGCTCTCGGGTTTAGAAAAGATAGACAAGGATCAAGAACATTGTTGAATCTAATATTAAATAGAAGATTGGTTGTGGCGATGTAGACTTTTGGTTGGATAATTGGTACATACATTTTTTATTAACTAAATAAACTAGATGATAACTATAATAATAGTTGGTACATACATGAACAAGTCAAGAATTTTTGAGATAACAATACTTGGAAAAAAAACCAAGTTCAAAATAATCATAACCCCTAATGATTTCAAGATTATTGAAAAGTTATCTATCAAAGATGATGAGTCCAGTTTTTCTCACCACTCACCGTAGAAACCGGACAAGGGAAATTCGAACAAAAGCCACCCACTGAACTATCCGAACTGGACAAAAGTATTAAAAACTAATCATTTTTTGACTAAGCTAATTTCTAATCTGCTTAACAAACTAATGAGTTTTTGAACTCGACCCGATTTCATAAGTTTGACCCGAAAGCCCATGTGACCCATAATTAAGGGTATAAATACCCAACCACTTTCATTAATGAGGGTAATGAACATTTAATACAACAAGGCAGCTTAAATCTCTCACTACAAAACACCCAAACATTAAATACCTTTGAAACACCGTAAAACACCCGACCAAATTAGCCTCAGTCCAAAATAATCCACACCAAATTGGCGACCATAGGATCAAGAACATTCTTGCATTGATTATTTCTCGAAGTGGATAGAAGCAGCTTTATTGGCGGGAACAACTTCAAAAGCTGTTATAAAGTTTATTTTATCTAATATTTGTTGCAGATTTGGAGTTCCACAAAAGATAACCACAAACAATGGGCCACAATTCGATAACAAGGATATGGAGAATTTTTGTGCCTCTAGAGGCATTCAACATTGATTCTCTTCTCCTTTCCACCCACAGGCGAATGGTCAAGTTGAAGTAGATAACAGGGCCATCCTGTCCGGTCTTAAAAAGAATCTAGAAGGGATTGCTGGAAAGTGGCCAAGCTATCTACAAGAAGTATTATGGGCCTACCGGACTACTCACGGGGATGCTACACAAGAATCCCCATTTGCCTTGGTATATGGTATGGATGCAATAATTCCTATTGAGGCAACTCTTCCTTCATTCAGAGTCCATAATTTTTCCAAACAGGCTAATGAAGTGGCAATCAGAAGTCAACTCGATTTGATAGAAGAAAAAAGAGTTAAGGCTCATCTTAGAGCCACCCACTATCAGGGATTGATGAGAAGCAGGTTTGCTTCCAGAGTCAGAAGGAGGGATTTTCAACCAGGGGATAAAGTGTTGAGAAAAGTCTTCATACATACTAAGGAGAAGCAGTTCGGCAAGCTAGCTCCAATTTGGGAAGGACCCTATGTGGTCAGTGAAAAGCTTAAGTCTGAGACATGCATGCTTCAAGATAAAGATGGAAGGATCTTGAATCACCCCTGGAACATTGAACACCTCCGGTTGTATCTAAAATGAAAATTATGTAAATATTTAGTTTTTTAAAGTCCATGTAAATATTAGGGGCATACTCTTTCCTACCCTGGTGGCGCGGGGAGGTTTTAATGAGGTGTCCGAGCTTTTTAATGAAATTCGATGCCTTCTTGAAAAATTTGGAGTGGTTTGATTGATAGCTTCTTTGAAACTTTTTAAAGCATCATTGACAGACCGGATTGATTTGGTAGAGTGATGACCATTTAAACATTTGTCATCGGAGAATTTAAACACTCTCACTTTAAAATACTTATAAAATAACTAAGGGCTATTTAAACATTAGCCATCGAAATTGGGTAACTATAAAACAATGCAAGAATTATGTAAGGTAAAATTTCCCTGCTAACACCGAGGAATGATATTAAAATATGTAAACTGCCTTGGCCATCCAAGGAATTTGAATTTTTAAAAGAAAAGGTTTATACGGAAAAGAGCCGGACACGGTTAGAAAAATGCCTTGGCCATCCAAGGACTTTAGTCTAATACAAGAATTAAAGAAAAATAAAAAGATAGTTAAAACTTTAAGACTGAGCTTCCTTTGATGTTTCGGCCTCATCTGGTTTCTTCTTGGGGTCTTTGGGTTCCTCGTTAGGGCTCTCTCCGGTCCCTTCTTCTTCATTAGTAGTATCATCCCAACCACTGGAATAATTGTGCTTATCACCATCGGCCATAGTATGGTGAGGGAGGTCTTCGTATTCCATAAATTTCCATAAATCTCCGAGTGTCCTCTTCAGAAATTTTTGATGAAAGAGCAAGACCATATCTGATTTGACTTCAACATACCTTTCCTCTTGGGAATCTATCACCTTGTTAGTGTATGCATCGATCTTGGCTTGAATTTTCTTCTCCTGCTCCTTTATCAAATCATCTTTCTCCTGGTTAACTCTAGACACAGCATCTTCGAGCGAAATTTTGTCATTCGTTAGGGTCTGGATGACATTGTCTTTGGCCTTCACCTCCTCTTTCGAAGCATAGAGATCCTTCTCCAAGCCAGAACACTTAGATTGGAGTTCTTTGTTAACCCCCTCCGAAGTGGCCAGCCTGGTGGCCAAGTCCTCTTTCCCCTTCTTCAACTCCTCGATCTCTCTCCTTAATGCCTCAACACTCTGATTGGCGTTGAGGAGGTTGTTAAATAAAGTCTCTTTGTCTGCATTGAGTGTGTTGATAAGGGTATATTGACTTCACACTTGTCTCTCCAGGTTGACCACCGGTTGGATGTTGCACAGCAAGGAGTGAGCCACCATGTCCTTCTCTCTTGAAACAGAAAAAGACTTACCGTTGAAAGTAACGATGTTCGAAGAGCTTGGAGGGAGGTAAGGGCCAGCAAAGTCGTCTTTATCGAGGTCTTCAAAGTAAAGGCCAATCCCTTGAAGGTCACTAATGTCTACTCCATCAATGTTAATATCCCCTCCGGTACCCTCTCTAGTGTGAAAATCACTTGGAATTGGCTCTGCATGTGTTGGGTTTGTTGGGTCGACCAGAGCAAGGGACTCCGTAGGTCGGAGAGCTATTTCATCCCCCTTGGAGATTTTCTTCTTCTTGGCTTCCCTATCTCCACCATCTGCTCCCCGTTTTCAGTCTTTTTTGGGAGCCTTTGAGGGTTTTGGAAGTCCAACTGCCTCTTTGGTACTCTCATCTTCCACCACTTGAAGTAGAGCAGCATCGATTCCCCTTTGGTCCTGCACCTCCTGGTTTGCTGGGATAATCTCCTCAGCACCACCTTGATTGACCTCAGCTGCATCTGGTTTTTTCTTGCCTTTCTTTCCCTTCATCTTACTTGGGGCTTTAGCTCTTCCCGGAAAGGCCAGCTTCCCATCCTTCTCAACTGTCCTCTGTAGGATGACACCCGAAGGAGGTAGTGTGGTCAATTCTTCCCAAGACAAGTCTCTCCGGCCGGTTGTGTTCCAAAGGTGAGACCTCACCAGGTTGCCAGCGGTAAAACAATTCTGGAAACGATTTCCCCATTTGTCAGCAGCCCAAACATTCAGCTTGGCACAAGTTGTTTGCCCCTCCTCCAAGTAGTCGGAGAACTCCTTCGGCAGCACTACCCAAAGAACAAGAAGAGCATTTAAGTAAAAAAGCTTTTTATAAGGAAAGAAAAACAAACATGATGAAATATTTACCCATGCTTTTCCATCTGCTAGTAAGCATGCTTGGGTTGTCACCAGCTTTAATCTTCTTCCCATTTTTCCAAGCTCCACTAATGAACAAGAATTAGGTCTTCCAATTCTTCTCCGATTCGAGCAGATCATCCATCACTTTATAATTGTCACCCATGTTGAAATGGTAGAAGGGGATGATGTGATTCTTGCAAAGGCCGGCCACAGCAACAAATTGCTCCATCGGAAGCGGGATTCCGGAGAGCCTAGAGGCCATGATGCAGGACATGAGGGTGTACCAAGCATTGGGACTCAGTTGGCATGGATAGAGCTTTATCAGATGAAAATATCTGACGATCTCTGGGTCCAAAGGAAATCTAAGCCCCCAGTTGAACAATTCTGTGTAGAAAACTATCTCACTCAGCTTGTAGTCAATTGGCGTCTCCGGATCGACCGATATCCTCACTTTGATAGATTCTGGGATCCCCCACTTCGTCCGGATCCGGCCTAATTCAGCAGTATGAATGAAGGCGTAGTTAATGTTCTGCATGGCTAGCAGATACTTTACGCTCACCTTATGGAAGCAAGGTCCCACTCTGCCTTCAAAGGACTCCAGCAGGTCCGGATGTTTTAAACACAGCTTCTCTTTACCCTTGCCCTTCTTGGCAGTGGCAGCTTCCCCCGTCTGCCTGGAGAAATCAGTCCCAAAAGGGGATTCTTCAAAGTTTTCCTCCATCATCTCTTTCATCACCATGGAAGGATTGTCAATTGTCTTTGGTGGATGAGTGCTGGTGGGTGGTTCAGTGAGCTGTCTGGATGGCTGAGCATCGCTTTCTCTTTGTGGTCTGGTGTCCGGCTCGGGCTCAGATCCGGAGGGTTCATTTCAAAGATTTGTTCCAATAGCCTCCGGACCAGACGATTTATCCTTAGGGACTTTGATGGATGCATATGACCCTGTAGCTTTGTCCTTGGCCCCAGACTTATGGGGGCCTGATTTTGGAGACTTAGACTGTGGAACAACAGCCTGGCCTTTTACTAAGCGGCCTCTTCGACGAAGTATTAGTTTTTCTAGAGAATTTTCAGTATCTGATCCCATAGCTATGAATGAAGAGGGTCTCCTTGTGCTTGTAACAGCTTTTCCCGTTCCACAGTAGGTTGTGACTCCTGAACCGAGGAGCCCGATACGATGGGCGAAAGACTTGGTTGAAATAACGTCCTGGGTTTGGAGCTTCTAGCAGACGATGAACCTCGATCAGGCTCTGAATATAGCGTTTCAGACTTGTCGATTGGAGAAACTGGAAGACCTGCAGCAATGCGCCTTTCTCGCTCAACTCTTTGTGCTTTTTCTAACTCCGAGAGATTAAGCCACCGCCTTTTACCAGTGCGTTTCTTGATGTGAACATAAACTCACACCAAAAGGATTTTGAGAAAAGAGGTGAAAGCTTTGAGATGAAGGAATTATAGAGTAATGAAGATGGTAAAACAGTGAAAAATGAGGTAATTTATACTAATGAGACAAAAAGATGCCAAGAACCTAGGAGAATACAAAAAAACAAAATTAATGATTGAAGGCGGGCTGACGTCATAGGCATTAAATGAAGAGGTTACTTTTTGGAATTAGTGGGAGTGCGTTTCTAGGAGAAAAACGGCTGGTGAGGCAAATTAGAAGATGACACGTGTCCCACGATCCATGGCAAAACCTTTAAACTTCTGAGAAGTTTTTCAGTCCAGACAAATCCTGGGCAGAACATTTGAACAGTCCGGAGAATGTAACCAGTACTTAAGGGAGATTTTTTTAGTCTTACCAAAGGCTTTCGACAAAACCTAAAAAAGGGGATACTGATGAGTCCAGTTTTTCTCACCACTCACTGTGGAAACCGGATAGGGGCAATTCGAACAAAATCCACCCACTGAACTATCCGAACTAGACAAAAGTACTAAAAACTAATCACTTTTTGACTAAGCTAATTGCTAATCTGCTTAATAAACTAATGGGTTTTTGAACTCGATCTGGTTTCATAAGTTTGACCCGAAAGCCCATGTGGCCCATAATTAAAGGTATTAATACCCAACCAATTTTATTAATGAGGTTAATAAACATTTAATACAACCAGGATGCTTAAATCTTTCACTACAAAATACCCAAACATTAAATACCTTTAAAACACCGCAAAACACCTGACCAAATTACCCTCAGTCGAAAATAATCCACACCAAAAGACAACAAGGAATATTCTCTCATATGGTTGGCCTCTAAGGATGTAAATTATAACACAAATGATAGATAGAATCTTATTAGAAACCATCACAATAAATCTGGTTTTTTGGTAAGATTTGGAACAACATAACTCATAAGAAGTGCTCTTTTATTACTTGGAGACTTCTCAACAACTGGTTTTATATTGACATAACAATGCATAAGAGACATGTGATTATGGCCTCTAAATACTAGTTCCGTGAGAACATTGAGAATGCTAATCACTTGTTCGTAGCTTGTAACTACTCTTGGGCTATCTCATCATATTTTTCTAGTATTTTCAAGATCAAAACACGTAGATTCATGACAATAGCTCATATGATCAGAAATTGGTTCTGGTCTTCTAGCAAAGAGGTCCACATTAGCTCTATTTTTCCTCCCATTATTTTCTTGGTCATATGGCAATCCATAAATAAATCTAAATTCAAGATTCTAATATATGATCATAACACTTATATCAACTACATATAGAAAATTATCTAGTTCGGATCAGACATCCCTATTCAAGAAGAAGCATTGGAATCCTAATATTTCTACTGCTACTGAGATGGGATGTTACAATCACTTACAGGTCAATACAAAAACATATCTACCTAACTTGGAATCTTCCTTAACCAAATAAAGTCAAGCTCAGCACAGATGGCTCATCCAAGCTAATGGAGAGGCCAGTGAAAGTATTATAATAAGAGACAATAAAAGTGAAATCATTATGTGTTATGGTAATTCGTATGGAAAACTTACCCCAATCATGGCAAAGGTAGAGCCCTCCTTGATGGCCTTTAAATCTGCAAAAACAAAGGCTTAGTTAATTTCAATATTGAGTCAGACTCTCAAATTCTAGTTAATCTCCTATCTACATATAACGATCCTTCGACTTTTGAGCCTCTCCTAAAATGTTATAGAGGTTTTATATATCTCTCTCAATAGTTATCTCTCACATATTACGAGATCAAAATAAAGTTGTCGATTGGCTAACTAAATGGACATTAAAGTGTAAAATGAAATTAAAATTTAATAAACTTTAAGCTCCTTATCAATTTAATTTCATCACTTTACTTGAAAGTGTAAGCTCACGTTATGGTAGAAAAAATATGTAATCTCCTATTCCATATGATTTGCAATTAAATAACACATGTTCTAGTTAATTATCTAATGGAAACTCGCAAGTATCCTGACAAGTATATGCCAAGCTTTGGTTTCTTAAATGCATTGCAGGTCACAGGGTGACAATTCTTAAAAAATCCAGCTAAACATTGATGTAGTTTCAATATAAAACATGTCAATTGGAAGTCTTAAATAGAAATATTTAGTATTCATAATTCAGATTATATTATATCTCATCTTTCATCTTCTCTAAATCTACCAAGTGAATTTTGAATTCATCCTTGCATCTCCTAATCTTTATCAGTGTTAAACGAGAGCTCAATTCAAATCATGGAGATGAAAATTAAATCTCTCGCAATAAATTCTTCAACAATTAAGTAAACGCAGATTTTTTTTATCTTTATTCGTTATAAGTTTCTTCACAGTTACTCTAAAGCTAAAATTCATTGGTTTTCAACTTTATTTTTAAGGATACAAACATGATTTGTAGAATCATTTAAGTTTAGTCGAACTCATTAATTCTTACATGCAAAATTCTCTTTTTCGAATGATTCAAGCATGCTTTAGTTTGATATGCCGCTAGCATTCCATCGAGCATCTCCTATGCCATTTACTCTGGTGCATCTAAATCAAATAAAAAGATCTTATGCTCCATATTCAGTTGTCTCCTCTTCATCAATTCAAGATCTCACTTTTAGTCTGCCAAAAATTTTCTTGGACTCTAATCAACTAACTATGTCTCTCCATATCTCAGTTTGCCTCAAATCTCTTGGTCAAAGTAGTTTTATTTAAATTTCGTTTAGTGCCCTTCTTTAGTTTTTTGCGTCTTATAATTTTAGCCTATTTTTGTTGTACTAACCTTTAAAAAGCATATCAATTGAGTTTTTTTTTTCTTTATAAAAATACTACTTTCACAAACAATAAATATAAATATATCCAAATTTAGTTAGTGAATGACACATAAAACAATAAACCTTACCACGCTTGCGGACATAATTGATAAACTAATAAAAAACTTGATATATTTTGTTAATAATGATGATGTTAAATATGTCTAAATTGATACACAATTTGACAAATAGATAACATTTTTTTAACCATAATGGTATTAAATACGTCAAAATTAATACATCAGTCAATAAGATCATATCTTCATCTGACTAACTTGATATTATCACATGTAAAATTTAATACACCAATTAAAAAATTAAAATATTTGACGGAATAAATCGATATTATTACCTATCAAGATTAACATGAAAAAGTTTCGTAAACAATCCATATATTCTTGTACCTCTGGTGCCATTTACCTGAAAATAAACCTTCACACTCACAACATGCTAGAAGGAAAGTTTGACAGCTCATCTTACATTAAGCCAATGTAACGACCAGTTTAATGGGAGAATATAAGCTACAAGAGTTTTACCTGGATAAATGGTTGAACCAAATGTGAGTGAAGATTGTTGTCGTTTATAATATAAATAACTAGAGTATTCGAATGAAATTGTTTGGGAAAGAAAATATAACATACCATAAAATATATAATATTTTTTAGTATGCCTGAGAATTTATATCCAGCAACAACAATGACAAAATAAAAATGCTTGGACCATCCCCGTTGACTTTTATTTGCGACAAAAAATAATCAATAATGACATAAAAAATGAACACAGGTAAACATAATGATATATAGTGTAATAATTACGACCATTTATGGGATACATTGACAACGAAGTCTGTGACGAGACATCATGACCATTTGTATGAAATATCAAAACAACGGGATTCAACAAGACACATTGCAATCATTTTCATAAAACATCGAGACAATATTTTATGTAGAATACATCACAAACATTTGTAAATGGCTTCCAAAGTTTTTTTGTTTACCATATTATAAGTCCAAACGTGATACAATTTAAGTTAAAATTGGTTGTAAATACAATACGTCGTGAATAGTCACGATCAACAACAGAATAATATTTTTAAAACATTAACATAATAATATTTTTTAACAAAAAATAAATTTAATATCACTTCTCATTTTGCTTTGTATCTTAAGACTAATGGTCAAGTTTAAGTAAACATATCCTCGAACAATAATATGTCAAGCTTTCTATGAAGATGTAGGTCAGTGGCTAAAAATGTTCTAAGATTTCATATGAGCTTACTGAACTACTCTATGAACTACGACTAATGAGACACTTTTTGCTCTCATCTATAACGTGAACACCATGGTCATGGTTGAGATAATTATTCATTAGTTCATAATCAACTATTACTCTAAGACGATCAATAAAACATGAAAAAAAAATTTGAGCTTCACATAATCGAGAAAAAACGATCTAAGATTCACTTACGCATGCAACATTATCGAGCACCAAAGTATAGCCAATACAACTCCAAGGTTTGACATCAAGTCTTCCTCAACAAGGATCTTGTTTTGTGAAGGGTTCTTAACACATGAAGGATACAAAATTTTGAAAGATTAGACATAAATGACAAAGATCATACACAATCGAGAAAATAATTAAGCATGAAACATACAAGTTTCACGAACTAAAGGCTGGTGCCTTGCGCATATATGTTAATCGGTTTATTATAATCTGTACATGTTAGAAGATATATTCTTTTTTTTTATTTTGATGATGCACGAAGATTTTAACAAAGATACCTATATAATATATAGTTGATACTTAATAACTCTTTATCTTTATTAATCTTGCAAGTAATTACGTGTACATTCTATTAAAGTTTGATGTATATAATTTTAATGCATATTTTACCCCAAAAATATGTTTCATAGAAACATTTCTGAGAAGGTATGGTTAATAAACCAAAAACGATAATATACCTAAGTGGTAAAATAATTAAGACCAAAGTTCATACGGTTAGAATAACGTGTATGCCTACTTCTACGTGGATTGATCACTTAGCCCATCAAGAACTCTCTATGATAACACCTTGGAAAATAGAAGGTTGGTAGTAGTCTATAAATAGGCTAACATTTTGATTATATTAGTTGGACAACCTCGACTACCATCAAAATTCTTAGCCAAAAAAGAGTGGGGCTTAATAATATTTAATAATTAGTGTTGAATGTGGATCGTCTGAACCAAGAAAGTCATGGAAAACAAGACTGTACTATAAATGAATTAATCATACAAAATCAAGTCCATATCTACCAAAATTCAATATAATTGCATCATACAATCTGAGGACGTTCATCACCATAAATGCCTCTACTGCAGGAACTTCTATTCAATTCGTTAGAAAAAACAATGATGTAGAAAAGATGGTATTCGGTTTTATTTTTTTGTAATAAAAAACAATCTACATATGGTCAATAAAAATTGACAACATCTTTGGTTGAACTGATCCACCAAATTGCAGTAGTGCTGGTGCAAGTCTTGGGAAGCGCCAAGCCCGCAGCAATGCTATTCTCACTGGATTTATGCCCAACAAGTAGCCTCTTACTCGCAGGTCACGATGTTCACCACTGCATCCGCAATTCACTAACCATGATGAACATCGTTTGAGAAACTTCGATCAACGTTAAGATCAGAGTTTAAGCTGTCGTTGAGCCGTTGTCCCAATATTTTTGATTTTATTTGTTATATTATGGTTAATTTGATGCTAATTTTAGGAGAAGCAATTCCACACATCAATCAACCCAAATTTTAATCGAAACAAATCCAAACTATTAATAATACAATTTATTCATATTAAACATGAAAAATCATATAAACATGCTTTTCAATACGAATAAATCACATACAGTTCCTAAATTCATGTCGTAACCAGCTCAATCAGCACATAATCCTAATGTCATGGTTTTTTTTACAGTAAAAAAAAACATGCATCAATATATATCAACATGCAGTTCGATTATTCTATCGAATCAACAAAATAGTTTTCTCGTCTCTGATACCAATTGTTATATTTTATTTCGATATCGCATCAAATTAAATATAAAAAATGCGGAAAAATAAATATAAACCCTTTTTCCAAGATTCATGTAAGAATAAACAAGAATAAGATGACTCGCGGGTTTGCCTGTAACTATCCATCTAGTATTCTTGTTCCTTTTTTGTTTTTCAACGATTTTGTAGATGAACTTGAGAAATCTGCACAACGAGTTAGTAAAGAAAATGTTTGACTTTTCCAAACCCTGAAGGAAGCAGAAGATTTTGTGTTTAGGGTTTAGGATGATGAAATGCCAAAAACCTAGCCCCTTATTTATAGTCTTTACAATGTGAAGTCCAACATTATAAAGCCCATCCTTTAATACTTCCTTATGACCGGGGATCATAACCTGATATATTGATAATTCAATTTATTCCGTGATTTACCAACTAAATGTTGAGATTTGAGCCATTTTCAACAAAGTGTCCAAATTCAATATGGTTATCACACATAAGCTCATAACGCATTTCCACCCATAAATCCAATTCAGTTAATTAAATAATTAACTTGATTACTTTTAGTTTAGTTTTTCTTAAAACAATTGGCGATGTATTTAACATGTTGGTTCAAATTATTATCGATCTATATATGTATTAAATAGATATATTCCAACAAATAGTACACACATGGTGTAATGTTGCTCTACTTTAAAACTCAAACTCATAGAATAGCTGATAAGACTCTACTTAAAAGACGAAATCACTTAAAATAGAATACAAACATATTCAAACACAATTACAATGATTAGATTTGAACCGACCAGAATTTAATCGGCTCCAATCTCAATGTGTATAAGATACGGCCTCAACCCCGAAGGGGGTAGCCGAGTCGGTTGAGTAAGGCATGCTTGTGACCAAAGGTAATGAGTTCGAGTCTCTCTATATACATTTTTTCGGCTGAGCCTGTCAATTTGTGTGGTTTACCTTCTGGCGTTGGTTTGCAGGCTATTGCGTCAGACTGAGGGTTTACCGTGTGCGCACTCATTGCACTCTGAGTAGCGGCTGCGGGTTCCCTCCGGAAAAAAATAGGGCCTCTAACCAACAAATCTTATATTATAGGCTAAGAACCTTCGTTAGTCACCAGTGTTAGACATTTGTTTCAAAATTGCCACTCAAGTTATATTTGTTTCAAAATTGTCATTTTTATAAAAGAACGGTAAAAGAAAATGGTTACCAACGGTGACTAAAAATGTGAAAAAAAGACCAACATTAATGACCACTAGTGAAACAAAATGACGGTTTTGATACAAAAATTAAATAAATGGTTGTGTTGAGACAAGTGACTAACTCAAATTACTAATCAAGATTTTTTTTAAGACAAAGTTTCACTTTTCAACCTTATCTTCACTTTAACCATTTTAAGTAGGTTGCGCATAGTTAAGTAATATAAAAAGGACTTAAGGGTCTGGATGACAGTCGAGACCTACAATAGCTTTGCCATTCTAAATTAAATACCGGTAAGGATAGATATATTTGAATTATTTAGAACCACCCAATCAATGATCCCCATGTATAGAACGGTCTTCGTGGACAATCATGAATGAGATGCTTCCCCGGGTAGACAAAGTACGGCGTTATCCAGATTATCCATTGGCCTCAAAACTCAAAAGGCATATAATGCTGATTAAGGGTAGTAAATTTACTTCACTCTTTCTATCACTAACAATAAATGAGAAACCAAACTTGTTGGGATCGTCTTGATAGCCTTACGGGACAAAGCATCAAGATTTTTGTGAAGTTTATGTGACATGTCTTCTTAAAGTGAGAGTGAGATGTCGGCTCTCGGCATGGTTTGGCACATCTGCCTTACTAGATTTGACTATCCAGCCTCTACTAAAAATTAGTCTTTCTACTTTTCTGGTTGAAACGGTTAGGCCCTTAAGGAAGAATGGTTCGCCTAATTTGTTCAATGAAACATCTTGCCTCTAGTTTTTACCCATGGTGACACATCATAGACTTAGAAAAATCTCAAACAAAAAATATAACATTGGGTATTGAATATAAGTTCATTGGGCGACACTACTACCATAGGCTTGCCACTATTGACTGTACCTCTGGCTGACCACAATGGGCGGCCTCAGCGTCGTAAATGTGTTCCGAACCCTCTGACCTATTCGTCAAAAGATCTCTTACTGATGCCGACGGACCAATGCCATTTTAATATGATTGATATACATAGAAATAAAATTTAACAATGGTTTTAGGGCAAGAGAATGATAGTAAACTCTCATTCAGATATCATGTCGTAGTTATATTCAATGAAGGTAACGGTTGCAAATACAATCAATATAATACATGTAACAATCACATTTACAATATAGCAGTTGGTGTGAGTTCAATTAGTCCAAATGACGAGGAAGGTGAGGAGTAAGATGATATAGTATATTGAGCTTTTTTTTGTCTTAGCACCCTATATAATAATATTTATTTTTTATTTGTTTTTTGTTATTTTGTTATTTTGTGGTTTTTAAATCTCCTCGAATGTTGTTGTATTATTTTGTTTGTACTTCGGCAATGATTTGTTGAACTCCAAAATATGTTCGCTTGTCATTTTGGACCTTGACAAGTATGGTTATATTCTCATGTGGTTGTATGTTGAGTTTCAAGTTTTTGATATCATTGTTTAGATAATATTGTTTTGTCTCCTCACATGTCATGTGTTGTTATAATGGAAATAATTTAGTAGAAATCTCTATTAGTTTTAATTATGTCAAATTGTAAATCGATATCGTAAATGTTTGAATATAAGTTGTGGTAATAATAACGTGTTTGTTGAGGCTAGTTTGTCACTCTGTTCTTACTGTTTTAAGATCGTTCATTGAGATTTTATTTATAGTGTTTTAGAGATATTAGGTCTATATATTTTATTTATTTATACGTTTTTTTTAAATAAACAGAAATTTTAATATTTTTTAACGATTTTTTTTGTTTACATAGTATCAAAGCATGTTTGATTATTGGAGTAATATGATTGATTTTTCCGTGACGTATTTTGCTTCAATTTGATTTGTTTGATTTTATTTCAATGCTTTTGTTTAGAAATTTGGACTTTGCTTTGGGGTTAAGAGTTGTTTGGAGTTGTTTCGTTTCAAATCTATTACTATTCTGTTTCAGTTTGATTGATTTGAATTATTTTGGATCTGCTCTTGCTTAGAAATTTGGACTTCAGTTTGGGGTTAACAGTTTTTCGAAGTTCTTTTGTTTCGCATTTTTTTTGGGAATTCGAACATGAAAAAGTTTCTTCGTGGCAAGCATGTGGGGATATGTTTTAGGTACAAAGCTTCAACCTTCTAATACAATAAGTGATGAGAACTATGCTACGCTCTTTAATACACGGTACAAGAATAACGCAAAGATCATCACTTGAATCAATAACTGTATAAATCAATAAAATTGGTACTCAATTTGCCAAATATGTAACAATAAATGAGGTTTGGGATCACTTGTAAAGATTGTATACTCAGTCGAATTTTGCTAGATAATACCAGTTCGAATTTGTATTTTCATTCTTTACAATAGAATGACTTAATTATTTCAGATTTTTATGTTGTCATGTCAAATTTGTGAGATCAATTGGCACTTACATAATCTGTAGAATTGAAGGCATTCAAGAACTATGTTGTTAGAAGAGAATAGGAAAGATTAGTACATTTTTTTATGGTCTTGCGCTCTAAGTTTGAAAGGTTGTGTGGAACAATTCTTTATTGGTCCCTTCTTCCCACTGTAGGTTCGCTTGTTCATGAGCTTATTGCAGAGGAAACACTATTAAAAACTCAAGCTGACAAGGGGTTTAAAGTGACCAATGCTCCTACTGCGTTTGTTGTCCCAAACCAACGACCTCCTGTTCCAAACCGGTCTAGATTAATGTAAAAGTAAGAATCATTGGAAATCACAATAGTGAGAGAAAAACAACACCAATCACCTCAGTAGGAAACACCTCATCAACGACCCCCTCAACAACATTCTTTTCAGCAACAATCGTTTCAGCAACATACACGTCATATTCAACAATTTCATCATCCACAGTTTTATGTTGCAGCATCATTAGAAGATACTAATAGCCCAACACTACCCTCTGCAATGAACCCCCAGATTATGAAATCTTTTAGACAGTTTCTTACTTCCAATCACGCGACCATGTTTACGTCAATGTCTTATACATGTCTATCTTCGTCTTCCATTTGAGGTATTTCTTCATCTTTGAAGAATTTGGATTCTAACGCGTCTTTCCATATGTCTCTTTACATCTCATTCTTTTCTTTATTGTCACCCGTTTCACAAATTTCAGTCTTGTCTGCTAGTGATACATCAATGTCAATAGAGGGTTTTGGTTCCATTTATGCTCCCCATATATCGCCCCATGATGTATATTATGTTATAAACCTTACCTTGAATCTTGTTTCGGTCAGTCAGCTATGTAAATCTGGTTATTTTTTGGGTTTTCTTTTCCAATTCCGTATGTGTTATACATGATCAACGTACTCAGAAAGTGATAGGGATAGGTCATAGTGTTGGTTTGTTTATTTTCGACTGAGTTCATCGGCATCTAATTTTTTTTCTCTAGCATTCCCGTTTGTGACATGTCTATGTGTTGTGTTTGAAATTTTTAGTCTCCACGTGTGCTTTAGGTCAGTTAAACCCTTGTACTTATAATTGTAGTAGTTGTAAACTGGCGAATTTTTCTATTTTACCGTTTAATCAAAGTGTCTGTTATTTTATTGCTCCTTTAGATATTTTCACTCTGTTGTCTGGAGTCCGTCTCCTATCTTCACAGAGGATGGTTCATCCTATTATGTATATTTTATTGATGATTATACTCGATACACTTGGGTTTATCTTATGAAATGAAGTTCAGGTTTTCTTAGAATTTATAGAGAATTTTGGGCACTTGTTAAAACTCAACATTATGTTGTAATAAAATGCTTGAATGTACATGTTTTGTCCTTCGTCTTCATATAAAAAGAAACAAATTGGGTCACAAAGGCGTAATATATGTTTTCTTGGGTTATGGTGTTAGATATAAAGTTTATCAAGTCAGAAACTGTATGTATCTCAACATGTTATATTTCTTGAGCATATCCCATTTTATTCGATTCCGTCGAAATTACATGATATAACAAGTACCAAACTTCAAACTATTGATCCTTTTGAAAATAATAGCGACATACCCATTGAAACTTATGTACGAGCTCATGAGATATCTATGATAGTTTATATTACTTATGATTCATCAAAATCCAAGTCAGTTACTTCTTTTGGTAAACCAACAACTCCACCCCTCAGAAGATCTACTCATACAAGTAAGTCTACCAAACTACCGGGTTTTGTGTATTCTTCTTACTCAGCTTCCTTTGCTTATTTCATAGCAAGTATACATGATTTCTATGAACCTTAGTCACTTAAAGACGATGTTTATGATCCTCGTTGGCAAACAATATATAGTCAAATAGCTTATTTCTCTTTATCAGACTTATAATTAGGATATAGTTGAACCTTTATCTGGTAAGTATATAATCGATTCTCGTTGGGTTTTGAAAATTAAAATAAAGTCTGGTAGGTCCGAACAATGAAAAAATAAGACTTAGCTTGTATTAAAAAGGTATTCACATAATTATGGTATGGATTATGATGAGAAATTTTCCCTAGTGGCAAAAATAACGGCAGTTCTTACTCTTATTGAGGTTGCATCCGTTCGCCATTGGAAGATCTTCTAACTAGATGTCACAGTTTTTTTGAATGATGATCTTCATGAGGAGGTTTACATGAATCCTCCTAGGGTATTTTTCACTAATTAGGTGAAGTATGTCGACTTAGGAAACTTTATATGGTCTCAAACAAGCTCATCGTGCTTGGTTTGAGAAATTTTCTACGGTTATTAATTCACTTGATTTTCTTGCTAGTAATCATGATTCAGCCTTGTTTAGTAATGTATGAGTGCATGAAAAATTATTTTAGCCTTATATGTAAATGATATGATCATTACATGTGATGATATTGATGGCATCGAGGCACTAAAATATGATTTGGTCACCGGTTTGCAATGAATGACTTGGGACTATATCCTCTCCAAAAGGTTATATCATCTCTTAGAAAAAATACATGTATGATTTATTCAAGCGAACACGATTTTTTTATAACATGACAGTAAATACCCCTCTTAAAACCAATGCTCGGTATTCTTTGACTGATGGTGTTCCTTTATCAGACTTGACTTTATATATAACTCTTGTATGGAGCTTGGTATATCTTATAGTTACTTGACCAGATAATGCTTATGATGTTCATGTGGTTAGCCGATTTATTACTACTCCTACATCCGTCCATTGGGGGAGTTGTTCTTTGAATATTGAGATATCTTTGTGGCACTCAATTATAGAGCATTTCGTTTCCTTTGACCCTTCACTTGAACTGCGTGCCTATAGGGATACTGATTTGGATAATGATCCCCATGATCAAAAATATACTATTGGTTTTTATATCCTTAGAGATTCATTAATCTCATGGAAAAACAAAAAACAAGATGTTGTCTCTAGATTGTCTACTGAAGCTGAGTATCATGCTATGATCGTGACCACATGTGAGATTGTTTGGCTACGATGGCTTCTTGCAGATATGGGGGGTAAACATTACTAAACTCTTAAATTGTGATAACAAAAGCGTCATGCAGATAGCCAAGAATTATGTTTCTTATGAGAACACGAAGCACATTGAAATAGATTATCAACATAAGATCGGCACCATCTCACTTCTATATGTTCTATCAACTTTGCAACTTGTTGATATTTTCACGAAGGTTTATTCAACAGGGTAGTTCTCTTTAGTTTGTGACAAACTCTAAATGTTTATTACTATTTAATTTTGAGTTTGAGAGAGCTTTATACTCATATGTTTTATCAATAAATAAGAGCTTTATACTCAACGTAATTTACACGCTTTCTAAATAAACAGAAACCATAATTGTTTCTTAGCAAATTCTTCTTCTCTATTTTTCATTATTTAAACTTATTTAATTGGTCGATCTATCTATCATTTTTTATTATTAGAATAAAATAAATATGTTAATCAAAGTTTCCGTCAATATTGTGGCGTACTGCCATAATGGAAAAAAAATTAGTCCAGATCAAGGCGTCAATCAATGTGTAATGTATTTTAAATTCTCTATTTTTTATAATTTACATTACGTATAAGAAAATGTTGGTTTTATTTGGTTTTCATTTCGTTGTTGCAAACTTCGATTATCGTTTGTCACAAATCTAAGAACCTTTAATGTTTCATGTTATCATTCAAATTTGAGTTTAAATTCCGAGATATTGTTTTAGCTAATGATGAACCAGTGATGGATATTTTCCAAATTAGATATTCAAAAGTATTTGTTTATAACCAAATTAATGGGTGACTAGCCCCGATCACTGGTTTGGTCTTATAACCTTGAATGTTTTAATTGATAATGTTTTCTATCCTGGTTATTAGTTGAACCATAGATTTTTAGCCAAACTTTTATAGGTTGAGGATCCTATAATAATCTTCCTTATTTCGGTGATCTCGACATATCTTTTGAGTGTATTGTGCATGTGCATTTCCTTTGTACTATATGGACAAACCTTAACTATATGTATGCATGGGTGGTGTATGGTTGTTTGTCAATGTATTCTTATTGTTTATTTGTAATGGAATCTTGGTTGTCTTAACACTTGGCCATGACCTTCTATGGTAAACGAAGATTAATTAAAATAGTAAATTATAGTTAATTGTTTCGAGATAATTGAAGGTTTACCTATTTTATGGTCCCATAGATAACTTATCAAACTTTTTGAAGTCGAGGTTGCTCTAAATAAAGTTAGACTATAATTTGGCGCATACTATGTTGTCATGAATAAGAGTGTACATGAACTAACCACCAACAGATTAGCTGCAAGCAGAGATTAATTAAAGTTAACAGTAGACAAAGTAGATACTAAAGTACCGGCTGCTCCGTAAATGAAACTTTTTTCTATCGACCACTTCCATACCCGAGGTTGTCGGCAGAAAATTATAAGCTTGTAGTCCAAACAGTAGAATTTTTAAACTAAATAGACATAATGCAAAACTTCACCAAACAAATTTATCATCCCTTGATTATTGATATCCCTTTGACATCAAAGTCATCATAGTCTTTAAGACGCTATTAATTACCAACTTTTTCAACTTGTGTATGAATCACATCTAGAGATATATTATATTTTCTTACTTAACATAAATCATCATCTATTTCTGAATGTATATCATCATTTCGATCACCGTTGGTCTCAAGTCATAGATTATCTATATTTATACATGGTAATCACTCATATTGATGTAACTTCGATTAGTATTTTCGGTTAAATAGTGATCACTCTCTCATGAGCTTAAGAAGTCAACACTTTTGTATAAAAATAACTATGTATCACCAAATAAATCTAACTATGAATTATGAATATTTTCAAATTATATTCGAATAAGTGGAATGAGAAGTCGATCATGTTTAATGCTAATTATCAAAGATAAATTTATTATAAAATTCTTTTAATCGGTTTTCAATATTTAATGGCATAGTTTATTATATGCACAACCCACATTATATGCTTTAATTTACTTAGAAAGAAAATTAAAAAAATAAAGCGAGTAAATATCACGTCATTTTATACTATATGAATAATATTGACTATAGATTAACTATACTTACTAAAATATAACGATTGTACGTAAATATGGTGTAGTTTATTCTTCAAACCTCGTAAATATGACTATTACACGTTTTACTATTGATCTAAAATAATGACGTGTTGGCTATGCCTAATTACTTTTGTTCTTCCTTAAATAAATGTAACCATTATTTTGATATATTTAACTAATATTTATTACCAATATTTTTTGTATCAATTTTGTCTGGTCATGGTCTCTTATGACGGATCCGATGGAGACACTTTATCTTTATGTACACTAAAATAATATATATAAAAAATAAAATGGATATATTTAAAATAATTTAAACTTTTGATTGATATTTTTGATTTTATATAAAAAACATTATTGATAATATTGACTTTGGATAAACTTAACACTAAAAAGAAAAAAAACTTTCAAAGACAAAAAATCATGAAACCAAAAAACGAAAATGCAATTATCTTCATTGAATACTATATATATATATATATAAACTTAAACGTATATCCTTTGTGAGTGTCACTATAGCCTAGGAAAACACATTTAGTTAAATATAACTAGAATTTGTGATTCCGATAAGATCTTAAACAATAGAAGCAAGTACAACCAAACTTTTAAAAGCTTGGTCTTTGTTGTAAAGTCTCTCATAGGGTGTAATATTTTCTAAGATGGTACTGATAGTCAGTTTATAAGAAATATAACAGTAAGAAAGGATTCAGTCGAAATATGTCAAGGGTAGTTTCGTTTAAGTTAAAATGGTAAGACTAATTTCAAAAAATGTATATGTTTTTTCTTTGCTCTCCCATTATGAGGAGATGTGCTGAAAATAATTTCTATAAATTATCTATGATAGTTTAATTATTTATGATACTCACCTCTTTAATCTAACTGTAAAACCGTGTTTTTATTTTCAAATTGGATTTCCACAAAGTTTTTAAATCCAAGTGTACCTACTGAATTCACACACACACACACACACACACACACACACACATATATATATATATATATATATATATATATATATATATATATATAAAACGGTGTAAGACTTAATAAGAGATGGCTTCTAAATGTTGTGTGAATAAGAACTAGAATATGTGTTGTATTTGATTTGGAAGTAAAGTAGGATAAATAGTGTGAATTCCCTAGCTAACATGCATCACAAATAGCTTTATTGAAAAGAATAAAATTACATATCTTTTAATTAGAACAATACCTAATTTGAAGGATGTCAAAGTCTCATGTGTCACACTTATCTTAGGGAATTATATAAACTCAGATTAGGAAGACTTGAAGTAGGCCCAATATTAAAGTATCTAAAATAAGAACGTAATGACTTAAAACTTGAACAAAGATATTTAGTTAGTTTTTCATTATTGTATAATCCATTCTCAAATTAATTTTTGAGTAAAATTGTTCTTGTTATTTTTTCCTTCCCAAAACAACCAAATTCATAAAATTTAAAAAACAAGATTTTCTGATGTAACTTGAAAGATATATAATAATATTGTGGTAGTTCTAGGGACATAGAGTAGGTTATTAATTGTAATAGACTTATTTATATACGTAGGTATTTCTGTTTTCCTAAATGTAGTATAAGAAATTCCTCACTACTATCTACTATTATATATTGTTTGCTCGTGTAATCATCCTTTTGGCTTATGAGGCTTGAATTTCTTGTGACATGGTGACACTATCATCATACCAGGATGTCTCTTCTTCTTGCTCTGGTGTCACTATGTAGGCTCTTTGGTTTATTTCAGTTCTTAATTGGTCATTTAAAGTAGACCCCATATAGAAGGTCATTTTTGAAATAGTACAGTACTCTTATGTTCCCATACCTTTACGGATTCGGTATGTGGGCTTATTAGAAGTGAACCTTCATCCTCTGCCTTTGTAGTCCATGCCTCTATAATTTCTTGAAAAATTGTTTCTCTATTTCAAAGATTTGTTTTATCATTTATAATTATTAGTGCTTTGATCGTTGAAATTGTTGTTGCCTTGAGGTATACCTTTTGATTTGGCTATAACATAGTTTGTTGAGGCTAGACTCAATTTTGTTATTACATTTTGTATGTTGTTTAGCTACTCCAATATAATTTTAAAATCAATATAAATGTATGTAAATCTAGCCATATGATAAAATATTTATCAACTAGATTAACTACTATATATGTAGATTCAGTCTAAGCCTGCCAACGCTTGAGTGACTAGGTTATCAAAAGATATAAGGCTTCCAACTATAGTGAAATTATCAGCAAATACCTTTCATTTTGTTTATATACTATTCCATAGTTTGTGATCCCTTTCTTTTCCTTTGGAACTCAGACTTGAAGAGGTAATTCTAGACCTTGTGTATCAACATAGAGTCTCGTAGCTGCATCCGAGAGACCATGTGAGGTTTCCATCTGCATTAGTTGAGCAATTATTCCAGTGCTCATGGTTCTATAGAGACATTCTAGTAATAGATGGTCTTTTACCACTCAGTCCTCATATTCTCGAGTTTATATTATACTTCTACTTTAGTCAGTGGTTAGCTTTAGACGGTATGGTTTTTAACTATTAATGAACTCTCCAACCTTGTTACTAATAATAACTAAAAGCATTATTATATACCATAGGACTTAAGTGGATTTTTTCTAGCCTGATATAGTTGAGTATGTTCATTAGGTTAATTTGCAGGTTCTTGTGGCTGAGTAGAGGTTCAACATTATATTATTTTTTCTATTAAGCCAAAGCTCACGACTAAATTTTGTTGTTTTCATTAGTCATGGAGGACAACTATGAGCTCTGATACCAAGTTAAAAGTGAGAAGATATTATTAAATTGTTCTTGTAATTTTTATTTAAATTTCGATAAATTATGTGTACATGTGCGTAGATTTTATATAGAATAGGTACAATGTTTGGTATGTCTAAGAGAAAATAATTCTTGATACAATGTATTATTTCATTCTTATCTTTACTACGATATGTTTTTGTGAGATTAAAACTTGAGGGTCATTATTTCTTTTGGAATCTTATTTTCTTTGGCCTTGCTAATTTAAGTAACACAGAGCTCAACACCACAATATCTTTTTGTACACGTCATGGAGAACTGATTTTCGAACAAAGTCGACGACTGTAAGAAATCAAGAAAAAGAAAACGAAGCAGTGGATATGATCTCTAACCCTATGTTGAGATAAAGAGACTTAGATAAAAAAAAATCTCAAAATCTGATTCAAAAAGTTTGACGGAAAAAGTAGAGTTTGAGAGTCTTTTATAGCAGTGCTTGAAACTCTGCGCCAAAATTACAGATTGTTCATTACAAAATAAAATAAAGCCCAACCCCATTTCAAAGAAATTGGAGCTGGTTAAGTAATTTAATTAAATCTAATAAAAATAAAAGAATGCAAAAAATTAACGAAAACAGCAAAAAGAGGGCCAAAATGATGGATTTTGCCTCTAAAATTCATCACCAGCCCTCGTGATACGTTCGAAAGTCATTGGGCTTCTTGGCGTGTTCGATTTGAATGGTTGCATCGCCTAATTCGGGTAACTGGGCTCCAAATAAATCTCATTTCTGTTTGTCCAAAAGGGCCATATGGCCATGGGCTTGTGCAACTACATCATCCTCTCCTTTTGACGGAATAATTTATCCACGAATTTCAGCTTCATCATCCTCAGTGGTATTGGTAAATGGAACCAGGTGCTTCACGTTGAAGATGTTGTCGGTCTTCATGTTGTTGGACAACTTTAACTTGTATGCATTGGGATTAATTTTCTTAATTATTTCAAACAAACCCACATTCTTTGCAGCTAGCTTGTTGTACTCGTGTGAAAGATAAAGATCTCTGGTCAAAACTTCCGATACAAAGTCCCTTACTACAAAATCCACCAGTCAGCGCTTCTTTATGTGACAACCTCGTAGTTCTGTGTTGATTCCTCCAGGTGTTTGTGTGTGTTCTCGTGGATCTCCCGTAGATCATTGATAACGGTCTCGACCTTGGATGAAACGTTGTCAAGCATTAGGAAAGCCAAATTCATAGGACCATATGGGTTATAATCATATAATACCAAGAAGGGACTATACCCAGTACTACGCTTGTGGTGCCTAACACTCGATTAGTATGAGTTATAATCATAGAATACCAAGAAAGGACTATACCCAGTACTACACTTGTCAACATGGTAAAGGAGGGAATATCGTACTTTCAAGTTACCGGATACCTATGTGCGCAACATGTTTCCTAACACTCAATTAGTTACCTTGGTTTGGTTGTCTGTCTGCGGGTGATACGCGCTGCTAAAACTCAGCTTTGTGTTTGTAAGGCGCCACAAAATCCTACAATAGTGCCCGACAAAACGCGTATCACGTTGAAAAATGATATTTAGAGGTAGGCCATGTAATCGGTAAACTTCACGAAAGTATAAATTAGCAGTATTCACACGATCTATGGTTTTTTTGGGAGGGAATAAAACGGGCCATCTTAGAAAACCTGTCAACCACCACAAAAATAGAATTGTTACCTCTCTGTATTCTTGGTAGTCTAGAGACGAATCCATGATGACACTTCACCACGGTCCCTCCGGTATTGGGAGTGGTAGGTATAGACTTGCGTTGGAGGATATTTTCATACCTTTTTCCATATTTCAAACTCGACAGTCAACTACAAAACGGATAACATCTCGCCTCAAATGCGACCAGAAGAACTGACTGGATATAGAGTGAAGGGTTTAATCTATACCACCATGCCCCTCGTTGTGTCTATCCTATACAATCAGTAACCTAAAACTTCTCTCAGAATACAGAGTAAGTTACCTTTGAAGAAGTAGTCGTTGGTCACTGAAAAATATTTTCTCAAACCTGCATTGAATCCTCCATAATAAGACCAAAATATGGATCGATAGCCAGTAGATCCTTCATCATTTTGAATACCACAACCTCTCTTCCCATATGCATCATCATACTGTGTCGGCTCAGTACATCAGCTACGCGGTTAACTGTCCCAAAGTGTGCTTGATGGAAAAGGTAAATTGTTGAGTAAACGCTTCCCAACGCGCATGACGAGAAGAGAGCTTCTCCTGACCCTTCAAATGATTCAAGTCATCATGATTGGTGTATAGTACAAAGTCATTATAGGCCAAATAGGAACTTCGGTGCTTCAAAGCACGCATAACTCCGTAAATATCCTTGTCATAGGTTCTTTAGTTGAGTTTAACTCCACTTAACTTCTCAATGAAGTAGGCTATAGGTCGGCCTCGTTTGTTGAGTACAACTCCAATGCCCAATCCGGATGCATCACAATACAGTTCAAACCATGTATAAAAATCAGGTAGAACAAGAATATGTGTAGTGATAAGTCTTACCTTGATCTCTTCAAATGCAGTAATTGCTTCAGGGGTCCAACAAAACGTCTTGCCCTTCATACAATCTATAATATGAGCCATGACAGTACTGAATTTATATATGAACCTCATGTAGAATGAAACTAGCCCATCAAAATAACAGACTTCTGTGGTAGAAGTAGGTATATGCTACTCACACACTACTGATACTTTTGACTTCTCCACTAACAAGCCATCATTTGAAACAAAATACCCCAGGAAGAGAATTGAATACTTCATAAAGGAACACTTGTCGAGTCCTCCATAAAACTCATTTCGTATCAAAACAACCAAAACTTCCCGTAAGTGTTGGAGGTGCAGCTCATCTGTATTATTATATATCAGAATATTGTCAAAGTACACAACTAAAAAAATTCCAATAAATGGACGAAATATCTGGTCCATAACCTTCATGAACGTGCTAGGAGCATTGAAAAGGCCAAATTGCATGACCATCCACTCAAACAGAATTTCTCGGGTCTTAAAGTTTGTTTTCCACCCATCTCCCATGCGACTAAGAATATGGTGATATCCGCTCTTCAAATCCAGTTTTGTAAACACAGTAGCACTATACAACTGATCCAGTAAATCATTAAGGCGGGGAGAAGGAAACTGGTACCTAACTATAATTTTGTTGATAGCCCGGCTATCCACATACATCCTCATTGAGCCGTCATTCTTTGGTGTTAGAAATTTTGGAACCACACAAGGACTAAGGCTCTCACGGATGTGAACTTTAGTCAACAATTCTTTCACCTATCTACGAAGCTCTTTATGCTACTTTGAACTCATCCGGTAATGCGGTCGACTTGGTAGGCTAGCACCCGGTACTAGGTCAATCTGGTATTAGATGTCTCTTACTGGAGCAAGACCTGTAGGCAGATTATCTGGAAACACAACAAGAAATTATGCTAATATCGGCCGAACGTGCCCAGGTATCCCAGCAAACAGATCATCATTAAAATTTTGACCACCAATATATAAACAATTCTTGTATCACTAGCATGATGTATAAATTATTTTCGAGCTAAAACGTTCTTACCCGACTCCTATGATACGACAAGTGGAGGTTTTGGGGAAACCTCCTTAGTTGGTGTTAATTTGAATCTAACCTTATTCCATATGAAACTATAATGGATTGTTACCTCACTACCTTTTTATCACCATGAGATTTTGTACGGGTTTGGCTGGTCTTCTGCTTTTAGGGCCAGCTTCTGCACAACTTCTTCGGAAATCACGTTTTTCGCAGCTCCCATAATTAATAAAATATTTACATGCCTTTCCCCCAATAGTCCAAGTCGACTGGAAAATATTATTTCGTAGCTAATCATCTCTTTCACCTCTTGCTTTAGGCGTAAAACAGACACGCCTTAAAACCAATGAACGTCCAACATCTCCTTCGTTAACCTGGTTCTCTTGAACCTCATCAACAGCTTCCTCCAGTTCCTCAACAAACTGTAGTTCAACTTCCAGATCGAAATCAGCTACTCTAGTGAAGAAACCCCTAAATTGATGTGGTTGTTGTCTTAATTTCAGATAATGCAAAGCAACGTGACCTAGTTTGTGAAAATTGTAGCACCTGAACTGCGAGAAAGTACTTGCGCGACTAGGGACCTGTAAATTATCACATGTACGCATAGGGTGGCAGTTGGTACCGTTCTGCTAGTACCTGGAACCGTCCTTTTTAGAAACTCCATTAGAGTTGTTCTGGAAGTATCTCCTCTATACGACCTTCATGAAAGACCTTTCTCCAGATGCAGTGTGTGTTTATGTGCTTCAGACACATTCACAGGGTCGAACATGGTCAGCTGGTCCTGAAAGTGTTGTCTCATCCCACCTATGTAGCAAGATACTAATTGATCTGCCAAATCAGCAATATCGACACGGTTTTGCACCTTGAAAAAATCGCTAGTGTATCGATCAATAGTCCATGAACCTTTTTAAGGTTTTGGAATTGCTGGTACATTATACGCGCATAATTTTAAGGAAAAATGCAGCCCTCAAGTTCTTCACAAATTTAGCCAAGGTTGTTATTTTTGGCTTATCTTGCTTGATTTGATATGCTTTAACTGCTGCCACCAAGATGCAGCTCGGCCTCATTAACCTAGTTGCAGCCATTGTACCCGGTTTGCACCCGGAACCTCCTTGAAATCAAGGACTTCTTCAACTGAGGCGATCCAATTTAAAAATGCCTTCGGTTCGAGACCTTCTTGGAACTCTGATATCTCAAGTTTGAATCTAGATTTCCACCGGTTGTTGGCGTTCTGATCAAAATCTCTCGATGGCAGCTGCTCAAAGACCTGTTCATGACAGTCTTGGGGGTAATATTGACTTCTACCTTGTTCCCTCTGAGGATCAAACAGATTTTTCTCGCAATCGGTCTCTCTCTTAGATACCGAAGGCTGGTTGCTCGTACATGGAGCTCAAAATTTAGAGGTTTGGTTGTTCAAAAACCTATGTATAGCTTCTTGTACGCCTCTCATCTGGTCTCCTAGCGAATTCATCTGTTCACCCATCTGGCCAAATTGGTTTTCTATCTCCTCCCGATCTACCGGTTTTGCGATTAGAAGAGTGAACTTCTCTCGCATGGATAGCTTTGGCAACATATCTCCTAACCCATGTTGTAGGAGCTCTGTTGATCTGATACCAACTAATGGTGAACTAATTTTCAAAGAGTTGACGCTGTATGAAATCAAGAAATAGAAAATGAAACATTGGATATGATCTCTAACCCTAGGTAGAGATAAAGAGACTTAAAGAGAAAATATCTTAAAAATTGATTCAAAATTTAGACGACAAAAGTAGTGTTTGAGAGCATTTTTATAGAAGTGTTCGAAACCGTACGCCAAAATTAAAAATTCTACATTACAAAATAAAATAAAACCCAACCCAGTTTCAAATTGATTGGAGGTGGTTAAGTATTTTAATTCAATCTAATAAAAATATAAAAATGTAGAAAATTACCAAAAACAACAAAAAGAGTGTCTAAGCGGTGAATTTTTGATCCTGAACTTCATCACCATGCTCGCCCTCGTGATGCTTTCAAAATTCATTAGGTTTCTTGACGCGTTCGATTTGAATGATCGCATTACCTAATTTGGATAACGAACCCAAAAAAACTAGTTTCCGTTTGTCCAAAATAACCATTAGCCATAGACTTCTTCTCCATCCATTTATCTTCTTTTGAGTTAGCTTTATGTTTAAGTTATTTTCTATCCCATTCAATTTTTTATGAGATTATAATTAAAGTAAACTTTTCCTTCATCTTTATCTCTAAATGTATATATTTCTTTTGACACATATCATTACATTTTTGTAATGATATTTAATCATTTCCTTTACATAGTGGATCTATGTCAATTGATGCATATCACCGTTATTCTCACACCATAAATTACGTATATCCATAAGGGTTATCACCCTTATTTATATAACTTAGATTATTATTTTCGTTTCGTCAAAAATTAAAATTCGAATTTCTATTTTGGAATCAACTATCTATCGCATAACAAATTCAATTATGAATTAATTTTTTTAAAACTATGTTCAAATAAGCAAAAAAACCTGAAGATGTTTAACACTAAATAGAGAACATAATGTTTTAAAGAAAATTATTTTAATTAGTTTTAAATATTTAATGGTATATTTTGTCTTTTTCACGGACGAACTCTGTGTCATGTTAATTGATCTTCTTATAAATTATATTTAAAAAATAATAAATAAAACAATTAAATATAATATCCCGCTATGTTATTTTTATGGTAAGATTGATCTTCGTGGTATAGGATGGTTTCCTACTGATCTCTGAAAAGATATGGCTCAAAGAAAAACTCCTTGCCTTGATTGATTTACTTCCTGTGTTTATATAATAACTTACACCAATCTAATTAAGGTAAAGTCTCCTAAATAAACGGAACTACTCCTTAACAATAGCCACTAATTACGGAGTTACATTAAACACTCCTAAACAATAGCCACTAATTACGTAATCTCTCAACACCCTCCCTCAAGGTGGAGCATGAGGTTCAAAAATGCCCAGCTTGCCAAGAAGATAATCAAATTGTTTCTTTCCAAGGGCCTTTGTAAAAATATCCGCCAATTGTGCAGCAGTAGGAACATATGACGGAGCAATCAAACCATCGACTGCTGCATCCCGAACAAAGTGACAATCAACCTCAATGTGTTTGGTGCGTTCATGAAATACCGGATTTTTGGCCATATGGAGGGCTGACTGACTATCACAAAAAAGCTGGATTGCCTGAGGGTGGTGCACGTCCAAGCTCAGAAGCAACCCCTTCAACCATTTGAGCTCGCAAGTAATGGCTGCCATAGCTCGGTACTCCGCTTCTGCAGACGAGCGAGAAACTGTGTATTGCTTCTTGGTCTTCCAAGAAATAGGAGATTGTCCAAGAAACACAAGCCATCCGGACAAAGAGCGTCTAGTTATTGGACATGCTGCCCAATCAGAGTCACACCAACCCTGCAGAGATAGATTACTATCTGCACGTAACAAAATACCCTTACCCGTAGTACCTTTCAAATAACGAACGACTCTCAAAGCTGCCTCCCAATGCTCAATTTTGGGCTCCTGCATAAACTGAGATAATATATGAATCGAGTAGGCCAAATCTGGACGGGTCACTGCCAGATAAATGAGCCGACCCACTAATCTACGATAGGATTCAGGGTTCGACAAAAGCACCCCGTTTGCGAGACCCAATTTGTGATTTTGCTCAATCGGGAAGCCACACGGCTTAGCTCCCAATAATCCAGCCTCCGAAATAATGTCAAGCGTGTACTTCCGTTGACACAAGAACAAACCAGCTGAACTCCTTGCCACCTCGATTCCGAGAAAATATTTCAAATTGCCAAGATCTTTCATCTTAAAACAGTCACTGAGATAGGCTTTAAATGCCTTAAGTGCAGCGGAATCAGTCCCAGAAATAATAAGATCGTCGACGTACACTAGCAAATTTATTTGAACATTGCCCTTAGTGTAAGTAAAAAGGGAATAATCAGAGTAGGATTGCAAGAAACCGTATCCTTTAAGAGCCGTGACCAACTTTGCAAACCAACATCTCGGAGACTGTCTCAACCCATAAAGAGATTTTCGTAACCTGCAGACCAAGTTTGGATAAGAACTCTCCAATCCAGGGGGAAGTTTCATATAAACCTCTTCCTCAAGATCTCCATGCAAAAAGGCATTGTGAACATCCATTTGATGAAGTTCCCAATTTTTCGAAGCTGCAATAGCCAAGAAAGCACGTACCGTAGTCATTTTGGCAACCGGAGCAAAAGTCTCATTATAATCAATACCTGCTTTTTGATGATTCCCCAAAACTACTAATCTGGATTTGAGCCTTTCAATATCACCGCTTGAGGAATACTTGGTTTTGTAAACCCACTGACTTCCCAAAGCACGCTTACCCTTTGGAAGAGGTTCAAGCGTCCACGTACCATTTTCCTCCAAAGCCCGAATCTCCTCCTGCATTGACTTTTGCCAACCTACATCTTTCATAGCTTCTTTGAATGACTTGGGATCATTGCTCGAAATAATAGATGCAAGAAACTTCTGATAATTCACAGAATAATGGTCACAATTTATATAATTTGCTATGGGATAAGGGGTACCTGAGGGATGCTGTGGAGACGGAGTGGCGGAAGATGGACTTTCAGCTACAACAGTATGAGTAACGAAGTCTCGTAATAGAACTGAAGGAATTTTATTCCTCATCCCCCTTCCCATAGGAACTGACTGCCCATCGCGTGTATTATCAAGTCCTGGTGACTCGGGCCTATCAGGAAAAACAACTTGTGACTGAGAAGGGGCCTCTGTTTGTGCTGCTGATGAAGTCTCGGTATGGACCTGCCCACCCTCCCTGAAACTTGGGTCCCGATCTGCATCAAAATGGGATGCTTGATCTTGGTGGGGTTGTGTTTGGACTTGTGGGTTAGGCAAATCAGCATAATCATTAACAAAATCAGCAAAATCATGATCAACTTCAACATGCGCCGTAGGCACAATATTTTCTGGAATAATATTTGCAGCACCTGGGTTATTAAACGGAAAAATATCCTCAAAGAACTTGACATCTCGAGAAACAAACGATTCCTTTCTGTCCAAATCAAACAATTTCCACCCCTTCTTTCCAAACGGGTAACCCAAAAAAACACATTTTCTACTTCTACTTGCAAATTTGTCATCACTGGATTTTTGATTATGAGCAAAGTTAAGGCAACCAAAGGTGCGTATTTCCTCATATGAAGGAGGGGTACCAAATAGAATTTCAAAAGGTGTTTTATTGTTTAAAAGAGGAGAAAGAGTGCAGTTTATTAAATGAGCAGCAGCCAGAACACTTTCTCCCAAAAAATAAATAGGCAAATTTGCTTGAAAGCGTAATGCCCTCCCGACATTTAAAATATGTTTGTGTTTTCGTTCAACCCTCCCATTTTGTTGTGGGGTCCCCACACAGGAAGTTTGGAACAAAATACCAATTGCAGAAAAGTAGTCAAGCAAGCATTTAAATTCTGTACCGTTATCACTTTGAACGACTTTCACTGTTTAAGAAAATTGTCGATCTACCATTGCAATAAAAAACATGAACATACGAAAAAACCTCTGTTTTATCAACCAACAAATAAATCCATACAGCTCTTGAGAAATCATCAACAATAGTTAAAAAATACCGAGCTCCACAAGAAGAGACATGTTTATAAGGTCCCCACAAATCACAATGTATTTTCTCAAAAATTCTAGTTGCCTTATTGTCACTTAATGGAAATTTGTCTCTTGGATGCTTAGCACGGAAACATATTTCACAAGCTTTATTTAAACTACCCTTAAGACTACCAACCGGAGGAAGTAACTTTACTATTTTTGCTGAAGGGTGTCCCATCCTTTTGTGCCACAACTCCAAAGTCGATTCTGCTTTGTTGACAGACACATGTTGTACTGAATCACCTTCATCTCTAAATAAGTAGTAAAGTCCATCTCGCCTAACTCCCGTCCCAATCAGCTCCCTGGTGTGGTCCTGTATAGCGCACATATAAGAATTAAATTGGACAATACAATGTAAGTCATCATTCAATTGTGAAACCGAAAGTAAATTGCAATTGAGTTTCAGCACATATAGAACATTATTAAGAGTTAATTTATCTGATAATCGAACTGAACCAGATTTTGTTGCAACGACAGATTCACCATTAGGAAGTCCAACTGGACAGTCAAATAATGCCACAGTGTCAAATAACCAAGACAAATCACCGGTAACGTGATGAGTTGCCCCAGTGTCAATGATCCATGACTTCGTGTCAAACTTACCACTCAACCTGTCATCCTGAACAGAAGCATTACCAATTAAGCCTGCAAGAGCTTTCCATTGTTCTGGTGTGAAGAGTTGATCGGTGGCGCTTTTAGTAGAGGATACTCCAATTGTACTGCTTGTTGCATTAGCACGAGCGGAACCACGCCCACGACCAGCCTGCTGACGACCACGACCAGCACCCACATCAGCCTTGTTTTGATCCAACCACCCATGGGGATATCCAACTATTTCATAGCAATTATTTTTGTCATGACCATGCTTGTGACAGTGAGGACAAGCAACGAGGGACCAACAATTCGAAGACTCATGCCCCGTCTTCTTGCAGTGGCTACACACGGGCCTGTCCGTTTTTCCGCGGCCTCTTCCTGTGCCAGTAAAGCCAGTACGAACAGCGAAACCAAGAACCTCTGTTGGGTTGTCTTCTGTCACTGAATTGGCAAGCCGCACACGTTCATCTTGTATCACCAGTTGGTACGCTCGATCAAGCAGTAAAGGATCTTGAGAAAGAATATTGGTACGTAATTGAGCATACAAGTCAGTGTTGAGTCCCATCAAGAAGTCATGTAATTTACCTTGTTCTCGTCTTGCTTGGTGCAAAGATGCGGCAGTACAAGACTGACAACAGCTGCAAGTAATTAGTGGTTCATGCTTAAACAATTCTTCCCACAATACATTCAGTTTCCCGTAGTAAGTTGTAACCGACATAGATTTTGGTTGCTCACACTTTGCAATTGAATTCTTTAACTGTTGAATTCTTGGACCATTAACCATAGCATATCGTTGCTTTAGATGCTCCCATAAACGTTTCGCATCACGAAATTTAGATAGGGTACTCTTTACCGTAGGATCGATTGTGTTGGTAATCTAAGAAACCAACATGGCATTGATGGTGTTCCAATCAGATTGGGTATATGGAGGCGTCGGTTTAGTGATGGTACCGTCCAGAAAATCGAACTTGCGGCGTGCCTCTAATGCTAATTGAATATCTGAAGCCCAATCATCGTAATTGTCTCCGCATAGACGAGTGGGTGTGATGAAGTCGCCTGGTCGGTCTCCCGTGCCGAGAAAAAATGGTGAATTCATCTCCCTTCTTGGTGACGATGGTGATTTTTCATCGTCGCCGGCCATTGTTTTATTGTGTGTGTATGTCACGCTCTGATACCATGAAAAGATATGGCTCAAAGAAAAACCCCTTGCCTTGATTGATTTACTTCCTGTGTTTATATAATAACTTACACCAATCTAATTAAGGTAAAGTCTCCTAAATAAACGGAACTACTCCTAAACAATAGCCACTAATTACGGAGTTACATTAAACACTCCTAAACAATAGCCACTAATTACGTAATCTCTCAACAATCTCCTTTCAGTAAACGTCATATTTTGCATATATATAGCGCGAGATGAGATGAATTCAAAAACTTTTTGACTCCTCTTCATCCGTGTCTTTACGGTGTCGCACCATATATTTTCTAACTTTTGGTTTAGATTCGTTGGATCCAAAATTGTTTGACCGATGTATTTTTGTGTTCAGTTTCTCATTTAAAGTGTTTTGGTTGCAAGAGTCCTCTCCGATTTTAGGTGTGCTACAAGAATTTTGCTTATCCATGTTCTTTTCTTATTTGCTTATATTAGTGTTCTCGTCTCTATCTCGTCTTCGTCCGCTATTACTTTCTTCGCTTATATCTTCATATTCATTTAGAGAATATGAAGTAGTTGGTTTGGTTATATGCTTTGTGTTTCAAACCATCAAATATTCTATGTTTCACTAATCTTTCATATATCTCTGAGTTTTGTTGGCATACATACATTAGCCGTTTTCTATTTTCGGTACTATTTTTCTGTGAGTTCGTTTTATTTTTTACTCAGAAATCCACGGTGTTTGGTTCTAACTGTAATCTTCATATAACCTTTGCTAGCCTAATATCGATTTTGGATATACCCCGCTCATTTATACAAATAGCCTTTTTAAGTTAATATTTTATTTTATAAAAGAATACCAAACAACACAATTACTACGGTTTAACTTACGAAGGTACTAGGGATTAAATGCAAAATTACTAAAGTATAAGGGTTGGATATAAAAATGTGTAGTCCAACTCCTCAAATTTATTAAATGTGACTGTTACATGTTTAACTAATGAGCTACAATAAGAAACTTATTGACTATGCCTTAATTACTTTTGTTATTCGTTAAGTATAATCACCGTTTTAATATATTTAATTAATCTTTTATGAACGATAACTTTTATATCTGGTGGATACTTTTCTCTTTACCAACTAAAAAATAAAATAGATATATAGAAAGGGAAATAAATATCTTCCAGAGCACAACTCAGACGTTTGATCGAAATTGTTGATTTTCGGTTTGATTTATAGTGTTGATTTTAGATTTTACCAAAAAAAAAAAATAGAACTCCAAAAACAGATCGGCCAACTAAAATATGATGCAACATTTTTCGTAGACTACCGTAGAAGCATCCGAACTTACTCATTTTGCTTTATAACAGCAATTGCGCTATTAGCATTCAGCATTTACGCGCCTAACTGATAAAAGTTGACATCATTTTTATGCGGTAGTTTCCAGCGGAGTGTATCTGGGGATATTTGGTCTATATATTCTATCTTTGTATTTAAATAAGGATAATTTGATATTCATATTAGTGTGTTATTGTCCGTTTTAAGTTCACTGATCGGCTTTGTATTTAAATAAGGATAATTTGATATTTATATTAGTGTGATGTTGTCCGTTTTAAGTTCACTGATCGGTCCGGTTTTGTTTTTGGTCCATTTTCAAAAGATCTCGTATGATCATTCTCATGTTTAATTGATGTGGAATGTGAGACTTTCGTTGTCATCCTAACAAATCCTCCTCTCGAATAAAGTATCATCTTAGCCTTCTCTCCATTGACTTTCATTCGCCCACTCTACTTAGGTTGGGTTTACCTGTATGAGAACCATAATCAAGGTACAAGGTGAAAAGAAGGATTTATTAAAGAGTGGAGGAAGAGAAGGACCAGTGGAGCTGTGTGACTCCACGGTGAAGGTTCGAGAAGAAAAGGCCTGAGTGCCTTCAAACAAGGGTAAAGTACTAAGGGTTTAATCCTTAAGTAACTTATACACTCGGCCAACTAATAAAGACCTCAGCCCAACAATGAGTCCAACAAACCCAAACAATTCACAAAGAAATAACAAAACCCAAATTGAAAAAAGGCTAGTAAAGCCCAAGTAAGGTTTACAGGCCTGGTTTCAACTCTCCTCTCCTCTCTCTCTCTCTCTCTCTCTCTCTCTCTGAAAATTTATATGGGATGTTGTCGTGAGACTAACTGGCTCAAAAACAAAATCAAGAATAATGCTTCTCAGATCCGAATTTTAAATGACTCGAAAAGAAGGAAGTTTTATGGAGGATTACCTAAACAAGATAAAGAATCTGGTTGATAATCTTGCTTTAGCATGATCTCCCCTTCCCATTGATCATCTTGTATCTCACATATTGGCTGGATTAGATTTGGAGTACACTCCCATTGCTGTCATTCTGGTAGAGAGGGAGGTGTACAACTGGTTGGATTTGCAGTCTACTCTCTTAACCTTTTAGAACAGACTGATCCAACTGAACAAGACCACTCAGATTCTGGTAAGCCTGAATGTAGCAACAACAAACTTCAGAGGTGACAATAAACAGAACAACTACAACAAAAACTATAATAACTATAGAGGGAAAAACTCATATAAAGGACAAGGTAGGTCAAACAGAGGGAGATACAACTATTAGTGTGGCAGATCTACCTACAGGGGAGGCAGAAGTTGCAGGTACACCACTCCAAACAGACCAACATGTCAAATATGTGGTCGTTATGGACATACAGGTCCATATTTCTACTACATAAATTATCACAGTGTTATGGGGACTATACCTACACCTCAGGGTAAGCAAACTCAAGATCAAGGAGCCTACTTAACTACTCAAGACTCAACAAAATATGATGTATGGTTCGTGGACAGTGAAGCAAGCCATCATGTGACAGGGTCTCCAAATCTAATGACTCAGAAAATTGAGTACTCTGGTAAGAAGTCTATTGTTGTTGGCAGTGGAGAAAGATGTAGTATACATCACATAGGCAAAACTAACCTAAAAACATCTAAAAGTAACCTAATTTCTCTACAAAATATACTACATGTGCCAAAAATCAAGAAAAACCTTCTATCTGTTTATCATCTTACTTTATATAATCCTGTTTATGTTGAATTTCAAAAAAATTGTTGTTTTATCAAGGATAAGAGAACAGGGATGATGCTTCTTACAGGGACAACTAATCAAGGTCTCTATTAGTTGTACACACTCACCAGGAATAGAAAATCTAGTGTCAAAGGTCTCTGTCAGTTTCCAAAAGTTTTTACTGCTTATAGTCTACAACAGGGTCAGTCTGAGTCTAGTTTCTATGTTTCCCTAAAAGAAGGATGGCACAAGAGGTTAGACCTCCTTCAGATAGAACTCTAGATATTGTTTTAAAACAATGTAATCTGTCTACCATTCAAAGGAATGAAAACTTGTTTTGTGATTCTTGTCAACTTGGGAAATCTCACTCTTTACCTTTTAATAGATCTGAATCTCACTCTAAACAGGTCATAGACCTAATTCATTCAGACCTACTGGGTATATCCACTCATACAGAAAGGAGAAGCTCTCATTGTTTTCAAAACTTTTAAAATATTTGTTGAAAATCAGTTCAGTAGGAAAATCAAAGTTTTTAAATCTGAATGGGGTGGAGAGTTTAGGTCCTTTGTACCTATTGCAAAAGAATGTGGTATTCTCCTTAGGACTGCGTGTCCCCACACCTCTGTCCAAAATGGTAGAGCTGAGAGGAAGCACAAGCATCTGGTTGAGACAGGGCTAACCTTGTTGGCTCAGTCTAAAGTTCCCTTTTCATACTGGCCAGAGGCTTTCCTCACTGTTGTTTACCTAATCAACATATTACGTACACATATCCTAGGAGATGTATCACCTTTTGAAAAACTATTGCACACAAAACCAGACAATTCCATCCTAAACGTTTTTGGTTGCGCTTGATTTCCATGTTGAAGACCCTATCAAACTCACAAATTTTTTTTTCACTCATCTAAGTGTGATTTTCTAGGATACAGTGACTCATATAAAGGTTACAAGTACCCTAGCTCAACCGGAAGAATCTACATATCTAGACATGTAGTGTTTAATGAACTTCAATTTCCTTTTAACACTGGTTTTCTACATCTTAAACAATCAGAGTGACAATGTCTAACTAGTTTTAATCCTAGTCTTGTTATATCTGGCCAGTCTACAATAGCTTCTATGCCTAGATTGTTACCCATAAGCTACCCTATCTCTACCAGTTCACTACCAAACACACAGCATACACCCACCATATCACAGTCACCAACTCACACAAACACAATACCCAACTCTCCGAACACTCTTGGAGACACTGTGTCTACCTTACCATCACTCAAACCTACCACTCACCATCCCAAACAAGTCATCTTCCCCTCTGATCAAACACTCACATCATCACCCAAGTGACCACCTACTCTAGAATCACTACCTAAGCCACACATCCCAGAGCCTACACCATTACAGTCCTCCAACATGCATCCCATGACAACAAGATCCAAAAATGGAATTAGTAAACCTAAGCGTATGTAAGTATTTCTACAGAGCTAACTAATTTTCTGATTCTATCACTAATCATATTTGGTATAAGGCTATGCAAGATGAACACAATTCCCTAATTCACAACAGGACCTGGTCTCTAGTGCCCTAGACTCCTACCATGAACCTAGTTGGGAACAAGTGGATTTACAAGATAAAATATAATGCTGATGGGACAGTTCAGCGTTACAAAGCCAGGCTTGTGGCAAAGGGGTTTCATCAAACCCCAGGTGTGGACTTCAATGAGATATTCAGTCAGGTGATTAAGGCATCCACCATCAAGCTTGTTCTAACTAAATGGTCAAACAACTTGATGTTAACAACACATTTCTAAATGGTGAGCTTATAAAGACTGTCTTTATGAAGGAGCCATAAGGTTTTGAAGACACTAATAGGCCCTCTCATGTATGTTAACTTCATAAGGCCTTATATGGACTCAAACAAGCCCCAAGGGCTTGGTACTCCAAACTAAAGGACACCCTAATCCAGTGGGGTTTCAGGAACTTTAAGGCAGCTATCTCTATGTTCTTTTATGAGTCGAACCAACTCATAATCATCATAATTTTCTATGTGGACGACATTTTAATTACAAGTAACCAAGCCAATCACCTTCAAAGTTTCATCAACAAACTACACTCTACGTTTGCTCTTAAAGACTTAGGTGATCTACACTATTTTCTGGGGATGGAAGTGGTCAGGGACTCTACTCGTTTTTACCTATCTCAACAACAATACATTTTGAATCTACTACATACAATGGAACTTACCAGTGCGAATGTGTGCTCTACTCCAATGTGTGTCACCCATTCTCTTTCTCTTGGTGATGGACCTCCACTACAGAACCCTACACAATACAGAATCATTTTAGGCTCTGTGTAATATCTACCTTACATAAGAGCAGGCATTTCCTATGCAGTCAATACACTAAGTCAATTTCAACGGAACCCTTCAAATACTCATTTACATGCTGTTAAGCGAGTGTGTCGGTAGTTATTTGGGACTATCTCACTAGGGATTCCCCTCAAACCCAGCTTTGAGTTGCAATTGTGAGGCTTCACTGATGTGGACTGGGCCTTTTCTATTGATGATCGGTACTCGGTGGGTGGCTACTGTGTCTTTGTTGGGGACACCCTTGTCTCCTGGTCCTCCAAGAAGCAGTATGTCATGGCACGATCCAGTACGGAATCCGAATACCGACCACTTGCGAATCTATCTGCTGAACTAATTTGGTTGGTTTCAGTCTTGAAAGAACTAAACTTCCTAATTTCTCGGTCACCGGTGATTTGGTGCGACAACTTGGGAGTCAGCTCCTTTAAATGCAACCCTGTATTCCATGCCCGGAAGAATCATATCGAACTAGACGTTCACTTCGTCGGGGATCAAGTTTTTCGAGGGGCTCTTGACATCTGATACGTTCCATCTCATGACCAGATTGCTGATCTGCTCACGAAACCTCTTCCTCAGAGCCAGTTTCTATTTCTTCGTGACAAACTTGGGTTGACTGAATCAATCCTTTGTTTGAGGGGGATATGAAAACCAGAAGCAATGTACACGGAGAAGAGAAATATTTACTAAAGAGTTGAGGAAGAGAAGGACCACTGGAGCTGTGTGACTCTACTATGAAGCTTCGAGAAGAAAAGGCCTGAGTGCCTTCAAACAAGGGTAAAGTACTTAAGGTTTAATCCCTAAGTAACTTATACCCTGGGCCAACTAATAAATACTCGATCCCAACAACGAGTCTAACAAACCCAAGCAATTCACAAAGAAATAACAAAACCCAAATTGAATAAAAGGCTAGTAAAGCCCAAGTAAGGTTTACAACCTTGGTTCTAACTCTCCTCTCAGCTCTCTCTCTCTATCTCTCTGTTACACAAACAAGAAATAGTACAACCACTACTAACAGAAGAATATTCCCAAGGAGTGCTTCCCCATGTAATAACCTTCATTAGATGTTTTCACCATAGACTTGTATATATATATATATATACTTGCAAAAATAGAATGTAAGAGTGTGAGAAAAATCAGAAATAAAACTACTCTCTGAAAATCTACTCTCAAAATCACGCAAAAACTTACTACCTGAATCATATAAGCACTTAGGATGTTGTTGTTCACCTCGTATTAGACCACCACTTGTCTTGTTCCTTAACGCCACTTTAATCAAGTACTACCGCCTTGATACAATCCAATCAAAAGCCACATTGTTTGATGAGCCACAGGCACTCCAAACTAGGATATCTAGAGCAACTCATTCTCCTTGAACTAGACTTGTTGGTTCAAAACTATTCAGAACAAGATAACGAAATGGGGGTACAGATTCAACTTGATCTCATTCAAGAAAAATTAGGTCAATTTCATCTCAAAACAGTTCATTATCACGGGTTAATGAGAACCAGGTATGCTTCCAAAATCCGGAGAATAAAGTTTAGTGTTGGGCAACGAGTTTTAAGAATAGTATTTCTGTATACCAATGATAAGAGGCTATGGAAATTTTCTCCTAATTGGGAAGGTCCGTATACATTTGTTGAAAGGGTTAAGCAAGGGACTTACCGGTTGGTTAATCAAGAGGATGTTTCTTTAAGGCACCCGTTGAATATAGAACACCTAAAGATGTACTTGGAGTAAAATTTTAATTATTTACTTTAATTTTTTTAATGTACATATTTCAAATGGGGGCATACTCTTTCGTACCTTCGTGGCTTGTGGAGGTTTTAACGAGGTGTCCGACTTGTCAATCAACTCCGTTTTGTGCCTTTAACATTATTTGTATCTTCTAAAATTTTGGTTCTCCTTCATGCTGCCTCTAAAGATATATGTTTTTAGAAATAATTTAAGAAACCAAATTTGAAATATAAATAGAAATTATTAATACCAAATGCATTGACCATCCAATGAATTTGTTCAAAAGTACATCACAAAATTCTTTGGCCATCCAAAGACTTTCCGACAATATAAAACAAAATTATCTTGCATCCGCCAATGACTTAAGAAAGCTTGAGAACTAGGATTTTTTAGTCTTTAGTTTCTTCTTCTTTCGATTTTTATCCTTTCCCGTATGAGCTTCCTTTCCTTGATCCTACTTCATCTTCTCCATCAGAACTGTTTTCCAACGCTTCTTCAGAAGCGGCCATCTCATCGGCCAAAGCAATTACTGGAGGTATGAATTTCTCTGGAACCAAGCCCCACAACGATCTCAAGTTTAGATTTGGAAAATTGGTTTGAGACAACAGTACCATATCTGATTTAAGAGAGGCATCCCGAGAATTCAGTTTGTCCAAAGTAGTATATGTGTATGCCTCCATCGCATTGTCAGCTTCTTGGGTCGATTTGGCTTCTAACTATTTAATTTTCTTCCAACTCTTTCTTGTCTTTTTCCAAATATTTTTTCTCACCCATAGTATGATCTAAAGATTCTTAATTGGTCTTCAGTTGACCATGCACCTCAATTATCTTTTTAGAACTACAGTCTTCCAATTCTTTGAGTGCGTTTTGAGCTTTGGTTACCTTATATTTAGCCTTCTTTATTTCTAACCTAAGGGTCTTAGATTCCTTGATTTCATCTTCAACTCTAGGTTTCTCTGCATCAAAGGCCTCCTGAAGCCTCTTTTTCTCTTCTTCAAAGTTCTAAATAATTCCCCGCTGATTTTTTACTTCTCTTTCCAATTCGAATACAGGCCGGACGCAACCCATGATTGAGTATCCTACAACAGATTTCCTTTAAAATTTCAAAGGAGGTACTATCATATACCATGTTAGGACCATTTCTTAGAAATTATTTACTAGAAGCCTTCTAGTCGAACCCGGCTAAATCATTCAAGAGATTATTCACCCCGGTAGCACCTTCACTTTCAAAATTTGGAAATAAAAAGGGGAGATTATTCGGACGCAATGTTAAATCTGAACTCATTGTATGTTTGTTCTTCTTTTTCTGCCTTTCTCTATTACTTTCTGCATGAAGCTTTTGAGGTTTCTTTGTTGGATCAACTATGTTAGTGGGCACAACATATTCTCCCACTCTAGCTGCCACAATATTCAATAATGATGCGTCGATTGGTGATTGTCCATCGGTATTTGCTTCATGGATACTTTGTGAAGCACTTTTCTTCTTCAGTTCATCTATGTGACTGGTTGCTTTTCTCCTTGTTGGGAGATGAACCTTCCCATCCGCCTCCTCAATCTTACGTAAAATAGTAGTGGGCTTAGGAAGTGTGATGAATATTTTCCATAACAGTTGTTTATTTGAACTGGTCCTCCAAAGGTGAGTGCAGGTTAAATTCCCTGCAGTAAAACAATCAAAGAAACGATTGCTCCATTTCATCTCAGCCCATATCTGCAACTTCCTGAAGGTATTTTAAGCAGCTTTCAAGTGATTAGTGAAACGATTCGAGAGAACTGCAAATAGAAGTAATTAGTTCGGTGTTCAAAGTAAACATAGACAAACTAAAAAACCAAGTAGAATAGTTGGGTAATATTACCTGGACATTTCCAAAATCTAGTGAGCTTGCTTGGGTTTCCCTTAGACGAAGATATTTTTTACCATTTTCCCATCGTCCACTAATATAAAAAAAAATTATATATTCCATATCCTATCTGAATCCAAGAAATCATTCACAACTTTGAACTGATTTCCCATATTAAATTGATAAAATGGAATTTTGGAGTTACGACATAATCCAGTAATGGCTGCCATTTGCTCCATTGGCATAGGTGTTCGAGACAATCTTGATGCAATAATACAAGCGAGTAAAGTAAACCACGTGTTTGGACTAAGTTTACTTGGACATAACCTGATTAATTCAAAATACCTGACGATTTCGGGATATAAGGGACCCTATTTGAACAATTCAGTAAACATCACTAACTCGTTTGAACTACACTTCATCGAAGTTTCTCCAGCCTTGAACAAACTAACTCTAATTGTGTCAGGAAATACCCATTTGGTATAAACTTCATCTAGTTATTTCTTATCGAAATAAACATAAGATATCTTATTTAACACTAAAAGATATTTTACGGTTACATTTTTGAAATTAGGGCCAACTCGACCAGCCAGAGAAATTGGCAAGTCTTATGATTATTCCTAAATTTTATTTTATTTGTTTTGATCTCTTATCCTTGTTACGATCCAATCTAGGAAAGGTCTAGAAGCTTACCCTATCTGACCGGACGTTTCCATTACTCCCTCTATTAACTTGGGATCCAATTCTAGTGGTCTGTTGTGGTGGGTACCAGCATCATCATCCAAAAGCACATGAATTTTTGTTTGGACTTGGAGATGAAGGAGAATATATAAGTACCAGTGGTTTGACTATAGACCAAGCTCTTGTTGCTGATGACCTAGTTATCCAAGTTGGGATAACCTTTTCTGAATATAATCTTATTGTTTTAAAAGTTGCTGGAATTGGGCGACTCAAAGCTTTATGATGGTGAATTATTTTTTGTGAGTGATAAAGGGAATTCGATGAGTGGGAAATTGTAAATGTTTTAGTGAGAAGGTTTTAAGTACCAGGGATTTTTGTAGAATATTTTTGGTAGAAAATTTGTGATATCGTGTGAGACCCTCCGTACTTTATGACTCGGGTAGTGGCTATTGAAGGAGAGGAAGCGGGAAAATTGTCAGCTATTCGGGATTTTCTCTTCTCTTGTTCTAATTCAGATAGATTTAACCAACCACCTTTGATTAAAGTTGTCCTCGCGGTAAATATGTAACTACCGGTGATTTTATTTTCATTGAACAAGTAATTTACCCTTTTGAAAACGTATAAGAATGACCAAATGAAAACGGATTCATATAGAAAAGTGGAGGAACAAATAAAAGTCACAAAACCTTATTATAGAAATACTTAAATAACCTAGTTACCTAGGTAAAGGTAAGCCTAATGATTATACTCCCTAGGGAAATTCAAAGACCACAAGTTAATTACTCTACTTTACCTAGGCAGAGTAAATGTGGAACTCGACGAGCAATTGACATGTGTAAAGGAAAGACGACTGAAACCAACGATAATATCACATAAGGTATAACGTTATATAACGTTAATAATTTTGTTAAAAAATTCGAATTTCAATTTTGGAAAAGAATCTGAATTCTTATCATCAAAATTTTTGAAATTTTGGTTAAAATCAAATTTAAAAATTAGTGTTCAAAAATGAGTTAATTTTTGTAAAGACTAATGGGGGCTATATGATGGGTTGGAAATTTTTAGAGTGAAATTATGCTCAATAGGTAAACAATTTAGAGGGTATTTTGCATAATTTGACGAAGGGCAGTACTGACAAAATTCAAACCACATTCGAACAACATTTCCGACCTCTCCAAATGGACACCTCGCTAAAGATGACTAAGCAAGTAGCTAATTAGAGCACACTAATAACTCATTAAGTAATTAGGCCTGATCCATTACCCGTTTGGTTAATTCAAAGAATTAAGAGCCTTAAACCCGACCAATGACCCTAGTCTTAATCTATAAATACTCTAAAAAGCATCATTAAATATGGGATGGATTAAAACCTAAGAAAAAATCTAAACACTTGAGAACTCTGGTTTTAAAACCCTTTTCTTGAGAATCTTCCAAATATAACCAAAAACTAAATATGTTTATTATAAAAGTACCCCTGTAATATATTTTCACCTCATCAGTTTGGCGACCACAATGGGAGTAAGGACACCCGGATTGCGACAAACTAAAGTTTCCAAAGATTTAAGACGATAATTTAATAATGGTTGAAGAAATGCATGTTGATCAACTTCCACTGAATGAAGATGATTAGGTCGGAGAAGCTCAGATAAGGGCTCTATCCGAAAACGATGAAAAATAAGAAATAACTCAACTAAGAAATGATCTTGCTGAGTTATGAAAAGAACCGAAGCAATAAAAATGCATCGTCAAGATGAAAGAGACCTAGTGGATCCAAAAGATAATCCGGTCGGATATCCAAAGCAAGTCTTGACAGATCATTCCCTTAAAAACCATCAACATTCAAGGAAAGAGCCACATGACGAAAAATATTCTAGCTCTTTAGAATCCGGTACAAATTCGTTTTCGTTCTCCACTAGCAATTATTTTTATCAACAAAAGAAAAGAGATAAACACCGGGATAAACATCGGGGAAAGAAAATTGCTACTAGAGACAACACATTGAACGATCAGGAAATGTCAGTGAAAAATCTTAAGAAAGGAAAGAGGTTGGATTATAAAGCAAAGGCGAGAGGTTAGGCTGATCACAATATAGATCAAGTGTTGAATGACTCGTTTGTTGTCCGATCCGAACCATGTATTTTTGCGGATTATAATGAAATACATTAGTTTAGCCAAGGACATAACTGGAGGCAATCACCGCTCTCGGCAAAAATTCTATCAGGAAACCTCCCACGACGTCTAAACGTGTCCAAACTAGAAAAATATGATGGGAGTAAAGACCCGAATTATCATCTGGAATAATTTTAAAAATTTATGATAAGATTCGATAATGATGACAAAGACTTGTGTCGGGCTTTTTCTCAAACATTTAAAGACAATGCTTTGAAATGATACAACAGACTTCGAGAGGGATCAATTAAGAATTTTATATGTTATGGATGGCCTTCCGACGATAGTTCATAGGGAGTAATAAGTTAAGAGAAAATAGTGATATCATAATCCATTGTCACCAGATGGCATCAGAAACCTTGAAACAATATGTTAGTCGGTTCTTAAATACTAAGAATTGTCTAGCTGATTGCTATGAGCAGGTGATCATAGCCTCCCTCAGACAAGGGTTATTGGCACGAGAGTTGGTTGACACAGTTATAATGAAAAGGGTAGAAACGTGGGGGGCTTATTGAATCAAGTTGGGAAAGAAATAACCGTAGAAGAAACCAAGCTACTAAGACAACCTCGACAGATTAAACCCCCTATAGGTGTTACGCATCAACAAGCTATTAGTCAGTCGTGTGTTTCTTCTAATTCTCGACCTGGGGAATCAGGTCAAGGATCGGGATGATCTAGATCGAACCAAACCTAGCAGTCTAGGCCAAGGAGGAACCAGTGGGTTCAGCCTAGTTACTTTGTAGAGTTAATTGAAAACATGGGCATAATATATGATAAAACTAAAGATCACATACAATTTCGAAGCCCTTTACCTATCCGAAACCCAAGGGAGAAACGAAATACCCGTTTTTGTAAGTACCATGAAGACACGGGTCATGATACAAAAGATTGTATAGCTCTTCTAGAAGCAACTAAGCCTTGGAGGACTCAGTTTCTTTTTCTCAGCGTTTCTTGGGAAAACGGTAGCAAGATTACTTCTAAAAGAAATCTGAGCGTACTCACAAGATATTGGAAAAGCTCACGTAAGTGTTTAAGGATTTCTTTTATTTCCATATTTTGATGTTATTATTTCTTACCCTGGATTTGTTTTATCATAGTGTTCTCAAATCCCTTTGCACAATATTTGGAATATGGAAAAACAACTTTTAAAAATATGAATCAATATGCCAATGAGAAATGGTCAACCGAGTTTCACAACTGATTTACTATGTGAAACTTGGTGATAGCTCATCGATGGAGAACAAATCTGATCTATGTACTTTCATGGAAACAGTTTACCACTCCACCCAATCCTCCGAAATATTCAGAAGGACTGAGGCGGTTGATGTTACAATTTATCTACCAGCTAGAAACAGGACTCCTAGCCACCATGACAAAAACAATAATAATAATAATAATGGTTTGTCTCAAGTTGTTCCCAAACTAGGGAGTAAGGGGCCACCTAATCAAATAGACGCATCTTTGTTGGAAGTTGTTGCAGTCAATGTTAGAGAGACTGAAATGCCATCATACTCTCTGACTGTTAAGAAGAAAAGGACAAATAAGAAGTAATAAGGGCAGTGACAAGAGATAAATGAAGAAGAAGAAAAGTTTAGTCGGTTCAGTGATCATTCTTCGACCTGAAGTCCTCTCTTCAATCACTCCCATCGAGGTTCCTCCTCGAACATATGTATCTACCTATCCTCCTTCCATTCTACTTCCGACAGCTGATAGGAAAACGTTTGAAGATGGTGACCAAATAGATGACTTGGGGAACTTTAATTTTAAATACTTCAAAAAATCTTTCCCAGAATCCACCAGCCACGTGAATGTTGTGATATACGATGGGGTCTCCTTTAAAGTGTCTAAGGAGAATGAAGAATTAGAATATGCTGTTTTGGGCTACGTAAGGCCAATTATTGATTTAAAGAGGCAAGTGAGGAAGCAGATCAAGGACATCGATTCTCTTCTAGATAAAAATCAAAGGTTAAAGAATTATGTTGAGGCACATTAAGTTAAGGCTGAAAGTCCAAGTAAGGAAATGAAAACCATCAATGAGGAGGTGGTTTAAACAAATCATATCTTAATAACTACAATCTAACCACAAAGATTTGCAGTCATCTAGCCCCAAGGAAATTACTTCCTTACAACTGAGGACAAGTTTACAATTCAACACTTTCCCGATGAGAAAAAAAATCTTGAAGACCTCTTTAAACAGAAAGAAGATGAAATCACTTCTCTCAAGGCAACGGCTGCTCAAGAGGTAGCTGATGTTGAGGATACATATGCTGACAAAGTGTTGGAGTCTATGCAAGAGAAGGATGAATCGATTAAATCGAATATGGTAATTTTATTTCATAAGTTCCATAAACTATCTCTTAGGGATCTATGGAGACAAGTGTCAACTGATCTGATTCCTTATCATAGCCTCGATTTAGGTGAAAAGTTTAATATTTTTGATGATTTGGAAGAATATGACTCTGATGAAGAGGATTTTGATGGCGAGAATCCACAAGAGAAAGAAGAAAGAAAGACCGATGAGAACAAACCTTAAGGTCAATATGTTTTGATATGTATATGTTTTTAAGTAAGTCTTTGAAGTGAAGTCATTGATACACACATGTAATTTGTTGTGTTAAGATCAGATAAGTTTGTGAAAGTACTTGGTTTTTCCATAGGCATTTTTTAACTCACCTTCAAATTTTATTTAACCTTTGGATCGCTCAATACACTTTATGTTATCTTTATTCTTATTAACTCACTTTTTAAATATATTCTTACTTCCATTCATATCCTACCCTAATTAAGTATGCTTTATTCAAGGATGACCAAAACTTGGAATAACTGAGCCACTCAAAGGTAATCCATTTGAAGGCAATCAAAATTTAGTCCAACCAGGCCATTCGAAGGTAATCCATTCGAAGGCAATATAATTTAATCCAACTAAGCCATTCGAAGTTAATCCATTCAAAGGCAATACAATTTAATCAAACTAAGACATTCAAAGGTAATCTATTCAAAGGAAATAAAATTTAGTCCAACCATGCCATTTGAAGATATTCCATTCGAAGGAAATAAAATTTAATCTAACCAAGCCATTCAAAGGTAATCCCTTCTTAGGAAATAAAATTTAATCCAACTAATCCATTCGAAGGAAATAAAATTGAATCCAATCAAGCCATTCGGAGGCAATAAAATTTAATCCAACCAAGCCATTCGAAGGTAATCCATTTGAAGACAATACAATTTAATCCAACGAAGCCATTCGAAGGTAATCTATTCGAAGGCAAGAAAACATTATAGCAAAAACGTCTATTATAGGTAAAAGATGATAGATTAATTGTGGTTCAGAGACCTCATTAAAATCTCATCGCCCCACCAGTGTAGGAAACAGTATCCTTAATATTTACATTGAACTGAAACAAAGTAAATATTTACAAGATAAACCTATTCTAAATATACCCTTACGTGCTCAACATTCCATGGGTACTTCAAAATATTACCTTTTCGGTCCACGAGCTTGTATGCTCCTTGCTTGATCCTTTCACACATAGTGTACAGTCCTTCCCAGTTCAAAGCCAGTTTTCCGAAGTTTCTTAATTTAGTATGTAAAAATAATTTTCTTAAAAATTTATGTCCCACTTGAAAGTATCTTCTTTTAAATTTGGATGCATACCTACTTCTCATCATACCCTGGTATTGAATAGTTCTCAAATTAGTTTTAATTTTTCTTTCCTCGATCAACTAAGCCCTTATTGCAACCTCATTATTCTCTTCGAAATAATCTTGAACTCTGAAATAAGGAAGAGTAGCTTCTATTAGTGTGATTGCATCCATTCCATAAACTAAATAAAATGGAGATTTTTTAGTAGCTGTGTGAGGAGTAGTTCACTAGGCTCATAGTACTTCTAGTAGATAATTTGGCCATCTCCTGACCACTCCTCCAAGTTCTTCTTCATGCCCATTAAAACTGTTCGATATACTACCTCAACTTATACATTGTCTTGAGGATGAAAGGTGAGGAGAAACAATGATGAATTCCTCTCGATGCAAAAATTACTTTCACGTATTTGGTGATACGTCTAGGAATGCCAAACCTGCCGCATATGTTAGAAATAATAAATTTTAGAACTGCTTTGGAAGTTATCCCTCATAGTCGTGCATCTTCCACCCAATTGAAAAAATAATCGATTTCCATAATGATCGTACGACCCCAAAACCATTGGAAGTGGTCCAACTAAATTAAGTCCCCATCTATTACAAGGTACCATTTCGGACACAAACTCTATGGGTACTGCCGGTATATAGATCGTATTTCCATAATTTTGACAAGTATCACATCTTTTAACCAAGTCTTTATCGTCTGCTACAATAGAAGGCTAATAATATCCTGTTAATAAAACCCTTCTAGTTAAAGCCTTGTAACCACATTGCGCCCATCCTTACTCATCGTGTAACTCTGATAGAACAGTTCGGGATTTGTCGAATCTGAGGCAACGCAATAAAGGTCTACTGAATGATTTTTTATAAAGAGCCCCTCTTAAAACCAGAATCTTACTTTGAATTTTAGTTTTATGGCGGAAGCTTATCCTCCAGAAAAACTCTGTTACTAATAAACTCTTGGATGTTCTACCTCCAATCTGGAGAGGCTATGACAGATCTCTAACAAGTTTCTTCCACATCAACTTCCATTTCAAGAATTGTGACTATCAAAGGAAATTATTGTACCAAGATCCAAGGGTATGCTTCAGAGTAGGAAGAGTGGCTAGAGAATGAATCGTTGCATTTTATGATCTTGGCATATGTCCATACTTAACATGTTTAAACTGGTTGAGACTTCTTTTAACACCTTTAAGTATTTCACCAAATGATCATTTTTGGTTTCAGATTGTCCCTGTTCTTGATGAACGACTAACTATGAATCACTCAACAATTGGATTCTTTTGACACCACATATCTGAGCCAATCTCAACCCTTTTATTAATATCTCATATACAGATTCATTATTGGTTTCTCTAAAACTAAATCGTATTGGTTGGTACACTGAATCCTTGAATGGGGAAATTAGGCAAATCCCAACACCACGTCTTATTTTACTAGATTCATCATCAGTTCGAACCATCTGTTCCTTCTCAAGCTTACTAGTTTGAAACGCTACCAGAAACTCTACCAGCTTGAGCTTTGATTGCAGTTCGAGGTGAAAAGTTAATATCATAATCCCCGATCTCAATTGACCACTTAGTCATTCGATCCAATATATCTGATTTTTGTAACACATTCTTCATGGGAAAAGAGGTTTGAACTGTGATGGAGTACGCTTGAAAATACAGCCTCGTTTTTATGGCTGATATTACCAATGCCAAAGCTAGTTTTTCTAATTTCAAGTATCTTTTATCAGCTTCCAACAAGCTCTTGCTAAGATAATAAACATCGAGATGATAGTTATCAACTTCTCGTACCATTACTACACTCACAGCATAGTCCGACACTACTAGGTAGATATAGAGTCTTTCTCAAACAACAGGTTTAAATGAAATTTTAGGTGAAGATAGATGTTTCTTAATTTCAAGGAATTGTTTTTCACAATCTAAGAACCATTTGAAGTCTTTTGCATTTCTCAAGACTTGGAAAAACTGGGCACACTTATCTAATGACCTCAAAATAAACCTGTTTAATGTTGTTAACCTCCTAGTCAATATTTGAACTTCTTTACTAGTCCGAGGTGGATCCAGGATTTACTTTCAGGTTGATGGCTTCCAGGTTAGAAAATTTTTATTGGAGGACGGAGATGATCCTCCTCTGTGGGGCTTTTAACTATCATATCATCAATATAAACTTCTACATTTTTTTCTAATTTAGTTGGCAAATGATTTATTAACCAATCGTTGATAAGTATTTCCATCATTCTTCAACCCAAAAGGAATTACTTTGTAACAATGAAGCCCCCTACTAGTGATCAAAATAATGTGATCTTGATCGTTCAAAGCCATCTGTATCTATTTATACCAGGAAAAACATCCATGAAGGATAATAACTTATTCCCGAATCTGGAATCTACCAGTTGATCTATCTGGGCACTGGAAAAGGATCCATGGGACAAGCTCTGTTAAGATCTCTAAAATCAATACACATACGTTTTCCATTTTTCTTCTTAACAATGATCGGATTGGCAGTCCAAAGAGGATACTGGGATTCTTTAATGTGCCCCACCTTGGTTAACCGATCCACTTCTTGTACTATCGTCCCTGATTTTTATTTGTAGAAAGCTTTTCTTCTTTGTACCACCAGACCCGCATTGGATCTTACAAATAGTTTGTGATTGATAACACTTGATGGTACTCCAGTTACATCCTTAGTGCACCAAGAAAACACATGTAAATTCTTAGATAAAAGGAACAAAACAATTCATTCAATTATAATGGTAATTTGGATCCGACCGTGATGTTTTTCCCTTTCGCTAGATGATGATTTTTAACCTCTTCTATTGGGATAACTACACTAGGAGCCTCATTTAGATCATCTATCTTATTCGATTCCGCAGAAGGCTCTACTACTTCCAATGATTTTGGAGTGAGATCAGTGACATAACATTCCCTTGCCACCTTTTTGCTGCTTTGGACCACCCATACTTGGCCTCCAACAATATATTTCAAACATTGGTTAACATTTGATGCTACTGTATGTTAACTATATAACCAATATCTACCAAATATCGCATTATAATACATTTGACAATCAACTACTACAAATAAAATCCTTACCATTTTCTTGAATGGCCCTTTTCCTAACAAGGCCTCACCTTCAAATTCCCCAATTACCTCAGCAGAGTTGCCTGTAAACCCCACTATGGTTCTATTTAAAAGTCGATTTTTGTATTTGTTTATAGGCATATAATAAATAAAATATTTTTTGAACTGCATGTGTTAATCAAGATTCTTCGTATTTTGTTGCCTTTAATAGATGCTCCTATCACCCCAACATATTTTTGAGGGCCATCAATTTCCCTCAAGTCATCCTCGTCAAACACAATGAAAGGATCAAGGTTTTGATGGAGGTGTGTAGACATTTTCCCTTCTAACTGAGTCATTAAATTGTTCACATATCTTTTCCTGGAGCAGCTTGATGGCGCAGCTACAGTATCTTCCCCAAAATAGTTAAAGATTCAAAGTAGGGTCATATATCAAATACTTTAGCCATTTTTTTCTGTTATCACACCAACTTGATTTTGATATGGTTCAAGGTCTAAGTACTCTGAATCCACATCGAATTGTTCCACAATTACCATCTCATTTTCTTGTTTAGATGTTTCTATACTTTATATTGGAATATTTGGTGACGTAACCTGGGCTGTACTTGCGTTAGGCTGAGCATGTGTATTAGTTTTCCTGATACCTCTTTGTTTTTTAACAAAAGCAGATAATTTCCCACTTTGAATCAACATTCGCACCTCTTGCTTCAAAGCAATCAATCTTTGGTATCATGACCCACATCATCGTGGTAGCTACAAAAACGTATGTTTTGATTTTCTATGGGGGATTGAATTAGAGTTGGCCTTTGCAAATCCAAAACATTCTTGGTTCTATCGTAAATTTTGGCTACATTTCTAACTAATTATGTAACATATTCAGGTTGAACCCACTGATTGTCTTGTGGTCTAGTCTATTGACCTTGATTCGACTGACTCTGTCTAGGTTGATGCGAACTTTTTTCGGATTCCTTAGGATACTAATTAATCGTAGCTTGCTACTGAGTACTTGCTTGTGGGATAGAAGTTGTGGGAATAGATTTATTTCGACGTGGTAATCTGGACCTCTTGGTTTCCTCCACTGTGATACTCCCCAAGTCTTCATTTTCTTCCGAGTAACTGAATCAGCCAAATCTTTTGGCATTAAGCCTTGTCTTAGAGAAGCGATAGCTACTTGCTCAAACAAATCAGCCACTCCATCCTTTGTATTCACAAAATGGCTGATGTAATCCTTTAAGACTCATTTCGTTCTTGTGCGCAATGAATTATAGTGTCACCATTTCTTTTGAGCTCTTTACTTTCTACAAACTGCATTTGGAACGTCATCCTAAACATGTCAAAGTTTTTTATGGATACTTATGGCAATCTGTTATACCATTTCATGACATTTCTTTTGAAATTATAAGAAAAGCCTCTACACAATAGCTTATCATCGTCATTAAAACTCATCATAAAACTTTTAAATTGTTCGAGATAATTATCAGTATCTTGACTTCCATCATATTTCTCCATTTTTTAGCTATCAAAACACCTCGGTAGATGTCCAGAAAGCATTTTTAAGACAAAGGTGACTGCCTCCAATTATGCCCTTGGCCAAACATATGGTCTTCATCGGGAGCGGTAAATATAATTGGTTCGGACTGGACAATGAACTTATCACTTAGTAGATGATTAATGTTGTGGTGTGCCGACCCTTTCACTTTAGCCTGATAACGTTTATTTTTCCCTTTGCCCTTCTATCAATTTTCTTCCCCTTTAAATCCCCTTTAGTTAATCTTTTCTTAGAATGATTTTTAGTTAATCTTTTTTTTCTTCTTTTTACTGTCGTGATCACTACTTGATGAGAAATAAAATATATCAGAAGCTAATTTTGTGGTAGATCTTCTAACAGAATCTGATATGTTCGACAATTGTTTAGCGCGATGTTCTTTTTCGTTTCTTTACGATCTTTTAAGGACTGATCAGTTTCATCTGGTTTGTGGTTGTTATCTGGCTCCGCGTAACTGGGACATCCTAATGCACTCTTCCTGTTTAGCTCTTTTTTATCCTGCCTTTGGGATTTTAAAGCTTCGATCTTTACCCACAACTGATCACGCTCTTCTTGTATGAAACGTTTTCCCTCTGCATTGTGATTTTACATGAGACATGTTGACGTTCTTATTTTCACCTATTATCCCCTCATGCTCAAGAGTGGTATCAATTTTCATATTGGGACCCATACCTCAAAGAAATCCGAAGCACAACGGGTTTTGTATATTGCTATTCGGGCACCTCACACTCCCATTATGGTTGCGAATTTGATGATGATAAACCCTGATCAATGGGTATTTTTGGTAAATATTTGGACTAGGTATTAAATTTTGGTAAGAGTAGATAGATAATTGAAGTGCTAGTATTTAATATTTAGAGAAAGAGTGTCCCAACCCATTAAATGTTATTTTTTACTGATTTATTAGGATTGCAAAGACCCATGGGCCAGGCGGGTCGGTTCATACATTCAGGTCAGTTTGGTAGGTTTTGAAGCCCAAGATTAAGTGAAATAGGCATTCAACTTACTATACTAGATACATAGCTTATTCAGCATTGTTCTTATTATAAGTCTAAACTGTCCTCTAAGAGAAATTCGAACCACTTACTCTTTGGTCCTTCAACATAATCTTACCCTATCATAGTTTTCCTAGGTACCCGTTATCTTAGAAAACCCTTCCACCTACTTGGGCCTTCGTATCCATTATAAGCCCATGCTTTCTCTATAAATACTTGACTTCGTTCATAATTCAAAAGTTACTTGTATTTGTTAATTTTAGAGAGATAAAGAGAACTTTTCTTTAGGAAGAGAAAGAGATTGCTTCACTAAACACTTCCTTTGACCTTTCATGCCTAAGGAATCCGAGGGGCTTGAAAGATTAAAAATTTAAGAGTGGTTCAACATTTGGAGGAAAGCTGAAGACACAAAGGCTGCCGATATAAAAGATGAACCCATGCCCTTGCAAATTCTTCAAACAATATATAACGGCCAGTGGCCTCCTATAAAGAAGCATTCTGAAGCAGTAGGAACTTTAAATAATAACATTCCATCAAATCTCATATTGCTCAGCCCCCTTTTAAACTTGTCTCAGGTGCGACAAGAGTGACCCTGGTATTTCTAAAGAACCAAGCAAGACTTCTCTATTTCTTCCAATGGGCGATAAACATCAAGTTACTGATAAAGCTAAAGGCGACCGCTTAAAGAGGAAGAAATCTCTGGGGCCGCTGGCTAAACAATCCGCCAAGATAAAACTTGTATCCACTGTTCCTACTCCCAGAACATGCCACAAGATACTCCCCAAACGACTCTTAAGGTTACTCCTCAGAAAAATTCATCAAAAATTGTTCGAATAGAAAATATTGTTGGTCTACTCCTTATATCCATTCCAGAAGTGCAAGAAAATTATTTGATTAACGAGTCGAATGATAACAAAAAAGAAGAAGGTATAATTCAAGTTGAAACTCAACCAATCCGAGCTGTCCCCGCGTTAATTCCTCCCGTCGGAATTTCCAGACCAACTCAAGAATATTCTACTCTTAAAGTTAGGACAAATTACCATGTCCACCAAGGAGAAGTACCCACGAAGAAGAAAAAGAAAAGGTCATATTAAACTACCCTCGAACCTTGAGGTCATCTTGGGAACAAATCTCCATGAGGTCGAAGCCAGATATCTACTAGCGCTGCATAAGATAAAGTATAATTATTTCCACCCATTTGAGTAAGTTAAATTCAGGGACCGATGGGGGATTCCCGATTCCATCAAAATTCGGTTTCCTAAGGTTGGGGAAACACCTTTGTATGTTTTAGATCATGAATTGATCGTCTACACGAAGATCTTGAACTGGGGTCTTCGACTCCCTCTGGAACCTGGTCTAGTAAAGTAATTTGATCTGGTAAAGCTATGTCCGACCCAAGCCAACCCCAACATGTGGTTCACACTAATGTCTTGCATTATGGCTTCTCGGATTACCCATATTAGATTTTCCATAAAGTAGTTTGTTGGATTGACAACTCTCATTTTCCCTTCTACTCGTTGACTCTTCGGAGAAAATACCAGATATTAAATGATCTCTTGAGGCTGACAAGAAGTGGAAACAAAGATTAATCCTCGTCTCCGAATTATGGGAGACAGGGTTTGAGAACTCTACTGAGATGCCTCATCGGCTTACGTTGAAGTGGAATATTTGAGTTACTTGTTTCTATTTCTGCTCTATCTTTACATAATTAATTTATATGCTCTACTAAAGTTTTTTTCTTTGGTATCAGCAACGAAAGGGATCTCTAAACCTTTCGAGGACCATGTTGAATTAGTTAGTCGAATTTTTGCACATTTGAGCTACTGGGCCAGCAGTATTTGGTCCCATAAGTTCCATAGATGTTTTACTCCATCGAATTTAGCTAAGAGTCAATATGGAGGTTTTATCCGACTACAACAAAATTTATAGAAGAGCTTATGACGCCTCCCACAGAGAATGTCGTACTTAAGTGACTGAAATTCTTAGACAACCTTGTCTTTCTCCCCACAAGGGCTAGGGGTCTCAGTCACCCGGACCTGAAGTTGTGGTTGAAGTGAGACCACCTGGAAAATATGGTGTTGTAAGGCCATCGAAGAATACACTACCAAAGATAAAGACAAGAAGAATATTATTGATGTAGAAGAGGAGGATAATACGGCAACTTCGAGCTTGCCATCTATTAAAAAACGTAGTCATTATTGATTCAGACTCTGTTGTAGAATCTGTTTCTCAAAGGAGGCAGGCCACTGGTCAAGGGATCCAAAACAAAATTCTTGGGAATGTGGAAAATGTTTCTCATGCCTCAACTTATATTAATGTTTATGAAAACGGCTTCGTAGTGAACAAGCTTAATATATTGCTTCATGTTGCTGCTATTGTTGAGAGAAAAGAAAATTTGAAGAATCATTATAAATAAGAAGTTATCCAAAAGAGGAACAATGGGAAGAAGTTGGAGGGAGAAGTTGCTATTGAGAATAAGATTGCCAATGAACATTTGACTAAAATTGAAATATTACAAGCTCAATTGAAGAAAGACAAGGAGGAATACGACGATGAACGAGAGTGATTCGTCACTAAAGACATCAAACAGAATACCCTTATCGATGGCCTATTTGATTCTTGTGCTCAAACCAAAAAATACTTTAAGAATGTTGTCCAAGAGATTGAAAGACTTACTGCTGTGAAGCAACCTCTAAAAGATGACACTGAGAAGTACACAAGTATTTATCTTGAGGAGTATCTTATTGATTGTGTCTCCAGTTTGGATAGGAGGGATGCGCAGATCAAATATTCTTTAGTAGTAAAAATTCATGAATACTTTCCCAACTTAAAGCTGGGAATTATTTGGGAACATGTCAAAGAAAAGCATCGTTCGGAAGGGGTTTCCCTAGTAGATGAAGAATCATCCAGTGATTCAGAAGATTCAAATAGTTCCTCCTCCACTAGCAGTTCATCAGAAAGTAATGAAGAAAATACCTCCTTGGAATAAGATTGGGGTGTATTACTTAGTTTTTATTTTCAATGTTTTTGTTTAATCCTTATGACCCAATTATGTTGTAGGCGTGTTTTTCTACTATGAAAGTTCTTAATAGAAGTGTTCTTCGGTTATATGTTCTCCACTAAGCTTTTGCACATAAAGAATGTTATTAACTATTAACTTTCATAACAAAAGACCTCCAAATTTGTCCACCAAACGTTTTATGACAAAACATTACTATGTCTTATTATGCCTTAAAAATTGTTGAAAGACCCTTTCGGTCCAAAAAGATAAAACTTATTGACCAACATTCATTGGAAGATCCTTTCGATCTAAGAAGATAAGTAATTGTTGACCAACATTTGGACGACCCTTCCGGTCCAAAAATATAAAAATTATTGACCAACATTCGTTCAAAGACCCTTCCGGTCCAAGAAGATAAAAATTGATGACGAACATTCGCTGGAAGACCCTTTCGGTCTAAGAAGATAAAAATTGTTAACCAACATTAGTTGGAAGACCCTTCCAGTCCAAGAAAATAAAAATTGTGCAAGTTGTTTTAAGATATTAAAAAAATATTATATATGAGTCGTCTATGAGGGCACCTCATTAAGACCTTCCTGCGCCACTAGGGTTGGAAAAAGTACGCCACCGATACTTACACAAATTTTCAAAAATATATACAAACTTATATATTCATTCCAAATATAATTTGAGGTGCTCAATATTCTATGGGTGATGAATATATTTTCCTTCTTAATCTTTGAGTCGATATATCCCCGGATTTACCTTCTTAGTTACCGTATACATACCCTCCCAATTACACCTAGCTTCCCAAGCCGTTTTTATTTTGTATGAAGAAATACTTCCTCAACACTTTGTCTCTTACTTTAAATTCATATCGTCTAGCTTAGGAAGTGTACCGACTTCTCATCAAGGTTTGATAGTGCAAAGAATTCAATTGTGCTATTCTTTTCATTTTTATATCAAATCGAACTTTGTACGCTTTCCTTTATTGTTTGCTTCTTCAGAGTACTTTATGATTCGATATGAAGGGAAGATTACTTCGGATGGAACAACAACACCCATCCCATAGACTAACGCAAACGGTGATTCTTGAGTGGCTGGTCGAGGAGTATTTTTGTATGCCCATAAAACTTCTTGTAAATAATCTGTTCATTTCCCAGCCTTGCCTTCATTATTATTTCTCAGTCATCGATAGTTTTTCAATTAGAAACCTTGACTTGGCGTTTTCTTGTGGATGGAAAGGTACCGAGAAGCATATTTGTATTCCTTTAGTAGAGGAAAAATCCTTTATCTCCTTGTTGTTAAATTGTGGCCCATTATTCATCGTCATTTTCCTTAGAACCCTAAAATGAATACAAATATTAGATACAATGAACCTGATCACGCTATTAGATTTTGTTCCTGGTAATAATTCAGCTTCCACTCATTTAGAGAAATAGTCTACCATAATAACTATTTTCTGTTATCCCTCTAATGCCATCAGTAATGGTCCGGCTAGATCAATGCCCAATCAGTCGAAAAGTAATGACTCAAATATTAATTCAAGAGGCACTCTTGGTACATGAATTGCATTAGAAAATATCTGGCAAGTAATATATTTTTGAACAAACTCTTTGGCATCCGAGGCGATTGTAGGCTAGTAATACCCTGCCAGAAGTCCTCTCCATATTAAAGTTTTATACCCACAATGTGTGTATCTCTCCCCATCATTGAATTCTGAAATATATCTTCTGTGATTCATTTTCTCCGAGGCATCAAAGTAAAGGTATGTTGAAAGACGTTTTGTATAAGATATCTTCAAGGACCGTATAGCCATATGCATTTAATCTTATTCTTTTGGCCATTACTTCGTCAACGCGTAAAACATCATTGATAAAAAATTATTTCATTTCTTTCCTCCAATCTTTTGCTGTGTTTGTAGAAATTTGAAAGGCTTTGACTCACCCTTCTACCAACTCAGATCCTTAGCTATTGAAGAATTTTATTGTACATGCTGTAGCCAAATCAGATCCCTTAGATAGTGCCGGATTTTCCTATACAAACTCAGATCTCTTAGCTACTGAACCTCATCGTAATACGTAGTAGTTGCCAAAGAATCAGGCACAAAATTTCCATCCCTATGAACATATATGTATCTGATTCTTTTGAAGACTAATGTTAAATCCTTTAGAGCCCTTAAATATTTCACTAAATGATCTTGTCTTGCCTCTCATGTATAAGAATTTGCAAGTCACTTATCAACCTAATTTTTTAGCCCAAAGATTTGGCCAAGTCTCTATCTTGCCAAAGCGGCTTCATTATTCGATGCTTTAAATCTGAAGCAGATAACTTGATACATGAAAATTCCCTCTAGAAAAATCAACTACACCCCTGCCCCACATACTGATGCACTTGAACACCCATCTGTTTGCACTATCCACTGTGACTCAAAAGTTTCTTCATCAACCTTAATATCTGACGGTTCGGAATGAAATTCGACAAGGAAATCTACGATTATAGTCCTAGGTTAAAATTCAATATCAAAATCTAATAATTCAACCGTCATGTGGACATTCTTCCTAATATATCAGGCTTTTGTAACACAAATTTCAATAGAAAAGATGTTCATACGATAATAGAATGAGCCTGAAAATAAGGACTCATTCTCCGAACAACAATTATTAGTGCAAGAGCCAACTTTTCTAACTCTAAATACCGTTTCTTAGCATCCAAAATACTTTTACTAACGTAATACACTGGTCTTGGGAAATTACCTTCCTCTCAAATCAAAACAGCACTCACAACATAATCTGACACCACTGCATAGACATATAATCTTTCCCCCGGATTTGGCTTTATCAAAAATTTTGGTAAAGAAAGATATTCTTTAATTAGATAAAACACTTTTGAAAATTCTTGGGTTCAATTAAGACAATATGCTTGTCTCAACACTTGGAAAAAGAGCATAATTGTCTGATGAGCAATATATGAATCTATTTAAGGCTGCCAATCTCCATGTCAAAATTTGTAATTTTTTAATCGTTCGAGGTGGTGCCATAGTGCTCAAAGAATTTAACTGTTCATGATCAGCCTCTATCCCCTCCTCACTACTTATGTACCCAAGAAACTTTCCATATCGTACTCCAAATCTACATTATTCTGGAGAATTTCAAATTAATCTTTGTCAAATTAACGAAAGTTTCTTCTAGATCTTCCAAGTGTTCCTCATCCTTTGTATTTTTCACTAATATATCATCGATATATACTTCAATATTTTTCCCAATCTGAGTCTCAAAATCTTTGTTTACTAAGCGTTGATAAGTTACCCCAATATTTTTCAACCAAATGGCATAACCTTATAGCAATGTAAACCTTTTCCGGTGATGAATGTGGTGCTTTCCTGATCCTTTGGATCCATTTCGATTTGACTGTAGCCATTATATGCATTCATAAATGAGACTAGTCGGTTCCCCGAAGTAGAATCGACTAGCTGATCTATCGGTGGAACCAAGAAGGGATCTTTTGGACAATATCTATTTAGATCAGTGAAATCCACACAAATTCGTCATTTACCATTCTTCTTTTTCACCAAAACCGGATTAACAGTCTATAAAAGATTTTGTGACTCCCGTATGTATCCAACCTTGGTTAAACGATCCAACTCAGCCACGATAACCTCAGACTTTTCTTGGGAAAAAATATCCTCTTTTGGATGATCGGACGCACATTACTCTGAAGTGCTAACTTATGACAAATGATATTCGCGGGAACCCCCATTATATATTCCATCTACCATGCAAGAAAATGTAACTTTATTGATAAGAACTGGATTAAATTCTCTCTCACCTCCGGAGATAGATTTGTGCTAACTTTTAAACTTTTGACTTAAGATAAAAACATGATCCTTAAAACTTTCATCTGGGATTATAAACCTAAGAGGTCTCTCTCAGATCATCTATGGGATCAGACCCCAAGGAATGCCCCACTAATTTTTATGCTTTATTTAACTCACTCCCCTTAATTTTCTTTGGGGCCATAGTCGTTCAATAACATTCTCTTGCCATATTTTGACTGCTTCTAATTGTTCCAACATTGTTCTCACGACATATTTCAAGCATTTGTGAACGGTTGATGCCACAACATGCATTCTAGATAGCTATGACATTCTAAAAATTTCATTGTAAGACATTGGAGCTTCTAACGCGATAAACAAAACCGTAACTAGCTTTTTAAATGGTCTCAGACCTAGTTCCACTCTTCATTCAAATTCTCCTACCACTTCATTCGTTACCCCGGTAAACTCCACAATCGTCAATTCTGAACGAATATTTGTGGGTGGATTTGATATCTTGTTATAAGTAGTCATGGGAATAATATTGGCTGAACTATCAATATCAATAAAAAAATCTCCGTATCTCATCCTCGACACTTTATGCTACAATAACTATTGCATTTTTATGTGGACCAGCCATATCCCTCATGTCATCATCTTCAAAACAAAGTATTGGAGATAGATTTATGTACAACTATGGTGAAGAACCTGCCTCTAATTGAGTTGCTAAGCTGATAATGTGTCTCTTTCGAGAATAATTCGATGTCTTTGCAACAGCATCCCGTCAAAAAATTGTTAGTGATTCATAGAAATCACATAATCCACTAACATTTCCTTTTATAACCTGGTGAGGATAATAATCACCTGGGGGTAGACTAGTAATTTTAATTGGTGTTTTAAGGTGGTGTATGGGTGTTGAACGGTGGTGTGTGGGTGTTAAGTGGTTTAGAGTATGGAGTAAAGAGATAATTAAGCAGCTTGGTAGCAGTTAATTCTCATTACCCTTAGTTAATGCAGGTGGTTGGGTATTTATAGTGTGATGTTTGGGCCCTTATGGGCTTTCGGGTCATGTTTAATGGACCCGAGTCATGTTCAAAGACCCATGAGCTCTAAGTAGGAGAGCAAGTAGCTTAGTCAAGAAGTGTTTAGGTTTTTTAGTACTTTTGTCATAGTTCGAACAGTCCTATGGTCATAGTGTTCGAAGTGATATGTCCGGTCCATGTGATCTGTCCGATCTGTCCGGTCTGGAGGCTTTGGACCGATCTGTCCTTGTCCGGGGAGCATGCTGAATTCAGACTCATCATAACCGATTCTTTCACCATATGGACGTTGTTCCTGTATGGTTTCAGATCTAACTACTCCGTGGAAATATCAAATGCATCAATAGGTTCTTCGTCAATAGGTTATGAAATCAGTAGAGTGTTTTCTTTCTTTGGAGCGGCAAGAGAATTCTTCTTCATAAATGATGTTAGGACGGATGGTCGGTAAAATGTGATGGTTGGATCCATTTGTTGGATATAGGACGGGTATATTATTGTGTATTCACAACCTGTGTATTAAACTTTGTCTTTGAAGGTACTTCATTTGTTGTTTGAGTTGGTGTACGAGCTCGGACAATAGTTGTTGAATGCAAGTTGTTATGTGCTAGCCATCGAATTTTAATGGAATTGACTTTGCTCAAACTGTGCCAAATAATCCATTTTCGTAGCCTGTGTTTCCTCCACCAAAACTGTTTTCTCTACTTAATACTACAGGGCCCAAATTTTATAGCTTGCCTTTCTGCAGCGTTATCTTTCATTATTTCGGGGAGGAGTCCCATTTGGAATGCCGCTAACGCCACTATACCGTCACAACTTTCCATGTAAATTGGATTTGATAAAAATATTTATAAAATCCTCAAGACTCTCTCTTATTTTCTGCCTATAGTAGATAATCGTGTCACCATTAACATGAAATGTTTTGCTTCTAATGAAATGCTAACGAAACATATTCCAGAACATATCAACTATTTTCATACAACTCTCAAGAAAACGACTGTACCACTTTGAAGTTGCGTTCATAAATGTTTAGGAGAAGGTTATACATAAGAATTTGTCATCATCATTATCATCATCTTAGTTGATCGTAAAATTCTTGAATTGTAAATTGATCGCTCACATGTTGTTCGAAATTATGGCTTCCAGCAGATATCTACATATGTACAATGGATTGTTCTTGTATGACTATACTTGGTGATGTTTATTTTCGTTTGAGGGTAATTTTGTCCAGAGTTTTGTGGTATTTTGAAGGTATTTAATGTTTGGATAGAGTGTAGAGGGAGAATTGAGCTGCCTGGTTGTATTTAATTTTCATTACCCTCATTTAATGTACGTGGTTGGGTATTTATACCCTTATCTTTGGGCCACATAGGCTTTCGGGTTGTGTTTAATGAAGAAAATACCTCCTTGGAATAAGATTGGGGTGTATTACTTAGTTTTTATTTTCAATGTTTTTGTTTAATCCTTATGACCCAATTACGTTGTAGGCGTGTTTTTGTACTATGAAAGTTCTTAATAGAAGTGTTCTTTGGTTATATGTTCTCCACTAAGCTTTTGCACATAAAGAATGTTATTAACTATTAACTTTCATAACAAAAGACCTCCAAATTTGTCCACCAAATGTTTTATGACAAAACATTACTATGTCTTATTATGCCTTAAAAATTGTTGAAAGACCATTTCGGTCCAAAAAGATAAAACTTATTGACCAACATTCATTGGAAGATCCTTTCGATCTAAGAAGATAAGTAATTGTTGACCAACATTTGGACGACCCTTCCGGTCCAAAAAGATAAAAATTATTGACCAACATTCGTTCAAAGACCCTTCTGGTCCAAGAAGATAAAAATTGATGACGAACATTCGCTGGAAGACCCTTTCGGTCTAAGAAGATAAAAATTGTTAACCAACATTAGTTGGAAGACCTTTCCAGTCCAAGAAAATAAAAATTGTGCAAGTTGTTTTAAGATATTAAAAAAATATTATATATGAGTCGTCTATGAGGGCACCTCATTAAGACCTTCCTGCGCCACTAGGGTTGGAAAAAGTACGCCACCGATACTTACACAAATTTTCAAAAATATATACAAACTTATATATTCATTCCAAATATAATTTGAGGTGCTCAATATTCTATGGGTGATGAATATATTTTCCTTCTTAATCTTTGAGTCGATATATCCCCGGATTTACCTTCTTAGTTACCGTATACAGACCCTCCCAATTACACCTAGCTTGCCAAGCCGTTTTTATTTTGTATGAAGAAATACTTCCTCAACACTTTGTCTCTTACTTTAAATTCATATCGTCTAGCTTAGGAAGTGTACCGAATTCTCATCAAGGTTTGATAGTGCAAAGAATTCAATTGTGCTATTCTTTTCATTTTTATATCAAATCGAACTTTGTACGCTTTCCTTTATTGTTTGCTTCTTCAGAGTACTTTCTGATTCGATATGAAGGGAAGATTATTTCGGATCGAACAACAACACCCATCCCATATACTAACGCAAACGGTGATTCTTGAGTGGCTGGTCGAGGAGTATTTTTGTATGCCCATAAAACTTCTTGTAAATAATTTGTTCATTTCCCAGCCTTGCCTTCCATATTATTTCTCAGTCATCGATTGTTTTTCAATTAGTAACCTTGACTTGGCGTTTTCTTGTGGATGGAAAGGTATCGAGAAGCATATTTGTATTCCTTTAGCAGAGGAAAAATCCTTTATCTCCTTGTTGTTAAATTGTGGCCCATTATCCATCGTCATTTTCCTTAGACCCTTAAAATGAATACAAATATTAGATACAATGAACCTGATCACGCCATTAGATTTTGTTCCTGGTAATAATTCAGCTTCCACCCATTTAGAGAAATAGTCTACCATAATAACTATTTTCTGTTATCCCTCTAATGCCATCAGTAATGGTCCGGCTAGATCAATGCCCAATCAGTCGAAAAGTAATGACTCAAATATTAATTCAAGAGGCACTCTTGGTACATGAATTGCATTAGAAAATATCTGGCAAGTAATATATTTTTGAACAAACGCTTTGGCATCCGAGGCGATTGTAGGCTAGTAATACCCTGCCAGAAGTCCTCTCCACATTAAAGTTTTATACCCACAATGTGTGTATCTCTCCCCATCATTGAATTCTGAAAATATCATTTGTGATTCATTTTCTCCGAGGCATCAAAGTAAAGGTATGTTGAAAGACGTTTTGTATAAGATATCTTCAAGGACCGTATAGCCATATGCATTTAATCTTATTCTTTTGGCCATTACTTCGTCAACGCGTAAAACATCATTGATAAAAAATTCTTTAATTTCTTTCCTCCAATCTTTTGCTGTGTTTGTAGAAATTTGAAAGGCTTTGACTGACCCTTCTACCAACTCAGATCCTTAGCTATTGAAGAATTTTATTGTACATGTTGTAGCCAAATCAGATCCCTTAGATATTGCCGGATTTTCCTATACAAACTCAGATCTCTTAGCTACTGAAACTCATCGTAATACGTAGTAGTTGCCAAAGAATCAGGCACAAAATTTCCATCCCTATGAACATATATGTATCTGATTCTTTTGAAGACTAATGTTAAATCCTTTAGAGCCCTTAAATATTTCACTAAATGATCTTGTCTTGCCTCTCATGTATAAGAATTTGCAAGTCACTTATCAACCTAATTTTTTAGCCCAAAGATTTGGCCAAGTCTCTATCTTGCCAAAGCGGCTTCATTATTCGATGCTTTAAATCTGAAGCAGATAACTTGATACATGAAAATTCCCTTTGGAAAAATCAACTACACCCCTGCCCCACATACTGATGCACTTGAACACCCATCTGTTTGCACTATCCACTGTGACTCAAAAGTTTCTTAATCAACCTTAATATCTGACGGTTCGGAATGAAATTCGACAAGGAAATCTACGATTATAGTCCTAGGTTAAAATTCAATATCAAAATCTAATAATTCAACCGTCATGTGGACATTCTTCCTAATATATCAGGCTTTTGTAACACAAATTTCAATAGAAAAGATGTTCATACGATAATAGAATGAGCCTGAAAATAAGGACTAATTCTCCGAACAACAATTACTAGTGCAAGTGCCAACTTTTCTAACTCTAAATACCGTTTCTTAGCATCCAAAATACTTTTACTAACGTAATACACTGGTCTTGGGAAATTACCTTCCTCTCAAATCAAAACAGCACTCACAACATAATCTGACACCACTGCATAGACATATAATCTTTCCCCCGGATTTGGCTTTGTCAAAAATTTTGGTAAAGAAAGATATTCTTTAATTAGATAAAACACTTTTGAAAATTCTTGGGTTCAATTAAGACAATATGCTTGTCTCAACACTTGTAAAAAGAGCATAATTGTCCGATGATCAATATATGAATCTATTTAAGGCTGCCAATCTCCATGTCAAAAAATTTAATTTTTTAATCGTTCGAGGCGGTGCCATAGTGCTCAAAGAATTTAACTGTTCATGATCAGCCTCTATCCCCTCTTCACTAATTATGTACCCAAGAAACTTTCCATATCGTACTCCGAATCTACATTATTCTGGAGAATTTCAAATTAATCTTTGTCAAATTAACGAAAGTTTCTTCTAGATCTTCCAAGTGTTCCTCATCCTTTGTATTTTTCACTAATATATCATCGATATATACTTCAATATTTTTCCCAATCTGAGTCTCAAAATCTTTGTTTACTAAGCGTTGATAAGTTACCCCAACATTTTTCAACCAAATGGCATAACCTTATAGCAGTGTAAACCTTTTCCGGTGATGAATGTGGTGCTTTCCTGATCCTTTGGATCCATTTCGATTTGACTGTAGCCATTATATGCATTCATAAATGAGACTAGTCGGTTCCCCGAAGTAGAATCCACTAGCTGATCTATCGGTGGAACCAAGAAGGGATCTTTTGGACAATATCTATTTAGATCAGTGAAATCCACACAAATTCATCATTTACCATTCTTCTTTTTCACCAAAACCGGATTAACAGTCTATAAAAGATTTTGTGACTCCCGTATGTATCCAACCTTGGTTAAACGATCCAACTCAGCCACGATAACCTCAGACTTTTCTTGGGAAAAAATATCCTCTTTTGGATGATCGGACGCACATTACTCTGAAGTGCTAAGTTATGACAAATCATATCCGCGGGAACCCCCATTATATATTCCGTCCACCATGCAAGAAAATGTAACTTTATTGATAAGAACTGGATTAAATTCTCTCTCACCTCCGGAGATAGATTTGTGCTAACTTTTAAACGTTTGACTTAAGATAAAAACATGATCCTTAAAACTTTCATCTAGGATTATAAACCTAAGAGGTCTCTCTCAGATCATCTACGGGATCAGACCCCAAGGAATGCCCCACTAATTTTTATGCTTTATTTAACTCACTCCCCTTAATTTTCTTTGGGGCCATAGTCGTTCAATAACATTCTCTTGCTATATTTTGACTGCTTCTAATTGTTCCAACATTGTTCTCACGACATATTTCAAGCATTTGTGAACGGTTGATGCCACAACATGCATTCTAGATAGCTATGACATTCTAAAAATTTCATTGTAAGACATTGGAGCTTCTAACGCGATAAACAAAACCGTAACTACCTTTTTAAATGGTCTCAGACCTAGTTCCACTCTTCATTCAAATTCTCCTACCACTTCATTCGTTACCCCGGTAAACTCCACAATCGTCAATTCTGAACGAATATTTGTGGGTGGATTTGATATCTTGTTATAAGTAGTCATGGGAATAATATTGGCTGAACTATCAATATCAATAAAAAAATCTCCGTATCTCATCCTCGACACTTTATGCTACAATAACTATTGCATTTTTATGTGGACCAGCCATATCCCTCATGTCATCATCTTCAAAACAAAGTATTGGAGATAGATTTATGTACAACTATGGTGAAGAACCTGCCTCTAATTGAGTTGCTAAGCTGATAATGTGTCTCTTTCGAGAATAATTCGATGTCTTTGCAACAGCATCCCGTCAAAAAATTGTTAGTGATTCATAGAAATCACATAATCCACTAACATTTCCTTTTATAACCTGGTGAGGATAATAATCACCTGGGGGTAGACTAGTAATTTTAATTGGTGTTTTAAGGTGGTGTATGGGTGTTGAACGGTGGTGTGTGGGTGTTAAGTGGTTTAGAGTATGGAGTAAAGAGATAATTAAGCAGCTTGGTAGCAGTTAATTCTCATTACCCTTAGTTAATGCAGGTGGTTGGGTATTTATAGTGTGATGTTTGGGCCCTTATGGGCTTTCGGGTCATGTTTAATGGACCCGGGTCATGTTCAAAGACCCATGAGCTCTAAGTAGGAGAGCAAGTAGCTTAGTCAAGAAGTGTTTAGGTTTTTTAGTACTTTTGTCATAGTTCGAACAGTCCTATGGTCATAGTGTTCGAAGTGATATGTCCGGTCCATGTGATCTGTCCGATCTGTCCGGTCTGGAGGCTTTGGACCGATCTGTCCTTGTCCGGGGAGCATGCTGAATTCAGACTCATCATAACCGATTCTTTCACCATATGGACGTTGTTCCTGTATGGTTTCAGATCTAACTACTCCGTGGAAATATCAAATGCATCAATAGGTTCTTCGTCAATAGGTTATGAAATCAGTAGAGTGTTTTCTTTCTTTGGAGCGGCAAGAGAATTCTTCTTCATAAATGATGTTAGGACGGATGGTCGGTAAAATGTGATGGTTGGATCCATTTGTTGGATATAGGACGGGTATATTATTGTGTATTCACAACCTGTGTATTAAACTTTGTCTTTGAAGGTACTTCATTTGTTGTTTGAGTTGGTGTACGAGCTCGGACAATAGTTGTTGAATGCAAGTTGTTATGTGCTAGCCATCGAATTTTAATGGAATTGACTTTGCTCAAACTGTGCCAAATAATCCATTTTCGTAGCCTGTGTTTCCTCCACCAAAACTGTTTTCTCTACTTAATACTACAGGGCCCAAATTTTATAGCTTGCCTTTCTGCAGCGTTATCTTTCATTATTTCGGGGAGGAGTCCCTTTGGAATACCCGCTAACGCCCCACTATACCGTCACAACTTTCCATGTAAATTGGATTTGATAAAAATATTTATAAAATTCTCAAGACTCTCTCTTATTTTCTGCCTATAGTAGATAATCGTGTCACCATTAACATGAAATGTTTTGCTTCTAATGAAATGCTAACGAAACATATTCCAGAACATATCAACTATTTTCATACAACTCTCAAGAAAACGACTGTACCACTTTGAAGTTGCGTTCATAAATGTTTAGGAGAAGGTTATACATAAGAATTTGTCATCATCATTATCATCATCTTAGTTGATCGTAAAAATTCTTGAATTGTAAATTGATCGCTCACATGTTGTTCGAAATTATGGCTTCCAGCAGATATCTACATATGTACAATGGATTGTTCTTGTATGACTATACTTGGTGATGTTTATTTTCGTTTGAGGGTAATTTTGTCCAGAGTTTTGTGGTATTTTGAAGGTATTTAATGTTTGGATAGAGTGTAGAGGGAGAATTGAGCTGCCTGGTTGTATTTAATTTTCATTACCCTCATTTAATGTACGTGGTTGGGTATTTATACCCTTATCTTTGGGCCACATAGGCTTTCGGGTTGTGTTTAATGAAGAAAATACCTCCTTGGAATAAGATTGGGGTGTATTACTTAGTTTTTATTTTCAATGTTTTTGTTTAATCCTTATGACCCAATTACGTTGTAGGCGTGTTTTTGTACTATGAAAGTTCTTAATAGAAGTGTTCTTCGGTTATATGTTCTCCACTAAGCTTTTGCACATAAAGAATGTTATTAACTATTAACTTTCATAACAAAAGACCTCCAAATTTGTCCACCAAATGTTTTATGACAAAACATTACTATGTCTTATTATGCCTTAAAAATTGTTGAAAGACATTTCGGTCCAAAAAGATAAAACTTATTGACCAACATTCATTGGAAGATCCTTTCGATCTAAGAAGATAAGTAATTGTTGACCAACATTTGGACGACCCTTCCGGTCCAAAAAGATAAAAATTATTGACCAACATTCGTTCAAAGACCCTTCTGGTCCAAGAAGATAAAAATTGATGACGAACATTCGCTGGAAGACCCTTTCGTCTAAGAAGATAAAAATTGTTAACCAACATTAGTTGGAAGACCTTTCCAGTCCAAGAAAATAAAAATTGTGCAAGTTGTTTTAAGATATTAAAAAAATATTATATATGAGTCGTCTATGAGGGCACTCATTAAGACCTTCCTGCGCCACTAGGGTTGGAAAAAGTACGCCACCGATACTTACACAAATTTTCAAAAATATATACAAACTTATATATTCATTCCAAATATAATTTGAGGTGCTCAATATTCTATGGGTGATGAATATATTTTCCTTCTTAATCTTTGAGTCGATATATCCCCGGATTTACCTTCTTAGTTACCGTATACAGACCCTCCCAATTACACCTAGCTTGCCAAGCCGTTTTTATTTTGTATGAAGAAATACTTCCTCAACACTTTGTCTCTTACTTTAAATTCATATCGTCTAGCTTAGGAAGTGTACCGAATTCTCATCAAGGTTTGATAGTGCAAAGAATTCAATTGTGCTATTCTTTTCATTTTTATATCAAATCGAACTTTGTACGCTTTCCTTTATTGTTTGCTTCTTCAGAGTACTTTCTGATTCGATATGAAGGGAAGATTATTTCGGATCGAACAACAACACCCATCCCATATACTAACGCAAACGGTGATTCTTGAGTGGCTGGTCGAGGAGTATTTTTGTATGCCCATAAAACTTCTTGTAAATAATTTGTTCATTTCCCAGCCTTGCCTTCCATATTATTTCTCAGTCATCGATTGTTTTTCAATTAGTAACCTTGACTTGGCGTTTTCTTGTGGATGGAAAGGTATCGAGAAGCATATTTGTATTCCTTTAGCAGAGGAAAAATCCTTTATCTCCTTGTTGTTAAATTGTGGCCCATTATCCATCGTCATTTTCCTTAGACCCTTAAAATGAATACAAATATTAGATACAATGAACCTGATCACGCCATTAGATTTTGTTCCTGGTAATAATTCAGCTTCCACCCATTTAGAGAAATAGTCTACCATAATAACTATTTTCTGTTATCCCTCTAATGCCATCAGTAATGGTCCGGCTAGATCAATGCCCAATCAGTCGAAAAGTAATGACTCAAATATTAATTCAAGAGGCACTCTTGGTACATGAATTGCATTAGAAAATATCTGGCAAGTAATATATTTTTGAACAAACGCTTTGGCATCCGAGGCGATTGTAGGCTAGTAATACCCTGCCAGAAGTCCTCTCCACATTAAAGTTTTATACCCACAATGTGTGTATCTCTCCCCATCATTGAATTCTGAAAATATCATTTGTGATTCATTTTCTCCGAGGCATCAAAGTAAAGGTATGTTGAAAGACGTTTTGTATAAGATATCTTCAAGGACCGTATAGCCATATGCATTTAATCTTATTCTTTTGGCCATTACTTCGTCAACGCGTAAAACATCATTGATAAAAAATTCTTTAATTTCTTTCCTCCAATCTTTTGCTGTGTTTGTAGAAATTTGAAAGGCTTTGACTGACCCTTCTACCAACTCAGATCCTTAGCTATTGAAGAATTTTATTGTACATGTTGTAGCCAAATCAGATCCCTTAGATATTGCCGGATTTTCCTATACAAACTCAGATCTCTTAGCTACTGAAACTCATCGTAATACGTAGTAGTTGCCAAAGAATCAGGCACAAAATTTCCATCCCTATGAACATATATGTATCTGATTCTTTTGAAGACTAATGTTAAATCCTTTAGAGCCCTTAAATATTTCACTAAATGATCTTGTCTTGCCTCTCATGTATAAGAATTTGCAAGTCACTTATCAACCTAATTTTTTAGCCCAAAGATTTGGCCAAGTCTCTATCTTGCCAAAGCGGCTTCATTATTCGATGCTTTAAATCTGAAGCAGATAACTTGATACATGAAAATTCCCTCTGGAAAAATCAACTACACCCCTGCCCCACATACTGATGCACTTGAACACCCATCTGTTTGCACTATCCACTGTGACTCAAAAGTTTCTTCATCAACCTTAATATCTGACGGTTCGGAATGAAATTCGACAAGGAAATCTACGATTATAGTCCTAGGTTAAAATTCAATATCAAAATCTAATAATTCAACCGTCATGTGGACATTCTTCCTAATATATCAGGCTTTTGTAACACAAATTTCAATAGAAAAGATGTTCATACGATAATAGAATGAGCCTGAAAATAAGGACTAATTCTCCGAACAACAATTACTAGTGCAAGTGCCAACTTTTCTAACTCTAAATACCGTTTCTTAGCATCCAAAATACTTTTACTAACGTAATACACTGGTCTTGGGAAATTACCTTCCTCTCAAATCAAAACAGCACTCACAACATAATCTGACACCACTGCATAGACATATAATCTTTCCCCCGGATTTGGCTTTGTCAAAAATTTTGGTAAAGAAAGATATTCTTTAATTAGATAAAACACTTTTGAAAATTCTTGGGTTCAATTAAGACAATATGCTTGTCTCAACACTTGTAAAAAGAGCATAATTGTCCGATGATCAATATATGAATCTATTTAAGGCTGCCAATCTCCATGTCAAAAAATTTAATTTTTTAATCGTTCGAGGCGGTGCCATAGTGCTCAAAGAATTTAACTGTTCATGATCAGCCTCTATCCCCTCTTCACTAATTATGTACCCAAGAAACTTTCCATATCGTACTCCGAATCTACATTATTCTGGAGAATTTCAAATTAATCTTTGTCAAATTAACGAAAGTTTCTTCTAGATCTTCCAAGTGTTCCTCATCCTTTGTATTTTTCACTAATATATCATCGATATATACTTCAATATTTTTCCCAATCTGAGTCTCAAAATCTTTGTTTACTAAGCGTTGATAAGTTACCCCAACATTTTTCAACCAAATGGCATAACCTTATAGCAGTGTAAACCTTTTCCGGTAATGAATGTGGTGCTTTCCTGATCCTTTGGATCCATTTCGATTTGACTGTAGCCATTATATGCATTCATAAATGAGACTAGTCGGTTCCCCGAAGTAGAATCCACTAGCTGATCTATCGGTGGAACCAAGAAGGGATCTTTTGGACAATATCTATTTAGATCAGTGAAATCCACACAAATTCATCATTTACCATTCTTCTTTTTCACCAAAACCGGATTAACAGTCTATAAAAGATTTTGTGACTCCCGTATGTATCCAACCTTGGTTAAACGATCCAACTCAGCCACGATAACCTCAGACTTTTCTTGGGAAAAAATATCCTCTTTTGGATGATCGGACGCACATTACTCTGAAGTGCTAAGTTATGACAAATCATATCCGCCGGAACCCCCATTATATATTCCGTCCACCATGCAAGAAAATGTAACTTTATTGATAAGAACTGGATTAAATTCTCTCTCACCTCCGGAGATAGATTTGTGCTAACTTTTAAACGTTTGACTTAAGATAAAAACATGATCCTTAAAACTTTCATCTAGGATTATAAACCTAAGAGGTCTCTCTCAGATCATCTACGGGATCAGACCCCAAGGAATGCCCCACTAATTTTTATGCTTTATTTAACTCACTCCCCTTAATTTTCTTTGGGGCCATAGTCGTTCAATAACATTCTCTTGCTATATTTTGACTGCTTCTAATTGTTCCAACATTGTTCTCACGACATATTTCAAGCATTTGTGAACGGTTGATGCCACAACATGCATTCTAGATAGCTATGACATTCTAAAAATTTCATTGTAAGACATTGGAGCTTCTAACGCGATAAACAAAACCGTAACTACCTTTTTAAATGGTCTCAGACCTAGTTCCACTCTTCATTCAAATTCTCCTACCACTTCATTCGTTACCCCGGTAAACTCCACAATCGTCAATTCTGAACGAATATTTGTGGGTGGATTTGATATCTTGTTATAAGTAGTCATGGGAATAATATTGGCTGAACTATCAATATCAATAAAAAAATCTCCGTATCTCATCCTCGACACTTTATGCTACAATAACTATTGCATTTTTATGTGGACCAGCCATATCCCTCATGTCATCATCTTCAAAACAAAGTATTGGAGATAGATTTATGTACAACTATGGTGAAGAACCTGCCTCTAATTGAGTTGCTAAGCTGATAATGTGTCTCTTTCGAGAATAATTCGATGTCTTTGCAACAGCATCCCGTCAAAAAATTGTTAGTGATTCATAGAAATCACATAATCCACTAACATTTCCTTTTATAACCTGGTGAGGATAATAATCACCTGGGGGTAGACTAGTAATTTTAATTGGTGTTTTAAGGTGGTGTATGGGTGTTGAACGGTGGTGTGTGGGTGTTAAGTGGTTTAGAGTATGGAGTAAAGAGATAATTAAGCAGCTTGGTAGCAGTTAATTCTCATTACCCTTAGTTAATGCAGGTGGTTGGGTATTTATAGTGTGATGTTTGGGCCCTTATGGGCTTTCGGGTCATGTTTAATGGACCCGGGTCATGTTCAAAGACCCATGAGCTCTAAGTAGGAGAGCAAGTAGCTTAGTCAAGAAGTGTTTAGGTTTTTTAGTACTTTTGTCATAGTTCGAACAGTCCTATGGTCATAGTGTTCGAAGTGATATGTCCGGTCCATGTGATCTGTCCGATCTGTCCGGTCTGGAGGCTTTGGACCGATCTGTCCTTGTCCGGGGAGCATGCTGAATTCAGACTCATCATAACCGATTCTTTCACCATATGGACGTTGTTCCTGTATGGTTTCAGATCTAACTACTCCGTGGAAATATCAAATGCATCAATAGGTTCTTCGTCAATAGGTTATGAAATCAGTAGAGTGTTTTCTTTCTTTGGAGCGGCAAGAGAATTCTTCTTCATAAATGATGTTAGGACGGATGGTCGGTAAAATGTGATGGTTGGATCCATTTGTTGGATATAGGACGGGTATATTATTGTGTATTCACAACCTGTGTATTAAACTTTGTCTTTGAAGGTACTTCATTTGTTGTTTGAGTTGGTGTACGAGCTCGGACAATAGTTGTTGAATGCAAGTTGTTATGTGCTAGCCATCGAATTTTAATGGAATTGACTTTGCTCAAACTGTGCCAAATAATCCATTTTCGTAGCCTGTGTTTCCTCCACCAAAACTGTTTTCTCTACTTAATACTACAGGGCCCAAATTTTATAGCTTGCCTTTCTGCAGCGTTATCTTTCATTATTTCGGGGAGGAGTCCCATTTGGAATGCCGCTAACGCCACTATACCGTCACAACTTTCCATGTAAATTGGATTTGATAAAAATATTTATAAAATTCTCAAGACTCTCTCTTATTTTCTGCCTATAGTAGATAATCGTGTCACCATTAACATGAAATGTTTTGCTTCTAATGAAATGCTAACGAAACATATTCCAGAACATATCAACTATTTTCATACAACTCTCAAGAAAACGACTGTACCACTTTGAAGTTGCGTTCATAAATGTTTAGGAGAAGGTTATACATAAGAATTTGTCATCATCATTATCATCATCTTAGTTGATCGTAAAATTCTTGAATTGTAAATTGATCGCTCACATGTTGTTCGAAATTATGGCTTCCAGCAGATATCTACATATGTACAATGGATTGTTCTTGTATGACTATACTTGGTGATGTTTATTTTCGTTTGAGGGTAATTTTGTCCAGAGTTTTGTGGTATTTTGAAGGTATTTAATGTTTGGATAGAGTGTAGAGGGAGAATTGAGCTGCCTGGTTGTATTTAATTTTCATTACCCTCATTTAATGTACGTGGTTGGGTATTTATACCCTTATCTTTGGGCCACATAGGCTTTCGGGTTGTGTTTAATGAAGAAAATACCTCCTTGGAATAAGATTGGGGTGTATTACTTAGTTTTTATTTTCAATGTTTTTGTTTAATCCTTATGACCCAATTACGTTGTAGGCGTGTTTTTGTACTATGAAAGTTCTTAATAGAAGTGTTCTTCGGTTATATGTTCTCCACTAAGCTTTTGCACATAAAGAATGTTATTAACTATTAACTTTCATAACAAAAGACCTCCAAATTTGTCCACCAAATGTTTTATGACAAAACATTACTATGTCTTATTATGCCTTAAAAATTGTTGAAAGACCATTTCGGTCCAAAAAGATAAAACTTATTGACCAACATTCATTGGAAGATCCTTTCGATCTAAGAAGATAAGTAATTGTTGACCAACATTTGGACGACCCTTCCGGTCCAAAAAGATAAAAATTATTGACCAACATTCGTTCAAAGACCCTTCTGGTCCAAGAAGATAAAAATTGATGACGAACATTCGCTGGAAGACCCTTTCGGTCTAAGAAGATAAAAATTGTTAACCAACATTAGTTGGAAGACCTTTCCAGTCCAAGAAAATAAAAATTGTGCAAGTTGTTTTAAGATATTAAAAAAATATTATATATGAGTCGTCTATGAGGGCACCTCATTAAGACCTTCCTGCGCCACTAGGGTTGGAAAAAGTACGCCACCGATACTTACACAAATTTTCAAAAATATATACAAACTTATATATTCATTCCAAATATAATTTGAGGTGCTCAATATTCTATGGGTGATGAATATATTTTCCTTCTTAATCTTTGAGTCGATATATCCCCGGATTTACCTTCTTAGTTACCGTATACAGACCCTCCCAATTACACCTAGCTTGCCAAGCCGTTTTTATTTTGTATGAAGAAATACTTCCTCAACACTTTGTCTCTTACTTTAAATTCATATCGTCTAGCTTAGGAAGTGTACCGAATTCTCATCAAGGTTTGATAGTGCAAAGAATTCAATTGTGCTATTCTTTTCATTTTTATATCAAATCGAACTTTGTACGCTTTCCTTTATTGTTTGCTTCTTCAGAGTACTTTCTGATTCGATATGAAGGGAAGATTATTTCGGATCGAACAACAACACCCATCCCATATACTAACGCAAACGGTGATTCTTGAGTGGCTGGTCGAGGAGTATTTTTGTATGCCCATAAAACTTCTTGTAAATAATTTGTTCATTTCCCAGCCTTGCCTTCCATATTATTTCTCAGTCATCGATTGTTTTTCAATTAGTAACCTTGACTTGGCGTTTTCTTGTGGATGGAAAGGTATCGAGAAGCATATTTGTATTCCTTTAGCAGAGGAAAAATCCTTTATCTCCTTGTTGTTAAATTGTGGCCCATTATCCATCGTCATTTTCCTTAGACCCTTAAAATGAATACAAATATTAGATACAATGAACCTGATCACGCCATTAGATTTTGTTCCTGGTAATAATTCAGCTTCCACCCATTTAGAGAAATAGTCTACCATAATAACTATTTTCTGTTATCCCTCTAATGCCATCAGTAATGGTCCGGCTAGATCAATGCCCAATCAGTCGAAAAGTAATGACTCAAATATTAATTCAAGAGGCACTCTTGGTACATGAATTGCATTAGAAAATATCTGGCAAGTAATATATTTTTGAACAAACTCTTTGGCATCCGAGGCGATTGTAGGCTAGTAATACCCTGCCAGAAGTCCTCTCCACATTAAAGTTTTATACCCACAATGTGTGTATCTCTCCCCATCATTGAATTCTGAAAATATCATTTGTGATTCATTTTCTCCGAGGCATCAAAGTAAAGGTATGTTGAAAGACGTTTTGTATAAGATATCTTCAAGGACCGTATAGCCATATGCATTTAATCTTATTCTTTTGGCCATTACTTCGTCAACGCGTAAAACATCATTGATAAAAAATTCTTTAATTTCTTTCCTCCAATCTTTTGCTGTGTTTGTAGAAATTTGAAAGGCTTTGACTGACCCTTCTACCAACTCAGATCCTTAGCTATTGAAGAATTTTATTGTACATGTTGTAGCCAAATCAGATCCCTTAGATATTGCCGGATTTTCCTATACAAACTCAGATCTCTTAGCTACTGAAACTCATCGTAATACGTAGTAGTTGCCAAAGAATCAGGCACAAAATTTCCATCCCTATGAACATATATGTATCTGATTCTTTTGAAGACTAATGTTAAATCCTTTAGAGCCCTTAAATATTTCACTAAATGATCTTGTCTTGCCTCTCATGTATAAGAATTTGCAAGTCACTTATCAACCTAATTTTTTAGCCCAAAGATTTGGCCAAGTCTCTATCTTGCCAAAGCGGCTTCATTATTCGATGCTTTAAATCTGAAGCAGATAACTTGATACATGAAAATTCCCTCTGGAAAAATCAACTACACCCCTGCCCCACATACTGATGCACTTGAACACCCATCTGTTTGCACTATCCACTGTGACTCAAAAGTTTCTTCATCAACCTTAATATCTGACGGTTCGGAATGAAATTCGACAAGGAAATCTACGATTATAGTCCTAGGTTAAAATTCAATATCAAAATCTAATAATTCAACCGTCATGTGGACATTCTTCCTAATATATCAGGCTTTTGTAACACAAATTTCAATAGAAAAGATGTTCATACGATAATAGAATGAGCCTGAAAATAAGGACTAATTCTCCGAACAACAATTACTAGTGCAAGTGCCAACTTTTCTAACTCTAAATACCGTTTCTTAGCATCCAAAATACTTTTACTAACGTAATACACTGGTCTTGGGAAATTACCTTCCTCTCAAATCAAAACAGCACTCACAACATAATCTGACACCACTGCATAGACATATAATCTTTCCCCCGGATTTGGCTTTGTCAAAAATTTTGGTAAAGAAAGATATTCTTTAATTAGATAAAACACTTTTGAAAATTCTTGGGTTCAATTAAGACAATATGCTTGTCTCAACACTTGTAAAAAGAGCATAATTGTCCGATGATCAATATATGAATCTATTTAAGGCTGCCAATCTCCATGTCAAAAAATTTAATTTTTTAATCGTTCGAGGTGGTGCCATAGTGCTCAAAGAATTTAACTGTTCATGATCAGCCTCTATCCCCTCTTCACTAATTATGTACCCAAGAAACTTTCCATATCGTACTCCGAATCTACATTATTCTGGAGAATTTCAAATTAATCTTTGTCAAATTAACGAAAGTTTCTTCTAGATCTTCCAAGTGTTCCTCATCCTTTGTATTTTTCACTAATATATCATCGATATATACTTCAATATTTTTCCCAATCTGAGTCTCAAAATCTTTGTTTACTAAGCGTTGATAAGTTACCCCAACATTTTTCAACCAAATGGCATAACCTTATAGCAGTGTAAACCTTTTCCGGTGATGAATGTGGTGCTTTCCTGATCCTTTGGATCCATTTCGATTTGACTGTAGCCATTATATGCATTCATAAATGAGACTAGTCGGTTCCCCGAAGTAGAATCCACTAGCTGATCTATCGGTGGAACCAAGAAGGGATCTTTTGGACAATATCTATTTAGATCAGTGAAATCCACACAAATTCATCATTTACCATTCTTCTTTTTCACCAAAACCGGATTAACAGTCTATAAAAGATTTTGTGACTCCCGTATGTATCCAACCTTGGTTAAACGATCCAACTCAGCCACGATAACCTCAGACTTTTCTTGGGAAAAAATATCCTCTTTTGGATGATCGGACGCACATTACTCTGAAGTGCTAAGTTATGACAAATCATATCCGCGGGAACCCCCATTATATATTCCGTCCACCATGCAAGAAAATGTAACTTTATTGATAAGAACTGGATTAAATTCTCTCTCACCTCCGGAGATAGATTTGTGCTAACTTTTAAACGTTTGACTTAAGATAAAAACATGATCCTTAAAACTTTCATCTAGGATTATAAACCTAAGAGGTCTCTCTCAGATCATCTACGGGATCAGACCCCAAGGAATGCCCCACTAATTTTTATGCTTTATTTAACTCACTCCCCTTAATTTTCTTTGGGGCCATAGTCGTTCAATAACATTCTCTTGCTATATTTTGACTGCTTCTAATTGTTCCAACATTGTTCTCACGACATATTTCAAGCATTTGTGAACGGTTGATGCCACAACATGCATTCTAGATAGCTATGACATTCTAAAAATTTCATTGTAAGACATTGGAGCTTCTAACGCGATAAACAAAACCGTAACTACCTTTTTAAATGGTCTCAGACCTAGTTCCACTCTTCATTCAAATTCTCCTACCACTTCATTCGTTACCCCGGTAAACTCCACAATCGTCAATTCTGAACGAATATTTGTGGGTGGATTTGATATCTTGTTATAAGTAGTCATGGGAATAATATTGGCTGAACTATCAATATCAATAAAAAAATCTCCGTATCTCATCCTCGACACTTTATGCTACAATAACTATTGCATTTTTATGTGGACCAGCCATATCCCTCATGTCATCATCTTCAAAACAAAGTATTGGAGATAGATTTATGTACAACTATGGTGAAGAACCTGCCTCTAATTGAGTTGCTAAGCTGATAATGTGTCTCTTTCGAGAATAATTCGATGTCTTTGCAACAGCATCCCGTCAAAAAATTGTTAGTGATTCATAGAAATCACATAATCCACTAACATTTCCTTTTATAACCTGGTGAGGATAATAATCACCTGGGGGTAGACTAGTAATTTTAATTGGTGTTTTAAGGTGGTGTATGGGTGTTGAACGGTGGTGTGTGGGTGTTAAGTGGTTTAGAGTATGGAGTAAAGAGATAATTAAGCAGCTTGGTAGCAGTTAATTCTCATTACCCTTAGTTAATGCAGGTGGTTGGGTATTTATAGTGTGATGTTTGGGCCCTTATGGGCTTTCGGGTCATGTTTAATGGACCCGGGTCATGTTCAAAGACCCATGAGCTCTAAGTAGGAGAGCAAGTAGCTTAGTCAAGAAGTGTTTAGGTTTTTTAGTACTTTTGTCATAGTTCGAACAGTCCTATGGTCATAGTGTTCGAAGTGATATGTCCGGTCCATGTGATCTGTCCGATCTGTCCGGTCTGGAGGCTTTGGACCGATCTGTCCTTGTCCGGGGAGCATGCTGAATTCAGACTCATCATAACCGATTCTTTCACCATATGGACGTTGTTCCTGTATGGTTTCAGATCTAACTACTCCGTGGAAATATCAAATGCATCAATAGGTTCTTCGTCAATAGGTTATGAAATCAGTAGAGTGTTTTCTTTCTTTGGAGCGGCAAGAGAATTCTTCTTCATAAATGATGTTAGGACGGATGGTCGGTAAAATGTGATGGTTGGATCCATTTGTTGGATATAGGACGGGTATATTATTGTGTATTCACAACCTGTGTATTAAACTTTGTCTTTGAAGGTACTTCATTTGTTGTTTGAGTTGGTGTACGAGCTCGGACAATAGTTGTTGAATGCAAGTTGTTATGTGCTAGCCATCGAATTTTAATGGAATTGACTTTGCTCAAACTGTGCCAAATAATCCATTTTCGTAGCCTGTGTTTCCTCCACCAAAACTGTTTTCTCTACTTAATACTACAGGGCCCAAATTTTATAGCTTGCCTTTCTGCAGCGTTATCTTTCATTATTTCGGGGAGGAGTCCCATTTGGAATGCCGCTAACGCCACTATACCGTCACAACTTTCCATGTAAATTGGATTTGATAAAAATATTTATAAAATTCTCAAGACTCTCTCTTATTTTCTGCCTATAGTAGATAATCGTGTCACCATTAACATGAAATGTTTTGCTTCTAATGAAATGCTAACGAAACATATTCCAGAACATATCAACTATTTTCATACAACTCTCAAGAAAACGACTGTACCACTTTGAAGTTGCGTTCATAAATGTTTAGGAGAAGGTTATACATAAGAATTTGTCATCATCATTATCATCATCTTAGTTGATCGTAAAATTCTTGAATTGTAAATTGATCGCTCACATGTTGTTCGAAATTATGGCTTCCAGCAGATATCTACATATGTACAATGGATTGTTCTTGTATGACTATACTTGGTGATGTTTATTTTCGTTTGAGGGTAATTTTGTCCAGAGTTTTGTGGTATTTTGAAGGTATTTAATGTTTGGATAGAGTGTAGAGGGAGAATTGAGCTGCCTGGTTGTATTTAATTTTCATTACCCTCATTTAATGTACGTGGTTGGGTATTTATACCCTTATCTTTGGGCCACATAGGCTTTCGGGTTGTGTTTAATGAAGAAAATACCTCCTTGGAATAAGATTGGGGTGTATTACTTAGTTTTTATTTTCAATGTTTTTGTTTAATCCTTATGACCCAATTACGTTGTAGGCGTGTTTTTGTACTATGAAAGTTCTTAATAGAAGTGTTCTTCGGTTATATGTTCTCCACTAAGCTTTTGCACATAAAGAATGTTATTAACTATTAACTTTCATAACAAAAGACCTCCAAATTTGTCCACCAAATGTTTTATGACAAAACATTACTATGTCTTATTATGCCTTAAAAATTGTTGAAAGACCATTTCGGTCCAAAAAGATAAAACTTATTGACCAACATTCATTGGAAGATCCTTTCGATCTAAGAAGATAAGTAATTGTTGACCAACATTTGGACGACCCTTCCGGTCCAAAAAGATAAAAATTATTGACCAACATTCGTTCAAAGACCCTTCTGGTCCAAGAAGATAAAAATTGATGACGAACATTCGCTGGAAGACCCTTTCGGTCTAAGAAGATAAAAATTGTTAACCAACATTAGTTGGAAGACCTTTCCAGTCCAAGAAAATAAAAATTGTGCAAGTTGTTTTAAGATATTAAAAAAATATTATATATGAGTCGTCTATGAGGGCACCTCATTAAGACCTTCCTGCGCCACTAGGGTTGGAAAAAGTACGCCACCGATACTTACACAAATTTTCAAAAATATATACAAACTTATATATTCATTCCAAATATAATTTGAGGTGCTCAATATTCTATGGGTGATGAATATATTTTCCTTCTTAATCTTTGAGTCGATATATCCCCGGATTTACCTTCTTAGTTACCGTATACAGACCCTCCCAATTACACCTAGCTTGCCAAGCCGTTTTTATTTTGTATGAAGAAATACTTCCTCAACACTTTGTCTCTTACTTTAAATTCATATCGTCTAGCTTAGGAAGTGTACCGAATTCTCATCAAGGTTTGATAGTGCAAAGAATTCAATTGTGCTATTCTTTTCATTTTTATATCAAATCGAACTTTGTACGCTTTCCTTTATTGTTTGCTTCTTCAGAGTACTTTCTGATTCGATATGAAGGGAAGATTATTTCGGATCGAACAACAACACCCATCCCATATACTAACGCAAACGGTGATTCTTGAGTGGCTGGTCGAGGAGTATTTTTGTATGCCCATAAAACTTCTTGTAAATAATTTGTTCATTTCCCAGCCTTGCCTTCCATATTATTTCTCAGTCATCGATTGTTTTTCAATTAGTAACCTTGACTTGGCGTTTTCTTGTGGATGGAAAGGTATCGAGAAGCATATTTGTATTCCTTTAGCAGAGGAAAAATCCTTTATCTCCTTGTTGTTAAATTGTGGCCCATTATCCATCGTCATTTTCCTTAGACCCTTAAAATGAATACAAATATTAGATACAATGAACCTGATCACGCCATTAGATTTTGTTCCTGGTAATAATTCAGCTTCCACCCATTTAGAGAAATAGTCTACCATAATAACTATTTTCTGTTATCCCTCTAATGCCATCAGTAATGGTCCGGCTAGATCAATGCCCAATCAGTCGAAAAGTAATGACTCAAATATTAATTCAAGAGGCACTCTTGGTACATGAATTGCATTAGAAAATATCTGGCAAGTAATATATTTTTGAACAAACTCTTTGGCATCCGAGGCGATTGTAGGCTAGTAATATCCTGCCAGAAGTCCTCTCCACATTAAAGTTTTATACCCACAATGTGTGTATCTCTCCCCATCATTGAATTCTGAAAATATCATTTGTGATTCATTTTCTCCGAGGCATCAAAGTAAAGGTATGTTGAAAGACGTTTTGTATAAGATATCTTCAAGGACCGTATAGCCATATGCATTTAATCTTATTCTTTTGGCCATTACTTCGTCAACGCGTAAAACATCATTGATAAAAAATTCTTTAATTTCTTTCCTCCAATCTTTTGCTGTGTTTGTAGAAATTTGAAAGGCTTTGACTGACCCTTCTACCAACTCAGATCCTTAGCTATTGAAGAATTTTATTGTACATGTTGTAGCCAAATCAGATCCCTTAGATATTGCCGGATTTTCCTATACAAACTCAGATCTCTTAGCTACTGAAACTCATCGTAATACGTAGTAGTTGCCAAAGAATCAGGCACAAAATTTCCATCCCTATGAACATATATGTATCTGATTCTTTTGAAGACTAATGTTAAATCCTTTAGAGCCCTTAAATATTTCACTAAATGATCTTGTCTTGCCTCTCATGTATAAGAATTTGCAAGTCACTTATCAACCTAATTTTTTAGCCCAAAGATTTGGCCAAGTCTCTATCTTGCCAAAGCGGCTTCATTATTCGATGCTTTAAATCTGAAGCAGATAACTTGATACATGAAAATTCCCTCTGGAAAAATCAACTACACCCCTGCCCCACATACTGATGCACTTGAACACCCATCTGTTTGCACTATCCACTGTGACTCAAAAGTTTCTTCATCAACCTTAATATCTGACGGTTCGGAATGAAATTCGACAAGGAAATCTACGATTATAGTCCTAGGTTAAAATTCAATATCAAAATCTAATAATTCAACCGTCATGTGGACATTCTTCCTAATATATCAGGCTTTTGTAACACAAATTTCAATAGAAAAGATGTTCATACGATAATAGAATGAGCCTGAAAATAAGGACTAATTCTCCGAACAACAATTACTAGTGCAAGTGCCAACTTTTCTAACTCTAAATACCGTTTCTTAGCATCCAAAATACTTTTACTAACGTAATACACTGGTCTTGGGAAATTACCTTCCTCTCAAATCAAAACAGCACTCACAACATAATCTGACACCACTGCATAGACATATAATCTTTCCCCCGGATTTGGCTTTGTCAAAAATTTTGGTAAAGAAAGATATTCTTTAATTAGATAAAACACTTTTGAAAATTCTTGGGTTCAATTAAGACAATATGCTTGTCTCAACACTTGTAAAAAGAGCATAATTGTCCGATGATCAATATATGAATCTATTTAAGGCTGCCAATCTCCATGTCAAAAAATTTAATTTTTTAATCGTTCGAGGTGGTGCCATAGTGCTCAAAGAATTTAACTGTTCATGATCAGCCTCTATCCCCTCTTCACTAATTATGTACCCAAGAAACTTTCCATATCGTACTCCGAATCTACATTATTCTGGAGAATTTCAAATTAATCTTTGTCAAATTAACGAAAGTTTCTTCTAGATCTTCCAAGTGTTCCTCATCCTTTGTATTTTTCACTAATATATCATCGATATATACTTTAATATTTTTCCCAATCTGAGTCTCAAAATCTTTGTTTACTAAGCGTTGATAAGTTATCCCAACGTTTTTCAACCAAATGGCATAACCTTATAGCAGTGTAAACCTTTTCCGGTGATGAATGTGGTGCTTTCCTGATCCTTTGGATCCATTTCGATTTGACTGTAGCCATTATATGCATTCATAAATGAGACTAGTCGGTTCCCCGAAGTAGAATCCACTAGCTGATCTATCGGTGGAACCAAGAAGGGATCTTTTGGACAATATCTATTTAGATCAGTGAAATCCACACAAATTCATCATTTACCATTCTTCTTTTTCACCAAAACCGGATTAACAGTCTATAAAAGATTTTGTGACTCCCGTATGTATCCAACCTTGGTTAAACGATCCAACTCAGCCACGATAACCTCAGACTTTTCTTGGGAAAAAATATCCTCTTTTGGATGATCGGACGCACATTACTCTGAAGTGCTAAGTTATGACAAATCATATCCGCGGGAACCCCCATTATATATTCCGTCCACCATGCAAGAAAATGTAACTTTATTGATAAGAACTGGATTAAATTCTCTCTCACCTCCGGAGATAGATTTGTGCTAACTTTTAAACGTTTGACTTAAGATAAAAACATGATCCTTAAAACTTTCATCTAGGATTATAAACCTAAGAGGTCTCTCTCAGATCATCTACGGGATCAGACCCCAAGGAATGCCCCACTAATTTTTATGCTTTATTTAACTCACTCCCCTTAATTTTCTTTGGGGCCATAGTCGTTCAATAACATTCTCTTGCCATATTTTGACTGCTTCTAATTGTTCCAACATTGTTCTCACGACATATTTCAAGCATTTGTGAACGGTTGATGCCACAACATGCATTCTAGATAGCTATGACATTCTAAAAATTTCATTGTAAGACATTGGAGCTTCTAACGCGATAAACAAAACCGTAACTACCTTTTTAAATGGTCTCAGACCTAGTTCCACTCTTCATTCAAATTCTCCTACCACTTCATTCGTTACCCCGGTAAACTCCACAATCGTCAATTCTGAACGAATATTTGTGGGTGGATTTGATATCTTGTTATAAGTAGTCATGGGAATAATATTGGCTGAACTATCAATATCAATAAAAAAATCTTTGTATCTCATCCTCGACACTTTATGCTACAATAACTATTGCATTTTTATGTGGACCAGCCATATCCCTCATGTCATCATCTTCAAAACAAAGTATTGGAGATAGATTTATGTACAACTATGGTGAAGAACCTGCCTCTAATTGAGTTGCTAAGCTGATAATGTATCTCTTTCGAGAATAATTCGATGTCTTTGCAACAGCATCCTGTCAAAAAATTGTTAGTGATTCATAGAAATCACATAATCCACTAAAATTTCCTTTTATAACCTGGTGAGGATAATAATCACCTGGGGGTAGACTAGTAATTTTAATTGGTGTTTTAAGGTGGTGTATGGGTGTTGAACGGTGGTGTGTGGGTGTTAAGTGGTTTAGAGTATGGAGTAAAGAGATAATTAAGCAGCTTGGTAGCAGTTAATTCTCATTACCCTTAGTTAATGCAGGTGGTTGGGTATTTATAGTGTGATGTTTGGGCCCTTATGGGCTTTCGGGTCATGTTTAATGGACCCGGGTCATGTTCAAAGACCCATGAGCTCTAAGTAGGAGAGCAAGTAGCTTAGTCAAGAAGTGTTTAGGTTTTTTAGTACTTTTGTCATAGTTCGAACAGTCCTATGGTCATAGTGTTCGAAGTGATCTGTCCGGTCCATGTGATCTGTCCGGTCCGGAGGCTTTGGACCGATCTGTCCTTGTCCGGGGAGCATGCTGAATTCAGACTCATCATAACCGATTCTTTCACCATATGGACGTTGTTCCTGTATGGTTTCAGATCTAACTACTCCGTGGAAATATCAAATGCATCAATAGGTTCTTCGTCAATAGGTTATGAAATCAGTAGAGTGTTTTCTTTCTTTGGAGCGGCAAGAGAATTCTTCTTCATAAATTATGTTAGGACGGATGGTCGGTAAAATGTGATGGTCGGATCCATTTGTTGGATATAGGACGGGTATATTATTGTGTATTCACAAACTGTGTATTAAACTTTGTCTTTGAAGGTACTTCATTTGTTGTTTGAGTTGGTGTACGAGCTCGGGCAATAGTTGTTGAATGCAAGTTGTTATGTGCTAGCCATCGAATTTTAATGGAATTGACTTTGCTCAAACTGTGCCAAATAATCCATTTTCGTAGCCTGTGTTTCCTCCACCAAAACTGTTTTCTCTACTTAATACTACAGGGCCCAAATTTTATAGCTTGCCTTTCTGCAGTGTTATCTTTCATTATTTCGGGGAGGAGTCCCATTTGGAATGCCGCTAACGCCACTATACCGTCACAACTTTCCATGTAAGTTTGGATTTGATAAAAATATTTATAAAATCCTCAAGACTCTCTCTTATTTTCTGCCTATAGTAGATAATCGTGTCACCATTAACATGAAATGTTTTGCTTCTCATGAAATGCTAACGAAACATATTCCAGAACATATCAACTATTTTCATAAAACTCTCAAGAAAACGACTGTACCACTTTGAAGTTGCGTTCATAAATGTTTAGGAGAAGGTTATACATAAGAATTTGTCATCATCATTATCATCATCTTAGTTGATCGTAAAATTCTTGAATTGTAAATTGATCGCTCACACGTTGTTCGAAATTATGGCTTCCAGCAGATATCTACATATGTACAATGGATTGTTCTTGTATGACTATACTTGGTGAGGTTTATTTTCGTTTGAGGGTAATTTTGTCCAGAGTTTTGTGGTATTTTGAAGGTATTTAATGTTTGGATAGAGTGTAGAGGGAGAATTGAGCTGCCTGGTTGTATTTAATTTTCATTACCCTCATTTAATGTACGTGGTTGGGTATTTATACCCTTATCTTTGGGCCACATAGGCTTTCGGGTTGTGTTTAATGGATTCGAGTCGAGTTTAAAGACCCACTAGTTTTTAAGTAAGCAAGTAATCAGCTTAGTCATGAAGTGATTAAGTTTTTAATACTTTAGTTCTGTTCGGACAGTTTAATAAGTGGAGGTTGTCTGAATCGTCCCTGTCCGGTTAAGTGGATGATGTCCGAATTGCCCCTGTCCGGTTCTCATAAAGAGCAGTGACAAAATCCGGACTCATCAATACTCACAGCCTTATGTTGCTCATCGGAGCCAAATACCTTTTTTCTCTTGCTCGACCTTTTCTCTCTTCGAACCTTTGGTTTTATGAGATGTCCAAAGACCATCTCTTCGCCTCTTCGAATATTTTCTCTTGTAAATGTTTGGGAGTCGATTACCCCTCTCCAAAGAAAGAGATTCTTAAGAACTGTATAAAGAATATTCGTTAGATTATGTTGACTCATAAAGATGTCCAGATTTTACTATTCTCTTTGAAGAATAACGGCTTTTTCTTTGACGCCTCTTATCGATCCGAAGAACATCTTCCATTTGTATCTATCAATTATCTGTTTTCTTTGTACCTCTAGATTAAGTCTCTGCGAACTCAGCATCACTTCCTTTTCATCGTTCAATCTTTCAATGCCTTCCAAAAGTTCTTTGCTACTAAGACAACTTTTTCTAGCAGCTCCTCGGCTCGTCGGTCATTATCGTTTCTTTCATTTATTATTTGTTCTTCAACCAGGAGATCTCGATATGATTATATGATCATACGATTCTTCGTACCAAGCTCCAGGTATCCTTACATTTCTATATCCATCACTATCAAAACGTTTTAGAATAATACTATGATTTTAGAAAAACGATTACGGGTGATAATCGCTATTCTTACTGACGGCGTCAATGATAGTTCCAAAGATTTTTTAGTGGGGTTATCTGTCACAATGATGTTCGTATAAGGTTATATGTCACAAAAAAGTCTGCGTGAGATTAGTTTAGAGAGATAAAAGAGATATATATATATAGAGAGAGAGAGAGAGAGAGAGAGAGAGAGAAAGAGACAAATAGAATAATGAGATAATGATTGACTAATGATTGGACCATTTTCTCAAAAAGTGGTTATCTTTTATACATTACAAATGGTAAATTCTTAATTTACATATTTACACTTTCTTATATGAGTCTTTACGGCGCACTACTTTACTAATTCTAAACATAAATATTAATGATTACACAAAGCACCCTCAATATTACATACTTGTCAAATCTATACTCAATACTTTATTACACCAAATTGACCCATTTATTTATCTATTTTTCTTATTCTTCACAATATTTCCTCCCCTTATCATGTAGTATTATTTGTAACTTAGATTTGGTGTATCGATTTTGATTTTGATATTGATTTGGATTTGGATTGCTATTTAAAATTGGATTTGGAATTGGAAATTGAAAGTTGGATATTGTAAATTAGGAATTAAGATCTTAGATTTTATATTAGGGTTAGATATTTGGTTGAAAAAGATGATAAGGTTGAAGAAAATGTGAAGAAAAATACGACGTGAAGAACATGAGAAAAAAATGTGAAGAAGAAGTCGTTTGATATATATAAAGAATATGATATTTAAAGGCCGTTTAAAAATATCGTTTAAAGATCATTTAAAGATTGACGATAACTTGCGTATTTTCTCACGAATCCTCACTCGATATCTCAATTATGTTTTATTTATGACACACTCTCAATGTTTATTACCGTTTCATTGTGAGTTTGATGGATGGTGTTCGAGATATTAAACAAATTAGAGATATTAGTCGTTAGAGATATCATTGCATATTTTGTTCCTCTATTTTCGACAGAGATATAAAGAAGAAGTCGTTTAAAATATATGAATAATATGATGTTTTAAAGGCCATTTGAAAAATGATGTTTGAAGATCATTCTAAGATTAAAGACGACTTGCAAGCTGTTTCACGAATGCTTAGTTAAGATCTCGGTTTCGTTTTCTGTATGATAAACTCTCAAAACTTAAAATGTTACATTGTGGGTTTCAAGGATGGTGTTAGAGATATTAACAATATTCGTCAAAAGATATAATTATTATATATATAGTGGATTTCGCACTTTATAAATTCATAATTCAAATAATAAAATCCTTGTATCATTTTGTTTATTTATTTTCTATAATTTGCTTCAATAAATACAAGAAAAACTAATTTGCTTTAATATTTTCACTTTGATTTATATGTTAAAATTTGTTTAAATCATTTATTTTAATTTGTTTAATTAATTTTTTTTGAATTATTTAAATCTGTTTAATTGATATGTTTAATTTTTTTTATTTATTTGAATTTTTTCAATTCATTTGTTTGATTTTTTAAAATTTCTTTTCTTTGAATTGTTTTAATGTTTTTATTGGCAGTGGTACTATAAATCCGTCAACGTAATAGCCTATTTTGGTTTTGAGATGAACTTGATTGAGGATTATTTGTATCAAAATTTCAATGTGAGTAAGTTCATATTGTTACTGTTGTATGTTGATGATCTAATGTTGACCACGCACATGAAATGATATTTACGTACCAAAAACATTTTGTTAGAGAAATTTGATAAAACATATTTTGATGATATTGGGAATCCAAGTTCATCGAGATCGTTCTCTTAAAATCCTAAAAACAATCTTATCAAGAGCACATTTGCTCCAGAATAATAAGACACACCAAAATTCATCAATAATCAAAGCTCAGACATCGTTTGTCAAAGCTCAACCGCTCCAACAGAAACCTGGTTGGTGCTAGTATTGACTTTGCAACAAGAACCAAAAGAACTACACAACTCCGACTCATACTCAAAGCTAAACTATGAACCCTAGAACAAAAAATCAAGAAAAGAAAAGGAATGTAAATCTAAGCACACACAAGATATTTTAAATGTGGTTTGGGCTGTGCAGAAATTCTACATCCATGGGAAAATGTCACAAATTTCATATATAAGAGTTTACAAAAATACTCTATCAAACACAACTACTCTTGTTCGATATCAAGAAACCTTATGTTACAAAGGAACATGGATCTCAGAGTATCTCAAAGTGTTTATATTCTACCCCGCTATGCTCAAAGCTTCTAGTTTTCTCTCTCAAAATCTCAAGTGTTTTCTCATGCAACAACTACTTCATACCTAGCTTAAAATATTTATAGTAGATCAATGATATACACAATACTCTCTAGTTCACAATAGAATCTGACTACCTCGTTCCTCATTTGGCCAGACAAACCAGCGCATAAAGACATAAATAGTGCTGACATTCGTACAGTAGAGGCAAAGGCACCTCCTTGTACTATTTTTCTCATGTAGCACGCTTAGAGAAATGAAAATCTGATAAAGGACTTAGATTTAACATCAATTCAGACTTTTAACGACTTGGCTTCCTCTAGAAGTTTCTAGGTATCTTTAGAAGCCCTTCGATAACTATGACCTTGGGTACCGCTGATGATCAGTCAGCACCTTTGGTCCAAAATAAACATTCTTCTTACCTTTGGAGAGGTTGACCTTAGGTTCTAACACAATCTTTTGCACTTAAGTCTTAGCCTCAACTTCTACTAGAGAGATTCAAACATTTCATGTCTTCGGAAGTCCTGTGTTAATACCTTTGTTGATGAGTTCCTTTTAGACTACACCTAAAAATTCTCCCCCTACGATTATAATAACTTCAATATCTGTTGAAACCGATGTTTAAATATTGAGAGAACAACTTGATGAGTCAATAAATGTTTGGTGGAATATTTCGGATCTTGAGCTTGATGTGACTAGAGAGAGAGTGTGTAGAGAGAGAGAGATAATGGAATAGAATAATATTCAATGTCCCACCTACCAAGAAAGTGGGTCACCTTTTATACTAAAGTAAGGTGGACCCACTAGTATCCTTAGTGGGCTGGTTTTAACATTTATCAGGCCCCTTATTAAGTACAAAATTCTTACAAATAGGTCCTAAAAGATCATAAATACATTATCACCCACTCCAAGTATCTTTTATTCACGATTACACCCTCGTTATTTACTCTGGCGAATTCTACCCTTATCAGTAGCCCCCAGTCTTCGGGAGAATCAGGAGCGAAGACTCATAGCAGAGCCTCAACACGTCCGACCTGGTCTCTCGTATTGCGGGTCGGCGGTCATCCCACTTCGGACAGATCGCCCCTTCTCCTGAGCGTCGGGAATGGCTTTATCCGGAGGCAATATCTTGTCTGCAGCTCTTTCTAGCTGTTTTTATCAGAACGTGATATCCTCGAGTTTTCTAAAAAGACCTTGTCTTGGGTTCATAGTCTTGATAGGATCGGTTCCCGCGCCTCCCTGAGGTTTTGTTTCTGGGCTCGTCGTAGTGGGCCGGCTTTCGTGGCAAATTAGGCGGAGAAAGCCCATCTCACATTTTGGTTCGAAAAGGCTAGCCTGGGTGAGCCCCTGTCAGCGGATGGTCAACACGTATCATCCGTTGATGCGATGCGGCCTCTCCAGCATAGTTCTCTAGGGAGACTCTTCGCCTTGCCGCTGCTTTTGTCGGTTGGCATTCCCCGGTCAGGCAAAGTTGCCTATAAATACTCCACAAATCCTGATCTTCTCTCAAAAGCATTCTAGAGAGAGAAAGTGCTGCCCAAATATTTCTAGAGAGAGAATGTTCGTTTTATGAAACCTAGATACCCGAAGCGTTTACCAACCAAGAAAGAGAAGAAAAAGCCTGTGTTCGGTTTCCAAGATTGGGCGAGCATCAGTGACTGAGCCGAAGAGTACCGATGCGCTGTCTTGATTTGGAGATCTGATTCCAAACCCTTTGCTCCCGTTACGCAGCCCCACGACCATGTTTTAGCTGCTCCGATTTCTATCGAGTCCTTCTTTTCACCCGAACCATCCGGCTCCCTGTCTCCTGAGATCAACCTTTCTCCAAAAATCATTGTCATCTCCTCTAGTAGCAGCTCTACTCGTTCCCCTGTAGTTCGGTCGGAGAATCCGACCCCGTCGTCTGTCAACTCGTACGTCCCTTCGCCTCCATTTCCGCCCCGACGCGTCCATAAAACCAAGTTCTTAACTATGGGCGAAAACAGTCCCCCTACGTCTCCCTTTGGAGGTAATTATCTTGAAATGGTTCAGCTTACTCCCTCAATTCGAGGGTACCGGACTGGTCTTAACACTGCCGTAACTTTTTTAGGTCTACCTAAGCGTCGGCTGACGCCAGAGGAATTGGATGCGGCTCATCGGGCTCATTCTGGGAATATTGCCAAACCCTCAAGCTCTCGGGTACGATCATCGGATCCGAATGCCGCTACCGCCCGAAGCTCTGACCAAGCTCCGAACCCCAATTTAGAAGAGTCGGAGGTGGATATTGCTCCCGCAGAGGTCAAGTTGCTGCTGTTGGGAAGTAGAGGCCGCAATCACCACCACATATTTCCGCTGGCTTCCTTCGAAGGACGTCGTCTCTCTCTACGAAGGGAAGTACCTCTACTTCCCAGAGTCCGAGCATAAGGAGCTGCTGATTCGTTGGGGAATTCCTCAATGCGTCACGGTCTGGTTCCCGGTCCCTGGGGAGACTCCTGTTCACGTCCGATCCCGGGAAATAGTGGTGTTTACCGAGCTATTCAATTAGGGTCTTCGCTTCCCCTTAGATCCCGAGATTGTGCTTTACTTCCGCACCCTCCAGATTTTCCCGTCGCAGCTGACGCCTAATGCCTGGTATACCTTAATGTCTTGCATAATGGCTTCACGCCTTTCTGGTCGGGTTATGCCTATGGACGAATACATCGCCATGTCGGGTCTGTCCAAGGCCTCTAAGTCCCCGTTCTTCTACTCTTCCTTGGGAAACAAGTGGAAGATAGTTAATGATTTTTTGGAGGGAGATAAGGGTTGGAAGCATCGCTTCGTGTTTCTGAGCGGTTGTTGGGAGAACGGTCTTCCTTATAGCCAAGAGAATAAGAGGCAGCTGCTTCGGTCCTGGGTTCACGACGGTACTCCTTTTTTTTTTTTAAACCGACCTTCTTGTGCAGTGTCGAAGGAGTTCCTGCAGGGGTTGAGAAGGACCTCTCGAAAGCCCCTGAAGACACTTTCCAAGTGTTGAAGGATTTTTCGAGGAAGCATTGGGGTCGGGCGATGCATCGTACCTTTAAAGACACCAACTTGCTCAAGAGTAACCTCTGGCGTTGCTCGTCGGAGATGCTGACCATTGAACAACTACGGGAACCCCCCAGCCTGGAGGATATTATTGCTAAAACAGATTCTCCTAGGTACCAATTGTACCTCCCGAAACGTAACAAGGCGCCTAACAAGCGCCCAAAGTCGGATGACGAGGTCGGGCAGGATAACGCAGCTGGTGGATAGGGAACGGCTCGGGAAGGAGGGAATGATGCTGAAGGCGGCGCATCCAACCAAGCCCAGCCTCCAGTGCCTAAGAGAAAAAATCGAGCCGACGCTGATGGGGCCAAGCTGAAGAAGCCAAGGCGTGCCAAAGAGAGCGGGACCATTGCTGGGGCGGACAGTGCCACCGTACCGGAGCTGTTTGATCAGTTCAGTGGGGTTAAAGGTAAATCGCCGGTGGATCCCGTAGTGGTGATTTCGGATGATGTCAACCCTCCCAACGCATCGGACCCAGCCGCGGCCTCCTCGAGTGGTCTGAAGTACCTGGTGCTAACGATGCTTGGGTCTCCTCATACCTTCCCGCTGCAGGGATCGGACGGACTGGCCTTATCTCTGTACAACCTGCTTGTACCCGCGACCCTGAAAGAGCGTAGGGCGGCCGAGCTGAGCCAGAAGCTAGTGGGCGCGGAGGCCAAAATTGCTAGTTGAAAGGAGGAGGTGCAGAATGCCAAGGCCGCGTAGGAATTGGCAGAGGGGCGGGCTGCAGAGGCCATCCGTATCTCGGAGGAGACGAAAAAAGCCGGGGAAGATCGTGCTGCCACTCTAGCTCAGGAGGTCCAAAGGCTGAAAGCTTCGAACACTGCCTTTGCAGATAAGTGCAAGAAGTGGGCGGACAAAGAGGCGGCCGATGCTAAAGCTGCGTATGTGTTTTCGTTCCATAACCGTTTCCCGACCCTTCATATCGGGGCGATGTGGCTAGATGTACCCGAGGCGGATCGTCCTGAGGGAGTCGTTTGTAAGGACGAGTCGGACGATAGTGAGTCCGAGGAGGAGGATGGCGAGTGATCGGCTGGCAGTTTTTGTTTGTTTTTTTTTGTTTTTTTCTTGTAAGATCTTTGGGGGCCGCGGGGTTCCCTAACACTATTTCCTGTGAACATTTCAATATTCATGTTTGTGTGGGTATGCAATCTTTGTTTTTTGCCATAATTCGCGGATGTTTTTACTTAGGTAAACCAAAGTGTTTTTGTGAAAAACCAAAGTAGGCTCTGTAGATCAACGCTATTTGTGAAATTCCTGATGGGATCGGGAAAGGTAAAACATGTATTATTGAAACTTATTCAAAAGGTCCGGAAAATTAAACATGTAGATCAGCTGTAAACACTGAAAAACCTATTAAGGCTCTGTAGATCAATGTAACGGCTTTGAACAGTACATCATCCCTCGACTATCACGTTTGGTGGCAAATAGTCCCTTGACTTTCAAATGTCTGTTGACAGTCCCTGGACTATCGCGTTTGGATAAAGTTAGTCCACCAGATCCTCTGATCTATGAGAGGCTGCCACGTGTCACCATAGTCCCCAGATTTTTGTATCACCACTAGTCCCTTGAGTTTAGTTTTCTGTAATTTTCTACATTTTGGGTTTGACCTAAACTCAAGGGACTAGTGGTGATACAAAAATCTGGGGACTATAGTGACAGGTGGCAGCCTCCCATGGATTAGAGGATCTGGTGGACTAACTTTATCCAAACGCGATAGTCCAGGGACTGTCAACGGACATTTGAAAGTTAAGGGACTATCTACCACTAAACGCGATAGTCGAGGGACGATTTACTGTTCAATTCCTCAATGTAACATTGAAACTTTTCCCAAAGGGTCGGGAAAATTAAACATGTAGATCAGCTGTAAATACTGAAAAACCTATTAAGGTTCTGTAGATCAATGTAACATTGAAACTTTTCCCAAAGGGTCGGGAAAATTAAACATGTAGATCAGCTGTAAATACTGAAAAACCTATTAAGGTTCTGTAGATCAATGTAACATTGAAACTTTTCCCAAAGGGTCGGGAAAATTAAACATGTAGATCAGTTGTAAAAACTGAAAAACCTATTAAGGTTCTGTAGATCAATGTAACATTGAAACTTTTCCCAAAGGGTCGGGAAAATTAAACATGTAGATCAGTTATAAAAACTGAAAAACCTGTTAAGGTTCTGTAGATCAATGTAACATTGAAACATTTCCCATAGGGTCGGGAAAACATGTAGATCAGTTGTAAAAACTGAAAAACCTGTTAAGGTTCTTTAGATCAATGTAACATTGAAACATTTCCCATAGGGTCGGGAAAACATGTAAATCCATTAATATCAGTAGGAACGGACGCTGACCAGCTCGTCAGCTGATCGAGTTCGTAACACTTCAAAATTTGGAAGGCAAAAGAAATTTTTGATTATCGTAATCAAGTGATCGGGTGTTTATGATGCCTCGTTAAAACCTTCTCGCGCCACCGAGGTAGGAAAGAGTGCATCCTCGACCAATAAGTTTTTACAGACCATGTCACACAAACTACAAATATTTTACCACTATTCTAGATACAATTTTAGATGTTCAATATTCCATGGTAGCCTCAACTGATGCCCGAGCCTGTTTTGCAGGCGGTATGTCCCGCTCTTGATTTTTTCCACGATTTCGTAGGGTCCTTCCCAATTTAAGGCGAGCTTGCCGAGGCTTTTGTCTTTGGTGTGAAGAAAGATGCGCCTCAAAACCTTGTCACCGACCTTAAACTCCCGACGGCGTACCTTAGAGGCGTATCGACTTCTCATCAGGGTCTGATAATGCAAAGAGTTCAACTGGGCGCGATTGCGCTTCTCTTCTATAAGATCGAGCTCGAGTCGTCTGCTGTCGTCGTTCGCTTCCTCCTCATAGGTACCGACCCTGAAAGATGGAAAAATGGATTCCGCAGGGGTAACCGCGTCCATACCGTATACCAAAGCATAAGGTGATTCCTGGGTTGACGTCCGGGGGGTGGTTCGGTAAGCCCACAGTACTTCTTGTAGGTAGTCTGGCCATTTTCCAGCTTTTCCTTCAAGGTTTTTTCTGAGGCCGTCTAAAATGGTCCGGTTGGTGACTTCGACCTGCCCGTTTGCTTGAGGATGGAAAGGGGCGGAGAAACATTGCCTGATCTTATGAGTTGTGCAGAAAGCTTTCATTTCCCCGCTGTCGAACTGTGGTCCGTTATCTATGGTTAACCTCTGCGGTACCCGAACCGACAACATATGTTAGACCAGATAAATTTGATGATATCTTTGGTCTTGGTGGCGGATAAAGGTTCAGCTTCGACCCATTTGGAAAAATAGTCTACTGCCACGACGATCGTCTGTCTTCCACCCGATGCCATTGGTAGTGGTCCAACAAGATCGATTCCTCATCGGTCAAAGGGTAGACCTTCGGATATGGACTCTAGAGGAGTCGCGGGAACGTTTATTGCTTTTACGAATCGTTGACATGTATCGCAGGTTTTTACTATTAGTCGTGCATCTGCTGTTATCGTCGGCCAATAGAAACCTGCGAGAAGAATCCTTCTGATAAAGGCTTTGTAACCGCAATGTGCCGCACCCTCGCCATCATACAGCTCGGATACAATTATTTGTGACTCATGGACCCCTAAGCATCTGAGCAGGGGGCGGCTGGAGGATTTCTTGTACAGTAATTCACCTAAAAGGACGTAACCCCGAGCCTTATTGCGTACTTTCCGAGCTGAGGCGTTATCGCTAGGCAGCCTACCTTCGGCTAAGAAGGCGATAATATCACGTCGACAATCTGAGATTGTTACCGAAGAGATCTGACAGGCGATATCAGGTCGGTTATCTAACTCGTGTCGTTTGATAATGGACGGGCTTTCTTGCTCGGTAACCCAGGGATAGTTACTGGAGCATGAAATTGTTGCCAAAGAATCTGCGGTTATGTTTTCGCTTCTCGGGACATGTTCGTATGTGACTTTGTCAAACGAGGCGGCTAGCACTCTGAGTGCTGCTAGGTATTGTACCAGATGCTCTTTCCGAGCTTCTGCATTTCCCGAAGCTTGGGTGATCAAAAGTTGGGAATCGCTTATGAGGCGTACCCGCTTTGCCCCACATACCTGCGCTAACCGTAGCCCTGCCAAAGCAGCCTCGTATTCAGCCTCATTGTTCGAAATATGGAAACCAAATCGAACGGCTTGGTGCATATTAATGCCCGATGGGGTAGTTATTTGTATCCCCGCTCAACAGCCGTTGATGTTAGCCCCCCCGTCAGTTCGGACGGTCCACTCATTCAGTTCAGCTTCTTGGGAAGGCGCGTCCTGATCCGGTCGTTCGGGATGGAACTCTACTAAAAAATCAGCCAGGATTTGACCCTTAATGGCTGTCCGAGGTTCGAAGTCGATGTCAAAATCGCCCAACTCGACCGACCATTTGGACATTCTCCCGGATATGTCTGGTCGCTGGAGGATGTACTTGAGTGTGACGAGGTTCGGACTACGATAGGGTGGGCTTGAAAGTATGGGCGCATTTTTCGTGCTGCCGTGACCAGGGCGAGAGCCATTTTTTCCAACTTTAAATACCGAGTTTCCGCATCCAGCAGGCTTTTGCTCACAAAGTAAACCGCTGTAGGGGCTGGTCCCGACTCACTGATTAAAGCCGCACTAACTGCAAAGTCAGTAACCGCAACGTAAAGGAAAAGTGTCTCGCCAGCAACGGGCTTTGTCAAGAGGATCGGGGATGACAACTATCGTTTAATTCCCAAGAATGCTTCGTTACATTCGGGCGTCCACACAAAATTTTTGGCTTGTCTTAAGACCTGAAAAAAGGGAGCGCACTTATCAGATGACCGAGAAATAAATCGATTCAAAGCAGCCAGACGCCCAGTTAGGATCTGGACTTCCTTAACGTTCCTGGGCGGAGTCATATCAGTCAGAGCTCGAAGTTGGACGGGATCGGCTTCAATCCCTTTCTCGCTAACGAAGAAACCTATAAATTTTCCTGACCGGACCCCGAAGGAGCATTTTTCCGGGTTGAGCTTCAGGTTTATTCCCCGCAGGTTATCAAAGGTTTCTCTCAGATCTGTAAGGTGGGCTTCATCCGTGCCGCTTTTGACCAACATGTCATCGATGTACACCTCCATATTCCTCCCAATTTGACCCTCGAACGTTTTGTTAACTAGCCTTTGGTATGTTGCGCCGACATTTTTTTAGCCCGAAAGGCATTACTCTGTAGCAGTATAGTCCTCGGCCCGTGATGAATGTGGTACTTTCCTGATCCGCAACGTGTAATTTGATCTGATTATAACCGGCGTATGCATCCATGAATGACAGCAACTTGTTACCCGAAGTCGAGTCCACCAACTGGTCGATTCACGGCATCGGGAACGGGTCCTTCGGACATGCCCGATTAAGGTCGGTGAAATCCACGCACATTCTCACTTTCCCGTTTTTCTTCTTGACCAGAACGGGATTTGAAGTCCACAACGGGTAACTCGCTTCCTTGATGTGACCGACGCTGATCATTCTCTCGACTTCCCGTAAGATAATGTCTGCCTTTTCCGGGGAAAAAGCCCGACGTTTTTGGGAGATCGGTCTGACGTTTCTGTTGATAGTTAGCTTGTGAATGGTAAAAGATTCTGGGACCCCAGTTACATCTCTTGAGCACCATGCGAACAAATCTAGGTTTTCCAGTAGGAGAGTGAGTAGCTATTCCCTGAAGGTTGGTGAGAGGCATACCCCGATCCGCAGGAATTTCCCTGCGGCAAATTGGTGTTGCTCGCATTCTTCGTCTGTCGTCAAAAAGCTCGGGGCTTCCCTGGGGTCATCAACGGGCAATGATTCCGGGGCGAGCCCCTTTAATTGCTATTCTTGAGCTTGAATCATCTCTTGATCTTTTTTAGGTGCCAATACTGCTCGGTAACATTCCTGTGCTGCTTTCTGGCTGCTTCGGACCACGCCCACGTTGTTTCCGACCACGTATTTCAAACACTGGTGGATTGTAGAAGACACCGCATGCATTCGCGATATCCATGATCGGCCGAAAATGCATTGTGGGAAGCCGGCGCCTCTACTACCACGAATAAAACAGTAACCTCTTTCTTGAATGGGCCGCGGCCTAATTGGACTACGCCCTCAAATTCTCCTATAACGTCGGCTACTGACCCTGGGAACCCCACTATGGTATGGTCGGACCGTGCAATCACTGGTGATGTCCTAAACTTGGCGAAAGTGGATGCGAAGATTATGTTGGCCAAACTACCGGTATCCACCAAGATGCGTCGAACCTCCTCCCCCGCAATGGCTACCCCGATTACGATGGCATCCTCATGGGGGCCGACTATGTCTCTCATGTCGTCGTCGTCGAAGTACAGAATCGGAGACGGGACGCTTCTGGACTGGGAGTAAGTTCGGGCCTCTAACTGAGTGGTTAGGTTGACGATGTGCCTTTTCCTGGATGAATGTGTGACTCCTGCCATAGAATCTCCCCCAAAAATAGTTAGGGATTCAAAAAATTTACAATGGCCTCGTACATTACCGACGTTCTCCTCTACTTCCTCCTCGATAATCCCGATGATATTGCGGTTTGCTTCGGGGTCGAGGTACTCAATGGAAACATCGAAAGGGTCGGTTACTTCTGAAATTGACATGGTGGTTTCAGGTTTTGGTATTATCACGACTTCCTTCGAGGTTGTACTTTGTTGTGCCTTCTTCACATACTCCAGGAGGTTTTCGTGCTCTATGAGCATCTGTATTTCTTTCTTCAAGGCAATGCAGTCTTTAGTATCATTCCCAACGCCCTCGTGATAGCGACAATAGCGGTTGTTCCTCTGCTCCCGAGGTGTTGGTATCGGGAAAGGTCTTCGGTACATTCTGCTTTTCTTAGTTTTCTCGTAGATCGACGATACACACTCTGTAAGGTCTACGAAGTATGCAGGTCGGATCCATTTATTAGACATGGGTCGTGAAGCCATCTGACTCGTCTACTTCGATTTCGGGTTTGTTAGGAACGAAGGTTTGGCTGATACAGGCGGGGTCGGGTGTATCGTGCTGACCGGTTAGACTGCCCTAGCGTAGTCCGATCGAGTGCCCTGCCTTATCACTACCAATGCTTGGGCACTTTGCTGAATTTGTGCCGCCAACTCAGATGCTTCGGTCTCTTCGATCAATATCTGCTTTTCTATTTGAGCCAGAAGTGCGGAAAACGTGAACGCATGTTTCTTCGTTACTGCTTGCTTCATTGGTCATGGGAGCAAACCCAAACGGAACGCAGTTAGGGCCACATTCTCTTCGCAGTGGTCTAGGTCGGTCTTTGCGTCGATGAATCGTCGGGTGTACTCTCTGAGGCTTTCCCCCAATTTCTGCCTACAATTCATAATAGTGTCTCCGTTGGCTCGGAAACTTTTACTTCCCACAAAATGTTGCCTAAACATTGTCCAAAACATCCCGACGTTTGGGATGCAGCCCTGCGGCAAACAGTTGTACCACTTAGATGCCCGGTCCTTGAAGGTCATGGAGAAAGCTCTACATAGGAGTTTGTCATCGTTGTCGAAACTCAGCATGAAGTTTTTGAAGGCTTCCAAATGATTATCTGGGTCCTTCTTCCCATCGTACTTTTCTAGCTTAGAAATGTCAAATCGCTTCGGGAGCTGTCCCGCTAGTATCTCGTCGGACAATGGAGATGCCCTCCAGTTGACTCCGAACCCGCACGCTCCTCCTCCAAGTCCTTCTGTCTGAACTCCGTAGAGTCCCTCATCTCCTGGGCTGATAAACTGGCTGCTGGTTCGGTAACCGTGGTTCTGGCTGTTCGACGGTTGCCATGGCACTTGAGGCAGCGCCGCCCGCTCTTCACGGCTGGCGGCGGGCATTTCTTCCTTCTCAAAGGACACCGGAGTTTGCTTCTTGGTGCTACCCTTCTTGTATTTCGGGGAGTCCATCCTGGGTCCTCGGAGGCATCGGGAACGACTCTTTCGTGTGCGTTGGACTCTTTCCCGTCGCCGATACTCCCTGCCCGATGAATCATCCGAGGTGTAGTCAACCGACACGCCGCGACGATCCTCTGGGTACCGCTGAGTCCTGGCATTTTTCCCTTCCTCGCGATGAGGCTCTCGATAATACCTAACAGGTCGGGCTTCGATTCGCGGCCCAACGTTGCGGTCGGCCTCCTCACGGTCCTCCAAGAGGGGTTCCTTGCCTTTCCCTTCCCGGACCCTTTTCTCGTCCAGTGCCCGCTCTCTTTCAGCGTTTAGTCTGGCAATGTCTTCAAGGAGCTGTCTTCGGGTCATTATTAGGGTCGACCGCTTGTCCCGACCTCGGTCGTGGCGCTCCCGATCAGGCGCCTCCTCGCCTTCTGACACCGAGACGACTCGGATCACTTCTCTACCGACCCTCTCTACCACAGCTTCGTCGTTCATCTCGTAATGCGTGATTTTCAAAGAAAAATGTTCCTTTTTGGTATCACTCGTTCCCACAGACGGCGCCAATGATGAGTCAATAAATGTTTGGTAGAATATTTCGGATCTTGAGCTTGATGTGACTAGAGAGAGAGAGTGTAGAGAGAGAGAGAATGGAATAGAATAATATTCAATGTCCCACCTACCAAGAAAGTGGGTCACCTTTTATACTAAAGTAAGATGGACCCACTAGTATCCTTAGTGGGCTGGTTTTAACATTTATCAGACCCCCTATTAAGTACAATGTTTACAAATAGGTCCTAAAAGATCATAAATACATTATCACCCACTCCAAGTATCTTTTATTCACGATTACACCCTCGTTATTTACTCTGGCGAATTCTACCTTTATCAGTAGCCCCCAAGTCTTCGGGAGAATCAGGAGCGAAGACTCATAGCAAAGCCTCAACACGTCCGACCTGGCGAATTCTACCCTTATCACAACTCACCCGCATCCAAAACTTTCCCAAGTATAATGCAATTTGTGAAATTTAAAATCGATAATACCTTGGTCAAAACATTTAAAATATTTTTCTTATTAACAATATTAGCCACCTTCACTTTCTCTCTCTTTCCACCACGTATCACATGAAGTGAAACTTGATATCTACATGCTTATTTTGCTTTTGGAACTTTATATTCTTCATTGAATGAAGAGCACTAATATTATCATGAAACATAATCATATTTTACTCTATACTAGTGATTTCACTCAACAATCTCTTCAGCTAAAAAGATTGATTCATGGATTCAATAAAAACCATATATTCAGCTTCCGTACATGACAAGGAAATAAAATTTGGTATACAATACTTCAAGCTAACCATTCCTCCAAGAATACTAAACAAATAACCCAAAATAAATTTCCTTATGTCAAGGGTGCCAACATAATCACAGTCACATACCCTATCAATATTACATCAGTTATATCCTTATGATTGTAATATAACCCAACTTCAACCAAGAAATTCAAGTATCTCATGAGATACTTGAGTGCATGTCGATGCGGATTTCCTAGATTTAGTATAAATTTGCTTAAAGTACTTACTAGTGTAGGAAAGATAAGGTCTCGTGCAAATCATAACATACATAATATTATCAATAATATCGATATAAGGTATCTCTAGCATATATTTTTTATTATCTCGTGCTTAAGTGACCGCGAGTTTTAAATTAGGTACCAATAAGAGTTCCAACCTATTTGGATCCGGACATGCCGAACTTTTGAAGGACTCTATGTATGTATTCTTGTATAGATAAGAATACATACCATTTTGGCCTCATCCTCTTAATCTTAATACCAAGTATCATTTTAGACTATTTGATATCCTTCATTCCAATTCTCCCTTCGACGAGTATTCACCGTTTCAATCATCTTCATATCGCTTCTAATTTTCAGGATATCATCCAGATACAATAGCAAAACGTTTGTGTCTTCAGATATGTTTCCACGTTACAATATATATACATATATATATATATATATATATATAATATCCACTTTGGATGTAATTTATAGACTTCATAAAAGAATCAAATCTTCTATTTCACCTCGTCGACGATTGTTTCAACCCATATAAACGTTTCTTCAATAAATACACATCTCTTTCATTTCATTATTCAAACCCTTTTGGCATACACATGTATATTGTCTCTTCCAATTATTCATCCATAAAGTAAGTTGGTAACATCCATTTGATCTAACACTATATAAAATCTAACAAAAATTGACACAATAATTCTAATTTAACGTTATTTCACAACCGATGATCATATCTCATTGAAATAAATATCCTATTTTGCGAAAACCCTTACCCATCTACCTAACTTTGTATCTGGATAAATCAACCTCGGGAACACTTTGAACATTCTTTTACTTCTAACAAGCTTCTGATACTTTGGCTACTTCACAAGAAACCATATACCCATCTTCTTTAGAGATCTTAGTTCCTCCCTCATAGTCGTAATTTTTTTTCACTTCCCTTCATAACATTATGATTTTGTTCGGGTTTAAGAACATCACCATGTATTTCAATTAAGAAATCATAACCAATAACATCAACGTAACCATACAGTTGAGGATGTCTACTTGGTTTTCGTTCTTTATCTCACGCAAATTGATAACTGTCAGACCCATGTCCCTCTCTACTCTGATCATCCAAAATACCATGGAACACCAGATCTTGGACCATCATCGACATAAGCTTCTCCGGCTTCACTCTCTATATCAGACTCATGATCAATTCTAGAATTCTTCTCGACAATACTAGTCTGAGTCTCCACCGTATTTTTCAATTGAAAACCAATTCATTTCTTATCACCTCATTTTGACTTATATGTTTAAGGTACCAAAACAATCACAATTCTATGAGTGAGGAGGCCCACTCACGGTTTGGTGTCTAGAAATTCCAAAATTTGAACAATAGCTAGTAAATATCTTATTCACATATTTAAAGCCATTTCAAATCTGAAAATTCTTCAACATTTTTCCGTTCTGATTCTCTATCAAAATCTTCTAGTATTCATAAACATAAAATGATTCATGTTTGGTATTCAAAAAAATAACCAACACATCTCTAGAATAGTCACCAATCAAGGAAGTGAAGTACCTTCCACCATCTATAATAGGTTCCTATGTTAGAATCCAAAGATCTGAATGAACACACTCAAGTACATAATTGGTTGTATGGCTACTATGAATAAACTTGACCCTCTAGCTCTTACCTAGAACATAAATTTCATAAAAGCTCATATTTCGAACTATGTGATAGTCTAATAAGCCTTTTTTTTCTCTCACATACCCAAGTTGCGGACATCATAACTTGGTTGAATCCTTATCCATACTAGACACCCTCTACCAGTACATAGCCCTTAAGAACCAACACACCATTAGTCCTATATGCCTTCATAACAACAAGTGAACCTTGCAAGACCTTAAGTCTTTTGTCTCCACTCCTATAAGCTTATTCTTCCTCATCTCACATTCCAATATAAAAAAGGTTACATTAAACTTCAGGCATGTACCTTACATTGTTAATCATTACCCCAAGTCTTGTAAACAACATGGGCTGAACAGTTCCCACTCTTTTGACAACACATAATTCATCATTTCCAGGGATGACTTTTTCACCTCCAAACAATCTCAAGTTTTTAAACCAATATTTATTGGAATTCATGTGAAATAAAATGACCAGATCCAACAGTAAGCATAAAATATAATCTTTAACGTACTAGCAGACCATTACGCCACAATCAAGTATTCCTCGTTTTCTTAGGAATTTTTGTCGGACATACTATCTTTATTTTTTATTTTGCTGGTAAAATATTGTTTTGTTAGAGAAATTAAATTTGTAAGTTACAGACAGACAAATAAATTAGATGAGAGACATATATATTCAGGACAAAAATATATTAGTTAAGAGACACTTACAAAGTTTTGTGCAGTTTTTTTGTTAGATCTAAACATCTTCTCAATGGGTTTAGATTTTTTTATATCTATTACCAATAATATCCAACGGGAAATTGTCCATCGTGGTCCTTGTGTTAGAAGTGAAATGAATATGTAACATTCTGTGCGGCCGCATGGTTTATTATCAAAATAAGGTGTTACATCCATATTTTGGTTCAACAAGTGCCACATTAAAGAAATAATATTTAGAGAACTCTTTTGTTTATTAATTAATAAATATATTATAAATATATATGACTCTTACATTACGCTTCCATACACCGAACGTTTTGGAATAAATTCTCTTGGAACATCAGATCCAGCGGCTGGTATTTCAAAATTGTTTTATTTTAGGTAGCAATATATATAACCCTCGATTACCAGTGTATTGTCAAAAGTAGAAGCTAAGTGTTAGTTTATTTGTGTTATGGGAAGCAAGATAAAAAATAAATTTAATTTTAATTTTTACCTTATAGTTGCAACTCCTTTTCACATAATATCTCCATCATATTACTAAGTGACCATAGTGTCGAATCTTCCACTTTTACTCATTTTTTAATCATTTTTAATTTATAGTATTAGGTTATATTGATTGCTTATGTTAATTTGTTTGAAAATGACCAATCTTTTTTGATAATTTCCAAGTCAATTTGACGAGAGAGTTGATATTAAGTCAGATAAATATATAATTCAAATGATGGGCCTTCATCTCATTTTTTCTACAAAATGCAAAACCAACATATTAGGTTAATTACCGGGAAAAACTTTATAATGCGAAACCAAAGAAACTATGATATATGAGAAATAATATCATGCAAAACTAGGACAACTATAATAGATGCAGAACAATATACTATGCTAAACTAGGGAAACTATGATAGATGTTAACCGATATATTATGCTGAACGAGGGAAACACTGATAAATTCTAAAACATGGGAAACTATGATAGATGAGAAACTATATCACGGTAAACAGGGAAACTACGATAGATCCTAAACCAGGGAAAAATACAAGTTCAAAATACATAGATCACCTCTTTATCCGCAGAAACATATTCTTCAACAACATTTTGGGTCACTTCTATTGCATTAGAAACCTCATTGCTTTTCCCTATACCATTAGCATCTAAAGTGAGAACATCCTGGACCATATATACAATAGAAGAAACGTCTTTATTTTCCACAACCATGTTTGGTAGAGTGCCTTGGTTTTCGTCGCTAGCATTAGGAACCTATTCTTTGAAAACAATAGTAACATCAGGATCATATCATTCGACAACAATATTATGCCGAACATCTTCGTTTTCAACACCAACATCAAAATAAGTATCACCATTAATTTTTACAATATCAACATGAGTATGAACATCCTGTTCTTCAACAGTAACGGTAATTTTACGATCTTCTCCTTTCATGACAACATTAGATGTAGTATCTTGGTTTTAGATACTAACATAATGGTTCTCTTGTGGTGGAGGTGGATCTTGTTTTTTCAAAACAACAATAAGATTAACATGCTCCCCTTTAATAACAATAATAACTTTAAGATCATGTTCTCCACGCCAACATCAGGGTTCTCTTGTGGTGAAGGTGGATCCTTTTCTTCCACGACAATATTACATGTAGTGTCTTGGGTTTTGACATCAAGAACATGGTTTTCTACACAAACATCATCAACTGTATTTGGGTCCTTGTGAGCGGGAGACTTACTTATATTAAAAGCAGGTTTTTGTACACCGATTTGTTGATCATTGTAGCTTGTAAATACAATACATACTTTTTTATTTGGTGATTGTTGGACTTTATTCTGTAATAGCTTTTTCCTTTCATAGTTTATGATTTTTTCATGTTTTTTGTAAGTTTATCCTTTATGTATATCTTTAATATAGGCAGTTGATGTGTCTGTTGTAGCTCCATTTCTGTGTCCATCTCTGTACCTGTTGCATTTTTTGCTTCAGTTTTTTTTTTTTCTGAAATGACCTTGTCTTTTTAAGTGAGTTTGGTTTTTAGTTTTGCAATTTTGGAGTTAAATTTTGTTATATTCAATTGCATATTCTCTATTATATCCATAGTTTATAAGTCAATACTCTGGCTAAAGACATACTCTGTTGATGTTGGAGATTTTGTGTTAATCATCTGCAAAATAAATATGAAATATTTTTAAAGATGCAAAATGCTTAAACTATGATAGATTATAAAGCATGTTAAGGGTGCAAAACCTTTATAAAGATAATAGACGTGAAACTCTCATAAATATGGTGGACATAAAATGTACATAAATTTTGTGGATGCGAAACATTCATAAAGATAATAGATGCGCAACATTCATAAAGATGATAGATGTGAAATATTGTAAATGAGAAACCACTAGATATGAGAAACCATGTAAAAGACGTGAAACCTTCACAAATATGATAATGTGAAACATTATAAACCATGATATATGCAAAATTATGATAAAATCGAGATTTTTTTTACGTTTTGTTGATACAATAATCTCTTCAGTCTTTTGTTTTCTACTATTATATGGTAGATTTTGTCACTATTTTTATATGAAAACTTTTTTTTTTCAAGTCTCCTTAGATTACTAAGAATCCGCAAAGCAAAATTTTCCTTTTTTGAAATATGAGCATGTTCTGTTTGTACCAGCTTCTGTTTTTGTAGAGGACCATTTAATGTCAGTAAAGTATGCTATGGAACATTTTTTAGTGATTTTCTTATTCGGGTTGAACTCGTTTTAGTCCTTGTACCTTTTGGACATTCTTGAACAATGTATTGATTTATTGTTTCATCTACATCAGTAGAATCATTTCCATTAGAGGCTTGGTTCATATCTCAATTTTCACATATGTTGTTATTGCTGAGATTTACTTGTGCACGATAAACATCCTCTAGAACATCATCATATTTTTCCTCCACATGAACATCATTACTCTGTTCTTTCTCGACAAGAGCATTTTGTTCATCATTCAGTACATTAACATTTTCTTATTCAGAATCTTCTTCAGGTACTTGGAAATCTCTTCCGAATTGCTATTCTTTTCTCATGTTTAACTCTTCTTCCTGAACCTACAAAAAAATTAAAATGTTAAAGTAAATACATATATCCATGTAAATTGTAAAACCAAAAAAAAGATAATGTGTAAATATACTTGTTCATTTATGACCTCATTTATAGCTTTAATCAAATTATTTTTTGCTTTTAATACCCAACCATTTGAAGCATCTCGATATCTTGTCTTCAATTGCATTGTTTTGACATATAGTTGTGTGTTCAATGATGAATGCCTATATTTTAATAATATTTTGGATACATTTTTTTACTATTTTAATGATATTTTAAATACAGAAAAATACTAACCAGTTGTAAAGCAACACAACCAACTACTTTATCAAGTTTATTTTCATTAAAAAAGTTTACTGAATTCACCAGCTTATCTTGGATTACTTCATTCTAATCACATTTGTTTATTTTGTCTAGGTTTTCTATTTAATATACCATTATAAAGGCTAGTAAATTTTCGGATGTAGAGAAAAACAATGTTGAGCAGACTAATATTACCAACAATATTACAACATCGTAAATTTTCTGATGTAGAGATAAATAATGTTAAGTAGGATAACATTACGAACAATATTACAACATCTTTTACTGCTTGCTCTCTAGGTATTTTCATTTCTTTTTTATAACATCATATAAATATGTGAAAGCATTAGTTAATACTTATATGAGAAACAACATGATTATGCTAAACCATAACAACTATGATAATTGTGGAACGATATATTATGCTAAACCATGAAAACTACGCTAGACGCGATATGATGTATTATACGGAATCATGAAAACTATGATAGATGCGAAACTATATAATATACTAAACCAGAAAAACTATGCTAGATGCGGAACGATATATTATGTGAAATCAAAGAAACTATGCTAGATGTGGAACAATATATTGTGCTAAAGTATGATAACTATTCTAGATGTAAAATGATATATTATGCAATATCATGGCAACTATGATAGATGCGAAACAATATATTATGCTAAACCTAGGTCACTATGTTAGATGCAAAATTATATATTATCCAAAATCATGATAATTATGATAGACACGTAAAGATATATTATGCGAAATTAGGGCAACTATGTAATAAAACTTAGAATTGCATACCTTAATCATTTTATCTATGATTGGTTTTTCTCGGTTTTTATTAACTTTTCTTGATGTGTCATCAGAAAAGTATGTATTGATAATCCCTGATTATTCCTCTTTTTTATTCTTCTATTCATGAATGTCTTGGTTTAATTTTTGTGTGTGTGAAGTGGCATATGTTGGTTTCCATATTTTAAACCAAAGATAACCTTGAAATTATTGGTTGTAAGGGGTAACAACTTTTACCCCAATTTGAAAGCTTGATTTTCATCATTATACATTTTTATTATCTCTATAATCAAATCCTAATTTTTTATTGTAAGACGTGTTTTTTCTGAGTTCGCATGTTGCCTCTATGAGGGAATACAATGGTATTTTTTGGCTTCTTCCATGTGTTTTGGTTTTATTTTTTCCCGTTTCATCTGTTTAATCAAGGCAAAAAGACATAACCTGAAGAAACAAGCTTTTGAAGGTATTTTTCATGTAAAAGCAATAAAATAAGAAAAACAGGCCAACTAAGATAGATGCAGAACTATCTATTATGCAAAACCAGAGAACTATGATAGATGTGAAACGTTAGATTATGCAAAACCAATGCAACTATGATAGATGCAGAACAATATATTATGCTAAACCAGGAAAACGGCTAGATGCAGAACGATATATCATTCGAAACCATGACAACTAGGTTAGATATAGAACAATATATTATGTGAAATCATGGTAGATATAGTTGATGGGGAACCATATATTATACTAAACCAGTAAAAGTATGTAACAAAAATTCGAATTGGATAGATGCTAAAATATACCAATTATGATAAATGTTAAATTATAGATGATAAACGAGGCTAACTATAGATTATGACAAACAATATCATGGTAGTTTTGATAGATGAGAAATTCTAGATTCTGTTTTGTAGTAATTATGCATAACTGTATAATGATAAATGAGAGACATAAGTAAATATATACTGGAACCTAAAAAGAAGAAGATGATGACCCAAAACTGATATAAATAATAAAAAGGTAACCAATATCACCAGAAATTGATATAAATAAAGAAGACGATGACTATAGTAACCTAAAAAAATCGAGAAAACCTTACTATGAAACGCTAGTTTTGACAAAAACTATAAAATCGAACTGTATTTTTGAAGATGAAGATGATCGAAACTATAACCTCTTACTGTTTTTAACGTAAATGTTGAACTGAAGTACTCAGAAACTTTGATCGTGAAGTAAATCGAAGCTTTAACGATTGGGAAATGAATAGTCTAGCCTGTAGAGGGGTTTTCGAAACGAGGAACGAATTGACATGTTTGGTTAATGTCACTTGGAGTTTCAAATGTCTATTATATGAGTGATAATTTTGGAAGAAAGTTATCCAAATATTTTGGACCTTTATCTGTAATAGGTTTGTTGACTTCTTTTAGTAACTCTCGTAAACATAAATAGCCATGGGTAATAATTCGTTACCTCAAAAGCTTAAGGTTATATATTGAATTAAATAAATAAAATACATTAGCATAAAATTACCTAATTCCTGAAACTAATTTTACTTCACGGAATGAAAATATATTTTTCCTTTTGATGAAACCATAACTCTTGTTATGTGTACGTGGATATATCTCAAGTTCTTAAAAATCTTGTTGAACATTCAAACACTTTCAAAAATATATTTTAATAAGATACATAAACAATTAACACATAAAAATTAACACCTAAAAAATAAACACATAAAAATAGATTTTTTAAAAAACATCAACAATTGTTTTAAATGTTCAGCACATAAATAATTAACCCATAAAAATACTACTAATTAAACAGACTGGGTTAATATTTCGAAAAATAAAAAAATTTGATAATTTTTTGTAACGAATTATTATAAAAAAATTATACTTTAAAAAAACCAATATCACTATAGGTGCTCAGTGCTGTGCATCATAGATAGTAATTGCGCAACATCTATGGTGCGCCTTGTGTATCATCGGTACGAGGCTTACGCACCAATGAATTATGGAGAAGTGTTTGAGAAAATAGAGCGGATGTTGTTTGGTAGAATAAAAACTTTTTAAATACTCAAAAAATGTATTTTAATAAAAAAATGGTACACTTACATCAAATATTAGTAAATTCAAAATTAAATAAAAATTGGTTGGTTTTGGACATGTATATTATGACCCAATTCAAAATTGCGGCTAAAAAATACCATTGGTCCCATGCATAGATGCATCATAGTTTTTTTTTTATCTTCACTTTATCTCTCACTCATCTTTCATGTTTTAGAAATTTGCACGATCAATTCCCGCATATTTTGGGACTAAAAGTGACACAGAACTTAAAATTTAAAGACAAAAAATTGATATAAACGAGAATTAGATTCTGAGTTTTTAAATGGTTCACATACGGAAGACTAATCGTACAGAACTCTAAAACATAAAAAAATAGACAATAAACAAAAATGAAAATAAAAAACTACATATACTATACATGGGAGAATAATTAAAAAATTAATAAAAAAAAGAATATATTTTTTTGGGTAAATGTTTTATTCCGACTAGTCCGTTCCTTTGACAGTTAAAAGAATAGAGGGATTAGTTTCTTGAAATATCTGGTTTTAAATTCAAAACAATTACTAACTGGGTGTAAATTTATTTCACTAATTTGTTTAGTTAAAGCCAAAAAGGGAACATAAACATAAAGCCCAATTAGTTGAATGCTTAGTTCAACCAATTACTCTATTTAATTTTGGTTTGTCTCTTTTAGTGTTTATAAAGTTTTTCGTTTTAGGTGTCATGGGTGAAATCTGAGTTCAAAGAGATATTATTTTCCACCAAGTTTGGAAATTTTGTTTAATTGTCGAGAGAAGTTAAAATGCAAACTTTGTCGGTTACTCTTATTTTGTTTCTCCGGAAACCTTTGACTAAGTATTGACTTTTATTCTTTTACTGTAATTTGTACTGCATACTCAAAGTAGGAGTAATTTTAATTTGACTTGAATAGAAAATTGAATCTTTCTCAAGGAAGATAGTAAATGATTAGTTGGAAAATAAATGCTTTAGATAGTTGTCTTTGAATTCTGGTTGTGAATAAAAAAATGCAATCTTTCCCTTCCAACAAGATAAAAGAGTGATTAGTTTCCCGAGGACACGCGAATTAGCCAAAGATGCCTCTTGTTCGCAGAAGGAAACCGGCTGACGATAAACCCACAAGCTCAGATTCCCAAACCCCAAACCAAGATCACGAAGAGCACGATGACCCAAATGATAAAAGACCAAAAACCAGAAAACCACAAACTCCGAAACAGAAATGGTCGTGTTTGGATTCGTGCTGCTGGTTGATTGGTTGGATATGCGTCACATGGTGGGTACTCTTGTTTCTCTACAACGCAATGCCGGCCTCCTTCCCTCAGTACGTTACAGAAGCTATCACTGGTCCTTTACCTGACCCACCGGGCGTCAAACTAAAGAAGGAGGGCTTAACGGCCAAACATCCGGTGGTTTTCGTACCGGGTATTGTTACTGGAGGACTAGAGCTGTGGGAGGGCCACCAGTGTGCTGAGGGCCTCTTTAGGAAGAGATTGTGGGGGGGCACTTTTGGAGAGGTCTATAAAAGGTACTACTCCCTTATTGAATTTCTCATTCATTGACTATCAGTACCAAGATGTAGTGTTTTTGGATTTGTTTTGTTTTGTGCCCAAACATTGAAAGAGTTTCGTTAGCTTAGTTAGATGTTTCATCTCCTTGGAAGATGTCAGAAAAGAATCTGAATTTTTTGGTGAGTTGACTTGGCCGATCCCATTTTGTAGATTTTACTCACGATTGTCTTGTTCCTTGTTCCATTAATGGAGGGTCACTTCATTTAGGGTTTTTTAGGTCTCTATAACTAATTGCTCTGCTCCTAATGATAAACAAAATGAATAACCAGTTTCTCTATTCTGCTGCGTCCGAATTTCTTAGCTTTTCTTCTTCTTTTGAAGTGACACATTCTCAGCATTTTGGTTTTCTATACTGCAGACCTCTTTGCTGGGTTGAACACATGTCACTGAACAATGAAACCGGTCTAGATTCTGAAGGTATTAGAGTTAGGCCTGTCTCTGGACTTGTGGCTGCTGATTATTTTCTCCCAGGGTACTTTGTGTGGGCAGTTCTGATTGCTAACTTGGCGCGTATCGGGTATGAGGATAAAACCATGTACATGGCTGCTTATGACTGGAGACTTTCGTTTCAAAATACCGAGGTATTGTACACCATAGTTAGTATGTTTTTAGCTTTAATAAACAATTTACCATCCAAATTTTTACTTCCAGTAAGGCATTAATGTCCAAAAAAGAATGCAAGTGGGTTGTCAGAAAGCACAATTTAATTGTTATATATATGTATGTGTAATAATCACAGGTGCGCGACCAAACACTAAGCCACATGAAGAGTCATATAGAATTGATGGTAGCTACAAACGGTGGTAAAAAGGCTGTTATCATTCCACACTCTATGGGTGTTCTGTATTTTCTTCACTTTATGAAATGGGTTGAGGCACCAGCACCAATGGGTGGTGGGGGTGGCCCAGATTGGTGTGCGAAGCATATAAAAGCAATTATGAACATCGGTGGACCCTTTTTAGGTGTTCCTAAAGCTATTTCAGGCCTCTTCTCAGCAGAAGCTAAGGATGTTGCTGTTGCCAGGTAGCCTACGGGTCTATATTTCGCCATAGAATGAAAACCCTTCTGCCATAGAATGAAAAAACCTTCTTATGGTTGACTCCTATCGTCCCTTTTTAACTCAAGCCATATTTTGTATTACTTTCTTACTCTTAAGAAACTGTTTATTATGACTAATTAAGAATGTGACAAAGAAAGTGTCTCAATCCAGGGCAATCACACCTGGGTTTTTAGATAATGATATATTCCGGCTTCAGACGTTGCAACATGCGATGAGGATGACCCGCACATGGGATTCAACAATGTCCATGTTACCGAAGGGTGGGGACACTATATGGGGTGGAATTGACTGGTCACCTGAGGAAGGTCATGTTCCTTGCCGAAAAAGCGAGTCCAACATCTCAAGCAATGGAAGCATGATTTCTCAAATGAAGAATGTAAATTATGGCAGGATTATTTCATTCGGAAAAGATGTTGCGGGGGCACGGGCATCTGACATCGAAAGGATCGACTTTAGGGTAAGGCAGTACTTTTCTTTTAGTTAAAGAAAATAATTTTCTACTATAATCTTAGCCCAGTTAATTTATCCTTGTTTGGTGTAGAACATGCTTCCAAGTGCTCGGTCTTATACAATTTATACAGTTGATGAATTAGTTGCCATGTGCTGGACTAAGACTGAGTTGAATTGAGAATAAAGATTGTGCATGGTTGTAGAAGTCATAACATGCTTATATATCATACTGATACTTATTAAACCAAAAGATTAAGTTATATCGTAATTTTACTGGATTGTATCTTAAGAATGATATTTATGCAGGGTGCTGAAAAGGGTAATAGTGCTGCAAACACAAGTGGCTGTGACGTTTGGACAGAATACCATGAAATGGGAGTGGGAGGAATTAAGGCTGTAGCGGAATACAAAGTTTATACTGCTGATGAAATTGTGGATCTGCTTCAATTTGTTGCTCCAAAAATGATGGCACGGGGTGCTGCCCATTTCTCTTACGGAATCGCTGATGATTTGGATGATCCAAAGTACAGCCATTACAGATACTGGTCAAATCCTTTAGAGACAAAGTGAGACTCGTGTTCAACCTGCTACCCAAATGAAATTGTCTGTGTTCACATTTTTCTTTCTTCTAATGAATTATCTTCATCTGCCATCCAGATTACCAAATGCTCCGGAAATGGAAATATTTTCCATGTATGGAGTTGGCATACCAACCGAAAGAGCCTATGTTTACAAATTATCTCAATCTGGAGAGTGCCACATTCCCTTCCAAATCGATACTTCGCTCGACGATGTAGATGAAGATAGTTTTCTAAAAGATGGAGTATACAATGTCGATGGGGACGAGACTGTACCAGTTTTAAGTGCAGGTTTCATGTGTGCTAAGGGTTGGCGTGGGAAAACCCGATTTAATCCTTCTGGCATTCGGACATACAATAGAGAATATAATCATTCTCCTCCCTCGACTCTGCTTGAGGGCCGTGGCACCCAGAGCGGTGCTCATGTGGATGTAATGGGAAACTTTGCGCTCATAGAGGATGTTATGAGGATTGCTGCTGGTGCTACTGGAGCCGACTTGGGTGGTGATCGGGTTTACTCAGATATTTTCAAATGGTCCGACAAAAGCAAGTTAAAACTGTAGTATTGAGTGGTAAGTAAGTTTGTTTTTTTCGCGTGCTGGTATTTGGAGTCAAAATCTTAAGTGTAGCTTGTACTGCATCTGAAGGGTTGTCTTACTGCATAGTTTAGAAGCTAAAAACACTGCACAAATAAAAAACTTAAGCTTTTTAGGAAAAATCGTAGGTTGCTTGGTGCATTATAATGATAAACACAACTTTTATGGTTAATAATGACAGCACGAAAATGAGACTTAGAAAAAATGCAAATCGTTTTTTTGATGAAAACATGGATAGAGAAGAAGCTGCAATGATAGAAAAATCCCCAAGAAGGCTCATTATTTGTGTAGCCTTTAGCTATTTAAGTTTTTTATTTACCAAAAAAAGAACTTAAAATTTAAGCCTAAAAAGAAGAACTTAAACAAAAAAGAGTTCTTTTTTTTCTTTTTGCTTAGGATCCTAAAAGACAATGCGCAAAACAACTCTTAATTGTCTGAGTTTGTTTTTATTAGCTACTCTCACTTTGTTCTAATTGTTTAGGATTACTTCATCCCTCTGCGTAGAATTTGTGATTCCGGCTTATTGTCATTTGGCCGCAACTGGTTTCGTCATTTTGACATACAAGAAAAGAAAAAGGACACATTGTTTGTATGGTATTGTATGACAGATTGTGCAGCCTGTCATAGCATGGCTACAACATTCTAGCCATGCTTCCAGTCTTGTGACTGCCAAAGTATTGTGAACTTACTATTATTTATTTGTACTATTATTGTTCTAGGCTGTGTATCTGGATAAGGAAAAATAAGACTTAACTATGTATAACCAAGAATGTGTACATATATACTTGGGGACCTTTTCTTGGATGTGCCGAAATAACTAAGTTGGGTTGAGAATATCTATAATTATGATACCGATTTCTCATTACTAGGTAGTCCCTTGTGCTGATGACAGACATTATGTTTGCTTCCTAGGACTTGTCCATTGTTTCATCAACTTATGCTGTTCGCTCATGAGATTTGAGTCTTACAAAATCATGACCAAATTATAATTATAATCAGATTATTCTTAGCTATATACTAATATCTTGCCATAGCTATATCAAAATGAAAGATCTATCCTAACTGAATATATAAATATATAATATATGAAATGATCCGCACCTAACCTCTCTTTCTAGCTTTCAAAGCACTCGATTTGAGTTCAAATATCTATTTAAACTCCTGTTGTAAGATCTTTTTAGTGTCGATTTAGATTGATTAGCCTATCGAGGTAGTCACAATATTTTATCCAACAAGTTAGAGAAGGTAGACTTAAATCGTATTGTGGTTAGTGGGGTTTAAAAATATTTCAGTTTTGAAAAACCACCAAAATATTTCAAAAGTTATCCTATAAGACTTCAGTTTTTTTTATCTAGTTTAAAACACATGTTAACTATAAAATATTTACAAAAATGTTATGTATTTGTTAAATTCTAAAAGTCTCTCAACAAAGCTATAACACTATTATTTGCTTTTTTTTTTAATTCTTTTTTTCATTTTAACAATTGTTTTTATATAAATAACAATACATTTAAATATATTATTTTCAAAATATTCAAAAGAAAATATGATATAACAAAATCAAATATAATATTTGAAAGATAGATATAAAATCAAATTTGTTATATAAAAAGTATTTTTGAAAATAAATAGAAATAAAATTGAATTTGTTATATAAATATATTTTTGAAAAATATATAGAAATAAAATCAAAAATTTTATACCAAAAATAAATGAAAATAAATTAAAAAAATATTTTAAAAAGATACGGGAACAAAATAAACAAAATTAAATCTAATATTTAAAAAATTATTTTAAGAAATACATGAAATGTATATAATAAACATAGAATAAAATCAAAATTGTTTGTAAAAGATAAAAGGTACACTCGATAAAAATCAAGAATATTAACTAACATGTCCTTAAATGTTATTTCTCTCTCCTACGAGTATTTTTTTGGACATGTAAATTTAAAAAACATATGTATACATGCCCTTACTTTTTTTAGAACAAAAAAATTACTACACTTATATTGGGTTAAAAACCATGATTAATCACTCGAGTTAGTCATCTGTTTCAAAACAACCATTAATGTCATATATATATATATAAAATAAAAAAACTAACAAAAATGACCACAAATGCAATAAAGAGATTGTTTTGATGCAGATTTAACATTAATGGTTGTTTGGAAACAAGTGACCTATTCTGATGACTAATCACCGTTCTTAGCCCTTAAATTTCTTGCATAAATGTTCCATTAGTAAAAATTTCTATGAATCATTATGAAATTTTGTTATCTCAGTAGATGTCGCTAAAATTGGTTCCTGCTGAAGCTATCGGGCAATAATTCTTGGTTATGAGCGTTTGAGTGTTTCAATCTCAAAATTTTTATGATCGTAAAAAAATAACCGTTAAAAATTCAAATTTAGAGCTTTAACAAGTTTTTTGACGATCTTCATGCATGTAATAAGGTGTGTATTTATGTGTCGAAATGTTGGGAGAATGATCATGAACATGATGTGATGGCCCGTGACCGTATCTAGAGTCCAAAAAGTACGAAATATTAAATGATAATGATAAGCGGTATGTTAAGGCTGCAGAGTTAAGGTATATGATAATGATCCAATGGACCGAAGACTTTTAGAAGTTTTTCAAAAACCTACTCGTGCTAAATGTGATTGCTCTTAATAGTATATGGACTAATCGAAAATGAATTAGTAATTTCCCAACCAAGGAGGAAAAAAGGTGGAGAGAAGAGCCCCCCAAAACAAACACGTAGAGTTGATGCCTCTTTGAGTAAAACAAAGAAGTTGTCCCCTTTGGAAAGGTTAGGGAAAAACAGTTCGCACGTAAAAGGGTTGTTTCCATAACTATAAAAAAATGAAAGTGATGTAGGCGAACCCAAAAGAATAGATGGATAAAGAAAGGAAACCACACTCCCATAACAGGGGTCGTACTAATGATTAAAACGATGAAGTCACAAAAAGAACGAAACTTCCATTGGTTAAAGTTGAAAGTTGAACCCACTAAAAAATAAAGACCATGTGGGAATGTTTAAAGCGTGGTTCTTGTGTGGAGGATGAGGTACAAAAAATTGAGGATGTAAAAGAGGTGATTTTGTTGTTGCCTTGAAAAATAAATAAAGAGAGTTATCCTTCCCTTCCGAATGTAGTGATTGATCTAAAATGGGTGAAAAAAGTTCACACCCGAAGAATGAAGAAAGGTTAGTGGTAACTCTCGAAGGAAATATGACAATATTTGAAATTATGAATAATTCTCTATCTGAAAGGATGTCGACGCAATCTAAGGCCATGATAATTCCTTTATGTGAGTCTCTCCCCAATTTTGACTTTGACTCTATAAAAAAGTTAACATAAATTATACTTTAGGCCAGATTGAAGGAGCACCATAACCTAGTAGCAAAAAATAAATTGGTGCGATTGGCTCGGCTGAACGTATGGAAGCCAAGAAACAGAACATGGAGAAAGATACACTTCAGTCAAGGCTCGAGTGACACCATACCTAACTACGAGAGTGATTAAAATTTTTTATGGCGATGTACCAAAGATAAGATGCTCTAAGTTGGTGGTAAATACTCAAGATTAACTATAATAGAAGGAGAATACAAGTAAGGATGCTTCAGATGTCATATGTCAAATGGCGAATGAAAAGAAAGAAGTTGAGGTAATCAAACCCTAAGATTTAGTTGGTATAAGAAAAAATGTGCTAGCTCATAAACTAATATGACTAGATGAGTCATTGTTTGTGCTAGTGGTGAGTTGGTACATCCAATAGGCTTGCAAGAGAATCTGTTGCATATGAAGTAGTTGTTGGTGAGTTGGTACATCCAATAGGCTTGCAAGAGAATCTGTTGCATATGAAGTAGTTGTTGGAGAGTATGCAACTCAAACCGCTCATATTTAGGTGTCTGATTTGATTAATCAATTTTGTTACTGCGGCTAATAAAAGAGAGGTATGTGTTAGCATGTCTATTCTTGATGTGAAAATAAGGCATATATATAAACAAGAAAGAAGCTACATGTAGAGTTGTAGGCCAATGTTTCTTCCTTTGAGAGAGTGAGGCTGAAAGGTAAACTAGAATAGCTTTTTTAAAAGGGTTAGAGATTAATTTAATGTAAAAACATAAAACCAATATTTAGTTGATAAATAAACTGTCTATGCAATTCATTACTCTGGTGCAAGAGAAGCAAGATTATGTGAATCTAAATTCTTAGGTAGATAAATGTAAGGAAAAGTTAAAGAACGCAGATGCGTTGCTGACGACATAGTAGATTAGCCAAACCATAGACCAGTTGGATTTCAATAGTAAACTGGCTGGTTTGGTTATTGAAAAAGATGTTATGCAAGAGAGTACATATATATTATTAAGGATAATACTAAGTTAAGTACCGTACTAGATGCCGAAAGCTCTTGTTGGGCTGATACTATTACAAATTTTGAAGCCAATTTATAGGATCAATCCGGTGATACTATGTATAAGGCAGAAGGTTATTTGATACTTGACATTTACAAGTGGTATCTATATATTAACTTGGATTACTTTTGGATTCCACATAGAAGATAGGTCTAACACATGCGTGTGATAATTATCTCCAAAAGGATTCCCAAATTCAAGATCCATGAAGGAAATATATAATGTATTTGAACTGCTTTTTGAGACTAAAAATAAAAAACTTTCCTAGATGGATCAATTGTACGATGAATGTGAAGTGCCACCAACAGTAAAATTGGGAGATTTTGGTGAGAGTAATGACGTTTCTACATCTAACCTACTCCAAACTGTTTCGGCCACTGCCGTTGTCCCTTCCAGTTTGACACCCACACTTTCAAAATGCGATAAGATTGTGGTTCCAAAAAGAGAATGATTTGTTGTACTCGTATTTTTTGTTAGGTTTTTTACTCGCATAAAAAATGGTTTATGTTATGAACCAAATCCATGTAAAGGGTTATTTTTCTTATGAAAGTATGCTCTGCATTTTTTATTTGTTATGACTAGTGCTTTGTTCACTATTTGTGTATGTCTTATTTCATGAACCATTGCCCGAGCTGTTTATGCAAATGAAGTGATCAGCATCGAAGATATAAACCTTCAAGGGACATGTGATTCCATGATATGTGTATATATAAACTTTATTATTTTGACAACAAAGGAACGTGTCGTTTTCTTTATTATCGATAGGGGGTCATGACTCCTCTTTACGTTAATGTACCAAATACTTAGTTTTTGTTGAAATCTGTAGAGTCTATGGAGGAGCACATGGACTCCATAAGCTATTGGATATTGTCTAGTCTTACCTCTTATTTATTTATGACTGAGATATGAATAACTACCAAAGTTCTAGACTTATCTTCAATTATATATTGATAGATTAAGTATTTTATATATTGTGGAAAGATTAAATATCCGTAGATGTACTATGAAAATGTAAAGAATTCATTTCGATGTTATCTTCTTGGTTAAGTAAATTTCAAAGCATTGAAGATGCTGAAAATGTTTGAAGACTTCAAACGTATCCTTGCTTGTATTTTGATTGAATATAGTAACGTTAGAGGTGTTGGAGATATTTTAAGACTTATGACATACCCTTGTTTTATTTCTTGATTGAATATCATAATATTAGAGGTGTTAAAGATATTTTACGACTTTAGACTTATCCTAACTTCGTTTTTGATTGAATGTCATAGCATGTGATGTACTTAAAATTTATCATTTGTCATAGTAGATGGCGAAGCTATGCATTTTTGGAGTTGAGTTGTGTAGACTATCGTAGGATATATATTTTAGGAGAAATAATGCCATAACATTAATGTTGGAGTTGCAAACTTTATATTACATAATTATTCTCAATAAATAGTTTGTGTCTTTAGCCGAATCAAAAGACTTATTTTTGCATCACAAAAAAAGAAAGAACATATTTTTCTAACATTAAATACTAAGTATCTCATTAAAACCTTACTCGCGCCACCAAATAAGGAAAAAGTACAATTATAATGCTATCACGATAAAACAGTTACATAAAATATTATAACTTATGGAGGATGATAAATCTTCAAGTACTTCACATTCTAGAGATGCCAAACTTGAAATCCTTTCTTATCTAAAAACATGTAAGTTCTTGGCTTGAAATTTACTTCCACAATGAATGGTCTTTCGTAATTTGGGACGAATTTTCCTAGGCGTTTCTCCTGGGTGTGGAGGAATACCCTTCTTAAAACTTTATATCATGGTTTGAAGCTACGAAACCGAACCTTTGAATTGTATTTATTTCACACCAAGGTTTTGTAGTGTTCATACCGAAGATAACTCTTTACTCTCTTCTGTTTTGTAGCATTAAGGTCGGCACATGTGAATTTATTATTCATTTCTTCCTCATAGTTTGAAAAAACAACATGGTCAAGTTTTCACTCTTCCTACAAGTATTTTTTATTCGTCTTGGATATGATTCAGTTTGTCACTTCCACTTGGTTATTAGCCTGCGGGTGAAAATAAGATGAGACGATATCCTTGATACAATGTTTTAGAAATAACAGGTTACTGTATCATTATGGTATTGAGTGTTATTGTTTATTTTTATAACTAGGGGTATTCCATAGCGACCGCATATGTGCGAATTCAAAAAGATAATTACTTTTTCGCTGTAATTCCAACCAATGGTTTTGCCTCTGCCCTTTTTGGAGAAGTAATCAACTGTTACGATCATATATTTTCTTTCCCTTGAAGCCGGTGGAAAAGGTTCCAAAATGTCTATTCTCACCTATATAATGGTATTGCTTCAGATATAGTCTCCCATAAAATTGTTGGGATTTGGACTGAATTTAAGAAACGATGACAAGTTTTATAATATTTAATATTTTTTTTATATCCGCCATGATGGTTGGCCAATATTAGTCTTGTAACATGACGTTTTTTAAAGGTGTGTAACCATAATATGCACTACTTTTAGTTCATCAACAATAAAATATGATTAATTTGGGCCAAGATATCTGAGTATTGTCTTTGTTAATCCTCACATATATAGTGTGCGAGAAGTAAACAAATTGTATTGCTTTAATCTTGATTTTTTTGGGGTTAAATTCTTATTTTTAACAATATACCTTTTGTTAGGTACTTTGCGATATAAGTTCTCCAATAACCCTCTTATTTTTTCCCTTTGAATTACCCTAATCACTGACATTAATAAATATGCATGAAACTTGTTTAGGAGTGTGATGTATGGTTTATCGTGGAAATGACTTATTCCCCAGTATATGTGCATGGAAAAGATGCTAAAGAATCCACTTTAGCATTCTCTGCTATTGGTACTTGATCAAAAATCACATGGTCGAAGAAAGACATATGATGCCGAAGCTCTTTTATATACTGAATGATATTTTTATTTTCTTGCTTTGGAATGACCAAATACCCGGTTGATTACAACATACAAATATATAAATAACTGGACTTATTTGGCCCCATATATGTTAATTAGCCATAATCATGCAATGAAAACTATGTATTCGGCCTCATTGTTCAAAGCAGTGAAACCAAACTTAATGACATGTTACATAATCTCTCCTATTGAAGAGATAAGTTTGATTCATGCGCTAGAACCTTGTTTATTGCTTCATCCATTAGTTTTCACTTGTCATGTAGACTATGTTTGTTCTTTTAAAGGTATTGGTCATTTAGACAGGAATTCCATAAGAAAATATGCTAAGGCTTGAGCCTTACTTATGGTTTTGGATTCATATCGAATTTCATAGTCTTGCAACTCGACATGCCATTTTGTTAATCGTCCTAAAAATCTAGATTCTGCATGTCATTTTTTTTAATGAAAGTGAAGTTCGAACGATAATGATATGAGCTTCGAATTAAGGAAATATATTTCTTGCTGCCACCACGAGTGTTAAGGCCAACTTCTCCAACTAAGAATATATTTTTTCAGCGGTTAGTAGATATTTACTTATGTAATATATCGTCTTAGACTTTGCCCCATCTTCTCGTATTAATACACTGCTAACAACATAATCCAAAATTTTAAGGAATATATAAAACAACTCACATGGCTCCACCTTTGTTAGTAATTCCTGAGATGCAATGAATTTATTTATGTTATGAAAAACTTCTTCACAAGAAAGTGCCCACATGAATTTTCCTGCTCCTTTCAGAATTCGAAACAATGGTTGACATTTATTCGAAGACTTGGAGATGAATATGTTTCTACTAAATATTTTAATTTAGTGAGGTCTGTTTCAATTCCTTTTTCACCAAACATGTAGCCAATGAATTTTCCCGATCGAACAACGAAGACATATTTCTCTGGATTTGGCTTAAATTGACCTTTTTAAGATTTAGAAATTTTCAGCTAAATCAACTATGTGTTTGTTTTATCATGTGCTTATGACTAACATGTCATCTATATAAGCTTAAATTTTCTTCTGAAATAACTTGGAAAATCTTATTGATCATATGTTAATAGGTTCACCCTACATTTTTTAAGCCGAATGATATTACCTTATAACAATGAGGGCCTTTTTAGTTGTGAAAATTGTATGCTTCTGGTTGTCCTTGTGCATTTGAATTCGATTATATCTAGAGTAAGAGTACATCAATGATAATATATTTTTTCCACATGTAATATCTACTAGTTGATCGATTTACGGAAGTGGAAAACGATCTTTCAGACAAACCATGTTAAAGTCTGTAAAGTATACACATATTTTTACATTTTTGTCATTCTTTTCCATTAACACCAAAGTTCCATCCATAATGGGTACTTAGCCCCCCAAATATGCCCAATGATGGTTAGATTCTCCACCTCCTGAATGATTTCATCTATTATTTCTTAAGAATAAGATTATATTTTTGATTGATTGGTTGAAGGTTCGGTTGATAACTTGTGGAAAATAACTCATGATGAGACTCATATAACTTCTTGAAAAATAAAGATAAACAAGTCAAGATTATTTCATAAAAGATCTGCTAATTTGTACCTGACAACCGTAAGTATATCCTCGTAGAGTCTGATAATTGTTTCACCTTATAATCAAATATTTTGTACGTCGCCTTCAAGACTTATTAGACGAGGGCCTCACGAGGATGAATCTTATGTTTTTGTTGATTAGGTACTTAAACACTGATGGACTGTAGAGTCGACCGCATGTATATTATCCAACCAAGATCTCCCTACAATCATGTTGTATGATGATAAAGCATGTACTGTTATAAAGATGCATCATACCCTCTTCTTGAGTTATTGTATTCCACGGACCATGTCCATGTTCAATTATCCCACCACTTGTTCATCAACATATATGAAATATGTTAAGATTATTTGTGAAATGATTAATTCTGGGATGCATGGCATCTTATCGTATCTTTTCTTGTACAAGATGTTAACAAAGCTCCCCGTACCGATCATTACTATTTTCACCTTCATACCTGCCAATTCGGTATTGATAAGTATTGTATCACTATAAGGTCCCACTATTTTTCTAATATCATCATTAGAGAATGCTAGAATCAGAAATGGGTTTTGATACAAGTGTGGTATTGTCGGTTCATTGTGTTGTTTTTCTAAATACGTGATATACCTCTTTCTCGAACAATTGGTGGTTCTTGAAAAATGGTCTCCACTAGTAATACCACATATAGATTTTCGACTGGGTTATGATCCAAATATAGTTTAGACTTCATGTTAAAGATGACATTGTTATCAAGTGTCATTGACTTCTCGATTCCATCTTGCACTTGTCTGTCTCGTCTTATAGATAGATTTTTTGCAGCTTTGGCACTTATGTACTTGTTTTTGCTCTTACTCTTAACAAACTTTGATAAATTTCTCTTGTTAAACATGTTTTAAATCTTCCTTTATACCTTCTTCCTTCGTTAGACTACTTCAACTTAAATAATTATTCGCAATGGTTTCTTTTATAATATCATGATAAGGTTTGTAATTAACTTGTGCAACAAAAAGTGGCTCATATATGCATGTTAACGGATGGCTTTTAAGATAATTCATTGAGGTAGTCATGTCTTCTTCGAATCTTAGTATTTACATTTTGTCCATCTTAATATGGCTCTCTACTTGCGACAATAGGTTTCTAAAGACAAATGCTATATTTTTAATGATTGCCTTAGACAATGATACTGATAATATCCTTTGTCGGTATTTTAAACAAGTTATGCTGTCAGGGAAATTCAGAATCTCATCTTTGGTTTTAAAAAATCGTTTTGTGTATGCTCGTAAGAGTTTTATTAGGTCTTTTATTATAATGGATGATATAATATACGTATTATTTCATAGTCTTTGATCCAATGTAGTGGTGTCAAAAATTCTATCCTTAATATGTTAAAAATTCTATAACTACCTATTGGTAGATCGTTGAACCATTTCAGAGCACTATATTTTAATGTCAGGTTAAATATTTTACACCTCATACTATCTTATCTTCCGGGGTATCTCAACATATCACTCCTAAATTTTTCCATATGGTGGTTTAGATTGCTTTTAATGGTGAATTTGTCTATCTTGTGGGTATTATAGAAAGGTGATAGCAGTTCGTGTTTCATTTTAGAAGCCAGAGGGGAATCACCATGCGTTTACGTATAATACAACAAACATATTTGAGAATTGACTGTTTACTTTTGGATTCGAAACAAATTAATTGCAATTTATTATTTCAAGATTGATGAGTCCGATTCTGTCAGCATTTCGGACATGGAGAGTTCAGATAATGTCCACCCAACCGGACATAGGCAATTCGGACACCATCATTCATTGAACTGTTCGAACAGAACTAAAGTACTTAAAACCTAAACACTTCTTGACTAAGCTGCCTGTTCTCCTACTTAGAACTAATGGGTTCTTCAACTCGACCCGAGTCCATTAAACACAACCCGAAAGCCCATAAGGCCCAAATGTAAGGGTATAAATACCCAACCACCAACATTAATTGAGGGTAATGAAAATTAAATACAACCAGACTGCTTAATTCTCCCTCTACATTTTACCCAAACATTAAATACTCACAAACTTCCACAAAACTCTAAAGAAATATTACAGACTTACCCTCAGACGAAAATAAACCACACCAAAGATAAATGTCACATTTGTGATGCTATTTAAAAATAAATATGTTGAAAACATTAACCAAACCTGAATATTTGATGGGTTTATACATAACACATCGAACAAGTGTTTATGCACAAAGGTTTACCATGGCATAATTGGTATAACTTCTCTATGCACGTGGATGTATTTCTGAAATAAAAACGTATATGTCTTTTACCTTTAAGATGAAAAATCCTGAATAGGTAAATATATTTTTATGAATAAAGGTATTTAAAAGTAGTGGGGTTAGGGGTGGCAAATGAGTCTGGAACCACGAGAAAAAACTGGGGACATGTCGGTAACCCGATGGGTAACCTACGAACCTGGCCCGTTATACCTGCAACCTGGCAGACCTGTTTACCTGTTAGACCTACATAAGCAGTGACCCGACAGACCTCCAACCCGACAGACCTGCAACCCGACAGACCTGTTTAAATATTATAAGTGTTGTAATTATTTTATAAACCAAAATCAGATCTTAAGTTATATTTAAAAAATATTTTTATAATGTATATGATTTTAAATTTATTATTACATTTTGGTTAGTATTAATTTGTTTTAGTTATTAATATTTTAAGTGTTGTAATTATTTTATAAACCAATATTTTAAATATTATTTTAAGGTTATAATGTTATTATTACATTTTGAATATAATTATTATGGTTTGGTTTTAAATATTAGAAGTGTTGATATTATGTTATAAATCAAAACCATATTTTATCATGTTAAAATATTACAAATTTTATGGTCATAATTTTAATATTACATTTTGATTATTTTGATTATTTTGATTATTATTATTATTATGAATTGGTTATAAATAGTAGTAGTGTTGTTATTATTTCTTAAACCAAAATCATATTTTATGATGGTAAAATATTACAAGTCATATGGTTGTCATTTTATTATTTGATTACTATTGTGATTTGGTTATAAATATTACAAGTGTTTGTTATTATTTTTTAAACCAAAATCAGATCATATAATTATTTCATAGTACAATTGTTGTTATTATAATAAAAGGTAAATGGTTTTTTTTGGTTTATTTAGCCGTTCACAGTTTATACTCTTGCGAGCCAAGAGATGTACACATGTTTTCAAATTAAAATAAAAAATAGTAAAAAACTATTACAAACATTATTCATCTTCTTCAAGTTCTTCTTCGTAAGTAAAATCTTTCTCCTCACTTGATTCACCTTCAGATTCGTAAGTAAAATCTTTCTCCTTACTTGATTCACCTTCATCTTCGTTTTCTTCCATAATTTCTTGTTCAAGTGTATCTTCATAATCATCCGGATAATCTTCGAAGATGTCGTCTACATTCACTTCGTCTCTAAACTCTCTGTCTTGCATCCTTTTATCTGTCGCGGTCCAATCCTTGACTGCCACAAGCACTCTAAGTGCTTTTCCCATCAATTTTGTTCTCTTAGTCGTGTATTGCAACCTCACTTGGCTGAAAGCACACTCACTTACAACTGTAGACATAGGTATTGCATAAATCTCTTTAACAAACCTGCAAAGAATATGATACTCTTCAGTTTTAGTACCCCACCATCTTATGATATCTTCAATACCACGGTCGAGAAAATTCATAAAATCAAACCTAGTGCTCAAATATCTAGAAAACCCATTATCAGATTGAGGGGTTTCCGTAAATTCATTACTTCGTAACATTGCCATTTGAACATAGTTAGTAGAAAATCTCCATGTACCCTTATTGTTACTACTCCTTACATTTGTAGTTGTATTTAATCTATATCTTTCAACATACTTATCATACATATTATGCATATAATCATATACGGTGAGAATATACCCTTCAGGGTCAAATGGATCATCCGGTGGACTAGTTTCAGAAAACAATATGAATTGATAAAAACATCTAACTAGCCATTCAAATTGATCTTTTCGTGAAACATAAGCCAAAATGCAAGCAATTGAATAAGTCAGATTGGATGCAAATACTTTGTGAACTTGAATTCCATTTGGGGCACCATGTCTACGCATACAAAATTTGATTTAAATTCATGCATTCAACCATACTCTCCCTAATTAATTGTGCATTATGCTGACCAATAGATTCAAACCACACAATTCTCCTTAGGAGTACCCATTCGGGATCCATCTAATTAAAGGGTAACACATATCATATCAAAATCAGTAAAAGAAGCTATGTCACTAGTAATCGAAACATTCCATGGCAAAGTTAGCATAGTTTCAATAATGTTTTTTTCTTTAAAAAAAATATTTAAACGCTAGCGATCGCAAAAATCTACGTGGAATGCGTTTGGCTTGTGGGTTTACCCCAGCTTGCATCCAATTTTCGTATCTCCAAGTATCCACATAACTGGATGGTTGTAAACTACCAATTGCATAAATAATTGTTTCTTCCTTATACATATCGTGGTTAAACTCAAAAGGAAGACCTGTTTGAGGGTTTATGCAAATATTATTTGCGTTAGGTTTTGAAGGATCATATATTTCATGTTTTTAAATGTTATACCACAGTGCTAGTGCCCATATTTTTATTTCCTCCTACATAAAGATAATTTTTATTCCACACTTTACAAATAGTGGATAAACTATCATCTGATACACTAAAGTGTTTCCAAATCCAAGATGTTTTCTTACGAGATCTCGATCCACCACTAGTACTTCCACCACCACTTTCATGGGAGGAGAGTGTGTTAATGTGAGGGGAGTCTCTAGGAATATCACCATTGGTATTGAGATCCAGATTAGCGGATGGGTGAACATTAGTATTTTTACGTTTTAGAGGCATTTTAAAACTTAAAACAACGTTTTTTTAAATATGCAATAAAATACTAATCGAAACTAATATCGCAAATAATAGAAACTAAATGTAGACTAATAAAAAAAAATAACAACTAATAAAATTAATATTTAAAGAACTAATTTAAATAACTACAACAAGTAACTTGATAAATTATACGAAGCTCTTAATTGAGCTATTATAATGTTATCCCAACGTTATTTAAGTGTTTTTATCAAATGGAAACAATTTGCAAAAAAAATCGAACTATTCCGAAAGTAGAACTACAATATGTAAAATAAGAAAGTAGAGTTTTATAGAATTTCTAGAACTAGTAGAGAGATTTAGAGAGATGTTGAGTAGATTTATAGAGTTTGTGAGTTTGGAGTTGCGGTCTCCTTTATTTATAGAGAAGACCCATTAAAAAATTCAAAAATTCGGAAAAATAAAGTCCGGGCTATCCGGACGAATTCAAAATTTGGATCATCCCATCAATTTTCCGGACCATCCGGATCGGTAACGGACTGATCCAGACCATCCTAACGGCTATTTTTTATAAAAATTTTATAAACTCTATAAATAGACCTCCCACCCCCTACATTCACTCACAACATCAATCTCTCTCTAAATTAGCTACCATTCTCTCAATAAATTTTGTTTTTAATTTTCAAACACAAAAAAAATCCTACAGGTTTATCAAGATGTTTTTAAGAAAATCAAAGCAAGATCGGAAGAGTGGAGGAGATGATTTATCATCCGCAACAGGAAGAGCAAATGCCGAAAGAGATTTGGGGTATGAAGAGGTGGAGGAATCGGATAACGAGACAATCGAACATCACGATGAAGGGGAGGTTCGCGTCGTAATTCGCTAGCACCACGAGGTGTAACCAAATTTTGGACGGGTATGCATTTAGATTACGATGAACTGATCCAAGTTGAAAGTATGCAAAAAAAAATCAGACTTATTGAACCTAATAATGGCGTAGGTTAGATGGGAATTGCTAGATTCAATTGTGAATGGTATATCGAATTAATACGAAAGTTTTATGCCACTGCACGTTTAATTGAGAATGATTCACGTGGTAGAGGTTTAGGAATGAGTTGTTTAATTGATGGCGTTGCATATTATTTCTTTGAAACTGATTTTGAAGATATGTTTTTCGTTCCAACCAATGATATATATACGGGTGAAAAATTACCTTCCATTTCTTATCCTCGTTCAGGCTGGGGTGCTGATTGGCCTATGTCCTACGAAGAAGCCGTAGAGCTTCTGAGTTGTGGTTTGGATGCTCCAAAAATTAATGGTAAATTCCGAGCCATAAGAAGTAATTTGGATGCTAATGCGAAATTAGCTTTGAAATTGGTAAACAATTTATTTCTTCCCCCTAGTAACAATGATTCGCAACTTTCCTATATTCAAACATTTTAATTGATTTTATCGTATAAAATGAGGGAAGAATTAGTTTGCCTAGTTTGACGATTCGAAATATGGCTATGAGTTCCGGGGGGGAGGATAAACTACCTTATGGGATGATATTGAGTCATTTGATTGTTACAAAAAGGGTTGATGTGAGTATGTACACTACGATGATGGTTAGGCCAAGTAGTGCTATAGGTAGAAAATTTTTAAAATTGCAGGAGATATACACTTGGGATGGAGAGTTAATATCAAAATGGCAGACATGACATCAACATAGGCACTCGTTGAATGATATATGGGTTGCGAACAATCTTACCAAACCGCCAAATCTACCTTCTTAGTTTTTTACATTTGATTGTATTAAGCATTTTCATTGTAATATATTTCTTTTTTATTTGATTGAACAACTATGTTACTTGTTTGGTTTTTATTATTAATGAATTGTTTGTCTTGCTTTTATTTTTTAATTAAATGTTATTTAAATTTCTTTCAATTTCAATTTTTATTTTGTTATTTACAAGTAATTTATGTTTATGCATATCCTTATACAATTCTAAAAAATTTAAATTTATACTTCAAATATTGAATAGTTAAAAAATACAATAAACTATTTATATCATCTAAACATATACACTTCAAGCTTGAAAGATGTAAAGAACTACCGAATAATTTAAAATCAAAATACAATTATATGTCTAATAGGTATATATTATTTAATATCTACTTAATATTAAATAAAATATCTAAATATCTAAATATAATCAAACAATATCAAAATCATATTACGATTATCTTGTTTACAATGTCTTGTTTAAGACAATCAAATTATTAATTTTATAATCGGAAAAATATTTTTATAATCAAAATACAATTAAATGTATATATTTTATTTAATATGAACCTAATATTAAATAAAATATCTTAAATATCTAAATATAATCAAACAATATCAAAGTCATATTACAATTATATTTTTTACGTTATAATTTTCTTGATTATAGAATTTCGATTAAAATAATATAGTATTTAAATTAAAATACAATAAATAGCATAATTAGTTCGTTTATATTGTACATATCTCAATTATTGAAATTCGATTTAATTAACACATACAAATTAATTTTAAATAATATTATAAAATACTTGATAAGTGGTGCCTAAATGGGTCTTTTGGTGGATAACCTGCGAACCTGATCCGTTCTACCTGCAATCCGGCAAAAATTATTAAATGGGTCTGGTGGATCCTGGGTTGACCCATTTTCCATCTTTAAGTGAGGTAGTTAATCTAACTACATTGATTGATGATGTTAAACATTTAAAATTCAAATGAGCATGCACCTCATTTGAACATTGTTTAAAACTCGAGAATAATATATGACAACTAATGCCTTAATTGTAAATTTCTACTATAGTAGAAAGCCTTAAATACATGGTTCTTTGCACTAGGGGTGATATTTTATATTTGGTTACTAAACAGAGTTAATTTATTAAAATTTAAATACAAAACATTGAAACAATACTGAAACCTTTGTGGGTTTATTTTGTCAAAGCATAAAATATATTAGTTCAAATATGAAGTCAGAGTTTATATCATTGACTATAATGAGAAACAAATATGAATGTTTGATAGATTTATTTCTTGGAGTATCATTCACTTTACAACGAAAATTTAAAACAAAAATTATTATGATAGTCAAACAAATGCTCAAATAAGTTATAACGACAATTATAATGGGACGCGTTGGAGACATGAGTATATATGATAATTAATTCAAGATGAAATCATATCAGTCTCGTATACGTGTTCTTGTGAAAACCTATCCAATTCGTTTATCAAAACATTATCTCGAGAATGATGAACTTGATATATTGAGGGATGAGCCCAAAAATCTTCGAATACTATATTATAAATGAACCTTAATTTGACTTCAATAGACATCTAAACACAATAATAACGATTTGTTATATTCCAAAATAATAATTAATGAATAGTATAAAGGGTATGACTAAACTATTTCATAAAAAATTGTAAGTGGTTCCAATTTAAGTCTACCCAATACTCATTATAAGTTTATCTAAGTTCTTTCAAAATATCCTCCCCAAAACCCTAAGTCTATCCAAGTCGATCCAACTAATATTCTAAGTCTACAGAGGAACACTTATTTTATTTTTCAACCTTCAATTACTCTCGATCTTATTTTACTAAATTATTCCTCTTTAAAATCATCTTCAACCTTCTAACTTCATTTTCAACCTTCGATTACTCTAAAAAACACCAAAAATCTAAAATTCAAACTCTCAGCACTTTATCATTTCATCTCAAAACCCAAAAAAGTAAGTATTTTTCTTGTTTTTTAATGTTTGATTTATTTTTTAGATTTTGTTGAGTTTTGGAAGATTTCTATTAAGGTATCAAATTAGTTAGTTATAGTGCTATATGCGAGTTTAGTATACAATATTAATGTTTGTGTTATTCATTTATGGTTGAGTATTGCTATTTTATTCTTTTTTATATATTTTCAAAGATTCCGTCGAAGAACATGAGCTTGGGTTCACTCATGTTCTTCGACGCTGTCGGTGTAACGATTTTAAACCGACAGCGTACATGAAACATACTGGTAGCGCATAGACACTGGTAGCGTCACAATGCCACAAGTGCCTTGTGCTATCAGTGTGTTTTATGTACACTGCTATTGTAAAGTCATTACACCGATATTGTCTTGGAGCTTGAATTATCTCACAATTTTTTCATTGACTTGATTGATATTCTTGTTTTATTTTTGTAATTTTTTCAATGAAACCGTAATGACGATAATATCGGAACCCATCATCGAAGACATACTGTCAAGGCTACGCTGAAATCTCTTTGCAGATTCAAGTGCGTATCAAAACCATGATATTCTTTGATATCAAGTTTAAGGTTCGCTAAACTTTGTTTAAAATATGGATATTTATCTGATAAACTGATTTGAAATCATAATTGTACCACGTGGTTGTAAATCACTTATCGATAGTATAATTTAGAACTCATTATCATAGTATGGGCTTCGGTTCATTTTAAAATTTTATGAGTGGATGTAAATTTGTGGTTCTTACACCGTCGACGCCTTGTATTATACAATATTGGCGCCGTAGCTCGTTATCAGCCTAAAACTTTCTCACCGACATCGTACGTGTATGCACCGGCCTAATGTAAATTGTACGCCTTCGGTGTTCTGTTAATTATAATTCATAAAATTTTATTTTTATGTTTATTGAATTACTGGCGGCACGTGAGGTTTACACGTCCGCTGTTGTATCCTCGCACCGCTCATAGTCTGAATACTAAAATAAGATTACACATATATAACTTGCTATTGTTAAGAAATTTACATATTTCGTACATAAAGTATAATAAAATATAATGGAAATAAAAAAATATAAGAAAAGTAGATACATAATTGAAGTTGATAGACATACCATTTAACGAGTTCGAGTTCGATAAGATTCATGAAACTACTAAACCCTTATATGGCAGTCAAGTTTTATTCGTGAAAAATAGTACATAAATTACAGTGAGAAATAGTTTGATGATAATATTACACGTAAATTAAAATAAAGCGGATAGACCAGTTACTTCAAGAAACTGTCTTTGAATTTGAACATATCGCTTGCAACGAGGAATAATCGGTAATTTCGAAGCTCACGCTTTGTCATCTTATTTCGCCAATTTCGTACAAGAATGATGTATCTTGTTGCACGGATCGTCAACCGCAATGGTAAGCTGCATAACAAAAAAACATTATAATGTTAATATCTAAAAAATTTAGTAACGACAATCAAATGTTTTTGTTGATACTTACATTGACACAGTGGTTGTCATTGACCTAATCCAACCCAATTTACTTTCTCTCTGACATCGAAGGCAGTGCTCATCGTAAAAGGAAAATAAATGAAACTAACATCATTCCTACCCGACTATGCTACAAAATGGAGGATGCAATTAAACTTCGACGAGATCGTCATTCCCATCTCAGACATTGTCATCCAATAATCATAAGTACCGATACCATTATCACACTTTACACGTTCTATGGTCTTAGATAACTTCTCCATACTACTATATATTTTCAGATAATCGGCCGGATAATCCATAAGCGCGTGGTAGAGGATATTCCCAATAGACTTACATCATCTTATTTCCCGTACAAGCCAAAAGTAATTAACCGATATCTGCAATACATGTCTGCTTTAATGTCGTTGATAGAAGTTATGAAAGGGTTATAAGAGATATAGAATTAGTTTAAATAACCTTCATATGAGAATCAGATTGTACCTTAGTAGGCATCATACCGTTTGAGCTACAATTAATCGTTCTACTTGATAATGAATGCATCATACGAGTGCAAAATAACAATTTAACTTTGAACGATTTGTCAGAAGGAGAAATATGACCACTTTATTGTGTAGGAATTCATCTCTCTTTTTGTACTTTGATTGATAGAGTTTCGTTCCCTCGCATGATGGCCGATGGAGTATTGAAACTTTGGCGTAACAACGCTTCACTCGCTTTATGGATGAATTCGATTAGTGGACGAATTCGATTTAACGACTGATATTTTTTTGTTCGTAATTAGAAGATCACATAATTTTAGTTTATCCTTTGGGTATAAAAAAGAAGATATTTCCGGATAAACTACATAAGACCATTTTTTGTACACATGCTCTATGTGTGCATCATCTTCGATTTGTATCACAACATCAACTAGTTTATCTATTTTCTCTTTCAATACCTCTTTCTTCGTTACATTATTACAATCAACTATATCTAACCTCTTCCAACAATCATGGAAAAAGTGCAAAGGTACCGTTAAACCTTTTTTATAAATTCAAATATGTCGTGCAAACAAGGTATACCGTAAATATCTTTGTATAAGACATGAGCAATTTGATCATTTATTAGCTACCATATTTTGGGAACATTCAACCTTCATAGAAAAAATTCTTAAGCTTCGTGAAAAACTTTACCTCTTAGGTCTTCGTACACCTTGTACAGAAATTTGTGAAGGGTCACTCTTGACTCTTCTCGAACGACCCTATAATAACTCCATGTTGCAAACCGATCCACTTAAGCTTGGAATGAGCGCTCTCGACGTGGCTGGTGGTTTATTTACCAAAATACAAGAACTTATTAGTTTTCCACATGATAAACTTATGACAGTAAGGCTTTAACTAACTCTTCGCGTATTCGATTGCTTTCAGATAATCTTTGAAGTCCCGTAACATTTTAGACCGATAGGTATTGAACGAGATTTCCGTGTCCAAAAGCATCATCTTATTCCAAAATTTCAAAAATGCATCGAAAAATTTGTGTGGTTGATAATTTTTTTAATTTTAATTATGACGTTTATATTAATGTGTCATCGACAAAACAAGTAGGTTTCTTTAGAGAACACTAGATCAACTGCCTCAACCAACGTTAAATCTATATCCGTTAGAAAAATGGACAATTTTTTAATTGAGTGAGTTACCATCAACGAGTGCAAGTATTTTAATATATATTTTTAGTTCTCAGGTTTCACAACGGACATAAACGCAAATCCGATGTCAAAAGTATAACCCGTACAAGTGGCTCCAACGACCTCATACGAAATCCTGTACTTGGTTGTCTTGTAGGTGTTCTCCACTATTAGCAGGTTAGGAAACGTCCGTAGAAAATCTAAACTAACCGAGTGTGTGAAGAAAATTTTGCTTATATTACCACTCTCGTCTGCTCTATGCTATTCGAAGTAGTCTAATCGTTTAATTTCACCTAAAAAATATTGCATCTGCGACGTATCTCCTTCTCCAATCTTACGTTGTTTGAGTTGAGAAATGTATACCATGTGCAAGCAAGATGAATTGTTAGCTCATCTTGTTCATTATGCCCAAAATTACTCGAGGAGTGGATCCCATGGTGGTTGAACTAATTACAAATTCTAACTCTTTCTTTGAAAACCGTCCTAAATAAGAATGACCTTCATTATATTTCGTGTTGTCATGATTGTGAATCCAACACACGATCGTTAAGGACCATTGGTCATCTTGTACCATTTCTCCTCTAAGATTAAATGAGCATTTGCATTTCTTGGTTCCGGTAGACTTTCTTTTTAGATTCTTCATATCTACTAATTTTGTGTACGTGTCGGATCTCTCGCATACGAATAATAGCCTAGGAGGTTTTCTACTTTTCACATCGTCGCGCTAGCGTACTACAACTACTAGTCCGTTTTCTTTTGCTATTTGTTTAACCCAATCAACAAAAACTTGTAGCGTATAATTGATTTTAGCTTTAAACAAATCACAATAATTGACATGTACAGCCTACAAGAATCATTTTTCCATAAACCGGTATCTTTTAACACCTGAATCCAGTCCAAAAAATTCGGATTCTTTTCCTTCATACAACAATCACAGATTATTATGAAAAGAAAACCGGTAAACAAATTATTATGAAAGGAAAACCGGTAAACTAAAACAATATTTTGGACAATACTGAACTCCGCGCAGGTGTATTTTGCATAACACCATCGACCTGCCTACGCAACACAAACGGTGTTATTTTCCGTCGGTGGTGAAAAATTCCAGTGTTGGAAGCGCTAGAGACTAGCGACAGAGAAAATATTATGTAATGCCTGGGTTTATGCGCTGGTGGTGGAATTACCACCGAAAAGTTCTACGAATCCTATATTACATAGAATGAAGTTGTAGCCAGTGTCGACATGTTCGACCCCCGACTTGTACATATCTTACTGCCAGCGTGTCTACTACAAACTGCCAGATCAATAATATGACCCCACTGTTTGGCACCTTATCGTGGTCGGAGGCCTCTAAACATTCTAACTCCCTATCCTACCCATAAAACTATGGGTGTAATACCCTACGACGGTGGCGCACTAGAGTGTAGCTGTTAGTGTATAGCACGTAGAAAGTTTCCAAATCCGAAACATCATGGATTTTTTGAGCTAAGCTTGGTTCTAGCTTTAAGAAAAACAATAAATTTCATCAATAAGGTTTAAGAGTTCCATTTGTTTATCTCTTTTGTTAATTTGTGGGAGAAGGTTTGTTGTTAAGAAAATTTGAAGTTTTTTTTTCAACCATTTTTTTCAATTTTTTTAAATGAAATAAAATATAAATAGAAACTTGTTGTTGGTTGATTTTTTGTAACTTCACCAAAAAAAATTCATTTAGAACACCACTTCAAAAATGAAGAAAAAAATCATTTAGAACACCACTTAAAAAATGAGGTTCAATTCACACAAACAAGTTGAAATGACATACATCTGATATAAGATCATTTAAACCTCTTCCTTGGAGCTTTCAGAGTCTTCATCATATTCAAACTCAAATATTTATTTAAGCATTTATATCCAATACATAGATAACTCAGTTCAATTATATGAAAGCTATCTACATTATGGTCGGTTCGGAACATACTTGTTCTGTAGCTGAAATCACTTTCTCTGAGTCGATTCCCATGTTGCACATATTAGCAAAAACTCGTGAATACTTAGACTCATATTTCGATGCAGATCCACAATTGATCTTGAAAGCATTCACCTACATCACATAAACAACCACAAGTTAATGCAAATCCCTCGTTTGAAATTTTTTAATCTTGAAATGAGATCGAACATAATTACAAGCGTTTTGAAGCAATTCCAATCATCGACAAGAGCTTGTCCTTGTGGTCTGACGAAACTCAACACATGAGCGCTATCTTCGGTTCCAAAAAGACTATTTGTGATCTTTACTACATTGGCTTCTATCTGTTTCCTGTCTGATAGTTCTTTCATTAGTTTCTCTTTGGCCTCAATATGTTCTTCAGATCCCTCTGGTGCATTTTGAATCTGTAATGAAGTCAAAATCTCAATCATATATAATGATTCATTTAAAATAAGTGATACATAGACAAACAAACTTGCACAATGTTAACATAACAAGTTTGTGTAGTACAACGTACTTGAATTTCTAAGTAACTTTTGAAGTCCAACAATTTCATATTGAGATTATAACCTGTAATTGTTTTGGTGGTTCTCCAAACTATCAATCAGATAAAATCACTGCTTTCGGTTCTAATTTTTGGAACCGGACCGAAGCGCTAAGCTTTCGTTTCGGTCCGGTTCGGTTCGGTTCCGGTTTCGGTTCGGTCCGGTCCCGTTTCGATCCGGTTTCGGTCCGGTTCGGTTCCACTTAAAAAAATAAAATCAATTAAAAATTGATTTTTAATTATTTTTTTATTAAAATAAATGATATAAAACTAAAGTTTATAAGTTGATATTTCATTTTCTTAAAAAATCGGTAATTAACTATTAATTTTGGTATTATAATTTATAAAAGAATATATAATAATAATAAACAATCGGTTTTAACGGTTTTATTGGTCCGATTTCTTATCGGTTTCATCAGTTCCATTCCGTATCGGTTCCTTGGTCCTATCGATTTTATCGGTTCGGTTCCTTATCGGTTCGATGGGTTCGGTTTCTAACCGATTTTTTGTTTCGGTTCCTTATCGGTTTTCGGTTTTTAGAATGGAACCGCGAACCGGACCGTTAAGATTCGGTCCGGTTCTCGGTCCGGTCCTTATCGGTTCGGTCCCGGTCCGGTTCTCGGTTCCGGAGAACCGTTGACAGCCCTAATCACGGTATTATTATATATCAAATGTGCATTTTCGCATTCTCCGACTTGTTTTATAGAATATTATGACTATGACTTCTTTAATGCTTTTCCTTAAAATAAGCAAGACAGTAGGGAAAGTACATACCTTTTGACGCAAATGGAATAATGGAACCTCACGTTGATTAACAAGTCTTGATTTTGTTGGTGTAGTGTTTTTTGTAGTGATTGTTCGGTTAGAGGAAGTATCAGATCCAATGTAATCAAACAGATGATCTCTTCCAAGTCTCATGCTTCCGTATCTCAACACATTAGAGTTGGCATCTTTGCCACCTTCATGACTCGTCGCTGTTCTGTTTTTCACCTGTTCATATATAAATGTTAAAAAATAAATTAGTTGATAAAATATAGTTGCTGTTCTGTTTTGGGCTTACCACTCTATATTGTTGCTCTAGGGTTTCTCTTCGTGGATCATGAGTTTCGCTGTGAAACAAAATATAGAAATATTTAAAACAAAAATCGACTGAAAGGTGTCCATAAAAAGTTTGTAAGGATATGAGAAAACAATTAACCTGTCGTCAAACCAAGAAACACTAAACAAATCCCCTAAACAAGTGTTTATTTGTTTTGCTTCATTGTACTCGCCAGGACAATAGGCTGCCCAACTACTCTCTGTAGTATTCGACGCGGTGACTGCATATATGTTCATGTTATCAGGAAGAAGTCCATCAAACATACTTCCCGCTTCACAAGCTTCTAGGTAAATTACCTGAAAGTTTTATCTTTTCAAATAATTTATCCCCAAAATAATAGTTAATTTTAATACATTACAATTTTGAAACATACCATTTTCCTATAAATTTTAGCAGCGTGCATTTTCTTTAAAACTTCATTGAAATCATAGGCATACACCGGCTCACCAACAGGCATTTCTGTATCCAAACGATAATATTAATTCAAAAGTTCTATTACTTCAATGCAAAACTAGTATGATATTGTCAGTTTTGGACCATAAAAGCCGTACAACTTTGTTTTTTGGGTGCATTTCCATACACTCTTCGCATTAGTTAAGATAATTTCATTCACTTGTATGTTAAGTATATCATTTTATATCTAAACGATCTGGAATAGAGGATCAAGTTAAGTGAACGAATTTACGCTAAGAGAATTGGTAGCAGTATCAGGGTTTTGTTTTGAATATTATTACTCACCAATTTGTCCAGGAGCTCCATGATCAGAATAGAATATGAATACATTGTCATGAGGACCGCTGTTCAAAACTTTTCCACTTCCACCTGTAATAGCTGTTTTGTTACCAAGAAGCACAGCATAGAAATTGTCCTTATTTACTTCGGATCCAGTGTAATCCTATATCGAAAAATTAGTTTGTAAAATGTTGTTACTAAAATCAATTATAAACAGTTTTAACAAAAACCACCTTGATAACGTTTTTGTAAACATTTTCTCCATTTGGTTTGTTGTAGATAGCTCCGGGATAGGGATTTTGCGGAGCATGAGCAATATCATCATACATAAATACAATTATGTTTTCATCTTTTAAACCTCCTCTTTTTAGAATTTGGTAAGCATGACACACATCAGCCTTAAAAAAAACAAAGCTCAAATCAGTTCCATATAAACTGCAGATTTCATTGAACTTATCATCAAAAAACACATAAGATTCACCTGATGCCGATAATTATCGTAAGTCATCGAACCGGCGACGAGAACGGCCCATTTGGTTCCTTTAACTTTGTTGCTGGTAGTACTGGTAATTCCATTAACATGAACATCAGCTTCTTCATCACTTTTGGCACCAAATATCAACAATGTACATAAGAGAGTTAAAACAGTCCATAAATTCTGCCATGCCATTGAATTTTTGTTAGAAAGAGAGATGTTACAAAGAGTGTTTAGTTGTGTGGAATGCGTTTTTATAAAAACTTATAAGCTTTTGCATTTATTACTAATATGAAAAGTTATATATTATAATAAAAAGATTAAAATATAAAGCTATCACTATTGTTTTCACTTAGTTCCATTTATAATACTAATTCATTTGTTTTTCTAATTGTACTACCAATTCTTAAAAACATTCAGTTTATAACATTTTATCTCACATGTTGTTGTCACCAGTAATATATATAAATTAAAATTATAGCAATATTTTTAGTCAATTTGTAAATACAGAAGTAATTAATGGTATAAATAACATCAGATGAAACATTCGTGATAATTTTATGTTTTGACCAAAGTTTAAACTATCAGATGCTCATAAATTTCATTTTAAATTAATTATATTTGGTGATTTTGCAGATATTTCTATTTCCCCTATGGTAGATTTGGTTCTCTCACCCAAAACTATTAATTTCTGTAAGGATTTGGAAAACGTTTAAAAAGTAGTTAGAATAATTTTATATCCTTTTTTTTCTCAAAAAGAAACACTCATTATTTAAGAAAAAACCCCCTAAATTATGCATTAAATAATTAAAAGTGTATAACAAACTTCCAATTAAAATACTATAGCACCATTCTAACGATTGTAAAGAAGTCAAATATTAGCTATTTGGATAAATAGATCATATACTTTTTCGTTTGTATATAATAATCATATAAAAAAATGATATATAATGAATTCAAATTTTAAATATATATATATATATATATATATATATATATATATATATATATATATATATATATATATATATATATATATATATATATTAAAACGTTACTAATAAAAACCCGTTATATATAAAACTATGAGTAACCATTCCGATTTTCAAAATTCATCAATAATAATTTGTTATATAAATTTTTGACAAATATTTTTCTAGTATAAATAGAAACTTAACGCTTTTTTAGTTTTTTTTTCGATTTCTATTTTTCTCTCAAATCCGAACTCAAATTACAATTTTTTTTAGGATAGATTCGAGTGAATTCCGAAGTATTCAGCACAAAGCAATTACAAAATCAAGTTTTCTATATTTCGTTTTTAATTTTTAATTTGTTGTGTTCTTGATCCATGAACTGTTCATGTTTGGTTTCGATGAATCATATGTACTTTTACACAACCAAAAGTACCATTAATAACCTATTAACAACTTATGCACCTGTTTAAAGTTAGAGATAATTTTTTTGCAACCTTTTATCACGTATTTACGCAATATAATGCAGTTAGTTTCTAAAAAACATCCTTGTTGTATTTCAAACTAAGAAAATATTTTACACAACCATTTTGTACCTAATTTTGCACTCAACTTACAATAGTTTGAATATTTATTAATATGTATTTTTGACTTTGTAATGCATATAAATACGAATAAAATGAACCATATACTATAGATCATGAATAGTACATATAAGATAACTGTTGAACGAATATGAGAAGTTCACCTAAATGCTTTGCAAAAAAACATCTTTCTACCATCTAATTAAAAGTACAAATGATCGTACGCATCTTGTTAATGCTTCAAAAAAGAATTGAGAGTTCATAACATAAATAATTAAATATTCTGACCCTGAGAATGAAACTTAAATATTTTTTGAAAAATGTGTTACACTAACAAAAAAAGATGTAAGGATTATTTTCGGAGTCAAGTCAAAAGAAATAAGATTAACATGAACAAGAAATGAATTAAAGTTTATTCAAAAGAAGAACAACAATCAGGAATCATCACAACTTAATTTCCAGACTTTTGGCTGACAAAAAAATTTGATAGCGGTAGTGATTTTTGTTTTGTTTATTATAGCAATTAAAACTTAGTTTTCACAACAATTTTACTCTTAATTACGCAACCAAAATATAGTTTTGTAAATTCACAACTGTAAAATCGATTTTCAAAACCACTTTACTCGTAATTACGCAACCATAATATATTTTTTTAGTTTCATAACTGGAAAACCTTATATTCAGAAGCAATATAATCATAATTAAGCAACCAAAATATATTTTGTTTTTTCACAGCTGAAAAGCCTATTTTTTCAACCAATTTAATCTTAATCACAGAACCAAATGTAACAAAATTACAAAAATAGTTTTAGAGTATGCAATCAAGTTGTTTGTAGTGTCATAAGGGGAACATGATAGCAAAGATGTAGTTGTACTCCTAATGTTGTATGTTTGTGCAATATTACTTTTCACAACATATGTAGAAAGATTAGATACTTCAATAATAAAATATATTTAATATGTCTCAGAAATAAATGACTAGTTTTGTAGTAATAATTAGAGAAAAGCAAATAATTTAGTGAAAAATGTTCTGTTAACCGGAAACAAAAATTAGTCATATAACACTAGTTGTGGTAAGTTTTGATTCAAATATATGTATTTAACAAATTATAATAAAAAAGAGTCATTCATATACTAATTTTTATCATTCTGCAACCATTTTTTCTAGATTACACAAACGTTGAACTCGACAAAAGATGTAAAGAATTTTTTCTATGATTTTTCAAATGGATGATATTATAAATAAGTGATACAAACTACTTCAAATATTCTATAGTATAACACCAAAAATGGTAAGTTTATAAATGATTTTTACGTCATAAAAAGTAATTTTGAAATATAATTTTAATTAATAAACTTTCTTATTATAATAAACAATTATCATGGAGAATTGGAAATAAGTGATAAATAGAGGTTATAATTTACAAATGAAGTAAATGAAACAGAAAGTAATGAAGGTGTTGATGTTGATGAAAGTGTTGATATTAATGAAAAAAATGAAAGAAGGTGTTGATGTTGATATTAATCAACGTGTTGATGAAGATGTTGATAAATATATTGGTGTTGGTGTTGGTTGCAACCTATTTTTGGAACAAATTAACATTTAATTACCCAACGAGTTAACACGTAACTTCACAACCAATTTTAATCACATCAAAAAATTATATTTTTCACCCTAATTGTACTTAATTACGCAACTTGAATTTGACAAAAATTTTATTTTTATCAAATTTCTAAACAAAAAAACATGGGTCAAATAGATGCAAATTAAATGGCAGAAAAGAAAACAAAAAACATTAAAGTTACCAAGCAAATTCAAAAACTTATTAAATAGATTGAAAAACTCAAAAAACAGGTTTAATAACTCAAAAAATCAAATGATACTCTTACTTCGAATGATAAAATCAAATGGAGTAGTGATGCCAATACAAACGTAACTGAGAGAGTAACTGAGAAAAATCATTTAATCAAAATTAACCATTTATGTTCTAAAAACACAAGAAATAAATTGATTGAATATAATATATCAAGAGCATTGACACTCTCTATATTAAAATATTCATGGGTAGTTGAAACAAATCCAAATCTGGTTAAAAATAACAACAAATAAAAGAAATAAAACATATCACATATAGACAAAGAGTTCATAAAAAATAACGGCTCTTAAAAATAGAGTAAAACATACAAAGATCATCAAAAACAAACTTAACTTCCAAGAATTGTAGAAGCTTCAACTACTACATTGGAATAGAAAATAAGGTTCCAAGAATTCTAGAAGCTACAATTGCTAGATTCGAAAATAAAAATAAGGTTCAAAGAGTTGTAGAATAAAATAAGGTTGAAAACGTGTACAAACTCCTAATCCTCTAGAACACCTAAGAGAATTGTAACACAATTCGCAAAGGAAGATATAAAAATATTCACCAACAAAAGAAAAAAATTGTACAACCAGTTGTAAAACCTCATGCTCATTCTTCTTGATAAACAATTGTACAACCAATCGCAAATCCTCATCCCCTCCCCCTCAATTAAAAGTTGTATAACCATTTGTGCAAGATCATCATCAATAGATGAAGACGATATTTTTTTATGATCCAGAAACATTTGAAACAAAAAAAAACATAGAAGTGGAATATGATTAGCCAATCAACAACGAAACATATAAATTAATATTACAAGAATATATTAAGAGTATGTTCTTTTTTAAAAAGAGAGAAATAGTTAGGTTAGTTAAAAATCCTTTTGTATGGACATTTCCATCAATAAATTTTTTATGTTCAGTTTTATAACATGTTGGAGATTGCAAATTAGGATGAGCTGGACTAAAAGGTAAGTCAGCACCCTAAAATCATATTTACCAAATTTGTTCTTATTTACACGCATATTTTACTCTTAATCTCATAATCATTTTTTTTAATATTTTTACAACCAAATTGTACGTAATTACACACATAGTCAACACTTGGTATTTTCATAACTAGGTAACATGCAATTCCGCACCCTTTTATTTTTTGATTCTACATGTCATTGATGCGCGCACACACACACACATATGAGATATATATATATATATATATATATATATATATATATATATATATATATATATATATATCAAATTGGAATAGCTTAATAATATGTCAATGTTTCAAAACCTTATGGCATAGATATTCTAGATGTTGGAAAATTATTCTACATATTTTGTTAGGGTGGCGACCAAAGTCCCACATCCCAAATCGGTTAAACATGAGAATGATCAGTGGTATATAAGTAAGAACATATCTCAACTAGTATGAGGCCTTTTGGTAGTGGACCAAATGCAAAGCCGTGACGGCCTTTGGGTGCCAAAGCGGACAATATCATACTAGTGCTGAGATTGGTTGTGTTCTTACTTATATACAAAGGCGGAATATGCGGACCGGACCCCCATATTCCCAACACGTGGTATCAGAGTGCCAGGCCCAGACAGAACGCGGCGGTGATAATATTCACGGAGGTTGAACATGATGAACTAGTAGTCATGCTCAAGGTGAATGATCTACTCTATACATCCTAGTTCGGAGCGTCCATGACTCATCAAGCGGTGGTACTTGATTGGAGTGGATAGTGGAGCTAAGGAACACGCACAAGATGGTCAAGTGAGTAGATAAATCCGCTGTAAAAGCTCTATTGCTCAGATGGAGCAACTTCTGATTAGAGTGAGCGGATGAAAGTCAATTGAGAGGAGGCTAAGGTGGTACTTTGTTCGAGAGGAGGATTTGTTAGGGTGGCGACCAAAGTCCCACATCCCACATCGGTTAAACACGGGAAGGATCAATGGTATATAAGTAAGAACATATCTCAACTAGTATGAGGCTTTTTGGTAGTGGACCAAATGCAAAGCCGTGAGGGCCTTTGGATGCCAAAGCGGACAATATCATATTAGCGTTGAGATCAGTTGTGGGATCGAATAACTTAGTAATACTTATATACGGAGGAATTGGAATAGCTTAGTAATATGTCAATGTTTGTTACAAGCTTCAATTTATCCAAAAATTAGAGTAAAAATGGGATCGAATCACTGAAAATTATGCGTATTACATTTACACAAAATAATTGTATACAACTAATATCTTGAACTGTATGGTAAAACTAAACCCACCAATATTATTTCCTTAACCATAGGTAAAGATTATTAAAATACAAGATTATTTGATTTTTATTTTTATTTTATTAAATAATAAAGAAATGATTGCGACAACTTGATTTTGAATTATAAATAGTTTATCAATAGGGATCTCATTATAAGATCAATGAAATTTGAAAATTTGTTAGACATTCTACAACATAAACCTGGTTATATTGATTGTGGTGTTTCTGTGTGTGAGTATGCGAGGGCTTTATTGAACATGGAAAAACACCCAAACATTTGAACCAAATTTTGCGACATAGAAAAAAGATGAAATGTTTAGTTGATTTATTAACGATAAAGAAAGAGTAGTATATTTGTAGATGCTTGTATGTTAAATTTACAATAAATTTTTATTTGTAAAAGTTTTATGTCAAAACTACAATATTTTTTGTTTGGAGTATTAACTTTTCTTATCATTTATTTATATGTTGTTATTTCAAAATCGTAACCATTTGTAAGGTAATTACACAACCAATATATATATATATATATATATAACCAAATTCTAATTATATTTAATACCCAAATATAACGTAATTTCGTAAGCTTTTTACGCAACCACTTACAACATAATTACGCAACCAAGTAATACATAATTTCACACCTAAAATTATACTTTTACTTTTACGACAACTTTCTTTTTACGCAACCAAATAACATATAATTTCACACCCAAACAACACTAAAAATTTCAAAACCAGACTGTGCCTAATTACACACCCACTTAACACTCGATATTTTCACAACTAAACAACACGTAATTACGCAACAAAACCAACAAACCCCATAAATTTCCAAATTTGTTTTTTCATAAACTTACTATTTTGAGATAATTGTTAAAATATTTATATGAATATATGAAATCAAAGAATCATTCTAACTAAATTAATCATATGATTATGAAAAAACAACAAAATAACTCGACACGATAAAACATAACAAAAACAAAAAACAAAAAAACCAAAAATTGTAAATAAACGATCGATAAATAAAAAGAATAAAAAAACGATTCAAAATTACAGTTAATCTTGATTGAAGGAAGAAGACGAAAATGTTATCTCAAACAAAAAATAGATTCATCGAATGAAAAAATAATAATAAAAAATAATAATAAAAAACTAGGGCTAAGATAAGTATTAAAAAAATCCAGATAGTTACGAATAATTTTCTTTCCGAATCGATTGGGTTATTAGTACCTTGTCAAACTTCAATTTTTTAGATAAGTCACTTTTAATTCAGAATGATTATTGATAAATTCTTTATATTTATATGATTGATGCAAGACACTTGCTATTGAATTATTTATTTATTAAAAAACAAAAATTCAGTTGCATATAGTCTAATTTAATTAATTTTTGGTACTGTAAATTAACAAAATTTCAAATAAAATAAATTAATACTTTTTAAATATTCATAACATATTACATTAATTTATCTAAAATTATAATCCATTTTTATTTTCTTTTTTACATAATAAATTCATTCAAATAATTAAAGAAAATATAAAATTATAATTATATGTGATTCACATTATTTCTAACAAGTAACACCATTAAGATTTTTTCTAAAAATTTGCTATTTACTTAAACAAAACAGATCTGTTATATATATATATATAAAATGTCAATATATAAATTATAAAATACAAATATCATATGAGAGGTAATTAGTGAAACAACATCATACTTAAAACAATCATATTTCTCGAAGGATTTAAGGTTGGATGCTAAAAGTTTAGAAAATGATACTACGGATTGATGGTTATCTTAATTTTAAAATTTATATTAAAATTATTAACTCTTTTAAGATATGAGTAATTTTTGTTGTTTGAATATTAGTAAGTTTCGTAATTTTTACATTATATTTTCTTACAAATTATGGCATATTTTTAGGGTTATCAAATATTTATGCGCCAATTACATGCGTTTAGTTTACTGCAAAACAAAACACCCTTTGCAAACCAAGATTGATTTTAAAATCTGGAGGAGACTCGTCTTCACAAAAAAGATTGCTAAACCATTCATTAACTCGAACTTATATATTAACTTGTGGTTGGACAAATGGATTGACAATAAACCTTTAATCAGACTAAATAGTAATGAAAATAATATTTGACATACACTTAATATTATGAGTTGCTTATGAGTTAATAATAGTTGGAATTTAGAGGTTAAGATATCTTGTGACTCCCTCTATTATAAATCAGATTTTTTTTTCAAAAAATTCAATAATATAGAGGATGAGATTATCTGGTCGCTTGATAACTTTAGTAACATACCACTAAGTCTACTTTGAACCATATTAGATCTAAAAGTCACACCTCAAATCTATTTGCAAAGATTTGGTACACCAACATTCCTATTAAGTACTCTTTCTTATTATGAAAAATTAAATGTTGGATCTCACTGTATTCCAACCTTCAAAAGAGAAACTTCAGTTTGGCCTCTAAATGTTGATTTTGTGATGACATTGAAACCACCAATCATTTGTTTGTAACCTGCCTTATAACTTAGACAAATTTGACACCAATTTGATGTTCTATTTATAATTCGTATTGCTAGATATATGGCCATCCACTATCTAATCAGATGCTGCTTTTGGTATATCCAAAAAACAAACCATATGAGACTAATTCTCCTTTTATTATCTGTTGGACTATTTGGTTCTTAGAAATAAATCTAAGCGTATGGATTCAAATATTTCTCATAAACGTATTGTATATAATTCTCCTTTTATTTCTCATAACTTTTTTTATCATTTTTTATATGTTGTTATTTCAAAATCGTAACCATTTGTAAGGTAATTACACAACCAATTAATATATATATTTATAACCGAATTATAATTATATTTAATACCCAAATATAACGTGATTTCGTAAGCTTTTTACGCAACCACTTATAACATAATTACGCAACCAAGTAATACATAATTTCACACCTAAAATTATACTTTTACTTTTACGACAACTTTCTTTTTACGCAACCAAATAACATATAATTTCACACACAAATAACACTGAAAAATTTCAAAACCAGATTGTGCGTAATTACACACCCACTTAACACTCGATATTTTCACAACTAAACAACACGTAATTACGCAACCAAACCAACAAAACCCATAAATTTCCAAATTTGTTTTTTCATAAAATTAATATTTTGAGATAATTGTTAAAATATTTATATGAATATATGAAATCAAAGAATCATTTTAACTAAATTAATCATATGATTATGAAACAACAACAATATAACTCGACACGATAAAACATAACAAAAACAAAAACAAAAAAACCAAAATTGTAAATAAACTATCGATAAATAAAAAGAATAAATTCAAAATTACTAGTTAATCTTGATTGAAGGAAGAAAAAGAAAAAGTTATCTTAAACAAAAAATAGATTCATTGAATGAAAAAATATATAAAAATCATAATAAAAAATCAGGGTTACGATAAGTATTAAAAAAATCCAGATAGTTACGAATAATTTTCTTTCCGAATCGATTGGGTTATTAGTACCTTGTCAAACTTTTATTTTTTTAGATAAGTCACTTTTAATTCGGAATGATTATTGATAAATTCTTTATATTTATATCATTAATGCAAAACACTTGCTATTGAATTATTTATTTATTAAAAAACAAAAATTCAGTTGCATATAGTCTAATTTAATTAATTTTTGGTACGGTAAACTAACAAAATTTCAAATAAAATAAATTAATACCTTTTAAATATTCATAACATATTACATTAATTTATCAAAAGTTCTAATGATTCATATTCTAAGCCGTTTGCATTTGATTTTTTACATAATAAATTCATTCAAATAATTAAAGAAAATATAAAATTATAATTATATGTGATTCACATTATTTCTAACAAGTAACACCACTATTTAGATTTTTTTAAAAATTTGCTATTTACTTATACAAAACATATCCATTATATATAAAATGTCAATATATAAATTATAAAATACAAATATCATATCAGAGGTAATTAGTGAAAGAACAACATACTTAAGCAACCATATTTGTAGAAGGATTTAAGGTAGGATACTTAAAGTTTAGAAAATGATACTACATATTAATGGTTATCTTAATTTTAAAATTTATATTAAAATTATTAACTCTTTTAAGATAAGAGTAATTTTTGTTGTTGTTTGAATATTAGTAAGTTTTGTGATTTTCAAATTATATTTTCTTACAAATTATTGCATATTTTTAGGGTTATCAAATATTTATGCGCCAATTACATGCGTTTAGTTTACTGCAAAACCAAACACCCTTTGCAAACCAAACTTAATTTTAAAATCTGGAAGAGACTCATCTTCACAAAAAAGATTGCTGAACCATTCATTACCTGGAACTTAGACACTCAATATCTTAACTCGTGGTTGGACAAATGAATTGACAATAAACCTTTAATCAGACTAAATAATAATGAAAATAATATTTGGCATACACTTAATACTATAGTAGCTTATGAGTTAATAATAGTTGGAATTTAGAGGTTAAGATATCTTGTGTATTAAGTACTCTTTCTTATTATGAAAAATTAAATGTTGGATCTGAGTGTATTCCAACCTTCAAAATAGGAACTCCAGTTTGGCCTCCAAATGTTGATTCTGTGATGACATTGAAACCACCAATCATTTGTTTGTAACCTGCCTTATAACTTAGCCAAAGTTGGAACCAATTTGTTGTTTTATTTATAATTCGTATTGCTAGATATATGACCATCCACTATCTAATCAGATGGTGCTTTTGGTATATCCAAAAAACAAACCATATGAGACTAATTCTCCTTTTATTATCTGTTGGACTATTTGGTTCTTCAGAAATAAATCTAAGCGTATGGATTCAAATATTTCTCATAAACATATTGTATATAAGATCTATATAATTTTGTCAAACCTTGATTGTTCCAACTCCCTTAATAGAAAATAAGGCATGGTAACCTTAATAGAGCTAAAAACTTGGATATTTCATGCATGTTTTATTCAGTAAAATTAACTCTGTTAAATGGATGCTACCTAAGGCCAATAAGGTCAAATTAAACACTGATGGTTCATGTCACTCTAACAAGGAATCAAGTGGAGCTGGTATTGTAAGAGATACTAATGGAAATGCTATACCTGCTTACAGTAATCTCTATGGTAAACAAACTGCTCTAATTGCAGAATGTAGGGCCATTCTTGAGGGTCTGATCATCTGCAATAAAAAATGCTTTAAAATATGGATATAGAGTGTTGGTCCCTGGTTTTCAAACCCTATTCCCAAGTATTTCAGATCTCTAATATTATCTACAATGACTATCAAATATATTTCCAGAGTCCAAAACGAAGCCGTAAATTGACTGTCGTACATTGGACTCTGAAATGAAAAATGAAATTGAACCTTGATAGTTACCAAATTTTAAACCCTTTAAAAACCATAATATATCTTAAAAGTTTGGAATGTGTTTACTTGATATTAGATTATTAGTATTTCAATTTCTATACTCTTTACATTAGATCAATGTGTTATGTTTATAATCATCAAAAGTTTGCAACTTATTTTTTTTCTTTCTATTTTGCTATGTCAGTCAATCTCTATTTGAGATCCATGTCATCCTCAATAGTTTATGGGATGCCATGAGGAATGAAGCAATGGTTGTTATTGTTGATAAAGTTGTTGGTGTTACTGCAGAAGAAGGGGTTATGATAATACATATAAATAATTCTTAAAGGTGATATAAAAGATAAGTTAGTAAATGCTCAACATAGTCTCGATGTTCCATTTTCCTCAAGAATTTAACTACAAGTCCAAGATACTTGTCCCAAGCAAGTTTTCTTCAAGAATAGGATTTACTTTCGATTTTCAAATCAACATTGTTTATAACATCCAATTGTAAAAAATATTTCTTTTTTATCAATAAATATGTTACTCCTTTAAAAAATTAACTTTAAAAATATGAAATAATTCTTATATATATAAATTTTTTAATAGTTTGTGTGTTAAACGTTTTTCCAAATGTATCAAATCTAAGGTTTAAAGGATTTAATATGATTTCTTTTAACTTCATTTAATGATTCTAATGTTAAAACGTGTTAGTAGTTATTGTTATTTTTGGTAGCCTGAATTATTTATAAATATCAAATTAAGTAAGTTATTATAATTTAATATCCAAAATTGGTAAACCACCAATAAATTCATGTACTAAAAATTGGAAAACAAATATCTCAGTTAGTATAAATGTTGTGTTTAAGGTGAACATACACTTATTTTCTTATGTTTGAACCAAAACATTTCACATATTATCTATATTTACTCTTTTTCCCTCTGAAGCCTAGAAAAAATACCACGAACGGACCAAAGCTAGCCCTGACGAACTAATATTTGAAATATGGTTCGTCAGTGGGAGACCGATTTAAAAATTCAATCTCTATTTGAAGCATAAATATTTGTTTTCGATCTGCATTTAAAGCACAACTATCTAAAATTTGGAAATTAATAAGTAAGAACTATGTACAAATTTTTCATATATCTATATATATATATATATATATATATATATAGAGGATAGTTTACGTTTAGTTTGGAAGTCTTGAAAATGATAAATAATATTTAATTGTTAGGATTCAATAGTGAAAAATACTTTATGACTGTCAATTTTGGTAAACCGGAATTTGAGAGTATGAGAATCTCACACCTTTTGCATTTGATGTGTTGTATTTTAGTAATTTCGTTTTAAGATATCGTTTAATTTCACATTGTTTGATGTTTTGAGTGACCATTTTTGATTTCATTCAGTGCAAAGGTGAAATATCACCATGTTGTGCATCTTCATTATCTGTCATTCACACATCTCGTATGGTTTTGCATGTTGTGATTCGTTTTTACACGAAAAGCGTATATTTGCACGTGTGCTTATGCATGACATGTTTAATTTTAAAGATGTCTTACGTGTTTATATTATCAATTATGTTCGGTCTCGCATGGTTTTGTTACATGGTCTATTATCTCTCAATTTTCATCAACACTTCTCACTTTATTTGTTATATATGGTCTCGCATTTTGTTACAGGATAAGATGGCTCTTAAATCATTATTTTTATGTGATCTACTTATGATATTAAATTTGATAAAAGAGAAGAGTGACATTCTTACCAATGAACACAGTGAGCTGAAAATGAAGCGTCATTCTATACATTATTGAAGGACTCATATGATTTTCGAAATGAGAGTTTACAAATGGAAAAGTATTATCAAATAATAACCAAGATCATAAAGATATATTCGATAGAATAAGACACTTTCTTCATTGAGTCCAAACTGTTAAAACTTAAGACAAAAGACGTGAATGATATTTTTGGTTTTGGTCACGGATGAAATTCCTTTAAGCTCCAAATGAGGCTTTAAATTTAGATACACTGATGGTCAAGAAACATAGTCCATGATCATCAAAACATACTTTATGGATGAAAATTAAAAAAAGGGAAAAAAATCAGAAGCAATATCAAATAATTTGATAAAGGTATTACTTTATCATTGGTATCACAGTTTCAGTTGTAGATAAGTTTGGTCATGTGGCGCATGCTATTGTATCAGTAGTGTCGCTTGTTTAGTTTGATATTGTAGCAAATTATATTATTTTGTTCAAGTCTAGTATGATATTCTTGTACTGATCTCACATGGTTTTTATACAGTAGTCACGCATGGTTTGTCTGCAGTAGTACCACTATATATTTAATACTTATTGCTTATCATTGCCTTGTGTTTTATCGAATACAATAGATAAAACCATTCGTTGAGGGGGGACTAAAGTGTCGAGGATGTGGTTATTTTGTTTATCATGATTCTGTGCTCTACATTGTTCTATTTAGTATCAGAAGATTATTGAGTACAACAACAGTCTTTTATGTTGCAGAACTTCAAAAAAATAAAAAAATATGATTGGTCCAAGTAATCTAAGAGAAGCTACTTGGGTTAATTTGAACACGTGTCTCTGATAAATCAAATATAGTTATTGGATGTGTTAAACTTTTAATGGTTAATGTATTGGTATATAATTAAACAAGTAAAAAATAGTTGTAATTATCTTGGTATAATGTTTTATGATACAATTTATCATGGAGCACACGATCATTCCGCAACAAGAAGCAAGGCCCCACTTGATTCCAAGTTGGCCTATAAATGGTAGGAATCAGAATCAAAATCAACAAACTTGGATTTAATTCAAAAGATAAAGTAGATCAAAGATGGCGAGGGATCATATTTTTTAGTTGTACAAATATCAGAGGTAGTATATTTCATTGCACTAGGCTCACATGTAATATTTCATACAGACTAGTAGTTTTTACACAAGGTTCACATATTTTTTTGAACTAATCTTCCAATTTTATATGAGGTAGTCTCTCACGTAATATTTTGATACAATATCACATTATTTACTAATTTTTTATATCATTTTATAGGTTTTTAACAATTGAATTAATCCTAACAGTTGGGAAGATAAGTGTGTTAGGTGGGGATGAAGGTGTTGGGAATCTAGAACTTGTACCACGCTCAAGGCCGAAGAAGAGGACAAAATATACATCAACAAAACCAAAAAGGAAAGCTTTGGACCTCATACACCCACACATAAGAACCCACTAGAGCACAACCAGTAAAACCTCCACCCCAACCAGACCAACCCAAACGCACTAGCTCACCACTAGTACAACCTTAATCCTAACCACACCAACCCGAACACACCGGTTCACAACGAGTACAACCTCAACCCTAACCAGACCAACCCGAATACACCAGCTCACACCCAGAAAAATACCAATCAGATTACCCCCTACAGAAACCAGAGTTTTAAGAGATGACTTTGATGTTGATTACACCCTATGTGAATTCATCAACCAAAAAATAAAGACTGAAACCTGCTCCAAAAAAATTGCAATGACCTCCAAAAACACTGCAACCACATCTAAGAAAGTCAAACCACCTACAAGAGAAGTTCTTTTTAAAAAATCCTAGAACGTAAATGATGTAGTTATACATACATGTGGTCTAATGAGTTCCGGACGTATAAAACGTTACCTTGAAAGAGAAACAAGAAATATGAGTATATAATTATTAGGTATTCTTGCATTTTCAGTCAAATAATAGTATCTACACGGCTCAAACAGTATCTATTTTGCTATGGTATCGCACGTCTCTTATTTGGTTGTTATAATCTCACATTTTTAAATAAATTGTTGAACATGTATAAAATATCTCGCATTGTTGTTGCAGGTGCCAGATAAAGATAAACTGATACCCGAGTTGCATCAACATCTATAATTTCAAGACCTCGAAAGAACATTAAATCATCCTCTTTATGATCTAAAACCAAATAAATAAGTACCCTACAACATGTTAACAAAGAAATATCACAAATACCACCAATCCCACTAGTCAACCAACAAGACCACCGAATCCAACTAGTCTTAACAGAAAACCAACCATACCAAATGATCCCACTAATCTCACCAGAATTCCCATATGTTTGACTAGAACTCCTATGAGTCTCATCAGAACTTCAACCAGTTTAAGCAGAATACCAAACAGACCAACCAGTCTCACCAGAAAACCAACCAGAATACATAGTCCTATCGTAACACCAACCACACACTAGTCTCACCAGAACACCAAACACTTTAACCAATCTCACCATAGCACCACCCAGACCACCCAGAACTAAAATCAGAAGTAGGCAGCCCATAACCAAAAGAACCCAACCAGGACCACCGCAATAACTAACATCACTATAACGCAAAAGATAAACCTTAACTAATACACCATAAAAAGACATCGTACTTCAAAAAGAGCTGATGCGTGGTTGACAGAGCATAAACAGTGATTTTATAAGCAACTTGATAAGATTGAAAATGATGTTTCCATGGTAACTAATTTTACATACTAGTGATGGATATTGAGGTTGTTATTTCCTAGGAAACAATAATTTATGTTATCGTTGATGGTACTACTTAAGTTATTTGGAACGAGACATAGACAATATCAAATGTACAAATTCGTGAAAATGTAAGTAGATCTTAAGTAGATTAAGACTCAACTTTCAATATGTTTTTTACTTTGTCATATATTGTAGGGTTGTAAAATACTAGATTGGCATATATTGTATGGTTTTAAAACACTCAAAATTCATATATTGTATGTTTTGTTTTCAAGTTGTGTCGGTAGTTCTTTTATTCATTTAACTCCCATATTTTATCTTCAATAAGTAGTTGCCGCATAGATCTTTAATGTATAACATGTCATGCATCAATTTAATAAAATCTATTAATATCTTGTATATATCATTCTCCTATACTTGGATTCACATGATTACTTTATCTATGTTTTTTCAGCTTTCTCGCTTGTTTTTTATGCATTTGACCAATCATAATATGAGACATAAGAGATGAGACAAATGATTATGAAATAGATACTACAATAAAGAAATTGATTGATGTTCGTAAATACCACAAAGTGGCTAAGTACAAAGGGAAAACAAACAGGATAATCTAATTGTATGGTATAACCCAAAATTGTATGCTACAATAGCAATGAATGTTCCTCCCAAATGAAGACGAGTTGGACTATAAGTTAATTCGTCTTTAACAATTCATGTCTCACATAATAACATTGCTCCCACTTGTCATTTGGTAATTTATTGACGCTTGTATTTATAAAATGTTTAAAGAAAATAACTTCAAAATATCATCGATCCATTTCGATGAAAATATTCAAATAAATACGAAGTGACATCACTTTCAAATCATATAATGGTAAATATAACTAATAATAGATATTAAGAAAAAACATGTTTGTAATCATTTATCTTAATGTAAACTTTTATAACTTATAAAGACGATCTGAATATTTTACAACCCGTATAGTGAATATTTGGTTAGAATCTGAAATTAGTCTTGTGGTTTTTACTTTCTACACAAGGAAGGTTTCCACGTAAAAAGTGTTATGTGTTATTTGCATTGATTGCATACATATATTGTATCTAGATTGAGATCATTATATCTAATCATATTTGATATAAGAAGAAAGATTTCGTTTGTAAGTCAACTTCCTGTCAAAGTGGTATCAAAGCTACTGGTTGTGTATTTGTCTTGTATCAAATATGGAGGTGATTCCGATCAGAATGGCGACGATGAATGGTTCGAATTATCATATATGGAAATCAAAGGTGGAAGATCTTCTTTATGTTAAAGGTTTTCATTTACTAGTGTTCGATGATGAAAAAATTACAGATAAGTCTGATGCAGAATGGATAACTATTTCGACAGGTTTATGTCTTTATTCAGCAATGGTTTGATGATAATATGTTGAATAATATTATAGACGAAATAGATGCAAAGAATTTGTGAAGTAAACTTGAGAAGTTATATGCTCGAAAGACAGGAACCAGTAAGTTATTTGTTTTTGAAACAGTTGATGTATTTGAGTTATCAAGATGGATCACCTTTTACAGATCACTTAAGTACCTTTCAAGGCTTGATTAATCAGTTGGCTTCTATGGGTATCAAATTGATGATGAAGTTTTAGCGTTATGGCTGCTTGGTTCGCTGCCAGACTCGTGGAATACTTTCAGAATGTCTCTCTCAATGACATTGGCTAAAAATAGTGTGCTAAACGAAGATATGAGAAAAACAATAGTTGGCTTCTCTTCACATTCAGAAACTCTAGTCGTTGAGAAACGTGGTTGAAATAAAAATCGTGGTTGGAAAACTAGAGGTAAAAGTAGAAGCAAAAGTCGGAACAAGTCTGATAAATTTTTAGATTGGGAGTTCTACTACTGTCATGAGATCGGGCACACTATTTATTTTGTCCTAAGTTGAGAAAAAAATAATAATATTGGGAAATCCAACAATGGTAAGGAAAAAAAGAACAAGGAGAAAAAATATGAAAAACCTGGTGATGATAAACATGTTTACGCGGTTTCAGAGAGTTCCTTCATTGTTATTAATGATGCTGTTGTGAATTCTATATCTGATTTAAGTGTTTGGGTAGTTGACAGCGGTGCTACAATTCATGCCACTTCTCGTAGAGAATTTTTCTCATCTTACACCTCTAGTGACTTTGGTTATGCAAAGATGGGAAATAATGATTCATCTAAAGTGGTTTGTATTGGTGATTTTTATCAAGAAACAAACATGGGTGCAAGATTTATTTTGAAGAGTGTTAAGCATATACCCGATATTCGATTGAATTTAATCTATACAAGAAAGCTAGATGATGAGGGCTATTGTAGTATTTTTGCGAATGGGAAGTGAAAACTTACTAAGGGCTCGTTGGTTGTGGCAAGAGGACATAAATGTTTTGTCCTCTACATCGTGTGTGCAAGGGTGCTTGCTGAGAAAATCAATGTTGTTGATGATGAAGCAATGGTTGATTTATGGCATAAAAGACTCGGTCACATTAGCGAAAAATAATTAGATATTACGAGGAATAAAAAATACATTTGTGGGATACATAAAGCTTATTTAAAGAAGTGTATACGTTGTTTGAATAGAAAGAAGAATATAGTGTCTTTCAAGAGCTCGAATCCTACAAGAAAACCAATTTTGCTTGACTTGGTACATACTAATGTTTGTGGTCATTTCAATACCAGAACACTTAGTGGTTGTCTGTACTTTGTTACTTTCGTTGATGATCATTCTAGGAAAGTTTGGTCTTACACTTTGAAAACAAAATATCAAGTGTTAGATGTCTTCAAGAAGTTTCAAGCTTCAATTGAGAGACAGACTGAGAAACAATTGAAGTGTGTTAGAATTTATAATGGGGTAGAATAAATTGGTCAGTTTGATGATTGTTGTAGGCAGCAAGGTATTTGACGTCAAAGGACACCTCCTAAGACCCCTCAGTTTAATGGCGTAGCTGGGAGACTAAACCGAACATTCATTGAAAGAGTGAGATGTCTTCTTTCACAATCACAACTCCCAAAATACTTTTGGTGTGAAGCTTTGAATATAGTGGTACATGTCTTGAATCTTAGTCCTTCTGTACCTTTAGATGGAGATATCCCAAATAGAGTTTGGATAGGTAAAGATGTTTCTTATGATCATTTGCGTATCTTTGGATGCAAAGTTTATGTTCATATTCTTAAAGATGAGAGGTCTAAACTTAATTCAAAGACAAGACAATGTGTATTAATTAGCTATGTCCTTGATGAGTTCGGCTACAGATTTCATGATTCAGTTAATAAGAAGCTTGTTAGGAGTAGAGATGCTGTGTTTATAGAATATCATATAGTTCATGATATTGATAAGAGTCAGAATTCAGTGCCTATATCTAACTATGACTTGGTAGATGTGGGGCAAATTCTGTCTGCACATACTCTTACAGAAGTTGAAGAAAATTTAGATGGTGACTCATCTGCTTCAAGAGGTTCGCATATTTTGATACTGGTAATCATGATAATGATTTTGTGGATAAACAAGAGAATTAATAAGAGGTTGAACAACCCGAAGTTCCAACTCGGCGATCTACTAGAGATAGAAAATCCTCTACTAGATATCTTTATAATTAATATATTTTGTTGACCAATGTAGATGATCCTTAGTGTTATGATGAGGCTGTTAGTGTTGTGTGTAAAAATAAGTGCATTGAAGCAATGGATGAAAATATATAATTCTTCATGAGAATTACATATTTGAGTTAGTGAAGCTACCTGAAGGGTGCAAAGATTTGAGTAACAAGTGGGTGTATAGGTTAAAGCAATATGATAGTTCTCTGTAACCTCGGTGCAAAACAAGATTGGTAGTCAAAGGCTTTAGTCAGAAAAATGGACTGATTTTGATGAAATATTTTCTCCAGTTGTAATAATATCGTCTATTCGTGTGGTTCTAGGCATTGTAGCTAGTATAGACTTGGAAATTAAGAAAATGGATGTAAAAAAACATTCTTGCATGACTACAAGAAGACTTCTTCTGATAATTGTATATTTACGAAGAAATTTGTCGATGCTGATTTTATTGTTCTCTTACTTTAAGTTGATGATATGCTTATTTTTTGGAAGAATACTTTGCGGATTGATTCTTTGAAGAAACAGCTAAGTAAGTCTTTCATAATGAAACATTTATGCCCATCAAATCAGATTCTTGGCATTCGAATTACTAGAGATAGAGATTCGAAGAAGTTGTTCTTGTCACAAGAAAAATACATTGAAAAAATTCTTCAGAAGTTTAAGATAGACAAAACTAAAATGGTTAGCTCGCCACTTTCCAGTCATTTCAAGTTAAGCAAGAAACAATGTCCTTCAACTAATGAAGAAAATATAGGTATGGCTAATATTCCATCTGCATCTGTAGTTGGAAGTCTCATGTATGTCATGGTATATACTCGTACAGACTTACCTCATAGTGTTTGTGTTGTGAGCAGATTTTTGTCAAACCCGGATAGAGAGCATTCGGAAGCCGTGAAATGGATTATGAGGTATATGCGAGGAACCTCTAATTTAAAGCTTAGTTTTGAGATAAAATAAACTTGAGTTGTTGCCTTATTCCGATTCAGACTTGGCTGAAAATGTTGACATTCGCAAGTCTACTTCTGGATATTCGATTAACTTTTGTGGTGGCGTTGTTTCATGAAAATCAAGACTACAAAGGTGTGTTGCCCTTTCAACGACAGAAGCTGAATGTATTGGAGTGACAAAAGTGGGTAAAGAGCTACTATGGATGAAGAAGTTCTTGAGAGAACTTGGATTTCAGCAACACATGTATGTACTGTTATGTGATAATCAGAGTGTTATTTATCTCGTGAAGAATTCTTCGTTTCACTCAAAGTCGAAATATATTGATGTGAAATATATCATTGGATTCGAAATATTCTTGATGCTAACCTAATGAAGGTTGATAAAGTTCATACATATGATCATGGGTCTGACATGATGACAAAGGCATAGCACAGGGTAAAGCTTGAACATTGTAGATTGATCGTCGGGATGTCGAATCCTCCCACATAGTCGTGAGGGGGAGAGTTGTTGGGCTCTTCCTATGTGGGAGTCTAATTGTCTAATTATCATATGGGCTAACTCCAAATAAGAGTAACACATAGGATTTTGATTTTGTATAAATATAAACTTATAAAGTATTTTGAGTAGTGCAGTTTTGAGAGAAAATACAATTCAAGGTAGAACTTTGTGCATTCAATCGGACTATGTTCCGTGGTCCGATCGGCTTCTATTTTGGTGAGCAGGCTCGTCTATTTGTCCTCTACAATTTAAATGGAGAGATTTTGATTTGGATTCTTCTAACTATAGTTTTGGTTAGTTGCTTCTAACTGTGTTTTTGGAGATATTTCAGTGAGTTTTCTGATTTCGGTTTACTATCTTGTGTAATGGGGTTGTGTATGAAGTTGTGATACTTTGCGTGGTGTATGCTCTTTTGTGTTGTGTATGCTCTAGTTTAATCTAGAGAATAGTTTTATAACATGTTTTCTGATAGTGAATATTTGGTTGGACCCCGAAATGAGTCTCATGGTTTTTACTTCCTATATTACGAAGGTTTTTAACGTAAAAAGTATTATGTGTTATTTGCGTTGATTTCATATACACTTTGTGTTTTGATTGTGATCGATTAACTCTAATTCGTATTTGATACAAGAATGTATTTCGATTGTGATATAAGATAGAAGATTTTGTTTGTAAATCTATTTTGTGCAGATGGTGGTCTACTGTCCGGAAATTTTACATATAGGCTAGTATTCGGCATAATATTTACGTTCAAGTTTGGTTTCATTTGTTATTAGTTAACAATAATTTATATTTTATGCACTCAAAACGCTATAGTTGAACGATAGAACCACAAAATCCGACCTAATGGTCGTGGTTTCGTATAATATTACTCTTGATTCGTGCTTTTCAAACCACTAACATCCGTTAACTTTTGAAATGGTGTAGATTATCATATAAATATATAAACTTGTATGTTTATTTAAATACTTAAATTCATTACATTCTTAAACCAGTCCAATTTAGTGAATAAGAATCACTTTTTGGAGGGTTAATTGGAACACACTTGTTTGGTAGACAATATCACTTTCTCTGCGTCGGCTCCCATGTTGCACATATTAGCAAACACTCTTGTATATTTACGCTCATATTTCGATGCAGATCCGCATTCTTTCTTGAAAGCATTCACCTATGAAGAAAAGAAAACAATCATATATCAAAAGACCCTCGTTTCAAAATAAAACTCAAAAAGAAACGAAACTACTTACGAGTGTCTTGAAACAATCCCAATCATCAACAAGAGGTTGTCCTTGTGGTCGAACGAAATTCAAAACATAAGAGCTATCTTTGTTTCCAAATACACTATTTGTGATCTTAACTACATTCTCATCTATTTGTTTCCTGACCGATATTTCTTTCATTAGTTTCTGTTGTGCCTCGATCTGCTCTCGGGATCCTTTTGGTGCCTTTTCAACCTGAAATAAACTCAAAATCTCGATCACAATGATTCAAATAAGAATTCGTTAAAAACAGATGATAAACATAAACTTCCAACCTTACGACGCAAATGGAATAAAACAATGTCGCGTTGATTAACGAGTCTGGATTGTGTTGGTGTAGTGTTTTTGGTAGTAGTGATGTTTGAAGTGGTAGATCCAGTGTATACAAAAAGACGATCCTTTGCAAGACTCATGCATCCATATCTCATCACATTAGACCAAGGAGTCTTACCATCAAGTTCACCCCTTCCTGTTCTGTTCTTAACCTGTTTATATACTTATATCTATAAATAACTTTATAAGTAAATACAAATATAGAAGAACAAAATGATGTATGATAAAATTTTAATTACCACTTTATACTGCTCCTCTAAGGATTCCTTGTGTGTATCATGAGTTTCTCTGTTAAAGAAAATGTGAAATTTATTCAAAATAGGACTCAATATCCATAAGATATTGAATAATTATAATTAATAATAAATTAAATAACCTGTCTTCCATCCAAGAAATGCTAAACAAATCCCCTAAACAAGCACCCAAATCTTTTGCATCAGTATGCTCTTCAGGACAATAGGTTGCCCAACTCAGCTGTGTAGTATTAGATGCTGTGACTGCATATATGTTCATGTTATCAGGAAGAAGTCCATCAAACATACTTCCAGCTTCACAAGCTTCTAGGTAAATTACCTGAAAGTTTTATCTTTTCAAATAATTTATCCCCAAAATAATAGTTAATTTTAATACATTACAATTTTGAAACATACCATTTTCCTATAAATTTTAGCAGCGTGCATTTTCTTTAAAACTTCATTGAAATCATGGGCATACACCGGCTCACCAACAGGCATTTCTGCATCCAAATGATAAAATTATTCAAAAAGTTTTATTACTGCATTGCAAAATTAGTATGATATTGTCTATTTTGGACCATAAAAACCGTAGCGTTTTGCTTTTGGGGTGCATTTCCAAACAGCTTCACATTAGTTAAGATAATTTCACTCATTTATATATTAAGTATATCATTTTATATCCATGCGATCTGGGATAGACGATCAAGATAGGTGGGCGAATCTTCGCCAAGAGAATTGGTAGCAGTATCAAAATTTTGATTATCATTACTCACCAATTTCTCCGGGAGCTCCATGATCAGAATAGAATATGAATATAGTGTCATTAGGACCGCTGTTCAAAACTTTTCCACTTCCACCGGTAAGAGCACTTTGGTTACCAAGAATAACAGCATAAAAATTGTTTGCATTTACTTCAGATCCAGTGTAATCCTGTACCGAAGTATTAGTATATAAAATAGTATCAATCATTAAAGAATAAGTAAGATGGTGATGGATGATATAACCTTGACAACGTCTTTGTAAACATTTTCTCCATTTGGTCTGTTGTAGATAACTCCAGGATACGGATTCTCAGGGTTATAAGCAATATCATCGTACATAAATACGATTATATTTTCTTCTTTTAAACCTCCTCTTTTCAGGATTTGGTAGGCGTGACAAACATCGGCCTTTCGATACAAAACTCAAATTATTGGTATTAGTACAAAACTAGACTGAAATCATAAGCTAGAGATCAATATAATTACCTGATGGCGATAATTACCATAATCATTTGAACCGGCCACGAGAACAGCCCATTTTGTGCCTTCAGCTGTATTGTTAGTACTTATAAAGCTATTATCATCGGTTTCATGACTTTTAACACCAAAAATTAACAATGTACTTAAGAGACCAACAGTCCAGAAATTCTGCCAGGCCATTGATTTTTGTTTTTTCAGAGAGACAGAGATGTTACAAAGTGCGTGTGATAATTTTAGTTCTGTGCAATATGTATTTATAGAAAATCTCCAGTTACCTATACGAAAGGTAATTGTGTAAAACAAAAGGCTAAAATATAAAAACTAGTAGTTTTTTCACTCATTCTCCATTTATATCAGTAATTGATTTCTTTTTCTAACTTGCAAATACATTCAACTATAATATTGTACCCAATATCCTTTGGTCACTTGTTAAATGTAAAATATATGCTTAGCTCATATAAATTACAATATTATTAATAAATTATAATATAAACATTTCAAAAGGTGGGTTTTGTAAAATTATCGCATATATTAATTATTGATTTAAATGGTGGTTCTGTAATATCAAATTTATCACTAATTATGAGATATTACAGATGAATATGTATGATATTGATATAATATTAAATTTTGTTTAATTTAATATGGTTTTTCTAGCGAGAAATAATTTCTCGCTTTTTTTTACAGTAGCAATTTCTTCCCGAATGCTCATGGATTTCTAATATCCCACTGATGTTTATCTAAATTCAAGTAGCCACCAACAACAATTTGACCTTCTACATTCACTGAACCTAATCTATTCACAATGTGGAAAAGAGCTTCTACAAGATTTTTTGTAAGACTTCCCTCACCTCAGCAAATCGTACCTCACTACCACCCAAATCAGCAACAAATCCCCATATCTTATGCTGTCATAACTAATCTCGCGTTTAGACCCCAATCTGCATATTAGCAACAACAATCAACACAATCACAAAAGAAAAGTTACTATGACATGGTTAAAAACACTCCTAACACTCTGGTTCACGAACACGGACGAGTCAAAATCCAAAACCAAGATGATTACATCTCAATACATTTCTAAAAAACTGATAAACTGGTTCTTGAAGCTATCGCCAAGTATACACTAATAGGGAAATTATCGAATTGAAGACCCCAAATGTATGAGATTCAAAAAACAATTGGTTCTTTAAAATTCAAAAGAAAAATCATCTTGGCTCTATGGAAGCCTAGACATTTAATGATTAAGATGGACTTACATGAAGATATCAAATGCGTATGGAGAAGATCTGTGGACTGTTGGTAAATACACGATGCACATCCTCAAATGGACACCTAATTTTCATCCTACAAGGGAATCATTTATCTCCTTAATTTGGATCACCTTCAACGACATCCATACTTTTGTATATAACCCTAATACTATCAGATTAGTGGAAAAATATATAGGAATCCCATAAATACTTGGGTCCCCATAAAAGATCAGGCCATGTTCAACTTTTGCAAGACCTTGGTGGAAGTAGACCTCTCAGAGCCTCTTCAAGATTGAATATGGTCACCCTTGGTGAAAGAAGGTTTCTGGGTATTCATACCATATGGGGACAAGCCTCACTATGGATGCCATCAGATGGGACACAATCCTAAATCATGTAGAAAATTAACTCAAGATCCTCTGAACCCTGCCAAAGTTATGGACACCTTGAAATCTGTTGAAACTCACAACCCAAATCCTTTATTACCCAAGACCTTATCAGATCTTCTGAGATCTGGATCCCTAAACTGACGTTAGTAATTGTTCAGGACACTACTATTCCGATTGCATCAAACTCAATAGCTCCCTTACTAACCTCCCTCACACCCAAAAACACTGAAGACCAAAATACAAACCTCAACAATCAACATCAGATAACAAGTAAAACATAGCTAAACCTCTCCCTAGAGCCTACTCACAGAGATAATCACAGCGCATTAACAAGTCTTAACATCATACCTGACGTCCATGAAGCTGAAATAAATGTTACCTTGCACCTTGGAAGTTGGTATCAGATTATCTTCTTCTAACTATCTCGATCTTGATCAATTTGCTAGCCTTTCTCCAACACCATCTTATAGGAAGCATTCCCTTTGCTCCTAAAGTTTTTTTTACAGATGAAAATGATTTCAAAACATACTGAATAAAACAAAAGACACAAAGATCTCAAACATATCAGGAATTGATTAAACCAAAGAAATGTAAACCAAAAGGTTTGTCAGATCTCAAAGTATATGGTTGATTCTTCTAAATAATAGATTTTAATGGGTGATTTCAACTCTATTATTGAACCTTCTGAGCATCTATAATACTCCACTATATGCTTGAGAAGCGAGGATAATTTCAACAACCTGATTACTGGATGTGATCTAATGGGTGCTGGGTATATGAGATCAAAATTCACTTAGTCTAAATCCCATAATTGGAAGCGCATGGATAGAGTTATATTCAACTCTTTATGGTCAAGTCACTTTACTAACACGTCTGTCACCCACATTGCTAGAATAGGGTTAGATCATTCACTCGTATGCATAAAATTATCAAATGGATCCAATCAAGTCAAGTATGGGTTTAAATTTCAGAATATGTGGCTTGATCATCCAGAATTTGAAGCAACAATCAAATTAAGATGGAATAACCATTCTTATGGCTATCTAATTCAGATCTTTTGGCAAAAATTAAGAGGCTAAAGGCTATTCTTAAACTATGGAACAAAGAAACATTGGGTAATATTCAATTCAATTGCTCTGGCAGAAGAAGAAGTTACATTTCATGAAGTCTGCTTCAGTGACTCACCTACCCATAAGAACATAATCAAACTTGCTTAAGCTAACACAACTCTCCTACAATTGCTTGCAAGAGAAGAAAGATATTAGGAACGAAAATACAACATAAATTGGACAAAGAAGGGTGAAAGAAATACTGTTGCTTTCTATAGCCATATCAAGAATAAATGATATAAAAATAGAATAAAAAAAATCAAAGTCAACAAAAATTGGATTCAAGACTCGCAAAATCTAGAATCTTTCATTCCTATAACTCTAGATCTATTGACTTTACTTCTATTCAATCTTTCATTCCTAATTTGGTTTCAGTTGAAGATGATATTATCCTTTTAGATACTCCTTATGATCAGGAGATCCTTAATACTATTAATGTTTTAAATTCTGCTAGTTTTGATGCTGTAGATGGATTTAACATTAAATTGTATAAGAAATTTTGGAATATAATTACAGTTGACTTATGCTCTACTATAATAGATTTTTTTAATGATGATCAGGTTCCTAGTGGAGTTTATTCTAATGCTATCTGCTTGATTTCTAAAAAGATGAACCTAAAACTTGGAATGACTATAGACCTATAAGTCTATGTAATGTATTCAACATGATAATGTCCAGAATTATCAAGGATAGAGTATCCAATATTTTTCCTAAACTCATCTCTATGGAACATAGTAAATTTGTTCAGGGTATAACTATTCAAGAGAGTATTCTCCTCTCTAAAGAAACGGCCTATGACATCAATAAATAATAGAGGAGGAAATCTTATTCTTAAACTGGACTTATCTAAATTATTTGATAGAATTTCTATTATATTCATCAAACAAATACTAACTGCCTTTGGATTTAATTACATGTTCATAAATTTATAATGAACTCAATCAACAATGCTCATTTTTCAGTTTTTAATAATGGAGAAATAAAGGGCTATTTCAAATCAACCAATGAAATGAAATAAATGAAACCTTTTCTTCCGTAGTTTGTTCATCTTGGCTCAAGAGTATCTCATAAAATGATTAAAAATAGTTATTTCAAGATCACCCTGACATGAGATACAAAACACCTAGTAACATCATTATACCATGTTTATCATTTGTTGATGACCTAAATATTTTTGCTAATGGTTCAAAGTCTACTGTTAACAAGCTATACATAATTCTTATTAAGTACCAGGAACAAACTTGCCAGGTGATCAACAAAGAAAAATACTTCTTCATTATGCCTATATCCTCTCCAATATCTAGATCAAATGATATACAACACACTACTGGTTTCATCCAAGGAAATTTTCCAATAAAATACCTATGGGCTACAATCTCTAATAGAAGCATCGCAATCCATTATGAAGAACTAATCACTAAATAAAAAGAAAATACAAGACTGGGACCATACCTTATTATCATTTGGTGGAAGGTTAACACCCATTCAATTAGTCTTGACAGTCATCCCGAACTACCAGCTTCAGCATTCTTTGATTCCTAGCTCCATCATCAAAAGACTAGAAGTAATATGTAGCAGATACTGTTAGGGTGGCGAGCAAAGTCCCATACCCACATCGGTTAAACATGGGAAAGATCAGTGGTATATATAAGTAAGAACATATCTCAACTAGTATGAGACCTTTTAGAAGTGGACCAAAAGCAAAACCGTGCGGCCCTTCGGGTGCCAAAGCGGACAATATCATACTAGTGTGGAGATCGATTGTTCTTACTTATATCAAAGGCGGAATATGTGGTACCCATATTCCCAACAGATAACTTTTGGGAATAAATGATAGTCATGGAGCCATGGCTTGGACTATTTGGAACAAGATATGCCAACCATATAAAGAAGGAGGACTATTTTTTTTTGAAGATATATAACTTACTTACTCTTAAAAACTATGGCTAAACTTTTGAGAAAACAAGAGTCTCTGGTCAAATTTTATGCATAATATCTACTTCTAAATTGCACATTAGATGCAAGTCAAGCTAATCGAAAAAAAAATCTCAGACTTGGAAGAGACTACTTGATCATAGAAGTATCGATGAGGGTTTTATCTACTGGTCTATTGGGCTATGGAACTGTGAATTTTAGCTAGACCGTTTGTGCAACAACAAACCACTAGTTGATCTAAATAGTGAAATAAACATTACATGGTATCATCAAGTAAGAGTAAACAACTTCTGGACTGCCGATGGTTGGGACATTAATAGACTTCGAGCCCCTGTCACCCAATTGAACATTAATATAATTATCAAATTCTTAGTCAACCCATCTATTCAAAGTAAACAACTTCTAGACTGACGATGGCTGGGACATTAATAGATTGCAAACCTCTGTCACCCAATTGGAAATCAATAGAATTAGTGAAATGGACACTACATGGTGCAACGGACACAACCTTGTATCATTAAGTCAGAGTAAAATAATTCTGGAGTGACAATGGCTAGGAAATTAATATACTTTAAATCTCTGTTACCCAATTGGACATCAATAAAATTATTAAATTTTCAGTTAACCCATCAATTAAACATAAAATCTAGTTGAATGCTAATGATTCTGGAGAGTTTTGAAATGGACACTACATGATATCGTCAAGTTCGAGTAAACAACTTCTGTACTGACGATGGCCAAAACATTAATGGACTTCAAACCTCTGTCACCCAATTAGATATCAATAGAATTATCAAATTCTCAGTTAACCCATCAATTGAAGATAAAATCGAGTTGACTGCTAATGACTATTAAGTGTTTTCTTTTTAAAGATATTTGGAATGTCATCCCACAAAAATTCTCCTTTCTCTTATAAAGACTCCTACATAACTAGGTATCAGTAGATATCATCATCCAAGAAAAGAAAAAATACCTAGCATCTAAGAATCAACATCCTCACAATATTGAATCTATTCAACACACATTTGTACTATGCAATCTTCATGGATAGTCTAACAATATTTCAGCAACATGTTCAGAATTCATCTAGGGAACTATATGACTATGCCTCACATTATTAGACTTTTGCACTGGACTGCTCAAAATACGATAGACATCAGATCTATTCTACTAGCCATCATTTGGTAGAATCTATGGCATCACAGAAACAACAAGAAATTCAAACAAACAAGAGACCTATGCTAGTACTATAATCTCTCATGTCAAGAATGTTATCCTAAAGTTGGACATGGCTAATCTTAAAAATAAAATTATGGGCTAATGATTCAAACTTGGCTTATGAATTTGGTTGCTTCAGTCATCTAAAACAAGTTAGAAAATTTCGAGCAATTCACTGATCTCCTCATATTGCTCCTAGGCTTAAGTTAAATATTGATGCCTCTTGTTCGCACTCAGGGGAAGCCACTGGAAGTGCAATCATCAGAGACTCCAAAAGAAATATCAAAGCAGTTATTGGAAGAATATATGACAAACAGAGTTCCCTCATAGCTAAGACTCGTGCTCTTCTTGATGGACTTATTCTATGCAACAAAATGAAACAAAGATGGAAATATAGACCGTTTCAAAACTTTTACTAATTATGATTATTTCTAACAAAGCTCTTTGGTTTCTACTTCCTATTTTTCAGTTTTGAAGGAAATTAATCACAAAAAATGATTATATTGCATATCAACAGAGAACAAAACAAAGTAGTAGATTGTCTCGGAAAAGGGACAAATTAGTGCAAATACAAGCTTGATATCGACACTGACAACATCTCCAATCACTTAAAGCTATTTTTCTTCTAGATAGTATAGAGACTAGCTATATTAGAGAATTCTAAGCGTTGATTCTACTCATTTTGCCTTTAACTTTATCTTGCATCAATTACAATCCGATTCAAATTAAACAACAGAAACACATACGTAATCAGATCGATTTTGTGCAGCTTTGTTTCCATGACTCCTTCCCAAAGCCATCATAGATATTCTCAACTCCTTAGATGTCATCCAATTCACTCAAAGAAGATATCATCAACCTTTATCTACTATAGAAGAAAAACTTATGGAACAAAATCCAGATGTCGTCGAGTTCTTGGCTCATGGAGTCTCCATCAACCTCAAAAAATTTTCAATGACTCCACCATTTTCTATAGGTTTCTCGTCTTGAAGTTCTATGAACTTATAAGATCTCAGTATCCTAGAGAAGACTTTCATCAACTTCATCCATGGATTTCATCTTTTGTTTGACGATTTCAATTTGATGAAATCCCGTTATTGTAATTATTTTTTGATGAAATTGCCAGCTTTGATTTAGCGTCCTAACAAAATTGTAACTCTTTCAGCATCTGTGAATCTTAATTAATAAATTCTTGAATCGGACCCGTATAAATATGGATAAATAAGTATGAATTGATTTTTTTTATTAATATTATATTTATATAAAATAAAATTAAATAGTATAAATATTTTTTATTATTATAACCAAATAATAAAAAATATCGACTATTTAACAATCTAAAATGTGTGGCTAGATCTATCTTTTTTTATATATCTTGCATCTTTTTCTATTTTTTTAATTTAAAATTAAAAAACACAAAAAGCTATCATTTAACCTAACTAATTACACGAGTATCAATAATTTGAATTTGGGAGTATTTTGATATTTTCACCTTAAAATTGAAAAAAGTGAGTAAAATCTAACAAAAATAAGGATCTAGCATGCTCACATTCAAATCTTGAATTAATTATAAATTCAAATCTTGAATTAATTACTAGTGAATCTATGCAAACAACTCTATTCTCCATGTTTAGATTTGTTTTTGACGAAAAGAAAATTCCATTTATTATTACAAAAGAAAAAGTCCATTTATTCTTGGTGATTTCGAAAACCAGGGTGAATCATCTATTATTTATTTATTTATTTAAAGGCCTTCCCTGCATATTGTTTGGTGTTCCTCAAAAGAAAATAGACATTATTTTAGACACCATATTGTATACCATGCATTAACCGGTAATTAGAAGTTTTATATTATAAAAACTCTCATATAAAAATTGAGACATTAGGTAGTGATACATTGCACACCGATTTGTAAATTATACATTAACTAGTAATTAGAAGTTTTGAATTATAAAAACTCTCCTAAAAAATATACACATATTAATTGATGATACAATCCCACCAGATTCTAAATGTATTATTGAAAATTAGATGTTTTAAATTATAGAAACTTTCCTCGAAAAGTAGAAGCTTTAAATTATAAAAATGTCCTCCAAAATTAGAATTTTTAAATTATAAAAGGTTCTTCTAACCAATTATAAATCATTTGTAGTTAAATTATACCCCAAATATTAAATAATGAAAAGTTTAAAGTTTTTAACTACAAAAATATTTTAGGGTAAAAAATACACCTTATTTGTAAATGGTAAATACATTATTTTATTTGTAAATACATTACGCATTAAATTACCAGACTGCAAATCACACGTTAACGAAGTATTCAAAAGTTTTCGATTACACAACTATCTAAAAAAATGCATAAGATCATTCCCAACCGCTAATCTATAATTTAGGTAGATATAGATTAAATTATGACACTTTATAATTTTAGACTATTAAATAATACAACAGCTAATATATAATTAAGTTAGTTTTTTAGTTTTGTAAGTGGTGAGCAAAATAAGAAGAAATTATACAAATTGTGTAGCCACCTAGGTAAATATAAATTATCAAAATAAAATCCATTAATTTGAACTATGTGTTAGATTAACTGTTGGAAATCATTTTTTAAAGATAATAGGTATTTTTAAAAATAACTGTGAAATAATTCTAACATCTTTACCTAATAATATCTGCTGGGGATGCTCTAATAATGTATTAATGTTTAACGAAGAATGATTATTGAAAACATAATTCTAACATCTTTCAAAATACATTTCAATGAGATGATTTATTTATTATTTATTATATACTATAAATTAAAAGTTTTCAATATCGATGTGAGTAATTTTTAATTTTTTTAGATAGTTTCTTATTAATTTTTTTTTATTTTGTTCATTCTAAAAAATTGAAATTCAATACCGTTGTTTTGTTGATTCGGTTCACCCATGATCAAACTCTTAAGGGAGCTTTTAGGTTTTTTGACCTTGTAAAATCATCCATGATCGAGAGATTAGGGAGGATTTGAATATGTCACTTTTGAAGATGTGAAATTGATGAAAGATACCATGCCATTGAAACAATAAATAACCGAGTATTTTGAAAATCGTACTATCATGCTCAACGAATATCAGTCATGTAGTAGAGGTGGACGCGAATACAGAGAGAGACGTGAAAGTGGTTATGGAGGCGGACGTGATGGTGGTAAAAGTAGACGTGTCAGAGGTTATGGAGGTGATAGACGCGAAATAGGTTACGATTACAACATGTGTAGTGGTTACTACGATAGAGATGGTTATTAAGTAGTGGTGGAGCTCATGGAAGCTTGAAAAAGGCCATGTTGTTTGATTTGTGCTCAACGGTAATGTTTGGTTTTTAGTGTTTGGATTTTCAGTCATGTATAGAATCTATCTTTGACTTTATGGTTTATGATGTTGTTGCTTTGATTACTTTATAATTAAAGCTAGACTTGTTCTTAATTTTGGATTAAAAGATGAAAAAAATGAGTTATCCATACATTGTTTGGGTACTTTTAATTTGTGTTGTATAAATGGAATAATCAACCAGCTTCTCTCAAAGTGTCTTTGGAGAAGTGTTAGGCTTCTGTTCTCTTACATGGTACGAGAGCTTGGTTTTTGGTGATTGTTGTTGCTTAACCCAATCCTTGCGTGTAAAGTGAACTAGCTTATCCCATATCGGTTGGATACTCTTAATTTTTATAAAAAGAATAAGAAACTCTCTCCTCTCAAAACGTATTTTGAGAAGTGTTAGGTTTATTTCCTCTAACGAGTATCACAAAATATTAAACTGAAATTTGGTAACTTGTTTTAGCCCAAAAAAGCTTTTGGTCCAAGTCTCTACTTGATTCTTTAACAAACATATTTTATTCTAGCTATCTACGTTTTTGTCTCGTTGTAATTTAAATACCAAATATCTTATGCTCTAACCAACGCCTTACTTTCTTTCTAAAAACCAAAATGACCTTCTTGTTTATTCGCAAACAACTTTTAACTCCCTGCACCACTGTCTGAGTTTCGACTAACACCTCCCAAATCTCAGTCACCCTATATAAGACATTTTTCAGTGACTTTTTTTCCAACCCAAACCTATTTACCAAATAACAATCAAATGCATTTATACCTTACCAAATTAGCCCATTTCAGAAACATATTGGTACATTTTATTTTTATTTCAACAACAAAAGAAAATGTAGAAAACATAAAAATAAAAATATGATAATGTCGAATTTGTTTGAGGAATCCAATCACTTAGTCAATCTAGAGATACTAAATGAACTACCTTTGGCTCCCGATGTGTCTATTGTGCTCACCTCTGAGTTTCTCTCAGTGTGGACATCCAGTATTAACTGAATGGGTTGAAATAAGAACAAATCATATAGTTTAAGGATATAAAAGCCATGCTAACTACACCCTAAACCATGCCTAAGATTTTATGCTCAAATATCCTGAAGAAGATAACAATGGTGAAAGGGTAATACCATAATCTCTATGATAATTCATCGTTATCATAACTTTACCAACATTCTCAAGCTTAGCTTTAGAATTAAGGTCAATCATATATCAATGATCATTCATACCAAGGGTCTTATGACAAGAATGAGAAGCATTGCACCATCATTGTCTCTCACATTAGTAAAAAACTCACTAAGACTCCAACTTCAACACAACACAATGCGAGGACAAGTAAGGAACATGTCCATTTATAACACACATATCAGAATCAAAAAAATTATAATGGAGGAAATCCAGCCATCCCATAATTATATTTACATCTTTAAAACAATGATCATCGAGATCCTCTAACCCATCAAGTGGTCCAACATAACTCTAATCAGACACTTCCACTACAACAATGGGCTCAACCAAAATTTACGCATGTTCCTTTATCAATATATCAAACCAAACCAAATTTCCCTCATATAATTCCAATCTACTTTATAATGCAAGAAGGCTGCCCCATAGTACCGGTAATAACAACCGCAAGTCAACATAGATTCTTCCAAAGCTTACATGGGTTAGTAGAACCCTTTGGAGGGATCATCCAAACATTAGAGCAAACCCTTTACCATTTCCAACTATCACAACCTCAATTACCTTATTTATATCCGTAAATGAATCAACCCAACACCAATTTCATGCATTCGGTTAAAAAGTGGCATGCACATCAACAATAGGCTTACCCATTCTTTGGCTCATGGAATCTGAGTAAGAAGATAACATTTCTTGACAACAATGATTTTTTTAACAATGAATTCTCAGTGGCTCAAGAGTTTATATATGGAGATCTACCACTAAAGTTCGACATCATAAAATGGACAATTACAACGACAAAAGGGACCCTGAGCGCTACATATAATAATTCAAAAGTGATATGTTACGTTTGAATGAGGAATACAAGATATAATACAGTAAAATTTCCATCACCGTTAAGGGTAGTTCTTTGAATTAGTTTAATGGCCTTCTCCCAACTAAAATTAAAAGCTTCATAATACTTTGGAAAATCGTCAAAAAATCAATTAATCGGCTTCAAATATATCAAAGAATTTGTCGACTATATAATCTATTGTAAGAAGAAGTCGAATTATAGTTTAAGGGACTACACATTATGGCTGGAAACAAAGAATAGACTGCAAAATTTCCATGTACTTGTAGCATATAAGCAAGAGATCATGTTAGGACTCCTGGAATAACCTATTACAGAGAAGAAGATACTACATTTTGAGGACTTATTGACTCAAGTAAAAAGATATATAAAGGTAGATGATATCGTAAGAGAAATGATGCGTTTGGGCACTTCAACTTCAAATCCCTACCAACTTTACCATTATTTGGCAAACAACAATGAACCACTAATAGTGGCACAAGTTAACTCCAAATCTCATATTAAATATTCAACCAAGCATAACCAGATTTAGGTCTCGGCAAGGCGTAGATATTATCATCAAGGTAAAAGCTCAAGAGGAAAGCCCAAAAGCAACTACAACAATAACTAATAACCAAAAGTATGAACATTTCAACAAGGGACCCTTCACAAAGTTAAATCAAAATGATCATTTATGAAAATAAAAAAGAAGTGATAAAGTATTGGCTACCATATAATATATTTTACGCCAAAGAGAAAAAATATAAAAACTAAATTTATATATTTTTATCTTGACATCAACCATTATACTCGTAATTGTTGGACATTAAGAGATGAAGTCCAAAATATGACAGATGAAAGAAAACTTTTAGATTTTGTAAGGATGAAATCAAGAGGTTAAAATATGTAACAACTAAACAACGACCCTTGAAAAGGAAAGAAAGGCAAGTTGCGGCATTGACTAATGAACGAAGGGTTTTGGAAGATAATGAAATCATAGACAAAGATTAGATCCCAAAAGATAATATTTTTTGCATGATTGAGGGAGGAGACTCGCACTATTAAAGTTTTGGAAACTAAAAAAAGGTATATAAAAGATCTAGAGGTTCAACATGAGGGCCAAATATGAGCTTATTTGTGCAAGAATGTATACCCACTGCTAGGATTCTTGGATGATGGTTAAAGAAAATTTGCATCACTACATCGAGGTGAACTATTAATTAAAATGAAAATAGTCAGTTTGGAAGTTAAAAGAGTGATGATTAACACATAAATCTTAACAAAAATTGTATTTATAAACATATATGACAAGATGAGAGGTTTTTCAAGTCCTTATACCATCATAGAGTATTATAAATGGGTTTACTAGAACATATGAACATGTAGTAAGTGCATTTATTTTGATATGGAACTTTGAAGACAATAATTCATGAAGAAGGTTCAATGTATATTTTTGATAGCGGATGCACCTTTTTAATACGATATGATTTTAGGAAGACCTTGGTTGGACATGTTGTAGTCTCTATAGTGCACTAGTGTCTCATATACGTTGTGAATAAAAATGTAGGAGTAGTCAAAGAAAACCAAAGAACATCAATGAAGTAATATAAACCTCATTGGCTTTAAAACGATAGCAACCATAAATGACCTTTTATCGTCCTTAATAATATGGATGATCGTGGAGAGGTACTTCCCTTTATCAAACTTTTGGAAGAAATATAAATTTTAAATATGGAAGTGAGTAAAATCTTGTGACTCAGCCGAGACATATCTACTAACCGCAAGTATAAACTTATTAAATTTTATAGAAAAAATTAGACATGTTTGCTTGGACTACCCAAGATTTAACAAAGTCCTAACAAACTTTATGTGGCATAAATATATATATCGATACCATATTCTGGATAATAAAGAAGAAGATAATATCATACTCTCAATAACACACCGAACTAATAGTGGAGGAAGTAGATAAACTAACAACAATATCCCACATCATGTATTTCTACCATCCAGTGTGGATAGCCAATCCACTGTTAGTGAATAAAAATAACCACAAATGAAAGATGTGTGTAGACATAAAAAATGTAAAGAAGCCATGTCAAAGGATATTTCCCTCTTCCAATAATTTATCAAATGGTGGGTGGAACGTCACAAAATAAGATTAATCATTTATGAATGTTAATTTTTGATACAACCAGATCGCAATACATGAAGATTATTAAAAGAATACTACCTTTATAACTAAGAGGAGACTTTATTGTTACAAACCAACTATTTTTTAGTTGAAAAATTCTAAGGCTACATATCAGTGAGTATACTACCTTTATAATTGAGAGGATGAGTTAGCCTTAACATTTGCAAACCTCGAAAGAGTAAATCTAAAGCTCAATTGTAGAAGTATACATTCAGTGTAAATTCTGGAAATTTGTTGGGTTATATGATAAGTGAGAAAGTTATGGAAGCACATCATACTCAACTCTCAAAGCTAGCTGCAATGGATAATCTCATACACATAAAACGAGGTCAAATACTAGCTGGAAGATTAACTAGATGATTAGTTGATGTAGGAAATTATGACATAAAGTTTGAATCAATAATCACAATTGAAGCTTAAACCTTGGTAGATTTCCTAACAAATTTCAGTTAGAGAATAAAAAAATCAAGTTAGCAAGTCATAACGGATTGAATAAGTAAAAATTAGGCTCCCGATTAGGAGTTCAACTAATGTCTCCAACAAAATATATTTTAAACCAATCTATAAAATCTGGTTTTTAAGTTTCTAATAATAAAGTAGGGTATGAGGCTGTGATAGCTGGACTTTAGCTAGCAAATATTTGTGGATCCAAAAGAGTAAAACTTCTCACAGACTCTCACCTAGTGGTCAACCAGGCTTTATGGCATGGAGATGCTACAAAACAAAACCTCATATAGTATCTAATGTAACTTAAGCGTCATAGAACTCTATTTGAGAAAGCTATCTGATGTAGCCCAGAAAGGCCAAACAAAAGCCTTTTTAATTTGATTTTATTTTATTCAAATATCTTATGTATTTAAATCAAATCTAATTATATTAAGATTTGATTTGATTTGATTTGATTTTATTTTTTATCTCTGAAAATTTCAATCTTTGTTACCCTTAGATTAGGGTTTCATCATGTTACCCTTGAATTAGGGTTTCATCTATCGTTGATTCTTCTTCTATTTCCGCCGCGTCATTAGTTTGGTATCAGAGCCTCAGTTCCTGCTACGGGTCAAGCATGTTTCTGAATCCTGATTTCATCTGATTCAAGGTTTAAAGAAGAGAACAACACACGTGGTTATGAAGATCGGGAAGATCGTCTGAGTATGAGGGGGCATACCAACTGTTTCAATGACGATCGTATTGACCGGTTACTGAAGGAGTTTAAATTGGCTACCAATCGTCGAATCAAGGTAAAAATTTCTTATCGAGATGCTGTCTCAGGCTATGAAGTGGTTTTCAAAACCATTTTTTTCATCAACTAGACATGGGGATGTTGTCTTCAGGCTATGAAAAGGTTTTCGAAACTATTTTTTTCCTTCAACTGGATGGCTTCAATGTGACTTTGAATAAGGAACACTCGAGAAGAATTTATCTTATTCCGATAAGGTCAACAATTATAATTCCCAATGTGACGATTGAATAAAATAAAATAAATAATTTGGATTCTTGATGGTGATGGTGCTGTGAATTCGAGGATGAATTCTTGTCAACCATGAGAGGATGATGTAGCCCAAAAAGTCCAAACAAAAGCCTTTTTAATTTGATTTTATTTTATTCAAATATCTTATGTATTTAAATCAAATCTAATTATATTAAGATTTGATTTTATTTGATTTTATTTTATTTTAAACTATTTATTTTATTTCCATGTATTATAATTTAGGGTTTTGAGAAGCTCTTATATAAAGCCTCATATGCCTTAAGTTATTTTAAGTTTTTGGAATAATATATTTTTACCTCTCAAAATTTCAATCTTTATTACCCTTAGATTAGGGTTTCATCATGTTACCCTTGAATTAGGGTTTCATCTATCGTTGATTCTTCTTCTATTTCCGCCGCGTCATCACTATCTTTGAACATGTGTCAAAGTCAGAGAATGTAGTTAATGATTCGTTGGCATCTTTGACTTGTGCAAATTCAGCACCAATGGTAATTATCCAACAAAGACCATCACTTACCTTACCAAATAGATCATTATCAACAGTCCCAACTTCAAAGGTTATGATAATTAAAAGGGATGAAGAAAAAGAATATTGGAGAACCTCTATCAAAATATGAGTAGTAGAATGAAGGATTTCTAAAGATAAGGCCGAGTTTCAAATTATAAAAATGAATCAATAAGATATGCGTGGATAACTAATAATTTATATAAGTAAGGACTCACTAAACCTTTACTTAGATGTCTTATTTTAGATGAAGCATCTTTTGTAATACTAATTTTTTTTTAAAGTTAAAAATATGTATTTGATTTTTAAAATTATAATTTGTCCTTAAATCTATTATATTTTATATTATTAAGAAACGATATGCATTGTTTAATTATATTTTTTGAAAAATATATAAAATATTATTAAGTTGTAGGAAACAGATTCCAATGATTGTTTAAAATTAATAGAATAATATTTAAACATACATTCTAAATTTTTTATTTGATAATAAATAATTTTTTATTTTAGGGAATAATACTTTTTTGTAAAAAGTAAACTACTCATAAATACCTAGTCAAGTGTCTCATTACCATCTAATACCCATAATTTGTAAACTACCAACAAGAACTTTGACCAAGGTGAAAAAACACAAGTAACCATTTTTCTCCGTTTTTGAACCAACCTTTTTTTTTTACTTTTTTTTTAAGTATGTATCTATTAAACCACAAGTACCTCATTTTTTGTTTTAAGACGAACAAAATTAAATCTATTGATGATAATTTTTTGATTTTTTTACCATAAAATATGTGAGACCAAACATAATAAATCATGCGAGACTAGACATAATAAATTATGCGATAACAAGCATAATAAATCATACAAGATCAGATATTATTAAATCATGCGAGACTATAAATAATAAAGTTGAAAGATTAAGCATTTTAAAATCATGCGAGACCAGGCATGATACAGTTTAGAGACCATATATTATTAAATGATGCGAGACAAGACATGATAAAGTTGAGAGACCAAGTATTAATAAATCATGTAAGACCATGCATGATAAAGTTAAGAGACCATGGATTATTGAATCATATGAGACTAGACATGATGGGAGTGGATAGATGCAAGACCAAACATAATAAAGAAGAGCGATGGGAGATATGTACTACTCGATGATAAAGATTTGAGACCATGATTGCTAGGTCTCGCGGAAAAAAAATAGCATCAATGGATCTATTTTTCTTCGTCTTAAAAAAATACATGGTCTCACATGATTTATTATGCATGGTCTTGCATGATTTAATAATACACGGTCTCGCATGATTTGTTATGCATGGTATCGCATGATTTGCTATACATAGTCTCTCATTTATTTTGGACAAAACAATTTAAAAGAATTCAAAAAATATAATCAATTGTCAAGTTTTATTCTTTTAAAGAAACAAAGTTGATGATATTTTCAGTTTTTTTTCCGAGGTTTGGCTTAAAAGATACGAACCTTTGAAAAAATAAAATAAAAATAAAAAGTAATAAAGAGAAACCTTGGTTTAAATAATGAGAACTGGTTACGTGTTTGGTGATGAAGCATGGATATTTGAGATATTATTAGAAAATTACGTATCTAGAATAAGGTAAGTACATAAAATGGGTATTAGATAGGTAATAGTAAAACTTGAGGAGCTAGATAAGAGTAAAAATTAGTGTCGGGTATCTTAGATGACATTTACCTTTAGTAAATAGTGATATAAAATTCGATTAAAAACATCTATATTCGTAAGCATATGAATAAAGAATAAGATGATAGTATAATTCTTGTAAGGCATCAGAATCATAAAAGTTTGTTTTATTTATATGAAGAGTTGGAATAGATTCATTTTCGAGAGAGTTGGAAAATATTTTGAGAGATAAAGAGAGATACATTAATGAATTTTTATTTATTGTCTAATTGCGTAAGTAGTCATCTTGTGAACACATAGTCCACGATACAACCTAATAAGCTTCTCTTATTGATGACTATATAATTTGGTTGGACTAATTCCACTATTATCAGTAGAATTTATAGTCATTGCGCGAGAGTCGAGGAAAAACTATTATTTGTAAAATACTTGGCACGTTTATTATAGTTACCTTTTCAGGGCTGCCATTGTTTGGGGTCGAATATTCTTGATGTTGAAATGTATAATGGCTTAGCTTTGGCCAGATTCGTAAGAATCTTATGATACATTGGTTTTTTTATGTGTTCAAATTACTCTATTTGAAAGAAATATCAAAGGCATCTTTATATTGGTTCTTACTAACTATGTTTCTGCCACGTTAAAAAATTTTAACCGGAAAAAACCTTTCTTGAGTAAATAATCTCTACTTTTCCAAAAGCGACCAAAACTACTAACATATAACACGCTCTTAGGTTATTTTGAACAACAATCGAATCGAATGCGAGGAATCTTATATAAGTTCTAAGTTTCTTTGGATTGTGCTTAAGTATACAAGAGAAGCCCCCTAGTCTTTTTTAGGGATGAACAAAAAACTAATCCCTTATGGATGAACAAAGAACTAATCCCTTATGGATGTAGCAATCAAATTAGTAAATCGCACATAAAGAGGATTTAAAGACGTTGGGATACTAGTTTGTTGGAGCTAAAGCTAGCACCAAGTATCCTTTGTCTATTACAGACTGGAAAAAAGGTAGATACCTGTAGAAGAAAAAAATATTCGATTTTATTTTTTATTTGAAAATGTACATGGCCATAATTGATATTGTTTTTTAATTGATAGGTTGATTGTAATTAATAGGAAAATATTATTAGAGAAATATTTGTATAACGACACATGTTAGAATATGTATTAAGTTAAAACTCCTCACATATGGGTTGTTCTTTTCTTAACAATGGGGTTTCCACGTGCGGTAAATCCAAAATATTTTCTTAAAATTATATCTCTTCTTTTGAATTTAAAAAAATACACAAGATCAGGATTTCATCACCTTCTATTTTTCTTCATCCTTCTTCATCTTCAGTGCTTAAGATTGTATTTTTTTATGGGAGACTTACGTAATGGGTCTAAAATTTGTCTCTATTTATCCAAGCATACCCCAACAGATCCATTTTACAAATAGATCCAACCCATTTAAAAAAAGACTCAATTATCTATAAAAACAAAACAACATCCTCAAATAAAAATATTTAATCCCTATTTCAAAATCAATTCTTTCTCCTCAACTTTCTTTGTAATATTATCAAATTCATTAAGGATAAAATTGTATTTAAAATTTAAGTTTGGACTAATAGGTAAATAAAATCATATTTTGGTAGATATTGGTAAAATCTATTTGAAGCTGGACTTATTAGTAAATTGGATACGTTTTGTACCCAACTGGTATAAATCCCTTTTTTTATTTCTCATTGTCAAATTCTAAAAAGCTGAAATCTTTCCTTTATAAATAAAATCGTCGCCCGATTATTATTCTCTTCTATTAGAAGTAAGTGGTTTGTGAGAAGATGGTTGAAAATATTGTTTCGAAGGTCGAATTCCATAATGAAGGGGAAGACTTTGATAGTCAGAATCGTAGTACAAGTGTACCATTTGGGGTTCCTTCGCATAGTCAATCAACAAAAAATGGATCGACTTCAAAATTGTAGTGCAGAATGATGTTGTTTATCTTATTTTAATATGTTCTATAAATTAGGGAAACGTGTTTCGTGCATTTTTATGATGCCTCTTAAATCTGTTTATTCCATGTGTCCAAAAGAAACCAGTCGACCAGCCCACCTTCGGGGTGTGCATAATTTCATTAATCATGTTGAACTTAAAGTGTGCTCTGTGTAAATTATAAATACATTGATGCAGCCGATCAAATTTGAAAGTTGGAAGAATAGGGAATGTCGTCTAATATGGAGGTTCGATACTATTGACGGTGAATGTGTTTACTAACATTAACAACGTTGATCTTCTACATACAAGCTTTAAAACAAACATTTAATTTATTTTGAGTAAGGATGATACGACAAAGATTTCTCATTTTTTTCAATTTGTTGATGAATTTCTCTTGTTCTGAATTTTTATTTTGTAACTCTAGTGACCCATCGACAAATTCAATGGAACCATTCAAATTAGTGTTCAGACTTTTTATTTCATCAAGGTTAATTTATATGTCAGAATGAGTTTGGAATTGAACGAGCTTCGTAATAATATTTAAAAAAAGGTAAACATAAAGATTAACATTTTTTAAGGAAATTATTTTGGAACTAAAATTATGATAAAAATAAGACAAAATGTTTTACTTCCTTATGAAATTCCATTTGCTGATTTAGAAGATAAATGACTAAGAGGCTTGATGATTAATTGCTAGGAAATTGAATGATAAAAAGGAAGGTAGCCAATTTAGGATCTATCAATGGTGAATGATCTACAATTGATTTGATAAAAAAATAACTTTTTAAATAATATTGATTATAAAAATAAAATTTATGAAGTTTAAAAAGAAAAAATAGATTACTTGGATCAATAAGCATGAATATTAGAGATAATTTACGAGTATGAATATTTGAAATTGGAGTTTTGATGGGAGTAGAGTCTTCGATAACTTTTTTATTTTTTTTGTCATTATGTTTTTTTGGATGAATAGTTGTTGAGGGAGCACTCCCTTTTTTAAAGATTTGTTTGTCGATGGTTTGACTTTTTTTCCTTTAACTTTTTTTTAATTTCTTCTTATTCCTTTTTTTACTCCATGTTGCTCGGGGATACTAAGATCCATAATCCAGTCACTTTCATCTCCAAGGAGATTAATTATATTGTCGGTAAATTCTTTGTCATCTCCAGGAGTATTGGTATTAACATGATAAGCGTGAGAAAGATGATAACCTTTTAGTGTCAAAAATAAAAATTATAACTAAAACGATTATAAAATTTATCTTTCCAAAGGGAATGTGCAAGAATGTTAAGGTTGTTGAGATAACTATGACATGTATGAGTCTTTTTCCGATCTTTAGAAAATACCTTAGCTTTTGAAAAATATTAAAAAAAATTATAAGTGTAAGAAGAATTATAAGACTAAAAAATAATTAGTAATATTAAAAAAACAAAATACTTCTTGATATCCATCGTCTCTTAACAACATTAGTAATGTCAGATGATGTTGATTCCCAAGTCTTTGAAACGAATAAATATTTCTCTTTACGACCATCATTTGAAAATAAAAGTGTGACAATACTTCTATATTTAGTGGTGGTAAAATAGTAAAATGGATATTTAGAGCCTTTGTTAAAAGTAAACTCGCGTATGATGTTAGAAATTTCGAATAAATTTTTAATGTTACAAATGCAACAATGATGCTTGTAAGTGTTCGCCAGTTGTTTGGGGGTACGTTGGCTAGGGAATATTCTACATTCTCTCATGAAATCTAAAACTTTGGGATGAAGGGGAAACCTAATATTCTACTCTATAGTTTGGTAGAAAAAGCAAACTTTATATTCAGAGACATGGTTAGGAAATCACTCTTTAAAGAAAATTGTGTTTTGATATCTCTACTAATACCTCATTTATAGCGAATCATATTTTTTTCTTTTAATTTTTCTTTAGGATATATACAATACAACTAGGAAAATAATGTTAAAAAAACTAATATTTTTTTCGTTAGATTGATTGGAAGAAGAAGTAATTTGGGCATCATTGATTTTCTCTAAGTCTTGGTCTTCGAATTCTAGTTAGGGAGTATGGTTTCGGGATCCTGAGTTTGTAGGGGATATTAAGATTGGGTCAACTTATAATGGAGTAATGTTTTCTTCGTCCATTTTTAAAGAAGATGATAAATCTTTTGAACCACTAGTCCCTGAAAACTACTACTAGATGAACTACGACTCGATGAACTAATATCGTTGGGATTATTTTAATTACCTAATGAATTGAAGCCACAATTCGGTTATGTATCATTAGACATGATTACTTGATGAATGAATAATATAATATAAATGATGTACAATGATGCATACACAATTTGGGTAAATGTATTGATGTAAGTGAATTTAATTTTATAGTTAATTGAATCAAAAATGAAAAAGAAATATTTTATCTTGAAAGATAGTAAAAGTAGAATATACCGGTTTTAATGAATATGTTTAAAGAGAGAATTTAAAAAGATAATTTTTGAATGTTCAAATTTGTTAAAAAATAAAACAAAAATTAGTGTGTTTATATATAATGTGAAGAAATATATACCATTAATTGTGTTTAAGAAGAACAATCCAATTAAAAGATTAAATGCGTTAGAATAAAAACGTCACATTATTGGTTAAATGAATGTATTAATGATGTTATTTAGTTTTATTTGTAAATAAAATGAATAATTGAATATAAGTAAACTAACATGTATATTTTATATTGTTTGCATATAACAATAATTTTATCTCTTTTAATTTTGTTATTAATCGTTAAAGCATATAAAACATATTTTAAAGATTAAGAGGGAGTCCTAATAAGAGAATATATTTCTAGAATAAAATCTGCTCTCGTGAAAAGTAGATAAAGTTATCATCGTCAAAGTTATAACACCGGGTAAATTATGATTAAAGACATTGAGGAAAGTGTCGATAAAATATTAGCAAAAAAGTTCATTAATGATGTCGATAAAAAGGGAAATAATATAACAAAATGAATGATGCAAAATACATCAAATAATAAATATCAACACCCAATGAAATCTCATTGAATATGTGAACAACTTAGAGATATTATAATATATTTCAAGAAGATGTAATAGGTTACTAAAATTCCCATTTCTTTTAAAGGGTAAAATAAGAATTGCATATCTTTTTTTGTAATAGATTGTTAAACACATGTAATTAAGATACACATACCATTCATCTCTATAATTCAGGGATAAATATGTCTATAAATATGAAACCTAACGATTGTAAGAGAATTGATTCATTGATTGATTAATAAAATTACTCTTGACCATTTTAATCTTATCTCTTTAGCATTCTTTTAAAGAATGAATCTCTCTTATAAATAGTCTTGCAACTCGATTTTCGTGTTCAAAAACCTCTTCGTGTATTCTCATAAGGTTCATTTCGATCTATTCTTGCAGTAGATAATGTAGTTCATGTCTCTCTTGATCACCTTGGAACTAATGAAATGCTTTATGAATATCGTTCTCAGCATCTTAAAGTTTTTGATGCATCAGTGGTGGAGTGTGTTAAAATACTTCAGGACACTGCCTCAAAACATCATCATGAAGAAACTTGGTGGCAGATCTCCGTAGATGATATAAGAAGCAAAAGAGGATTCTTCTTCTAGCAAATCCTCATCATCCTCCAAGATAACGTGGCATCAATCATTATATATTTGTCGGAGAAATAAATAAGCCTAGTGATATATTGGTATCTTCCATTACTCAGTGTAAGATGGTACAACGCTTATGTTTGGGAACATTGGTGGATAACCCTAGGAGTACTTCCTATAGTATAGTTTTGGTTGTCCTTCAGGTTTGCCTTTAAGGGGTCCTATTGAATTTTATAAGCTTAATATATCATGTTCTGTTGGCTTCCCTCCATGCCGATTGGGCCTGTGTGTATCCTTGATTTGTGTTCATATATAATGATGCGTAATTATGTTGAAGCTGATGCATGGGCGGAGTAGAGCGGCACTGAGTATGTCATACTTCTAAAGGTGGTGCCGAATCATGTTGATATACAGGTTAGATCCTCAGTGAAGATTGATGGAGGTGCAACTGCAACCCATAGTATTGGATTTATTACTTATAACTCGGTTGGAGCCCATAAGAGGCTTATTGGAGGTTTAGATGCCCTATTGGGAATATGGAACCTGTTAGTTTCTCAATTTGAACGCCTTAGATATTTATGGTTGGAGATTCATCTGAAAAACCACATGATGTTGTTGGGCATTCGAGTGGAACACTACAAAATGTTTTTGGAAGTCTTGTTGAATCACCGGAAGAGTCTCCTTGAGACTTTGTTAGATTTTTGATGGTGCTGGTGGAAATTGATGACCATTGGATTAAATATGAGTGTTTAATAGTGGGTCTGACACACCTTTCACTAAGATTGTTGACCTAAAGAGACATTTCTCTTGGACTTGCTCCTCTATTCTTTCACTAACGAGTTTGAAAAAAAAATCTTTACTTTCTCATCTTCTTGCAACATCATCTTGCACTCTTGTCGAAGGGCCCTCATCATTGTTGTTTCAAGCTCAATATCCCGATGAAGAGATCTTGCGTTTGTTTGTTGTAATCTGGTATCCCTTATTTATCATGGAGCTTATAGCATCATAGCATTCCTCCTCCTCCTGGCCCTTTTTATGTTGGACCGTCAATATCATTCTAGGTTATCTGAGTAGAAATCATAGCATGAAATATTTTAAAATTTATAACATTCTCCTCACACAGGTATCACACCAGTTGCTCAATGTCCACGATAGAAGTTATCGGAGATACCAGAGTTATTGGAGACAATGACTGAATACATGAAACCTCCAGTCATGTGTCTTCACCGATAATCGGATCATCAATTTTATTTAAATTTTGCATAATATTCTCCTCGCGCAGATTTTATGCCAACTCCTGGAAGTCTATACTCAGACCTGTCAAAGCTATCAAAGCTGTTAGAGTCAGTGACCGATCACTTGAAACCTGCAGTCATGTGTCTTCATTGACAACTGGATCAACATATTTATTTGAATTCTCTATCAGTTGTTTTTAGGCTCCGTTGTTGTTTGGAATTTTCTAGAAAAAATCTTAAGGGTATCAATTCACTTCCCACAGACGATGCTAATTTGGTGAAATAAAATTTGATTATAAGAATCAGAATGCATAAGCATACAAATCAGAGAATAAGATGAAAATATAGTTTTGTTCAAGGCAATATAATATGTATTATTTCACTAAATTATATATAATTTTATCATATTAATGGAAAGAGTAGAATGTTACATATGCTAAAGAGATATATACAAATACATTAATGGATTTGTATGTATGCCATATAGTATTGTAAGTAGTTGTGTTTCCAACATGTAGTCTATTTATTTTCTTCTTTCTTTGTATCCACGATACAACCCAATACGCAGATCAGGTAATTAGGTTGGACTAAAACTATTCTTATCAGTAATTAAATATAGTTATAAACACACTCAGTCCAATTAGCCTTGGTTTAGCCTTTTTCAACATACAACTTTTCAGGATCATCAATAGTACATGGACTGGGGAGCATCAACCCACATAACATCCAATACATGTAAAATCATGTCTCCGCTAACTTCGGACATTATTTTTCTCGGCAATGGTATTGTATACCAATAAAATGATATGGTCACGACTTTAATCATTTTCCAAAAAATCATATACCTTAAACAACATATTTCACTAACCAAACGTTATAATAAATTATTATCCGTTTGAAAATGTATCCATGATAATCAGGTTTGCACTGAATTTGACGTCATTGTTTTTTCTTTGAAAGATCTCAAGAGTGGAAATTATATTACTTGCCATAATAGCCCGGGAAACCCGTATGCATTCACTTCATCGACCACCTTATTACTTTATATTACCATTGATGTCCATAACATAACTATCTCACTCATCTCGATCCAACTATTCATGATTGTTTTAGTCGTAAATGTCTTATCAAATGTCATAAAATCTATTTATCGTTTTTTGTCCTCTTATACTATATCCATGATTAGATTTTATTGTTCAAATTATCCTGAAGGTTTTTTTTGCGAATAAAATCATCAAGTCAATATATCATAAACTATTTTTAATATATTTATGTTTCTGAATATTTTACAAAAAGAATGGAAATCAAATTTTTTCCATCTGCGAAACCAACAAAATCTTAAACAATTTTTAAAAATATTTTTAATAACAAAAAATATAAATTATAATAACATCTCTAAAATTTATTTAGAGTCTCAAAATAAATTTTATAATTTAAATTATGATATTATAAACCATGAATTTTCAGATTTCTTTGTCATATACTTTATCCTTCATAATAACTTAAAATTTTAATATTATAAAACATAAAAAACTATATTATCAATATAAGAACAACAACAAAAAGTACAACATTATAATCTTAATTCATAAAAAAACATAAATTTAACCGTTAACAAAATTTATTTTTTAATATCTATATCCTTGAATGTTTATATTTATATATTGAAAACAATTTTTTAAGCAACTAACGATTTTTTGATACAAAATAATTTGTACCAAATTGCAAAACAAAAGAAATAAAGGGGACATAAATTAAATTTTCCTAAATGAAATAACAGAAGACCCAGAGTCTTATTCTTCATCAAAAGAGACAGATTTCTTCTTCATTTTCTATCAGAGACATTCAATCAATTAAAATCAAACCTTCCTTTAGCTCGAATCAATGTAATTCAGGCCTAGACCCTCCAAAATAGTTATGGTCAATAGTTCATTAGGGGCGTTGAAACCCTTAAAGCACTAATTTTGTTTACTTGTAAAGACCTATTTTGCTATCCAGTCAAAAGTATGTTCAGTGTACTTGAGATATGATGAAGCGTCATTCGAGGATGAATTAGGCTTCTACACACAGAAATGGTAGATTCAAGATACGGAGCTGCAACACCCTTGGCCAGGAGGTTGATTAGCGTCATGCAATCAGATTTAACATCGACGTTAGTCTAGTTGTCATGCTTGCAAACGATTAAACCTTCCAAGAGCGATGTGCATTCAGTTAGCAGAGTGTTTAATTTCCCAAACAAGCAACCAGAACCCAGGATGATATCGCCTTCATCGTTTCTAACCAAAATACCTCTGCTAGATTCACTATTCTAATTGCAAGCACCATCCACATTAAGCTTTAATCTGCCTGGATTTGGGGCCATCCACTTCAGGTAACAAGTTTTCTTCTGTCTGTTATTAATAGTTCTGCAACCCAGAGTTGTACCTGCATCAATAGCATTCATCCAATGCTAAACAGTTAACAAGTTGCTCATATCTATTCTTATTATGATTTTGATATCTCTATCAATAACACACTTGATAGAGTCATGGGTGCCATTGAATTTTGAACAATTTATGTTATACCATATTATCCAACAAATAATTTGAAGGATAATATAAGTAACATGAAACTTGTTCATAGAGAACCAGAACCATGTTCTGAGAATGTGATTTAGAGTCATGAAACGACTCAACTTAACTCTGAAGAGGCATCCAAAGTAGTTCCAAATGCTCCAGGAAAAATTGTAGTTAATGAAGATATGATTTTCCTCTTCACTACTGCAGTAGAACTGGCATTTGGAGACTACAGTCAGATGTTTTTTCATGAGAATGAAATCAATAGGAATGAAGTTGTTGACTAATTTCCAGCAAATAAAAGAAATTTTTCTCGGAATGTAGTGGTTCCAAATCTTTCTAAAAAGACTAGATTTTTTATGATGTTGCCTTATGCTTTCCCAAGTTAATTTAGTGTTAAAGTCTAGGTTATTAGATAGCTCATAGACCAACTTATCATCTTGGTCAGGGGTGATTTTATAATTGTTAATTTGATTTACTCTGTCTTGAGGAAGAAAAGACAGAAGAGTATTATGGTCCCAATCATTATTTTTCAAGAAAGATTTGACTCTAGCAGTAAGAAACCAACTATCAGGGCTATTGAGACTTATGAGGGAAGGCAGATTGTGCCACTCCTCAAGCCAGAAGTCCATAGAGTCTTTGCCCACAATCCACCTTATGTTTCTATCAGTAGAAACTTTATTTTCAGAGAGTCTCTTCCACACAATAGAATCAGAGTTCTTGCACTTAACTTTTAAAGGATGCATGTTAGGACAATAAATATTACGCATCATCCCAGCCCATAAACTATTGTTTTTTTCTGAAAATGAACTAGAGTTTTTGGGAGAAGGTGAGTTGAATATCTGAAAGTTTTTTTATATTCAATTCACCTTCTTCGAAAGGTTTACAAATATTTGTCTAGGAGGTCCAATGAATAGGTTTTTCATTGTAGTTGGACCTCCAAAGAAATCTGTTAAAGCACAATTCTAATTTGTTAATGATAATGTTTGGGATGAGACTATTTTGCATCGAGTAATATATGATAGGAAGCAACACTGATGAGATTAAAGTCATTCTGTCTCTTGTTAACCAAGTTAGATAGAAGCATGTTAAAGATAGAACAAAGGCTAATTGGCCTTAAACTGCTCCAACCAGTAGGGTTAGAACACTTGGGGATAAGACAAATCTGAGTAGAGAAAACACCTTTAGGAATACTGCTGCCTTGAAGGTAAGAATTCAAGGCATTACAAAGATCAGTATTAATAATATCCCAGCAAGTTTTAAGGAAGAAAATGTTAAACCCATCAGTGCCAGCAGCACTGTCATTATTCATAGAGCTGATGATGCTCCAAACCTCATCTTTATTAGTTGGATTGAGAAGAGAATGGTTTTCATTGTTAGTGACAATCTTAGGGATGTTATTGAATATATGATCCTGCATTTTAAGATCTTGATCATCTTTGTAATATAAGAATCAGTAGACAAAGCATTCATAAAGAAATTTTCAACAGACTTAACTATTTCACCAGGACTTTGAATCCAGACACCACCCTATTTAATGCCTTTAATTTGGGTTTTCCTTCTTTTTCTAGAAACATAAGCATGATACAGCTTAGTATTGCCATCACTTTCCTTTAACCAAGTGTTATAATATTTTTGCCTCCAGTAGTTTTCTTCATTTCTAAGAGCCTGAATGTACACATTATTAGCTTTAGAAAGATTAGCATTAGAAGTGATACTATTCTCTCTTAAATTCTTAGAATCCATGTTGTTAACCTCCTCAACAACAACTTTGACTTCGCTGAAAATATTGCCAAAGTATTTGTAGTTCCAGTCTCTTAAACACCTCTTGAATCTTTTTAACTTGAACTAAAAGACATTATTATGACCACCATTGTAGCTAACGTTCCAGTTCTGCTTGACAATACTTAAAACGTTGTTATCATTAGACAGAACATTCAAGAATTTGAAACTGCATTTATTAAAGTTAGATTACATACTAGGATTGTTAGAGAAAGAGATTAAAAGAGGGGCATGTTCAGAACAAATTCTAACCATGTGAAAGACCTAAAATCTGTTGAAAGTGGAGATCCATTTATCATTAATCATAGCTCTCTCTAATCTTTTCCAATGGTTATCTTTGTTCCAGGTATATCTGGAGCCCACGTAACCAGCATCTTCCCAATTGCAGAGCCTTATAACTTCATTGAAGTTCTCAAAGCTAGCTTCATCAAAAGTAGAACACCCTAACTGGTCTTCAGAACTGGTAATGGAATTAAAGTCACCAGCAGTGATCCAAGGCTAAATCATCATTAGCAATAGTCTTCGATTAATTCCAGAGGTCAGTTCGAAGAGACCTTTGATTTTTGGCATAAACATAGGTAAATATAAAGAATATATTCATATCATGATAATGAACATCCATATGAAGGTACCGTTCATGATCTCTCTTAACTTCAATTTTAATATCATCACACCAAAAGACCCGGACTTTATTAGAACAGTTAGCAACATGATTATTCAAACCTAGCATAATAGAAATTCTACTAATCTTGTCCACCTTAGCAATGGGATCTTGAATAGCTATAATTTTAACATTTTTAGTCTTGACCATAAAGATAAGCCTCATCAAAGTAGGTTTATTGTTAATGCCATGGGCATTGCAACTAAGTATCTTTATCATTATCTGATAAAGTTTTTATTTGTTTTCTCTCTCTTTTCTGTAGAGAGTTAATAGTTAGTTTATTGATATTTCTGTTTTTTTGCAGACTTCAGTTTGTTGCTGATAATAGTGCTGAAGTCAGGGCCAGGGGAGTTGATTATTGGAGAAACATTATTGCTGCTTATATTATCTTGCTGTGGAGATAAAGTGTATTCATTAGCCTAAATTTGAAGGCTACTATGAGTGTAATCTTGATCAAGCTTGTGGAGAGCACCTATTATTTCCAAATATTCTTTTGTAGAGTTGCTCACATCTTCAAGACAATGTTGGTTTTTGCTAGTTTGGGTTAAATTATCTTTAGCAGAAGTACTCATAGCTTCAGGATCAATGTCTTGATCCTTTTTTGTAATTATATATTTTAACTTTCTTGTGTAAACTTTACTAAACATTTGATACTGATTAACCTTGGATGTATGGATCTTAGATGAAGAATCTTGATTCTCTTTAATTCTTTGATTTTCAATAACATCTTCAACCACTTTATCTTTTTCTGTATCTTCTTTAGCAGTTGAGCCCATTTTTTGCATTCATCACCTTTGTGACCTAAATGGTAACATCTATTGCAATAACTAGGAACATTTTTGTAACTTAAGCTAATCCAGCAGCCATCGTTAGCCCCAAAACCTATCCACATTCGATGCTTTAAACCTTTAAAAATGTCAGTTTCAATTTGAGCGTAGCACGCGTTAATGCTGGCCCTATTGATTTCTGGGACAATGATTCAGTAAGTGGTGCCTATAGAAGAAGCTAGGTCATTGATAACAGAGGTATGGTACATGAACTAATGAAATTTTTTAAACCGGACCCAAAGCAGAGATATTGGGTTTTCATAGTTTTTGTTGAAGTCACGACTCTATCTGAGAATTCTCATGGCTTTCCCATCAATGTTCCAAACATTTTTCGACCATATGATGCTGACATCGTCCCTCAAACAAAATTCCATCAAGATATGTCGCGAGTCCAAAGTATTGAAGTTGAATGAACCTTTAAATCTGAAGGAGGTTAAGAAGCTGCTCATGGACGATCTTTTCGGTATTCCATTACTAAACTTCCCGATTAGAGTAGTTCTTGATTGCTGATGGAGTAAGTCTTTAGTTTCTTTAGTATATTGAATGGTGATATGATCCTCTGTTTCTTTGACAAACTCAGGCTTTGTCTCAAGAAACAGAGTATGAGGCTTCATCACTTCAACAAACAATTTCTTGAATTCCTTTTTGGTAACAATATCTGTGTTCGTTTGAAGAGCAATGAACTCTTCTTTATCCAGAATGTTATCATCTTTTGAATTCATGGTGAGTAATTACAATATCAAAAGGAAGAGGAACATAAATCAGAATATGGATATCGAGAACAACAGCTCCAAACGGAAGGACATGTGATCCAAGCTCTTTCCGGCCAGGAGACCGGTGAACCCAGACGCTCCCAACGAATGAACCGTTGATCTCAAGCCAATCCTTCAAAGATCAATTCTTGGAACGATCATTTAATTTTCAACGACAGTTCTTCAGAACATAATTACAATTTAAAACATAGTATTTATAGTGATATTCGAACAATTTATGTAGGATTTTTGTTACGTGATTTATCCCAATATTTTCTTTTGTCTTTTTATTTATATATTTTAACATTTAAATTATAATTTTAATATGTTAAATGAAAGTTTTTTTCCTTTCCCAAAATAACTTTTCTAACATTTTTGCAAAATTTTATTATTACTTCTAAATAAATAACTTAAATATTTTAATTTACTCCTCTTGAGGGATTTATTTTTTGAACATACTTCCTATTTTAGATTGTAAATTATTATAAAAAAAATTAACCAAAATACTACCACTTATTAAAACCATAAACAATATACAAAATCTTAGAAATTTGAGTTATGTTTGTATAGGCTAGCAGCCAATTAAAGAGAACAGACCACTACCTAAACTAACGGCCCAAACTTAAGTAATCGGATCCTAGGGTAATTCATTCAACTAGAAACTATTTTCTCCATCTTGAAACAAGACAAATACCTAACCACCACAACAGGAACTCTACAACTCTATCAGCCTCAAACTCGAATCCACGGAGTCCAGAGAAGAGCTTAGCGCTCATTTACAAGAAGATCTTGAGGTCCATAAATCAAATCCACCACATATTAGTATATTACTCATTAATTCTTTTCGATTCATTAGCTCCGCATATAAGCTTGACTTAGACCCTAGCCCAACTGAGAGAGAAGATTAGACAGAGAAACAGTGGGATATCTGGAGAAGGGGCTTCCCGGAGTTTCACACCATAGAAGAGCTTGAAGAAATGAAAGTGAAAAAAGCTTTTAAATTATGATACGTATATTTTAAATTAAAATTTAAGCAAATATTACAGGAGAGAAGCGCTCTCCCAAGAAAACAATTTTTCTCTTCTTGAGATGCCTTTTTCTGCTAAAGAACCCTAAAATTGCACATTTTTCTTTCGATCACCAGAGAATAACTGGTGGATTCTGTCATACAACCTCATCTCAAGGTTACTAATCAGCTGAATCAAGTATCCCACCAACAATTGACGCTCAAACCAACAACCAACGCTCAGAAAAGAGGAGTCTAATAGATTTCAATCTCCAGATTTCGAAGGGTTGATTGATGAAATTCTACTTTGGTACACTAAAAGAAATTAAATATCTTTTAGGTTCACTTAAATTTGTTGGTCTATATAGTTTATATGTCTAGGATTACAGCCTGTATTCATGAAGTTAGGAACTATTGATGACCTAGAAAATTACTGCAAGAGAAACGTCTATACAATAGGTAAATACGGATCAAGATTACTTGAATGAAAACCAAATTTTAACCCTAAAACACATGCTAAAGTAATCAAATAACAATCAAAACGTCCTTAACGGAGTAGCCGAGTTGGTTGAGTATGGCATGCTTGTGACCAAAGATCATGAGTTCGAGTCCCTCTACATACACTTTTTTATGGTTTACCTTCTGTCGTTGGTTTGCAGGCTAATGAGTTCGAGTCCCTCTACATACGCTTTCTCGGCTGAACCTGTCACCTTGTGTGGTTTACCTTCTGGCGTGGGGGTGTTTATCGGCCGGTTCGGTCCAGCTTTCGTCGGAATCCGACCAGACCGCTAAGCTTTTGGTTTTATATTTTGGAACCGGACCGAACCGTTAAGCTTTCGGTTTGGTTTGGTCCGGTCCTGTTTCGGTTCGTTATTGGTTCAGTTTCGGTCCGGTCCGATCCATTTAAAAAAATTTAATTTAAATTTAATTTTCAATCCTTTTTAAATAAATAAATAACATAAAAATCAAACTTTAGAAGTTAACTTTTTGATTTTTTATTAAAAATAAGTAATTAACTATTAATTTTGACAATATAATAATAATAATAATAATAATAATAATAATAATAATAATAATAATAATAATAATAATAATAAATTAATCGGGTCTAACGATTTTATCGGTTCGATTCCTTATCGGTTCTACTGGTTTACCGATTTTATCGGTTTGGTTCGTATCGGTTCTATCGGTTTATCGATTTTATCGGTTCGGTTCTTAATCGGTTCTACCGGTTTATCGGTTTTATCGGTTCGATTCCGAACTAATTTTGTTGTTTCGGTTCCGAACCGGTTTTGTTGTTTCGATTCCTTATCGGTTTCAGTTTTTAAGATGAAACCGCGAACCGAATCGTTAAAATTCGGTCCGGCTCTTATCGGTTTGGTTCCGGTCATACTATTTGGCAAAAAAAATTACCCAAACCCAAAAGAAAAACAATAGCGAGATCAAAAGATAAACTCCTTAATGTTCCTCTTAAATCCAAATCTGTTGAAATTAAAAGATCCAATAGATCCCCAAACTTCTTATTTAAATGACAATATCTATACTAAATTAGAATGTCACGACATTGGAAATAAATGGACAATTAGAAGAGTTAAGTTTTTAACAAGAACATAAAATACTGTCTTCATTGCTCTTCAAGAGCTAATAGGATTAATAACCAATAAGCAAAGCTTCAATTCAAGCATAGCCCGCATTAGTAATAAAATATAGATCACGTGGAAACATAATTTCCATATCAAAATTTTAATTGATTATGACCAATTCATTCATATGATGATGACTAATCCTCTTGTAATAAAGAGTTTTGAGCCACCATCATCTCTGCTAAGTGTACCAGATCCCAAAGACTTGATCTTTGGGACAATCTTAGAGAAATATGAGTAACAAATTCTGAATGACTCATTATTGGACATTTCAATGTAATATCCACTGCTTTTGAGCAAGTTTCCTGTAATTCTCTTTATATTATAGCCATAGATGAATTTAATAATAGGATCATAGACTGTCAATTGGAGAGTCCGGTATTTTTTAGATCCAAATATATTTGGTCAAATAACTCAAGCCTCCTGAAAATTAATGTGTAAACGAATGTCATCCCACTCACCTTTGTGTATATCAATGTCATCCCACACCAACAAACCCAAGCCTTCATTTAAATTCCAAATTATGTGGTTACTTCACAATGATTTCCTCCAAACAGTTGAAACTAATTGGAAATAATACATAATAGGCAGCACTCTAATTGTGTTTTGAGCCAAATTAAAAAGAATCAAACATAAATTGAAAACTTGGAAATAAGATATTTTTGGTAACTTGACAACATAGAAAATGTTGAGGTTAACGTTAAGAATATTGAGTATTGCTTACAAACCTCAAATAACATTGAAAATCAACTAAATTTATTAAAGGCTAGAGGCAATCGACTGGAATATCGTAGCTAAATAATAAGTATTCTGGAAATATAAGAGTTCTGCTAACAGGGTCAAAACTGGAGACGAAAAACACAAAGATATTTTAGAATAAATAACATTAAAATAAATAATATTTAGACCAAAAGCCAAACTCAAATAACAAAATCTACTATTGACGATTTCAAAAATCTTTTAACTTGACAACCAAGTAATCCAAACATAGATGAAATTAAAGATATTTTTCCAAAATGTTTACTTACCAATTTAATCTTAACATGCTAGCTCTTCCAATGATGATGAAATTTTCAATTCAATCAATTCTCTCAATAAAAATAGTGGTCCTGGAGTTGATGGATTTAACTCCAATTTCTATCAATCTTGTTTGACTATAATAAAATCTTATCTTTGCCAAGCTATGAGGGCATACTTTAATGGGAACATAGATTTTGCTGTTATTTATGCCACAACAATATGTTTAATCCAAAAAATAAAGAATTTCCTTCAACATAGCAAGACTATAGACCAATTAGTCTTTGCATCATTTTTAATAAATTTATGTCAAAGATAATCAACAATATGTTGGCTTCCATTCTCCCTAAATTAATATCTATTGAATATGATGGATTTGTTGAAAAATAAACATTAATGAAAACACTTTTATCACCCAAGATCTAATACATGAAATAAACAAGAAAAATAAGAGATTGAAACATAATCTTAACACTTAAAAAGGTGAATGCATTTGATAGGATGTCATTCAATTTTATATTCTATGTAATGAAAGGCTTTGGATTTAATAATAAGGTTATATAATTAATCAAAAAAGAAATTGACAATGACAATTTATCTATTCTAATCAATGGCTCCTCGTTTGGATACTTTTTAATCCAGCAATGGTGTATGACAAGGTGACCCCTCTATCACCCACTCTTTTCATCATTGCTGAAGAATTTGTATTATAGGGTACTAAAAAACTATTAAAGTCTCACAAAGGAATGAATTACTCATAAAGAGGCTATGTTAACATCCTATGCCTTGCTTATAGAAAGGATGTTATAATTTTCATGAATGGTTTTCTATCCAATGTCAAGAATGATAGGGTTAGATTTTTTTGCAAGCTAGGATCAGATTTGTCTTAGGGGGCATTTTAGACTCATAATAAAAAATATGGTGAGTAAGTTAGGTGTTTAGTGAGTAAGTTGTGTACCAACTTCATATGTTCTTAGGCCTGGGGGCTCATTAGTCTGACCCACACACATGATCCGACCCGACCTGATTGGCTCATGGATCCAAATTTTCTTATAAATAATCCAAAGAACATCATTTAATGGGTTGGTTGATTATTTTTGTCTACTTAGTAAAATGTAGCACCTTCATTATCTTTTTAACCTCTACTCAAAATTAAATACAATATCAAAACACTTACCTTAAATACCATATGACCATAATTTAGCATCTCCAGATTGGCGATCACAGTGGGAGCAAAAGGTACCCGAATATTAGTATTCAAAACCTAATTCACAAATCTACCTTCGGAGTTCTTTGAGACATAAAACTCGATATGTAGATAGATCCTCCTTTGAAAAATGAGAGGATCATAGATAATGAGGAGCATGTAACGACATCCTATGTAAATTATAATATTTAGGAAATACTCTTCATGTAAGAGGAGGGTGATCAACTCAGGGAAGAGATTGAGGCACTAAAGCCCAAAGACAGGCTGAGAAAGATTTGGGTAAAAAGAATCCATCAGAACACCCTAAACCTAATGATCCAGACAGTAATCTCAAGCAAAGTTCAGATGATCAATTCCCTAAATCCCACCAAAAATCTAAAAAAGAACATCGAGTTAAACGTTGTACAAGCACGTCGGATTCGGTTGAGGCTTCCACAACATAATCAGATTTATAAGTTTGCTCGTCTTCTTTGAGTAATGATCATGGAAACAAAACAAAGAAAGAAAAGTTAGCTAAGAATACTTAAAAAACATCAAAAGTTAAGTAAACAAGATTCATCGGTAAAGGAAAAGGATCAGAAGGGTAAGGTGAAGAAGAAGTATTATCAAATAAAAGTTAAAAGGTCGACATCCCATAATATAGATCACTTGCTAAGTGATCAAGTATGTTGTATATTCCAATCTTGATGTTTTTAACCCTCCAAATAAGGATCACATGTTCAGCCAATGCCATAATTAGGGCAGTCACCATTTTCTTTGAAAATTCTATCTGAACATCTGTCTAGGCGTTTTGAAAATTCAAAGATGGAAAGGTATGATTGGAGATAGGATCCTGATAATCATCTCAAACAATTTAAATAAATTATAATAAGTTTTAATGACGATGATAAGTTATTATATAGAGCTTTCTCCCAAATGTTTAAGAGTAGTACCTTGAAATGGTATAATAGATTGCCCTCATGGAACAACGGGACCATATCGGACTTGATCCCATCATCCTTTTTCTCTATAGAGTCAACTACCTCATTGAAATACATCTCTATACCTACAGGTACGACTTGTTTTTGTTGGCGTTCCGAGGCCTTCTTCTATTTGATCTTCTCTTCGACAGTGCTCTCCAACTTAGTATTCTCATCAGACAAAGTTTGAATAGTACCATCCTTAGTTTTCAATTTCTCCTTCGAAGCTGTGAGGTCGTTTGAAGAAGAGGTCTCCAGGTTGGAGTATTTGGTTTGGAGCTTCCTGTTGGCTGCTTCTGATGCATGTAATTTGGCAGCTAACTCTTTTTTATCCTTCTTCAATACTTTTATGCTTTGTTGAGAACTGAGAAGATCATTCGACAAGTTTTGGTTGTATGTGGTTAGAGAATTAATGGTACCTGTTTGAGTCCTTACTTGTCTCTTCTTTAGGATCACATCTGCAGGGGAGGGGTAATCAACTCTTCCAAAGTAAGATATCTTCTACCTGTGGTGTTCCGCAGGTGAGACCTCACAAAGTTACCTGACTTGAAGCAATTGTGAAAACCATTTCCCCAATTCTCCGAAGCCCAAGCATTTAGCTTGGCGCAAGTATCTAGTCCCGCCTCCAGGGTTTTTTGGACTCTAACAGGTCGTCCACACCCTTATAATCGTTCCCCATGTGCTAGTGATAAAATGGGATTTGATGGTTATTGCACAAGCTTGTCGTAGCAGCAAACTGTTCCAGTGGTAGTGGAATCTTAGACAGTCTGGATGCCATAATGCATGCCATAAGTGTATAACAAGCACTGGGGCTCAGTTGGTAGGGCACAGCTTGATCAGATGTAAGTATCTAACTATCTATGGATCCAAAGGGAACCAAGGTTCTCAGTTCAACACTTCGGTAGAAACCACCACTTTGGTTAACTTGCAATCCATCAGGGTCTCAGGAGTGATCGATATCCTTAATTTTACAGATTTTAGGATCCCCTATTTAGTACGGATCTAACATAGCTCAGCTGTGTGGGTATACACATTGTTGATATTTTGAAGGGCCAGTAAATATTTTACGCTGACCGTTTTGAAGCAGGGACCCACTTTGCCCTCCAAGCTCTCCGGAAGAGCATCCGGATGAGACATACCCACCTTGGTTTTTCCTTTTTGGTCTGAAGTTGTATCTCCTGTTTGACCGGACGCCTCAGCCTCAAGAAGGGCTTCTTTTATGATGTCTTCCATATTTTCTTCCATCACTGTGGAAGGTTGTTCGGATGGCTATCAAAAAGGCTGTTCTGATGGCTCTGAAGATAGTTGCTCGGATGACTTTGCAAACGGTTGTTCCGAAGGTTGTGTAGATGATGATTTGGATAATCTGGTTTCTATTAGGGGTTATTTCCCGGATGATTTAGCTTGTGATACAGACTTTATTGCCTCCGAACTGGAAGGCTTTGAAGATGTTGGAGTCGATATTGGTTTAGATTGACGCGTAACCCAACGAGGTGTTAATTTGTCTGGTGATTTTTTTTGTGTCTGATCCCATCGCAATGAAAGGTGAGGGTTTTCTTATACTGGAAACGGCTTTCTCCTTGGGTAAAGGGTTTTGGGACTCTTGTTCTGAGGACCCAGATGGAAGAGGTGTAAGATTCTCTACAAAAGGAAGTTTTCAAACTTTGAGGTTTTTTGAAGAAGATGAACGCGGATCAGTATAGTATTGTGGCTGATTACCTTTTTCGCTTGGAGAAGCAGTAAGACCACCAACAATGCACTTGTACTTTGCTACTTTCTGTGCTTTTTCTAATCAGACAAGTTCAACCAACCTCCTTTTACTAAGGCGTTTCTGGCTGTGAACATATATAACTTAAGAACAAAGTTGAAGGTGAACTAAGCTCTCTCTCTATAAGAATGCTTAAGATTTTTGAAGAAAATGGAACATTAGAAAAGTTTATATATAACGGTGAAAAAGAGCAGTTACCTAGGAGAAGGTGGATAGATGTTTGGCAATGATTAATGGTGAGTTCAGATAATAAGAATGTTGTCTTAGGAAGAAGTTATATGTGAATTCTAGAGAGAGAAAAGGAGAGAGATTTTTTAGAAAGAGAAAGTCTGAGTACAATTGAGTAAAATAGAAATGTGTCCAAACCGTTTATTAGGTTAGCCTTTCCCTTTATATAGAGGTGTCAAGACTTAGCCTTAAACTGAAAACGGTTACACAAAAGAGGGTAAATTACCCTTACTCCTCAATAATATTACATAGGGTAAAAAATACTGTTAGTCCTCCATGTTTACCACTTGTATCAACTTAGTCCATTTCGTTCACTTCTGCATAAAACTCATCCCTTTCGTTTTAACAATTTGCAAATATAGTCCCCCCGCACATATAAACTATTTAAAAACTGACACGTGGCACTTAAATTCTAAGTTTTGTATCACTTTTGGTCCCCAAATTCTAAGTTTTGTATCACTTTTGGTCTTCAAATCCCAAGTTTTGTATCACTTTTGGTCCCCCAGAATATGCAGAGGGATCAATCGTGCCAATTTTTAAAATGAAGGGGATGAGTTTTGTGCAGAAGTGAACGAAAGGGACTATGTTGATACAAGTGGTAAACATGGGGGACTAACAGTGCTTTTTATCCTATTACATAGTTACAATTGGTCTCTTAAACTTACATTATTGACATTTTAGTCTTTAAATTCCTACTTCCAAATCAGTAGCCCCCTAGTTCTCATGTCTAGTAGATGAATGAGAACTAAATGTCTTCGAATTCTTCCAAATGCCGCATCAATTGTTGTGATTGAAAACTCGAAGTCAAATACTCCATATAAAACTTAAATTCCAAAACTCAATATAACATAAAGATTCGAAGTAAAAAACAGTCATCGAATTATTCCAAAACACAACAATTTTCTTTTCTTTTTCTCCTCGAATTATTATGGAAGGTAATTTAAAACATAGTCATAGAATTAAAACTGAAGAATGGCAAGCTTCAAATTTCATAAAAAGTGTATACAAATGTAACTGTTTCAAATAACCGTTCAGATCCATCATGGTTATCTAGCTACTAGATTCATAGCTAGCTAGCAAGTCTGACAGATTTCGAACTCCTACATTTTCACCGTTCTGAATTCTGCCTTATCACCATAGAGTCCTTTCCACTTTACATATCTTCGTATCTTTCTATAAATTCATCAATAGCCTCATTTTTAATTCTCACAATACAAATCACTTGAGAGAAAACTCAAACCCATGGCTACCTTCAATGTGTTCTTCATCTTTCTTAGTGTCTTCATCAGAAAACTCAAACTTTCCGATCAAAACCTATTTTCTCCGATCAATCTCCATCCAGTTTATGAGAAAAAAATCTAAGAAACACAAGATTCAAGGCTAGCATACCCAAAAAATCGAAATCTCCAAAGCCTGACGATAATCTGTTTTCCAGATCATACGACTAATTTTGCGTTACTGAAAGAGCAGAGGAATACAAGGCTGTCAGATTAATTAACAACGCTCATGTTGGAACAACCACCAAAACAACTTATTACGGTAATTTTGATCTAACTAAAATACATGCTTTTTCACCTTCTCCTTCAACCGAAGAGCGTCCTTCTTCTAAAGTTCAACCACATAAAACGCCTTGAGCCTTTTGTTCTCAAATGAAAGTTTCACCTTTGATTATTGAAGAATCAAACAAATATTCCTCAAAAAAAATCTCAAATACTCCCTCTTTGACTCATCCTCCATCAATCAGAAAGAAAAAAAAACTTTTATAGCCATGGGAGACGATTCAGACGTTATTCCAACTCATCTCTCATTGAATCCAGCTACTCAGTCTCCTTCTCAGAGAGATATAATCGAAGAGGTTCCATTATCCCAACAAAATTTATCCAAAAATCCTCTTCAAACAAAGGATCCTTCACCAGAAGTTGAAGCTTCATTTCATCAATAAAATCCTTCCCAAACTAGAGATGAAATATCAGGAGCCGATGAAGCTGATTCTGAGGCTACCAGAACTGATAATGAAGCTGAGTCTGATGAAGGGAATTCAGAAACTACTACTAGTTAGAATACTCGTAAACCTCGAAAAAAGAAAGAGCCAGGATTTGTTTCCGAGGAAGAAAAAGCTGTTATTGGCAGAAATTAAAAAGGTCTCGATGTTGATTATATTATTCAGTTGAATCAGGTTCCATACATATATAACCAAGAGAACCAAGCTTCAAACTAAAACAAGCAATGGGGAATGGGAGAGAACATCACAGTTGGACTACCTAAGAAAGGGGACACTCCCTTAAATTGTAAAGACAATGAGTTGGTGGTCTACCCCAAAATCATCAATTGTGGTCTTCGGTTCCCACTGGATCCTATGATCGTGGAGTACTTCGATCTTCTCAACATATGCCCTACTCAAGTGACACCGAATAAATGGTTCACTCTTATGTCTGTGATAATGGCATCTCGGTTATCCCATATTCCGATCAGCATCAAGGATTTCATCTCCTTAACCCAATTATCAAAAGGTCTGAAGCTCCCATTTTATTACCTCACTCTAGTAGATGACCTAAAAATCATCGATGGCCTCTTAGAAGCTGATAAACTCTGGAAGCAAAAGTTTATATTCATCTAAGGAGCATGGGAGAATGGTAAAGAGATATCTGATGCCAACCCATCAAAGCTAAATCTCATCTGGAGAAGAAATGGTAAGTACTTCAAAAGTTATACACTTTAAGATAAATTTTGTCTACTGTGTTCCTCATTAATTCTTTACTTGCGTGATTATTTCAGAAATTCTTAGGCGATATGTTATATGTCGATCAGAAGCCAAGGATATTTTCAAAAAACTTGCCGTCTGGGCCGAGAAAGTGTGGAATAACACTTTCCACACTGCCTTCCAACCGATCAACTTCCTTAACAACCATTTTTTCCGATCACGGAGGGAGCCTTGCCTCCTCAAAATATAATGGAAGAGCACAATCCACATTTCTCCTACAAAAGGTTAGTTCATCTTGATTGAAAAGTATTCCTCCCTATCTGCAATAGGTCGAAAAGTCATTTGCCAAAGAAGAAAAAAGAAAAGGCTAAAAAGGAAAATAAAAGTAAAAAGGCAGCTAGCACATCTGGTGCTAGCCCTTCAACACCGTCAAAGCCTAAACCTCAAAAAAGAAAAGTAGGAGAGTGTACCCTTTAACCCATCAAAGAAGGAAAAGATCAAGAACCCTCCTCGAAGAAAAAGATAACTTCCTCCAGTTCTCATGGAAAGAAAAAGAAACAATCTAAAATCACTGAATATAAATTAGCTGACGAGAAAGAAACTACAATTGTTGAAAATCAACAAAACCCTCCTCTCGAAGAGAAAACAACCAATAATAACGCTTTGATTATCATCGAAGATAATGCTGATGATGGGAACCAAAATGCTGAACACTTCGACCCCAACAACTTTATTAATTTCAACGAGTCACAAGAAATCGCTGGAGAAAATGATCCCATCATCTAGGATATTCAGACTCGTATGCATCACTTCGGGAGAACAACAACTATCGAAGCGTCTTTATAAATTATATGTCCCTTTACAACTTTGGATATGATTCTTTGTCCTAATTCAACACATATTCCTCCTCCTCCACCTAATCCTGAAATCTTTGTTGCACTTCAACCATTTGCCGATCTCAACGCTGCAGCAAAAGCACTTGCTTCCCAAGTTGATGCTTCTCAAGATCATATGAAGCAATTGGCAAAAGACATGGTCCGCTACAAAGGACTTGCTGAAGATAAAAAACAACTAAGGGAAACTTTTCAAGGCAAGGTGGTCGAGCAATTCCATATGTACGAATTAGCAAGGTTTGAACTTATTCAACGCGCTCTCTTTATGAAACGTTATCTGCAAGAAACATATCTTGTTGAAAAAGAAAGGTTGACTGATTCACATCAAAATGAAATGGATAAGCTCGAAGCTAAACATGCTGATGAGCTAACTGCTCAAAAGTCCAAATCTGAAGGTCTCCAAACTTGTCTTACTTCTAGCGAGGAAAAAACTAAACAGTTGACCGATGACATAACCAAATTGAAGAGTAATTTTGAAAAAGAAAAAGAAGTTGTTGTTGCTGCCACAAAAGCTGAATGTTCGAAAGACATGTTGGTTGCCATTAACAATGGCAAATAAGAAAAAACCATCACTCTTCTTCGAGAACTTCATGCAACTTATCCAAGAATTAACCTCAAGTTTTCTGAACGCCATTCCCCTCGAAAAGCGTCCAAGTGAAGCCTTCGATCCTTGTCAATGGTTTGCTTATTTTTTGTTTCTATCATCTTCATAAATTGTTTGATGCTAACAATTTTAAAATAAGAATGATAACTTTTAAAATATATCTTCTTAAATATGATAATACACTTCGAAATTCAGAAATATATAACTACAAATATAAGTATACCACTTCGAATACCGCAAGAGTTACACTTCAAAAAATTATAGCATGTCTGATGGATGTTGCACTTCAAAACAATATAGTATATTATTGAACGTTCCACTTTGAACAAATCACAATGTATTCACTGAACATAACACCTTGAAAATGGTTGTTTCTTTGAAAAGTGTAATAAACACTTTGGAACATTCTACTCTAAACCAACCTCAAATATGATCAGTCTTTGATAAGTTGTCAAGATAGTTTTTAATTAGCACTTGTAAACAACCATTGGCCAAAAATATATTTTATTGATAATATTGAATATGTACATAGCGCCTCGTTAAAACCTTCTTGGGCCAACAGGGCAGGAAATAATGCGTCATTCAATAGCAAAAAATCCAAAATAAAAAGACAAGTATATTCCCAATAAAGCTTAAAATGTTGTATATTAAATGGTGTTGAAGCATCCTCCTTTCAAAATCCCAAAGACAATAAGGCCTGGCTTTATCCTCTCAACAACCATACAAGGCCCTTCCCAATTTGGAGCCATATTTCCAAAGCTTTTCTCCTTTGTATGTAAGAACACTTTTCTCAAGACTTTATCACCTTCTTTAAATTATATTTTTTTCACCTTCGAATCATATCTATTCCTCTTAAGAGTTTCGTAATGAATCACATTCAAATGAGCTCGTACTCTTTTCTCCTCAATCAAATCTAAATTCACCCTTTTAACTTCATTATTGGATCTTTTAGAATATTGATTTATCCTAAAAGATGACATCGTAGATTCTATGGGGCTGACTGCATCCATCTCATATTCTAAAGCAAAAGGAGTTTCTTTTGTAGCTTCACCAGGAGTTGTCTTATAAGCCCAAAGCACCTCTTACAAATAATTCAGCCATTTCCATGTTGTCCTGTCAATGTTTTCTTCAAGCGATCTAAAACTGTTCAGTTTGTCACCTCGACTTGTCCATTAGCTTGAGGATAAAAAGGCGTTGAAAAACATTGTTGAATTCCTTTCGACGTGCAAAATGCAGCCATCTCTTTATTGTTAAATTGAGGGCCATTAGTTGTCGTAATTCTCCGAGGAACTCCAAAAAGACAACATATACTATTTACAATAAACTTGATCACATCTTTCGCCTTTGTTCCTGATAGTGGTTCTGCAGCGGCCCATTTTGTAAAATAATCCACTGGTACAATTATCATGTGCCTTCCTCCAGAAGTCATTGGCAAAGGCCCCACTAGATCAATCCCCAATCTATGAAATGGTATAACCTCAGTTATAGACATAAGTGGCACCGCCGACCTATGAATAGTATTGGCAAATCTTTAACAAGTATCACAACCTCGAACTAAATTCTTAGCATCATTCACGATTGTTGGCCAATAGAATCCCGCAAGTATAACTCGTTATGATAAAGCTTTAAACCCATAATGAGCTGACCCTTCACCATCATGAAATTCTGATAATACCTCTTATGATTTTTTCCTGTCTAGATATCGTAACAATGGCATGCGTAATGCCTTATTATACAATACTCTATCTAACACTATATATATGAAGGCTTTACCTATCAATTTTTAGCCAACCTCGTATCATCTAATAATGTTCCTTGAGTCAAAAAATTAAGAATATCTGCTCGCCAATCACCTCGAATATCCTTCGATGTAACAAAGAACTCCTCTATACATTTGCACTGACTAGATTGAGTAACAATTGAAGGATTTTCCTGTAGTAAAATCCAAGAATCAGCCACTATGTTACTCCGTCGACCAATATATTCAACAACAACATTATCGAACATCAGCATTAAACTCCTAAGTTCCCAAATATATAAGATCAAACGATCTTTTCGTGCTTCAGAAAATCCAGATACCTGATTTGCTAGCAATTGAGACTCTATTTCCAAGCGTACTGAAGTTGCTCCATAAATGTTTGTCAATCTTAAACTTTCCAAAACAGCTTCATATTCAGCCTCATTGTTCGAAGTGTGAAATCCAAATTTAATAAATTGATCATCTTTTTTCTAGTTGGAGTTATTAACTGAACCCCGGCACTACATCTTGAAATATTAGACCCTCAATCTGTTCGAACGATCCACCTCGAACTCAATGGTGCAATATCCTTGCTTTCTTCTATCTCCGATCTGCTCGAATGGAATTCAACAAAAAAATCTTCCAAGGCTTGCGCTTTTATTGCAGTTCAAGGTGTGAACAAAATATCATAATCCTCCAACTCCACTGATCACTTTGTCATTCTCCCCAAAGTATCAGGTCGTTGTAAAACATTTTTCAAGGGGAATGAAGTTCTGACTTCAATAGTGAGAGCTTGAAAATAGGGGCGCATTTTCCTAGCAGCAATCACCAATGCTAATGCCAACTTTTCCAACTTCAACTTTTACTGATGTAGTACACTGGCTTTGAGATACCATTGTCTTCACTGATCAACATCGTGCTTAGCGCAAAATCTAATACCTCAATGTATATAAAGAGCTTCTCTCCATTTCGAGGTTTTGAGAATATTTTTGGGTATGATAACAAATTTTTTATATTTTTGAATGCTTCCTTACATTCCGATGTCCATTTAAATCTGCTTAGTCCTCATAAAAGTTGAAAGAAAGGAAAGCATTTGTTAGAAAATCTAGAAATAAAACGGCTAAGTGTTGTTAACCTTCCTGTCAGAATTGGCACTTCTTTAATAGATCGAGGTGAAATCATTGTTATCATGGCTTTTAATTGTTCAGGATCAGATTCTATCCCTTTTTCACTGATGACATATCCCAAAAACTTCCCTGACCGAACTCTGAAGGTACATTTTCCAGGATTCAGGTTTAACCTGACTGCCCTTAAATTAAAAAACGCTTCCTTTAAATCATCAAGATGCACATCATCCTTTAAAATTTTTACCACCATAACATCTATATATACTTCCATATTTTTTCCGATCCGAATGGCAAAAGCTTTATTCATCAATCTTTGATAAGTGGCTCCAATATTTTTCAATCCAAATGGCATAAACATATAGCAATACAGTTATGAAAGTCGTACATTCTTGATCTTTTGGATCCATTATAATCTGATTATATCCTGCAAAAGCGTCCATAAATGTTAGTATTTTATTTCATGAGGTAGAATCAATTAGCTGATTTATTCGAGGAACAAAAAATGGATCTTTAGGACAGGCTAGATTCAAGTCTGTAAAATCCACACACATTGTCCATTTCCCTTTTTTTTACCACTACCGGATTTTCCATTCACAAAATATATTGTGACTCCCTTATATGTCCGACCCAGGATAACCGGTCCACCTCATAAACAATTGCTTCTGCTTTTTCTGAGGAAAAAGCCCTTCTTTTCTGAATCACTGGCTTCACTTTTGGATCAATAGTCAAGCTATGACGAATCACCTCGATTGGTACTCCTGTTACATCTTCTGTTTTCCAAGCGAAAATATCCAAATTAACTGATAAAAACTCTAGCAGTTGTTGATGTAAGAGTGGGGTCAGTAAGGTTCCGATTCGAAGCACTCTTCCTTCTGAAAAAGTAAACTCCTCAATTTCTTCACTTACCGTTAAAGACCCTGGGGTTTCCCTCGGATCGTCAACTTTTTCTTCTAAATCTGAGGTCAAACCCTCTGACTGCTATTCATGCATCACATCCCCACTGTTGGATCTCTGGATCCGAAGTGGAGTGGTATAACATTCTCTAGCTACCTTCTGGCCGCCTCGAACGACCCCAACTCGATCTCCTAACACATACTTGAAACACTGGTGAACCGTTGATACAACCCCATATATTCTAGAAAGCCATGACCTTCCAAAAATAACATTGTAACTCGTGGGGCAGTCCACCACCACAAAACACACCAGGACCTTCTTCTTGAATTACCCATTTTCCAAGCTTACTTCTCCATCGAATTCCCCAATCACACGAGTTGTTACACCCGTAAATCCTATAGTTGTATCATCTGATTGAGAAATTCGAGGTGGATTTGTCATTCTATCATAAGTTGACTTAAAATGACATTAGCAGAACTGTTAGTGTCAATAAGCACATGTCAAATTTCGACGCCAACCACTTATGCTACGATAAACACTGCATATTCATGTGGCCCTGCTATTCCTCGCAGATCATCTTCATCAAATAAAATGAAAAAATGACCTTTTTTCTATACAAATGTGTGGACATTTTCCCTTCAATTTGATTTTTCGGATTGCTAACGTGTCTTTTCCTCGAACTATTAGATTGAATCGCCTCAAAAAATGGCTAATGACTTGAAACAGTTGCATAAATCTCGCACATGCTCCTTTTCTATTGGCGCTTCAACTGCCATAAAAAAAACTTGTTCGGATCCTTCTCCACATATTCCGAAGAAACATCAAATTCTTCAACCTTCGAATCTAAAATCATCAAATTCCCAGTTGGCGTAACTGGATTAGCATTCGAAGTTGACGTTACATTTTTCGAACCTTTTGCATATGACTTCATATAAGTCAAAAGCTTTCCATTTTCAATCATGGTCTGAATCTCCTTTTTCAGAGCAATGTAATCATTGGTATTGTGCCTGATATCTTCATGATACCTGGAGTATTTGTTGTTCTGCTCCTCCCTTAGCCTACTTATTGGAGTTGGCTTCCTAAAATTTACGACGCTCTTATTCTTATCAATGATTGCAACCACATTCTCTCTCAAATCATCATAATATTCTAGCCTAACCCATTGATTTGGGCTTGGTCAGTTATAGTTATAAGATGGAGTGCTAAACGGTCCTCCTCGGACTCTAGTTGACTCCTCGACCTTAATCTGATCCTCATCTTGAGCCATCAAGGCTCCAAATGTTAAAGCTCTCCTCTTTGTAGTTTCATTGGCCAGATCCCCTGGCAATAGTCTTTGGAAAAAAGCTGCTATTGCCATATTTTCTTCGCAATTGTCCAAACTTGCTTTAGTCAATACAAACCTCTTCATATAATCCTTCAATTTCTCCCCAAATGCCTGCTTGACTGGATAATGGTATCTATATTTTCTCTCATTTCTTTACTCCCCACACATTGCCTTCGAATAGCAGTGTAAAAATACCTAAAATTTGAGAATGATCCCCTCGAAATCCGATTGTACCATTTCAAAGTTGTTCCTTTAAAATTCTGCGAAAATGCACGACACACCAGCCAGTTTTCATCTTCAAAGTTCATCATGTAGTTCTTAAATTTTTCGATGTGGACATCGGGATCTTGCATCCCAACGAACTTCTCCACCTTAGAACTGTCAAAACGCTTCGGAAGCGTTATAGACCTAATTTCACTTGTCAACAGAGAATTTATCAAGTCGACACCTTGCACAAACTGATCATCAGTTCCCATCACTAGATATAGATTTCGATCAGTCTCAACATACTGATTCGAAGTTCCCTTCACACCACGTAGAACGACGAATATTATCCTTTTTATATTTGTATTCTTTTTTATGCTTCCTCTTCTGCTCTCTGTCTGGTTCCTCATTCGAAGAACTCCAATATCTTTTAACACCTGAAGGAGAGCTTTCTACCTTTTTATCACTAGAGGTTACATACTTTTGCTTGTCTTTTTCCCTTTGTGAGAGGAATAACGCTCTTTAGGAGATTCAAAACGCGCTTTTTTATGTTCACTTTTAGCACGCTGATCAGTACAGGACCGATCAGATTGATCTCCCATTTCAGGTTTTTCATTCTCTTGTCTCACCTCAGATTTGAGCTTCACCGAGTGGATTTCCTTTTCTTGTTGTTCATATTTTTCATTTAGCACATTTATTTTGTCTAAAAGTTGATTCATATGCATCTCAATGTGTAATTGAGTTTGGATTAGAGTTGATCCATCCAGATTTTCATTTCTTTTCAAGTCATCTTATAAAGCTTCCATCGCTGATCGAAGGGATGGATTGTTTTCAGGATTCAAATTCAAACGAAAAACAAGAAGATTGTATTAAAATTTGAACAAACATGTCACTGATTCTTAATTCTGTCCCTAGTGGATTCGCTAATTTGGTGAGTTCATATATTAAGAATGTTGTCTTAGGAAGAAGTTATATGTGAATTCTAGAGAGAGAAAGGGAGATAGAGTTTTTAGAGATAGCAAGTCTGAGTACAATTGAGTAAAATAGAAATGTGTTCAACCCCTTTATTAGGTTAGCCTTCCCCTTTATATAGAGGTGCGAAGACTTAGCCTTAAACTGAAAACGGTTACACAAAAGAGGCTAAATTACCCTTACTCCTCAATAATATTACATAATTACAATTGTTCTCTTAAACTTACCTTATTCACATTTTAGTCCTTAAATTCCTGGGAAAAGTAAAAAAGCTGCAAACTTTCTAGCCTAGGTAACTTTCTAGCCTAATGGGTGCGACAATCTAGGAGAAAAATGGCTGGGAGGTCAAACTAAAGCTTGACATGTGTCCCACGATTCAAGAGAAACTCTTAGAATTTTGAGATAAGAAATCAGTTTTAACAAAATATGAACAGAGTCACTTTTGAAGAAAAATTCTTGCAGTTCGAACTACACAAACAGATCGAAAAAAATTGATATTGGTTTTTTGAGTTTTAGCTCTTCCAAAGATCCTTTGCAAGACCTAAAGAGGCTACTTATGAGTTCGGAGATTTGAGTCACTATGCCATGATTAAATCCAAAGGGCAATTCAGACTAAACCACCACAATGAAATTCCAAACAGGACAAATGTATTAATTCTTGACTAAGTTAGCTGCTAATCAACTTAATACTATATTAATAATGGGTCGTTAAACTTGACCCGGTTTCATGACTCGATTCAATAAGCTCATGGGTCAGAAATTAAGTATAAATACCCCAATCACTTTCCTTAATGGGGGTAATCAGAATTTATTACTAGTATGCAGCTTAATTATCTTTATACTCTTCACACTAAACATGAAACACCACTAAATTACCAAAACACTTTTTAAACACTTTACTAGATTACCCTCACGCAGAAATAAACCTCACCAAGCACAATACTTACTGCATATTCTGATACAGCTAAATATATGTAGAGTTTTTCCTCCTAAACAGGTTTAAAGAGAGTCTTGGGTGAAGACAAATGCTTCTTGATTTCAAGAAAGGCTTGATCACACTGTGGAGACCAATTAAAATCGTTGGTATTAACACCTGGAAAATGGAGCACACTTGTTTAATGATCTTGAAATAAACCTGTTCAACGCAGCCAATCGTTCGGTTAATCTTTATACTTCTTTTATATTCCGAGGAGGATCCGGATCAGGTGGAATTCCTTTTTCACTTATTACATAACCCAAGAACTTTCAAGACCAGACCCCAAAAACATACTTTTGAGGGTTTAGCTTTAAATTCACAGCCTCTAAGCTGGAAAACACTTCTTGAAGGTCGGATATGTGTGAATCTTCTTCAAGGATTTTCACCATCATGTCATCTATATAAACTTCCGTATTTCTGCCAATCTGGCTTGGAAAATCTTTATTTACTATCCTTTGATAGGTGGCCCAACATTTTTTAATCCGAACGATATTACTTTATAACAATGATGACCTCTGTTTGTAATAAAAGTGGTGTGATCTTGATCCTTCAGGTACTTGTATCTGGTTGTACCCTGAAAATGCATCCAATTAGGATAATAACTTGTTTCCTGAGGTTGAGTCCACCAACTAATCTATATGAGGGGTGGGATAAAGATCTGTGGGACATGCTATATTAAGACCAGTGAAATCAATACACATGCGTCACTTACCATTCTTTTTCTTGACCAAGATAGGAGTGGCAGTCCATAATGGGTATCGAGATTCTTTGATCCCATTTTGGTCAAACAATCAACTTCTTGAACAATTACATATAATTTTTCTTTACAGAAGGACCTTCTTCTTTTTACAACTGGTCCAACATCAGGTCGTACAGACACCTTATGAGAAATTACATTAGGAGGCACTCCGGTAACATCATTACTGCGCCATGAAAATAGATGTAGATTATTCATTAAAACTATAATAGCTTGCGTTTCAAACCTGTCGCTATCTTGGTACCAATTTTAACACTTTTGCCCTCAACTAGGGAATGAATTTCAACTTCCTCTATAGGTATTATGACATTTGAGCCTCCATGGGATCATAAATTTCATTCTCATCGGTGGAAGGCTCCAGTAGTTGATAATCTTTGTTAATCTTGACTGCCTCCACAGACTTAGAGGCAAGAGTTGTTGCATAGCATTCTCTAGCTACCTTTTGAGTGCTCCAGACTACACCTACTTCTCATTGGACAACGTATTTTAAACACTGATGGATAGTAGAGGCCACAATATGCATTTTGGAGAGCCAAGACCTTCCAAATATCGCATTAGAAGATGTTGGGAAATCCACCACCACAAATAATACCCTTACCATTTTCTTAAAAGGTCCTTTGCCCACTAGTACTTCTTCTTTGAATTCCCCAATCATATCTCCCAACTTCCTATGAAGCCCACAATGGTTTTGTTCGAACGTTGTATAACCGAAGGGTTTCTCATGTGTTTGTAGGAGCTTAAAAACAAGATGTTTTGCCGAACTACTTGTGTTAATCAGGATTCGATGTACATCATTTCATCATATCGATGCCTCTATTACCACGACGTCTTCATGAGGTCCTACAATGTCTCTTAGGTCATCCTCATCGAAAACTATGAAAGGAGCTGGGGTTTGGTATATGGGTGTAGACATCCTTCCATCCAACTGGGTGGTCAAACTGTTGACATGCCTTTTCCTTGAAGAACTAGAAGGTGCAATCAAAATGTCCTCCCCAAAAAATGATTAAAGATTCAAAATACTTAATCAAACCATAGATATTAGTAGTCTTGTCCGTTATTACTCCCACCCAATTCCGACTTGGATCTGGATCAAGGTACTCAGAGTCCATATCAAATTTTTCAGTAATTATTATAGCATCTTCATGTCGAGAAGTTCCAAGATTTCTTGAAGGAGCAGTTCAGGAAGTGTTGGCATTGGATTGTGCATTATCCAGTCTACTCCTCCCCTTGTTTTTTAATATAGGCCCCAAACTTACCCATTTCAATGAGGTTCTGGACCTCTTGCTTCAAAGTTATGCAATCATGGGTATCATGCCCAATGTCATTATGGTACTTACAGAAACGGGTAATTTGGTTTTCTCTGGGAGACTGCAACGCTGCTGGTTTTCTAAAATGTACTTCACTTTTAGTTTTGTCATATATTGTAGCCATGCTTTCCCCCAATTCAGCAAACCAATCAGGTTGAACCCAAAGCCCCCTTTTATTTCAAACCTGTTGGTTTTGGTTCTAGTTGGACTGATTCTACCTTGATCAGTTAAATCCATGTCCAGTCTCATTTGATCTGCAACTGGACTGATTAGCAGCTTGATATGTTGATGCTGTAGTGGTGGACCTAATCTGGAAAAGAACCCTAAATATCTTTGTTTCTTCATAATTAATTTGTTTTCCAACCTGATTCAACAACCCCCCTAGGTCATAGCCTTCTTCCGAGTCACTGAATCAACTAAGTTTCCTAGATTCAAACCTTGTTTGGGGGAAGCAATTGCAACTTATTCAAAACAGTCTACTAACCCATTCTTTGTATTCACAAACCGGATGATGTACTCTTTTAGAGAGTCATTTGGCTCCTGAGCGCAATGGATAATGGTATCCCCATTACCCTTAAGCTCCTTGTTTCCTACGAACTGCCTCCGGAAGGCAACCCAAAATATGTCAAAAATATTTATAGATCCCTGAGGGAGACTATTATACTACTTGAGGGAACTTCCCTTGAAGGTTTGGGACAAGTCCCTACAAAACAGTCTGTCGTCATCATCAAAATTCACCGTAAACTTCTTAAACTGCTCAAGATGGGTGTCCGGATCTTTACTCCCATCATATTTTTCCATCTTAGAGCAGTCAAACCTCTTAGGAAGGTAAATGGATCAATTAGCAAACGGCCAACATGTTGATTAGCTGAACCCTGTATTTTCCCATGATGTTTCTTAAGCCTGTCATGCCTATCCCTTTTTCTTGAACGCTTTTTAGTAAGCCTATTTTATCTCTTTTTTTATCATCCTTCATCATTGCTAGAGGAGACTGACTCTTCAAGCTCTGCATCATTAGATATGCTTCTGGAGGATTCCAAAGTGGAGCTCTTCACATATTTAGATCGATGCATTTTCTTGGAGTTGAGATGAGTCTTTAGGGACTGTTCATTCTCTCTAGGATTGTCAATATGGTGAAGCCACACACCGGATTTTTCTTTAACCTCTTTCTCTACTTGTTTTAGGGCTCTCAATGCCCCTATCTAAGCCTTCAACTCATCACCCTCCTCAATAATGTACTCATTATTGTTTTTGCTACTTCCACCTCACGAGGTAGAATATTCTATGCATTCGGATTCATCTGAACTACTTTGTTTGTTCGTTTTGAAAATGAAATTCAGGCGACCTCGTGCTCCCACTATGGTCGCCAATTTGGTGTGGGTATTTCTAATTGAGGGCAATTTTGTATAGTGTTTCGGGAATTTAATGTTTAAGGTGAAATGTAAAGAGATAATTAAGGTGTGTGCTAGCAGTAAATTTAGATTACCCTCATTGATGAAAGTAGTTGGGGTATTTATACTTAATTAATGACACATGGGCCTTTCCGGTTGGATTGTGGGCTTGGGTTAAGTTTAAGAACCCACTAACCCAAGAGATGAAAATACCACAATATCCTTACCTAGCTGAGTCATGTTCCACATTTTATTTTGTTCGGTTTGACACGGTATTGGTTTTGTTCGAACTGTCCTTCAGATTGATATATAGGGTAGTGTCAAAATTATCCGACCTTATCAAACAAGCGTAAAAAATAATTTGTAATTCGAATACATGGTGGATCCAGTTTAATGGGATTTGGAGCTGGAATTTTCTTGGTTTCACTCTTTCGGGATTCAATATACCAAGCTATACCTTTCGGTTTTAAGGAATCGAATAATGAAGCAGAATATGAAGCAACTATATCCGGTCTAAGGTTAACTCAGATTTTTGGTGCTAAAATAATTCGATTATTATATAAATGTTCTGTGCGTCGAGAGTAATTCAACATTGCTTTTATTTGTCTTTTCACCCCCAAGCCAATGGACATATAGAGGTGGCAAACATGACTATCTTGATGGGACTTAAAAAGAATGTAGAACGAGCAACTGGTAAATGGCCTAGTTACTTACAAGAGGTACTATGGGCCTACTCAACCACTCCCCATACTACCACACAAGAATATCCATTCGCCTTAGTTTATGGAATGAATGCAATTTGACTAGTAGAAGATACTCTTCCTTCTTTCAGGGTTCAAAATTATTCTGAAGAAGATAATGAAGTTGCAATAAGCGTTCAGTTGAATATAATAAAAAAAACCGATGTCAGAACCATTTACTACCATCCTTTAATGAGGATTAGGTATGCATCTAAAATACGAAGAAGAAATTTTGAAGTAGGGGACAAAGTTCTAAGAAAAGTGTTTTTGCAGACCAAAGATAGGAAGTTTAGAAAGTTGGCTTTAAACTAGAAAGGGTCATACATTGTGTCTGAGAAGATTAAACAGGGAACATACAGGCTAGTTGATCAGGATGGAAATCCTTTAAGGCACCCGTGGAACATCGAACATCTAAGTTCATATATCGAATTAAATTATCTTGTAAATATTTACTTTGTTATAAATCAATGTATATATTAGGGGGCATAATCTTTTCTACCCTCGTGGCGCGGGGAGGTTTTAATAAGGTGTCGAATTGTCATTAATTTGTTGTATTTACCTCTGAAAATGTGTTTCAAGAATATTAATTTTTTTATTTCCTTCGAATGGATTACCTCTACTTGGATTACCTTCGAATAGCTCAACTATATAGTGTTTTAATGTCTTCGAATGGATTACCTTTGAATGGGTCAAGTATATTAAGTTTTAATTTCCTTCGAATGAGTTACCTTTGAATGTCTCAAGTATATCAAGTTTTTATTTCCTTCGGATGGATTACCTTCGAATGGCTCAAGTATATCAAGTTTTTATTTCCTTTGAATGGATAAATAATATCAAGTTCATATTGCCTTCGAATGGATTGCCTTCGAATCACCCAAGTTTATCAAGTTTTAATTTCTTCTAAAACGAATCATGTCTAATTGCGTTCGGATAAAAATGGAGGTAGGAATATATAGAGGTAAATCAAAGTTAATAAAATGATAGATAATATAAAGTTCCTTGGGTGATCCAAAGACTTGACGAGATCAAATGAGAAGATTATACAATGTCTTCCATAATTTAAGGGTTTATATAAAAATAGTTATATCAAAACATATTGACCTCATGGCTCATTCCCATCGAATTTCTCTCTATTTTTTTCTTCCGAACGCTCACTATCAGAGTCTTCCACATTCTCATCATCATAATCGTCCTCGAATAAATTTTTAGAAAGCAAAAAAATGGTCAGCAAAACGTATGTCATGAGGCAGCCAATTTACTGGCATGTGTCCTCACAGATCCTTGAGGGCCAATTTGGGGCACCTGTTATGAAATAGCAGCACCATATTCGATTTAATTGATTCATTCCTATCTTGCAACGACTCTACTACTTTTTCAGCATATGTATCCTCAACACCGGTTATATCTTGTACAAAGTTTCTCTCGATTTGGGTAACCTAACTCTAACTGAATCAATAAATCTCCACCTAGCTCGAACTCCCCCCAATTTGAATTCGTGGAAATAGAAATAAGCTATTTTTTAAGATCAAAATATATTTGACACTAACCTTAGTGACATTAGGCCCAACTCGTCCGATGAGAGACTGAGGAAGTGGCTCAGATTCTCTTCAGAGGGCTTTATATTTTCCCTTATCATCAACAACATTTGGGGCCTTTGGATTTATTTCCCTTGTTGGCTTTAGAGTTTCCCCAGTCTGACCAGATGTCTTAAGAGAGTTGTCTTTGCCACTATCTTCCATGTTTTCTTCCATGACTTGTGGTCTATGTTCCGAAGGTCCACTAGGCTGAGCACTAAGATTTTTTTCAGTGAATCGAGAGGATTCAGTCGCTACACTTGTAGGATTTTCCTTTGAATTTGAACCTGATGGGAGGTAAATTACAGTGGTTTCTCCTCCAATTATCAAAACTTGTGGTGAGGGATTGTCAGCAACTGTGAACGGTTCGGTTGGTTTATTTGGTGTAGAATGCTTTATTTTTTCCTTAGAAAGTCTAGTAACTCTGTGCGGAATGCTCTCATCAATATCTGACCCCATAGCTATGAAAATTAAGGGAGTTCTACGGTTGGTGGCTCCTTGGTTTTGGGATAACTTGATTCATTCAGGAAAATGAATAAGTAATGTGAACGTATACGCAGTCGAGGTAGGTTCAAAATAAATGCAATGCTTATTGTAAGGGTAAACTCATCTGTATTCTATAGACTAAGTTATAACAATTTTACCCGAAGAGGTAGGTAACCTAGCAGCAGCTCTTGCTTTCTTCTTCTCTTTTTCTGGTCAAGATAAATTAATCCAACACCTTTGATTAGATCGTTCGTGGCTGTAAACATACAAACTCTAATAAGCGCTAGAAAAAGTGATTTGCAGTGGCTAATGTGGAGGGGAAAAATAATTTTGTTTTTTCTAGAAAAAACTAAAAGCTTAAGAAAATACTTTTTATATCTAGATTTTAGAAAGCAAGTTGTTTCTCAGTCTAGAAATACCAACGGTAAAAATGAAAGAATTTTATACATAAGGGCTAAGAAACCTTTGACTGCCATATTAGGGAAAAGAAATTAACAATACTAGTTAGGGGTTGTAGAGAAGTGTAACCGTTTCTCTCTTTTTATTGGATGATTTTGCCTAAGGTAAAACAAAATTGTAGGTGTAATAAAAATTTGACACATGTTTCAGAAAGAAACTAGTCAAAAGTTGTGACCTTTGAAAACTAATCATTCTTAAATAAACCCATTGGATACTGTTCGTAAACAGTTCATATATATTAGCTCTCCCAAAATTCTTCTGAGAGAGCTAAAGGGGCTAGATGATAGGGACAGATTTTGTTGGAAGCTAGGATAGGATTTGTTGGGAATATGGGGGTCCGGTCCGCATATTCCGCCTCCGTATATAAGTAAGAACACAACCGATCTCAACACTAGTATGATATTGTCCGCTTTGGCACCCGAAGGCGCTTTGCATTTGGTCCACTACCAAAAGGCCTCATACTAGTTGAGGTATGTTCTTACTTATATACCGCTGATTCTTCCCATGTTTAACCGATGTGGGATGTGGGACTTTGGTCGCCACCCTAACAAATCCTCCTCTCGAAGAAAGTACCACTTAGCCTCCTCTCAATTGACTTTCATCCGCTCACTCTAATCAGAGAATGCTCCTCCACCTGAGCAATAGAGCTTTTACAGCGGATCTATCTACTCACTCGAGTATCCTGCGCTTGTTCCTTAGCTCCACTATCCACTCCAATCAAGTACCACCGCTTGATGAGCTCCACTATCCGCTCTAATCAAGTACTACCGCTTGATGAGTCATGGACGCTCCGAACTAGGATGTATAGAGTAGATCATTCACCTTGAGCATGACTACTGGTTCATCATGTTCGACCTCCGCCGATAATATTACCACCATCGCGTTCCGTCTGGGCCTGACGCTCTGATACCACGTGTTGGGAATATGGGGGTCCGGTCCGCATATTCTGCCTCCGTATATAAGTAAGAACACAACCGATCTCAACACTAGTATGATATTATCCGCTTTGGCACCCGAAGGCGCTTTGCATTTGGTCCACTACCAAAAGGCCTCATACTAGTTGAGGTATGTTCTTACTTATATACCGCTGATCCTTCCCATGTTTAACCGATGTGGGATGTGGGACTTTGGTCGCCACCCTAACAAATTATCCTCCTAGCGAACAAAGTACCACTCTAGCCTCCTCTCAATTGACTTCCATCCGCCTACTCCAGTCAGGTGAAGAGAAACCTGAACTCTAGATCTTTATGGCGGATCTATCTGCTATGTGCCGCTCCTTGATCAAGCCACCTGCTTGATGAGCCATCTGGCACTCCCTCTTTAATGTGCTTAGCACTTGCCTCATCTACAATCCTCCTCTTGAACAAAGTACCACTCTAGCCTCCTCTTAATTGACTTCCATCCGCCTACTCCAGTCAGGTGAAGAGAAACCTGAACTCTAGAGCTTTAGGGCGGATCTATCTGCTATGTGCCGCTCCTTAATCAAGCCACCTGCTTGATGAGCCATCTGGCACTCCCTCTTTAGATGAATCTGCGCCGCTCCATGATCAAGCCACCTGCTTGATGAGCCGTGGCGCTCCATCTTTAGATGAATCTGCGCCGCTCATTTATCAAGCCACCTGCTTGATGAGTCGTGGCGCTCCATCTATCCAGCAGATCATTCACCTTGAGTATGGCTCTCGGCTTCTGGTATGATGTTCGCAGAATTTCACCCACATCACAACCCACCACATCGCGTTCCGTCTGGGCCTGGTGCAGATCGATTTTATTAGGAAGAACACAGTGACTGCCGTTTCTAGTAAATACACCATCGAATTTTTCGAGTCTCACCTTTCCTTCGTCTGTAGCCATTGCTCTCACTCAAATCTGATTTCCTTTGGATCGCTACCAACTTGGCTCTGATACCAGTTCTTAGGGAAATATGCTAATTTCCTGTCAAATCAGATCAAAAGAAAAGAAAAGAAAAGGAAAGCACAAAAACAAAAGTGAAATCAAAGACACAATTGTCTTAGGCGGAATTTTAGAATCATAATAAAAACCATACTGTGTAAGCTATGTGCTTAGTGATTAAGTTGGGGGCTCATACGACTGACCCATACACACGACGTGACCTGATTGGCCCATAGATCCAAATTGTCTTATAAATAATCCAAAAAACAACATATAATTGGTTGGATGATTCTCTGTCTACTTATTAAAAGCTAGCACGTCTATTATCTATCTACCATCTACTAAAAATTAAATGCATTGTCAAAACACTTACCTTAATTACCTTCCGACCATATTTTAGCATCACAAAAGAAAACATGTAAGTTTCTTAATCATTATCAATCCATATCTGTTCAGTTAATTAACAATCATAAAATTTTCTTCATTTCATCTAATACCATGAATAGCGCCTGAGTAAAAAAATGTTACTGGAATTACCCACAGTTTCCGCTCATTTGAGTATTTAGGTATCAACATCCACCAAAGTAACAACACTAAGCACTCACCAAAGTAACAACACTAAGCACTGAGATGATTTGTTAATCAAGAAAAGAACAAAAATCATGGATTGGGAAAGTAAACACTTATCTTTGGAGGTATATTGACTTTATTTCAACTTGTCCTCATGACAATACCAATATACTATTCTCAAAGTTATTATATGCCCAAAATAGTAATAAAAAGAATCAACCTTTTAATGAACAAATTTATTCGGAGAACTAATGAAAACCACCACCGTGTAATCTGGTGTAAATGGCCTTATTTATGTTTTTATTTTGATGAAAAATGATTCAACTTAATAAACCGAGCTGATATTCAAAAAACCATTTCATGTAAACTCTGGATGACATTAAAAGAAAACAAAAATTTATGGTCAAAGTTGATGATTTTTTTTTGTGGCCTATCCTCTCATCCCCTTCGAATTAACCCCAAACCAAAAGATTCCAAAATTTTGAAAAGAATAATAAAAGCTAGAGCAACTGTTGAACAATTCATATTTTGGAAAATAGGTTAAGAAAATATTGACTTTTTGCTTGAAAATAGAATAACTCACATTCATTTATAACTTTATCATACAATGAGAATAAAAATTGGTTAAAGGAAAACTTGATCATTGAATTCTGGTCTATTGGTTCTGCGAATGTAGAGAAATTGAATGATCAAGTTCTCCCGTCTGATATAATTAGAATATTCGAAATATAACTATATGATTTAATTGATTATACACTTGTTTAGAGTGCGTCAAATGATGGATCATTCTATTTTAAAAACACATAGCAATCAAGCAAAGATAAACAAGTAAAATCAAATATACACAATAAAATATGAAACATTATAACTCATAAGAAGTGTTCATTTACTCTTCGGAGACTTCTTAATGGTTTCACCAGTTTTGAACAGTAATTTGTCCCTGTATTATCGACTTTAGTGAAAAATAGTACTTAAACTTTCAAAAGTATGATGGTAGTCCTTGAACTATCCATTTTGTTGACATATAGTGCAGTGAGTTTTAGAATTCTGTTGGTAGCCCCTAGACTATCCAGTTTTAATAAAGTTGTTCATATGCACATGTTTATTAAGAGGACTAACTTTATCGAAAATGAACAATTGATAGACTATCTGTCAGAAAAAATATTAGTCAAGACACAGGGGGGGACTAACTTTATCTAAACTGGATAGTCAAGGGACTACCAGCGGAGTTTTGAAAGTTCATGGACTATATGTCACCAAAGTAGATAGTCCAAGGACGAGTTATTTTTCAAAGCATGGTTTCATCTTTGTTGATACTATTATGAAAAATAAAATTTTCACTTTGGCATCTAAAAGTCAGCAGTGCAATAATATATAATTAATCAACTCCTTGTTTATCTCCTGCCAATAACCCTTGAAAGTATGAAAATAATTTGCAAGATTGTTTGGTATTCTCATTCGCCAATTTATGAAACTCAATCATATGATAAATAACTAGTTCATGTCAACAAGTAAGATCACTCACATCACTTCAATTCCTCCCTTTTATAATTTGTTGGACAATATGGTCAGTAAGAAACTATTCCAAATATAATGATAATCACAGTTCCTCTAAAACATTAATAGATAAAGTTAAATAAATTATGGTCAAATTAGACAAATCAAGGTTACTCAAACACACTCACTAGTTTGGTGATTATAGAACACCCAAAGAACTTGATTGTATCAATCACATTCCGTCTCGTAAACCTTTCATTTATGTTAAATGGAACCCCCCTAGATCAGGTAGAATAAAATTGAATTATGATGAAGCTTTCTTATTAAATGGCTCAGCAGTGGCATAATTTTAAGAGATCACCATGGTAACCTAATTAAAGCAATAGATTTTTGTATGGTAAAACATTTCTCTTATAGCTAAATCTAGCCCAAGTAGATATAGAAACCGACTCATTGATGCTTGTTAAAATGTTAAGTTCGAGATTGCCTCCCTAGTATATAAAACCTTTAATAACATGGTGTAGAAACTTAATACAATTGGTATGATCTTCATCCATCGAATCCACATGTATCTGGTTATACCCCGAAAATGTATCCATGAAAGATAAAAGTTTATTTCCATAAGTAGAATCCACCAACTGATCTATCAAAGGAACATGATAAAGATTCTTGGGGCAATCCCTATTAAGATCAGTAAACTCAATACACATGCGCCATTTGCCATTCTTTTTCTTGACTAGGACAGGGTTGGTAGTCCACAAAGGGTACTGAGACTCTTTTATGTTGCCCATCTTGGTTAGATGATCAACTTCTTGAACGATCACATCTGATTTATCTATAGAAAAAGACATTCTTCGTTGTACAACCGTTGCAACAGCAGTTCGTACAGATAACTTGTGACAAATTATATCAGCTTGCACTCCGATAACAACGTCGTTGCACCAAGCTAATAAATGTTGATTATCCATTTGAAAAGATAACAGTCTGTGTTTCAAACTTGGAGCCAACTTGGTACCAATTTTAACATTATTTCCATCAACTAGGGAATTGGTTTCAACCTCCTCTACATGTATCACGACACTGGGAGCCTCCCTGGGATCATCAGTTTCATTTTCATCGGTGGAAGGCTCCAGTAGCTGCTAATCTCTGTTAATCTTGACTGCCTCAACAGATTTAGAGGCAAGAGCTGCTGCATAACATTTCCTGGCTATCTTCTGGCTGCTCCGGACAACACCTACTTGTCCCTGGACAATATATTTCAAACATTGGTGGACTATAGAGGCCACAAAATGCATTCTAGAGAGCCAAGACCTCCCAAATATTGCATTGTAATGGACAATCCACCACAACAAACAGTACTCTTACCATTTTCTTAAAGGGTCATTTTGCCCAGCAACACCTCTTCTTCAAATTCCCCAAACATATCTATAGAACTTCTTGTGAAGCCCACGATGGTTCTGTTCGAATGCTGTATAACCGAAGGGTTCCTTATCTGCTTATAGAAGCTTAAAAACAAGATTTTTTCCAAACTGCTTGTGTCAATCAGAATCCAGCGTATATCATTTCCCCCTATTGATGCCCATATTACCACAACGTCTTTATGAGGCCCTGCAATATCTCTTATGTCATCCTCATCGAATACTATAAAAGGAGATGGAGTTTGATACGAGTGCATGGACATTTTTCCATCAAACTTGGTGGTCAAATTGTGGACATGCCTCTTCCTTGATGAACTAGAAGGTGCAGTCGCAATGTCCCCTCCGAAGATGGTTAAAGATTCATAAAATTTAATCAAACCGGAAATAGTTTTAGTCTTGTCTGTTATTACCCCTACCCAATTCCGACTTGGATCCGGATCAATGTACTCAGTGTCTACATCAAACCGTTAAGTTATCACCATTGCAATTGTGTAGACATTCCAGGATTGATTGAAGGACTAGTTCGGGGAGCATTGGCTTGTGGATTATCCGGTCCGCTCCTCCCTCGTTTTTTGACATAGCCCCCCAACTTACCCCTTTCAATGTGGTTGTGGACCTCCCACTTCAAGGCTATACAATCTTGGGTGTCATGTCTTATGTCATTATGGTATTTACAAAAATGGGTACTCCGATTTTCTCTCAGGGATTGCAACGCTAATGGCTTTCTAAAGTATATTTCGCTCTTAGTTTTGTCATAGATTATATCTACACTTTCCCCAAATTCAGCAAACCATTCATGTTGAATCCATGGTCCCCTCTTGTTTCTTGCATGTTGGTTCTGATTCTGGTTAGACTGATTCTGCCTTGATCGACTAGATCTCTTTTCAGTCTCCTTTGACCTATACCCGGACTAATTAGCAGCCTGAGGTGTTGATTTTGTAGTAGTGGACCTTATCTGACGAGGCACCCTACTCTTTTTAGTTTCATCTACATTTATTTGTTTTCCCACCTGATTCAATAACCCCCTAAAAGTCCTGGTTTTCTTCTGGGTGACTGAATCAGCCAAGTTGCCAGGATTTAACCCTTGTCTAAGGGAAGCAATTTCCACTTGTTCGAAGCAATCTGCTAGCCTATTCTTTGTATTCACAAATCTGCTGATGTACTCCTTTAGAGACTCATTTGGCTTTTGAGCACAATGGATAACGGTATCCCTATTACCTTTAAGCTCTTTACTTCCAACAAACTGTCTCCGGATGGAAACCCAAAATATATCAAAAATTTTAATAGATCCCTGAGAGAGACTATTATACCATTTGAGGACACTTCCTGTGAAATTTTGGAGAAGGCCCTACCCAACAGTCTATCATCATTATAGAAGTTCATTATAAAGTTCTTAAACTACTCCAGATGCTAGTCCGGATCTTTGCTCCCATTATATTTCTCCATCTTAGAGCTGTTAAACCTCTTGGGAAGGTGTCCGGAGAGTATTTTCGCAAACAAAGGTGATTGTCTCCAGTTTCTGTTGCGGCTAAAAACAATATATTTGTTTGGGGTAGCAAAAATTCCTGGTTCGGATTGGAAAGCAACAGAGCCATTCAGAAAACAGTCAATATGTTGATCAACTGAACTCTTCCCCTTCCCATGGTGCTTCTTAAATTTCCCATACCTATCCATTTTTCTTGAATGTTTTTTAGTTAACCTTATTTTCTTTTTGACCGCCTTTCATCATTGCTTGAGGACACTGATTCTTCAAGTTTTGCCTCATTAGATGAGTTGTTAGAGGACTCTGATGTAGAAATCTCCACATGTTTAGATCGGTGTGTTTTCTTGAAGCTAAGATGGATCTTTAGAGACTGCTCATTTTCTCCAGGATTGTCAGTATGGTGAAGTACCGACGCACCAGATTTCTCTTTAACCCCTTTTTTCTTCTTGTTTCACCGCTCTCAACGCCTCTATCTGAGCTCTCAACGCCTCTATCTCAGCCCTCAACTGATTGTGTTCCTCAAATCTTCTTGGACACTTCGAAGGGAACCCCGTCATATACCACAGCAGTTACAATACTAGTAGACTCGGGAAAAGAATAGTCAAAATCATATAAATTGAAGTTCCCTATATCTTGCATATGATCATCATCTCCAAAAGCTGGCTTATCATTTAGATAAAGCAATGGAGAAGGAGTGGTCGAATACTGTAGCTGTAGGAGAAGGAACATCAACTATGATGGTTGGACGAGGAACTTCTGGATGAAGTATAGTCTATGAACCATTTTTACTCTTCTTCTCTCTCTTATCGCTACCATCTTTACTGCTTTTATACCCTTTCTTCTTCTTAGGAATATAGGATTCCTATGGTGCTATACTCCCTTCAACTGTAGCAGCAACAACTTCTAATAAGACTGCATCTATCTCATTAAGTTGCCCTTCATTTCCTTTTTCTGGAATGAACTATGATGAACCATCCTTTATCTTCTCGTTCTTGTACCGATAACTGGGAGTTCTATTCCTGACTGACAATTCTTTTAAGTATAATCTCTTATCTGTATAGACCACCAACTCACTAGCCCTACAGTCCATCAGAGTTTCTCTCGATTGGGGTAACCTAACTCTTACTGAATCAATAAATCTCCACTTAGCTCGAATCCCCACCAGTTTGAATTCGTGGAAATAGAAATAAGCTATTTTTTAAGGTCAAAATATATTTGACACTAACATTAGTGACATTATGCCCAACTCGTCCGATGAGAGACTTAGGAAGTGGCTCAAATTCTCTTGAGGGGGCTTTATTTTTGCCCTTATCATCAACAATATTTGGGGCCTTTGGATTTATTTCCCTTGTTGGCTTTAGAGTTTCCCCAGTCTGACCAGATGTCTTAAGAGGGTTGTCTTTGCCATTATCTTCCATGTTTTCTTCCATGACTTGTGGTCTATGTTCCGAAGGTCCACTAGGCTGAGCACTAAGATTTTCTTCAGTGAATCGAGAGGATTCAGCCACTACACTTGTAGGATTTTCCTTTGAATTTGAACCCGATGGGAGGTAAATTACAGTGGTTTCTCCTCCCATTATCAGAACTTGTGGTGAGGGATTGTCAGCAACTGTGAACGGTTCGGTTGGCTTATTTGGTGTAGAATGCTTTATTTTTTCCTTAGAAAGTCTTGTAACTCTGTACGGACTGCTCTCATCAATATCTGACCCCATAGCTATGAAAATTAAGGGAGTTCTACGGTTGGTGGCTCCTTGGTTTTAGGATAACTTGATTCATTGAGGAAAATGAATAAGTAATGTGAACGTATACGCAGTCGAGGTAGGTTCAAAATAAATGCAATGCTTATTGTAAGGGTAAACTCCTCTGTATTCTATAGACTAAGTTATAACAATTTTACCCGAAGAGGTAGGTAATCCAGCAGCAGCTCTGGCTTTCTTCTTCTCTTCTTCTATTCCAGATAAATAAATCCAACCACCTTTGATTATAGTGTTCGTGGCTGTAAACATACAAACTCTAAAAAGCACCTGAAAAGGTGATTTGTAGTGGCTAATGTGGAGGGGAAAAAGATTTTTTTTTTTTCTAGAAAAAACTAAAAGCTTAAGAAAATACTTTTTATATCTAGATTTTAGAAAGCAAGTTGTTTCTCAGTCTAGAATACCAAAGGTAAAAATGAAATAAGTTTATACATAAGGGCTAAGAAACCTTTGAGTGCCATATTGGGGAAGAGAAATTGACAATACTAGTTAGGGGGTTGTAGAGAAGCATAACCGTTTCTCTCTTTTGATTGGATGATTTTGCCTAAGGTAAAACAAAATTGTGGGTCCAATAAAAATTTGACACATGTTTCAGAAAGTAACTAGTCAAAAGTTGTGACCTTTGAAAACTAATAGTTCTTAAATAAACCAATCGGATACTATTCGTAAACAGTTCATATATATTAGCTCTCCCAAAATTCTTTTGAGACAGATTTTGTTGGAAAATAGGATCAGATTTTGTTGGAAAATAGGATCGGATTTTTCTTAGGGGGAATTTTAGAATCATTATAAAAAACCATACTGAGTAAGCTATGTGCTTAGTGATTAAGTTGTGTACAAAATTCATATGTTTTTGGGCTTAAGGGCTCATAAGACTGACCCATACACACGACTTGACCCGATTGGCTCATAGATCCAAATTGTCTTATAAATAATCCAAAAAACAACATATAATGGGTTGGTTGATTCTCTCTATACTTATTAAAAGCTAGCACATCTATTATGTATTTACCCTGTACTCAAAATTAAATACATTGTCAAAACACTTACCTTAATTACCTTCCGACCATATTTTAGCATCACCAAAGAAAACATGTAAGTTTCTTCATCATTATCAATCCATATCTGGTCATTTAATTAACAATCATAAAATTTTCTTCATTTCATCTAAAACCATGAATAGCGCCTGAGTAAAAAAAATGTTACTGGATTTACCCACAGTTTTCTCTCATTTGAGTATTTAGGTATCAACATTCACCAAATTAATAACACTAATCATTGAGATGATATGGTAACCAAGAAAAGAACAAAAATCATGGATTGGGAAAGTAAACACTTATCTTTGGAGGCATATTGACTTTATTTCAACCTGTCCTCATGACAATACCAATATACTATTCTCAAAGTTATTATATGGCCAAAATAGTAATAAAAAGAATCAAACTCTTAATGAACAAATTTATTTGGAGAACTAATGAAAACCACCACCCTGTAATCTGGCGCAAATGGCCTCATTTATGTTTTTATTTTGATGAAAAATGATTCAACTTAATAAACCGAGCTGATATTCAAAAAACATTTTCATGTAAACTCTGGATGACATTAAAAGAAAACAACAAAACTTTATGGTCAAAGTTGATGAATTTTTTTTGTGGCTTATCCTCTCATCCCCTTCAAATTAACCTCAAACCAAAAGATTCCAAATTTTTGAAAAGAATAATAAAAGCTAGAGCAACTGTTGAACAATTCATATTTTGGAAAATAGGTTAAGAACATATTGACTTTTTGCTTGAAAATAGAATAACTCACATTCATTTATAACTTTATCATACAATGAGAATAAAAAATGGTTAAAGGAAAACTTGATCATTGAATTCTGGTCTATTGGTTCTGCGAATGTAGAGAAATTGAATGATCAAGTTCTCCCGTCTGATATAATTAGAATATTCGAAATATAAAAATATGATTTAATTGATTATGCACTTGTTTATAGTGCATTAAATGATGGATCATTCTATTTTAAAAACACATAGCAATCGAGCAAAGATAAACAAGTAAAATCAAATATACACAATAAAATATGAAACATTATAACTCATAAGAAGTGTTCATTTACTCTTTGGAGACTTCTTAATGGTTTCACCGGTTTTGAACTGTAATTTGTCTCTGTATTATCGACTTTAGTGAAATATAGTCCTTAAACTTTCAAAAGTCTGATGGTAGTCCCTGAACTATCCACTTTGTTGACATATAGTGCCGTGAGTTTTAGAATTCTGTTGGCAGTCCTAGACTATCCCGTTTAAATAAAGTTATTCACATGCACATGTTTATTAATATCACTAACTTTATCGAAAATGAACAATTGATAGACTATCTGTCAGAAAAATTATTAGTCAAGACACGCAGGGGGGACTAACTTTATATAAACTGGATAGTCAAGGGACTACCAGCGGAGTTTTGAAAGTTCATCCAAAAGTCAGCAGTGCAATAATATATAATTAATCAACTCTTTGTTTATCTCCAGCCAACAACCCTCGAAATTATGACAATAATTTGCAAGATTGTTTGGTATTCTCATTCGCCAATTTATGAAACTCAATCATATGATAAATAACTAGTTCATGTCAACAAGTAAGATCACTCACATCAGTTCAATCCCTCCCTTTTATAATTTGTTAGACAATATGGTCAGTACGAAACTATTTCAAATATAATGATAATCACAGTTCCTCTAAAACATTAATAAATAAAGTTAAATAAATTATGGTCAAATTAGACAAATCAAGGTTACTCAAACACACTCACTATTTTCGTGATTATAGAACACCCAAAGAACTTGATTGTTTCAATCACATTCCTTCTCATAAACCTTTCATTTATGTTAAATGGAACCCTCCTAGATCAGGTAGAATAAAATTTAATTATGATGAAGCTTTCTTATTAAATGGCTCAGTGGCATAATTTTAAGAGATCATCATGGTAAACTAATTAAAGCAATAGATTTTTGTATGGTAAAACATTTCTCTTATAGCTAAATCTAGCCCAAGTAGATATAGAAACTGACTCATTGATGCTTGTTAAAATGTTAAGTTCGGGATTGTCTCCCTAGTATATAAAACCTTTAATAACATAGTGTGGAAACTTAATAAAACGTCATATGACTTAAAAAAAATTATTCGGAGGAAAATGTGGTTCCTGATTGGGTATCTAAATAAGTAATTAAAACCAAATCAAAGTGTGATTTTTCTTGAACTCAAACTTCAGCCACCCTAAAGGAAATTCTACTATTAGAAGCCTCAACATTGGATACCTAAGATTAACAAAATGATTTTGTTTAATGGTTACTTACATGTTATGTTACTAATTAACTATGGCAAGAGAAATCATGACCTACTTTTCGATCATTTTATATATTGGTGTGGATTATTTCTGATTGAGGGCAATTTAGTAAAGTGTTTTGAGAATTTAATGTTGAAGGTGGAGTGTAGTGAGATAATTAAGGTGTGTGCTTGTATTAAATTTTTATCAACCTTATTAATGAAAGGAGTTGGGGTATTTATACTTAATGACTCATGGGCCTTTTGGGTTGGATTGTGGAGTCGGGTCAAGTTTAAGAACCCATTAGCCAAAGGTGTGAAATGACCAGCACCTAGATTAATCACTTTCCACTACTTTTGTCCTGTTCGGTTTCTCATGGTAGTACTTTGGTCCGAATTTCCCTTCGGATAAAAGAAAAGTGCAGTGTCAAAAATATTTGACCTTATTAGTAGCCCATTTAGGTCTTGCAAAGAATCTTTGGAAGAGCTAACCCATAAGAATAGAAATCAACGAATTTCCGATGTGAAACGTGTTCCTTCGATCTGCCTATGTATCCGAACTGATTGGATTACCTTTTTTGTTTAAAGAATTTCAAGAGTCAGCCATATCGGAATTTGGTGGGGCCGATTTTACTGTTAAGAATTTCAAGAGTCTTTTTTCAACGTGGGACACATGTCAGGCTCTGGTTCGATCTCTCAGCCATTTTTCTCCTAGATTCTCGTACCTACTAGGCTAGAAAGTTACTTATGGCAAAACCCTCATGCTTAATAGCTCTTAGTCATGGCTATTTAACTCGACTTCATTGTTCTATTGTCTTCAAAAATACAAACACCTCTTAGAGGGATAAAGCTTACTACTCTTTCAAATTGTGTTCAAGTAATTTATGTTCACAGCTAGAAACGCACTAGTAAAAGGAGGTTGGTTAAAAATTTCCTGAGTTAGAGAGAGCGAGAAAAGTTGCAAGAGACGAAAGAATAGTTGATGGTCTTCCCGTTTCTCCTGGTGAAGAACTTAATCAACTAAAAGAAAACACAGACCAAGGTTCATCGTCATCAAAGGCATCTAAGGTCAGAAAACTACCTTTTGTCCCAACTCTTTCTCCTCTTCAATCATAATCCTCTGTTCAAGAATCTCATAAACATCTTCCTAAAAAAACGTCGTTTCCAGTGTTAGGAAGCCTTCACCCTTTATTGCCATGAGTTCGGATGCTGAGAAGTCTCCTGAGAAGAATACCCCTCGCCGAATAACTCACCAATCCAAGGCTAAGTCTACTCTTAGCTCTTCGAAACACACTAATTCGGAGACAATAAATCCTTTTCCAGAACCCAAACCATCCGAACAGCAACCCCTTGAAGAAACCAAGCCATCCGAACAGCCTTCCATTGTAATGGAAAAAATATGGAGGATAGTATGGATGATACTTCTTTTAAAATATCGAGACAGACGGAGGACACCGCACCAGGTCGAAAAGGAAAAACTAAAGTGGGTCTCTTCAATCCAGATGCACTTACGGAGTGTCTGGAAGGGAAAGTAAGGCCAAATTTCCAAAAAGTCAGTGTAAAATACTTGATATCCTTCCAGAATATAGCCTACGTATACACCCATACTGCCAAATTGGGTCGTATTCGTACAAAGTAGGGGTTCCTTGAGTTTGTCAAGGTGAGAATTCCGATCACCCCGGAAACTCTGATTGATTGCAAGCCTAACAAGCTACTGGTCTACACAGAACTACTGAACTGGGGACTCCGGTTTCCTTTGGATCCGGAGATAGTCAGGTACTTCCACCTAATCAAGCTATGCACGAGTCAGTTAAGCCCAAACACGTGGTACAATCTGATGACTGACATCATGGCTTCCAGACTATCCAAGATCCCAATACTAATGGAACAATTCACTGTTGTGGCGAATTAGTGCAATAATCACCATATTCTCTTCTACCATAACAATATGGGGAATGATTACAAGGTAGTGAATGACCTATTGGATTCAGAAAATCCATGGAGGACACAGTTCCTGTTCATCAGCGGAGTTTGGGAGAATAGGAAAAAGATAAAATTGACTATAACCCAAGCCATCTGACTACCCGCTGAAAGAGTATAAGTAAGTTTTATTCATGTTTCTCTTAGTCTTTTAAATACTATGTGGTTATTCCGAACTGACTCGTGTCCCTTCTTAGTTTTTTTATATTAGTTCTCAGACCAAGTGGAGGCATGTCAGAAAATCTGCGCCAAGCTAAACGCATGGGCCTTGGAGAAATACAGGAATGGTTTCCACAACTGCTTCACCTCAGGGAATTTTTTGAAGTCTCATTTGTGGAATACCACATGGAGAAGAGACCTATCCTGGGAAGAACTGGCCACACCTCCTCATGCAGACATTATCTTGAGGATAACTCAGGCTAAGGACTTCAAGATTTACTTTCCTTCCAGGGTCAGAGCCCTTAGCCATCTGGACATGATAAATAATAAAAGAAAGAAGAAAACCACAACAGACCCACCTCAGATAACCACCGAAGGAACCGGTTCGGGGAACCAAGAAGGGATCAATACTGTTTTGTTGGAAGTAGTGGAAGTTACTGTTAAGGACGCTGGTGGATTGGAAAACCCACCAAAGATTGCGAAGAACGATAAGAAATGCAAGGCAAGTACTAATGAAAAAGCTGCAAAGAAGAAAAAAGTCACTCTGGGACCAGATGTCATTGGAAGAGGTCCAACTAGATCCAACCCCCATCTGTCGAAGGGTATTGGTTCAGATATGGATTCCATAGGAACTCGTGGCACATGAATTTCATTTCCATATCTTTGGCAAGGATCACACTTCTTTACCATATCTTTAGCATCTACCATTATAGTTGGCCAGTAGTACCCTGCGAACAGAATTCTCCTGGTTAGGGCTTTATAGCCATAGTGTGCAGAACCTTCTCCATCATGTTGTTCAGATAACACAACCAGGGATTCTCCGAACCCGAAGCAACGCAAGAGAGGTCTAATGAAAGATTTTTTTGTAAAGAACTTCCCTTAATACTAAGAAACTATGAGCCTTATACTTGATTTTCTTAGCCATGGCTTTATCCGGAGGCAAAATCCCATCGGAAATAAACTGAAGAATATCATACGTCCAATGCTTGGGCTGAATGGTTACTATGCTCATACTTTCTTCATCCTCTTTTACCTTTTTTCTAGGCTAGTATGTATTGATGGACATTCTTGCATCATAATCCAAGGGTAAGATTCAGAATAAGCTATAGTTGTCAAAGAGTCTGCCACAGTATTCTCCGATCTAGGGATGTGGTCATTGTAGATACTCTTGAAGCTTGCAACAACTTTCTTTAACATTAACAAGTATTTAATCCATTGTTCTTTCTTTGTTTATGATTTCCCTTGAGTATGGTGAATCAGTAATTGGGAATCACTCATTAACCAGACTCTCTTTGCCCCATATATGAGAGCCAACTTAAGACCAACTATAGTTGCTTCATATTCAGATTCATTGTTAGAAGCCCTGAAACCAAAACATATAGCATGTTACATAGTATCACCATAGGTAGAAGTTAAACAAATTCCATCCCCACAACCCATAGTACTCGATCCACCATCAGTTTAAACTACCCATTTTTTCTTAGACTGGTTTTCTGGCATCTGTCCGGAGGATCTATCGGCATGAAATTCTACCACGAAATCAACCACTGACTAGGCTTTAATCATCGTCCGGGGCATAAAATTAATATTATAATAACCCAGCTCAACTGACCACTTGGTCACTCTGCTTGACATATCAGCTTTCTGAAGAACACCCTTCAAGGGAAAAGATGTTCGAACGATAATGGAATGGGCTTGGAAGTATGGTGTCATCTTTCTTCCTGCAATTACCAAAATCAATGCTAGTTTTTACAACTTCAAATATATTTTTTCAGCATCCAACAGACTTTTTCTAATGCAATACTTCAGACGAGGGTAATTGTCCACCTCTCTTACTAGTACAACACTTATTGCATACTCTGATACAGCTAGATATACGTAGGTATTTTCCCCCTGAACAGGTTCAAAGAGAGTCTTGGGTGAAGACAAATGCTTCTTGATTTCAATAAATGTATGATCACACTGGGGATTCCAATTAAAGTCTTTGGCATTCCTTAATACTTTGAAAGATGGAGAACATTTGTCTGATGATCTTGAAATAAACCTGTTCAAAGAAGCCAAATTTTCGGTCAACCTCTAAACTTCTTTGGTCCTCCGAGGAGGTTTCATAGCTAGTAGGGCATTAAGTTGATCTGGATCAGGTTGAATGTCTTTTTTCACTTATTATGTAGCCCAAGACTTTTCCAGATCAGACTCCAAACATATTTTTCAGGATTTAGTTTCAAGTTTACAGCCTTTAAATTAGAAAATGTCTCTTGAAGGTCAGATATATGTGCATCTTCTTCCAAGATTTTTACCATCATGTCATCTATATAAACTTCCATGTTTCTGCCAATCTGATTAGTAAAAGCTTTATTTACTAACCTTTGGTAGGTAGCCCCAACATTTTTCAATCCAAACGACATTACTTTATAACAATGAAGCCCCCTATGCGTAATAAAATTTGTATGATCTTGATCCATCGAATCCACCTGTATCTGGTTGTACCCCGAAACTATATCCATGAAAGATAAAATTTTATTTCCAGAAGTAGAATCCACCAACTGATCTATCCGAGGAACATGATAAAGATCCTTGGGGCAATCCCTATTAAGATCAGTAAACTCAATACACATGCACCATTTTCCATTCTTTTTCTTGACTAGGACAGGGTTGACAGTCCACAAAGGGTACTGAGACTCTTTTATGTGGCCCATCTTGGTCAGACGATCAACTTCTTGAACGATCACATCTAATTTCTCTATAGGAAAATACCTTCTTCGTTGTACAACCGTTGCAACATCAGTTCGTACAGATAACTTGTAACAAATTATATCTGCTGGCACTCCGGTAACATCGTCGTTGCACCAAGCAAATACATGTTGATTATCCATTAGAAAAGATAACAGTCTGTGTTTCAAACTTGGTGCCAACTTGGTACCAATTTTAACATTATTTCCCTCAACTATGGAATGGGTTTCAACCTCCTCTACATGTATCACAACACTAGGAGCCTCCCTGGGATCATCAATTTCATTTTCATCGGTGGAAGGCTCCAGTAGCTGCTAATATCTGTTAATCTTGACTGCCTCAACAGATTTAGAGGCAAGAGTTGTTGCATAACATTTCCTGGCTATCTTCTGGCTGCTCCGGACAACACCTACTTGTCCCTGGATAACATATTTTAAACATTGGTGGAATATAGAGGCCACAAAATTCATTCTAGAAAGCCAAGACCTCCCAAATATTGCATTATAATGGGCAATCCACCATAACAAACAATACTCTTACCATTTTCTTAAAGGGTCATTTGCCCAACAACACCTCTTCTTCAAATTCCTCAAACATATCTATAGAACTTCTTGTGAAGCCCACCATGGTTCTGTTCGAATGCTGTATAACTGAAGGGTTCCTCAACTGCTTATAGAAGCTTAAAAACAAGATTTTTGCCAAACTGCTTGTGTCAATCATAATTCGGCATATATCATTTCCTCCTATTGATGCCGATATTACCACAACGTCTTTATGAGGCCCTGCAATATCTCTTAGGTCATCCTCATCGAACACTATAATAGGAGATAGAGTTTGATACGAGTGCATGGACATTTTTCCATCAAACTTGGTGGTCAAATTGTGGACATGCCTTTTCCTTGATGAACTAGAAAGTCCAGTCACAATGTCCCCTCCGAAGATGGTTAAAGATTCAAAGAATTTTATCAAACCGGAAATAGTTTTAGTCTTGTCTGTTATTACCCCTACCCAATTCCGACTTGGATCCGGATCAATGTACTCAGATTCTACATCAAACCTTTCAGTTATCACCATTGAAATTCTAGTGTAAACATTCCATGATTGCTTGAAGGAGTAGTTCGGGGAGCATTGGCATTGGCTTGTGCATTATTCGGTCTGCTCCTCCCTCGTTTTTTGACATATCCCCCCAACTTACCCATTTCAATGAGGTTGTGGACCTCCTGCTTCAAGGCTATACAATCTTGGGTGTCATGTCTTATGTCATTATGGTATTTACAGAAATGGGTACTCCGATTTTCTCTCGGGGATTGCAACGCTAATGTCTTTCTAAAGTCCATTTCGTTGTTAGTTTTGTCATAGATTATATCTACACTTTCTCCAAATTCAGCAAACCACTCAGGTTGAACCCATGGTCCCCTCTTGTTTCGTGCCTGTTGGTTCTCATTCTGGTTAGACTGATTATGCCTTGATCGACTAGATCCCTTTTTAGTCTCATTTAACCTGTACCCGGACTAATTAGCAGCTTGAGGTGTTAATTTTGTAGTAGTGGACCTTATCTGACGAGGCACCCTAGTCTTTTTAGTTTCATCTACATTGATTTGTTTTCCCACCTGATTCAATAACCCCCCGAAAGTCCTGGTTTTCTTCTGGGTGACTGAATCAACCAAGTTTTCCCACCTGATTCAATAACCCCCCTTTTTTCTGCTTGTTTCACCACTCTCAACGCCTCTATCTTAGCCCTCAACTCATTGCGTTCCTCGATAGTGCATTCAATGTTTTCCCTTGCAACTTCCACCTTAAGAGGTGGGATATTCTGGGCCTTCGGATCCATCCGAACTACTTTATATGCTGGTTTTGAATATGAAATTCAGGCACTGTCGTGCTCCCACTGTGGTCGCCAATTTGATGTGGATTATTTCTGGTGGAGGGAAATTTAATAAAGTGTTTTTGAAATTTAATGTTTAAGGTGGAGTGTAGTGAGATAATTAAGGTCTGTTTGTATTCAATTTTGATCATCCTCATTAATGAAAGTTGTTGGGGTATTTATACTTAATTAACGACCCATAGGCTTTTTGGATTGGATTGTGGAGTCTGGTCAAGTTTAAGAACTCATTAGCCCAATGTGTGAAATGACCAGCACCTAGCTTAGTCACTTTCCACTATCTTTGTCCTATTCGGTTTCTCATGGTAGTGGTTTGGTCCGAATTGCCCTTGGGATAAAAGCAAAGTGGAGTGTCTAAAATATTTGACCTTATCGTTACCTATTTTAGACTATTTTACAGATATTTAATCTTTACCAGCTGAAATAGAAACTTTGGAGGGATGATTTTTATAAAAAATTCAAACAAAAAAGATGGAAGACGAAACCTCTTCTTTCTTGTAATTTAACCATACCTAATACATAAGTGTAACTCAAAACGTGACACCAGAATCTCTGAGTAATTCTTTCAAAATTTGTTACATCAATAAAATATTATTGCCCAATAAATAATTAAATTTAAATTTAAACAAAAACTATAGCCATATACTTAAACTCGAAAATTTAAAACTAAATTGTAGGTATAACCCCCAAACTTTAAATATGAATGTATTTAATAATTCAATAAACTACAAAATTATACATTAGAAATATAATTGAAATTTAGAGGTTGAAGTTTCATATCCTTCATTTTATAATATATTAAAATAATTGATTATTGATTATTAGATAATAATTTAAAAAGCTTGACAAATATATATTAAGCGATTTAATTCAAAACTCATGTTAGTACTATTTTCAAAACTAATAACCAACTAATTAATATTTTTAAATAATATATAACCTAGTTTAGGTCTTTTACTCTAATGTGGCTATATTCTATTCTTCTTTTCTTAAATATCTTTTCAAAAGCCAATCGCATTTTATTTTTAAATTCGAGTGCACACATTTTCTTTTTTACAATCACGCTTATAGGAGTTTTTTCCATCTTTCTTATATTCCTTCCATCTTATACAGACGTTCCTTAATAGTAGTCCGTAATACTAAGGAGATGTATAATTATTAAGAAAAAAAATTATTGATGTGATATTGCACTATATGTGATTTTTTTTTTTCAAAATTCAAGCTTTCTCTTATAATAATTATTGTTTAAGTACTGAAATTTTCGTTTAAATGGTATGGTTTTTCAAACTTTTAACCAACAAGTTTAGGATTAAAATTTGTCTTTAAAAATAAATATATAGAAGAATGTGCTGTTTTCATTCTTCATGTTATGAAACACGATTTTGTCCGATTCAAATTTTTTTAAAAAAATTAATCTCGACTTTTGTCCAATAAACTTAAATAATAAATAATAGATCAGATATTTTATAGAATAAATATTGATGCTCGTCTCGATCTCAATTTTATTCCACCATCAGCATAGCATGAGCACAACATTTAATTGTATGATTAGACTATTATCTAAATCTACCGGACCAAAATAGAGATCAAGAATTTATCCAAATCTATTCATTAGAACTGAAATCATAAATTAAAAAAAAAAAAAAGCTTCACGATAGGAATCGCGATGGGTCGGGGTCAGATCGGTTTTGGATCGATCCGTTTAGGTCCGTTGTTTTTTATTCGAACCCAAATCCGATCCGACTTGCCACATGTTTAATATTTTCGAATTCGAGTCAGTTACGTTAATGTTTATGGATCAGTTCGGTCTGATCCGTAAACATTAATTTAACTATTCGGATTATTCGAACCTGTATGATCGGTTTAAATTTGACTTTATTTTTAATTTAAAATAAAAGTTTAAGACATAAATTTTTAAATCAACTTATCTAAACACAGTATCAAGAAGAAAAAAAGAAAAAAAAGACTATGAAAATTATAAATTAGGATCGGAAGTTAAATATAAAAAATATATTTAAAAAGTATGGAATTAGAGAGAATATTAGATAAAAATGAAAATAGTATCGTCTATTATATATTTATTTTTAAATAAATTTTAAATCTTATAATTATTTCGTTAAACCTTTGGGAAAACCGTAAAATTAAACGGACATTTTTCTTAAACTCTAAGAAAGTTACTAGTGCAGAATTCATTCGATTGCTGATAGAAACTTGAAGTAGTGGTGGCACTGGTGTGCTTGGCACCACGTGTTTTGACTAGTAGTGTTGCTGCCTGTGGATACATCGGGGGGGTTATCGCTAAGGATGAATATCACTGATTTCCCGCCGTTAAAAAGTGATTCGAATCTGTGTTCAAAGTTGAAAGAAGAGACTACACCAAAGTCTTACTCGGATGTGGTCAGAAAGAAGGTTCAGTCCTCAATCATCAAACCAGTGGGTATAATTAAAGAAGAGGACAATATCAAGATAAAGTTTGACAGCAAGGTTAAAGCAGATCTTTGTGTTAATTCAAGGACTACATTGATAGCCAAATTTAATGATGGAATACCAAAGAGACAGGCATTTCAACTGTTTCTTGAATCTTTAAAGTTTAAAGGCGAGTATTCCTATGTTACTATAGATTCTAGGCAAATCTTGATTGAGTTTGCTTTACTGGAGGACGCTGGGCGACTGTGGGTCAACAGATTCTGGAAGGTCGACGGCAAAATGACGCGTATTATCAAATGGTGTCCAGAAAGCAGTAGGAACTTTGAATGTCCAGAGGCTCTCATTTGGGTAAGGTTCGAAATGCTTCCAGAATTCATGTACGATGCTTCAGTTGTACAAGAACTAGCATCAACCATTGGAAAGGTGCATCACGTGGTTATTCCAGAAAGAAACAGAGCTAAATGGAATGCATGTTTTGCTGTGATAGAAGTTGATATCTCTAAGTCACTAAAAAGAATGTTGTGTGTGGATTTTGGGGATGGACATGAGTATACTATAAGGGTAAGCTACAAAAATATTCCTGATTACTGTATGGGTTGTTGTCATATTGGACATAGCCTGAATGAATGCAAAAAGCACAAAGGTATGGAGGCCAAAAAACATAATGAAGTTGTTCTTGATATTGATAAAAATAATGTTCAACAAGGAACTGCACAGAGTTTACAAGATATAAACAAGACTGATAATCAGCAACAAACTGATACTTTACCTACAAAGGTTAAACCTTTCACTCATGTCTATAGGAGGAAACTCAAGTCAATCATTACAAAAAAAGATAGACACACTATGTCTTGTCCATCAACTAATGTTGGGAGCCCTACAAAAGAGAGAACAGATTCGAGTACTGACCCTGATATCATAAGCGCACTCCAAAATCTTGAGGAGGAGGAGAACTTCATGACCAGAAACATATCTCCTAGAAGATGTAGTTCTGGTAGCTTAAATCCCTCCCCAAAAGCCAGTTCCAATGATCCTGAAAGAGACTTTGAAACCATCATTACAAGTAAGATTAAGTCTGCAAGCAGAACTTCTAGAAGACTGTCTATTAACTCTCTTGGGAAGAGAGAATTGGTTACAAAAAAATATGCATCTGATAATGATTAATTTCGTTAGTTGGAATGCAAGAGGAGTTCATAACAACCCTACATTGGCTAGGCTTAAGTTTATAATTAACAGTGAGAAGGTCAAGCTAGTTACTATTCAAGAACCAATGGCTAGGTTGGATAAGATTGAATTGGTAGCTAAACGAATTGGTTTTGAGCATTGGGCTTCTAATGCAACTAATAAAATATGGATCTTCTGGTCTAATGATGTTGAGGTTTCTATTATTGATGACCAAGATCAATTTTTGCATGCTGAGCTAAGTTACATTTCATTTAAATGCTGCTTTACTTCAGTTTATGCAAAAAATAACAGAACTTTGAGGAAAGCTTTGTGGAGACAGATTAGCAGTATTACATGTGACATACCTTGGATATTAGCAGGGGACTTCAACTCCACAAGATGCCCAGATGATCAATTAAACTGTGCTTCATATGATGTGACTAGTGCTGAGGATTTCGATTGCTTTATCAGAAGCTGCAACTTGGATGTACCTGCACATACAGGAACCCGTTATACTTGGAGCAATAATAGAGCCTGGAAAAGGCTGGACTGGGTGCTCACAAATCAGCAAATGCTTATTAACTTAAGCATTCAGGTTTGTCACATGGTCAGAACCTGTTCTGACCATGTTCCTCTTTTAATTTCTATTAATAATCAAATTACTTCAAATACAAAGAAAGGATCTTTTAAGTTTCTCAATGCATGGGTTAACCACCCAGACTTTATGAGTTGTGTAAGCCAGGATTGGTCTAAACAATGTAATGGAGAGGATAACATGGTTTTTTGGTACAAACTCAAAAGATTGAAAAAGTATTTAAAACAGTGGAACATTACAGTTTTTGGAAATATATTTAATAAAGTAAAAGAAGCTACTTTAGATGTTGAAAAATGTGAAATGTTACACCAACAGGCTAATGACAATGTGTCTAAATCTAATCTGTCCAAAGCCAATAGCATTCTCATTCTTGCATTAAAGAATGAAGAATGCTTTTGGAAACAAAAGTGTTTCAACACATGGCTTAGTGAATGTGATGGAAACACTAAATTGTATCACAGCTATGTTAATAAGAGAAGAAAGAAAAGCATTATTACAGGAATAAAGGACAAAGAAGTCTGGCTTACTGCTCAAAGTGATATAGCTGTCTCAGCTGTTGAGCACTTTGAAACGATCCTTTCAGTTGAACCTGATATTTTGAATATTGAAAATGTTAGTGAGTCTATATTGGATAACATTCCAAAACTTGTTTTGAATAGTGACAATACAGAAATTTCAAAGCCTACGAATGCAGAGGAGGTCAAAGCAGTCATATGGAGCATGAAGAAAGATAGTGCCCCTGGCACTGATGGGTTTAATGTCTTTTTCCTTAAACACTGCTGGGATATTATAAGTATTGACTTATGTAGAGCTTTAAATGCTTTTCTATCTGGTAAAGATATTCCTAAAGGTGTGTTTGCCACAGGGATTGTCCTAATCCCTAAAATGGCAAACCCTATAACTTGGAATAATTACAGACCTCTGAGCATGTGTACTATCTTAAATAGGTTGTTTTCTGCCTTAATCAATAGGAGAATATCTCTTATTCTACCTAGAATCATTTCTAAAGGCCAAGCTGCTTTTATAAAAGATAGACTCATACATGATAATGTTTTAACATTAAAAGAAATGCTGCATAACATAAAGAGAAAGCCTTCCAAAGGCAACATTATCCTACAACTGGATATGTCTAAGGCCTTTGATAGGCTGTCTCATACATTCGTTATTAAAGTTTTAAAAAGATTTGGGTTTTCTGAGTGTATTGTTTCTCTTATACATAGGCTCATTTCTAATGTAATGTTATCTGTTCTCCTAAATGGGACTGCTAATGGTTATTTTCCCCAGAAAACTGGTCTTCGACAAGGAGATCCTCTATCTCCTTGTCTGTTTATTCTAGCTGAAGAGGCTCTTCTAAGGGGTCTTGAGAATTTATATTTGCAGAATAATAAACTACAATACTATGTTAAGTCTGGAAATATCTTACCAAGCCTGGCTTTTGCAGATGATGTGATAGTTTTCACTAACAGTGCTCCCTCCACTATCAAGTGTATTAGCAACCTGTTAAACCAGTATCAAGCAGAATCAGGTCAGCTGATAAACAGTGAGAAGACTAAAGTCATAACATCTTCAAGAAATTCAAATATAAACACAGCCAGAATCAATACAACTTGGGGCTTTAGGACTGAAAATGCACCTTTCACATACTTGGGCATAACAATAGCTTCAAACAACACAGGGAAGAACTACATTCCTCTTTTAAGTAAAATCTATAATAAGATTGCAGAATGGGATTTAAAAAACCTGTCTTTTAGTGGAAGGTTATCACTAATCAGACATGTTCTTTATCCCATTGTATTTTATTGGATGCAAAGTTGCATCATACCCAAAACAATTCTGACCAAATTAGAGCTTTGTTTTAACAAGTTCCTTTGGAGGAACAAAGTTAATGATAAAGCCATTCATTGGACAGTATGGGGTAATCTATGCAGGCCTTTCATGGAAGGTGGGTTGAATATCAAACATTTGTCTGATATTCAACTTACCTTTGCTTACAAACTTTGGTTCTTGTTTAGAAAAGGAGGCTCACTATGGTCTGACCTAATTACTAATACTTATTGCAAAGACATACATCCTCTAAATGCTAAGTGTGGTTCTAATGATTCAATTGTTTGGAAAGGCCTGTGTTCAATTAGAATAAAGGCTGATCAGTATATTCAATGGAAAGTTGGTAAAGGCAATGCTGATTTTTGGAAAGACTCATGGTTACAGTCTGGTCCTATTGTCAATGATCCAAGTTCATGGTATCTTCCAGCCAGGATTAAAACTTTTTGGAAACAAAATAGTTGGGATCCATCTCTTGAGTCATTTCTGTCTCATGATATATACCAGCAAGTTTGTGGTATTAAACTCAATCATGAGCAGGATGACTGTATTGAGTGGAAAATTTCAAAAAACAAAAAGTTTTGCACAAAAACCACTTGGGAAAACATCAGAGCAAAAAATAATGTTTCTTTTCTTTTTAAAAAAATCTGGCATAGTTTTATACCAGCCAAATTTTCTTTTTTAACTTGGAAGATTATAATGAACTTTGTGTCTACTGACAGTGAGCTTAAAAAGAAACACTTTGCTATTGTGTCCAAATGCCAGTTCTGCTACAACTGTGAAGAGACAATACATCTCTTTATCAGTTGTAGTTATGCCTGGCAAATTTGGAATTATTATGGGAACCTGTTTAAAGTCCCAGTGAGGCGGTTTATGTCTATTAGGCACATGCTCCTAATTTGGTTTAAGTCTGCTTACAGTAAATTTCATATTAATCATATTGTTCCACAATTGATTTTATGGACAATATGGTTAAATAGGAATCACTGCAAGCATGATAAACCTACTGATAATTTCTTCAATGCTATATGCAGAATTAATAGATTAATCGTGGCTGTGGACATGAAATTGAAAACTAAGCACTGGCGACATGTGATTGATGCAGGAATATCTATTGGTGCAATGTCTTTAAGCAATAGGAAAACGACTTACCGGTTGTGGAAGGCACCAACAGCAGGAAGGTTGAAGATCAATGTTGATGCTGCTCGTTGCTTCACTGGGGAATCTGCTGGAGGGCTTATTGTTCGTGACGATCGAGGAAACTGTGTACAAGGAGCTGGTTTCCTTTTTGGAAAGCTCAGTCCTCTTCAAGCTGAAAGGAGAGCACTGGTAGAGGCACTACTCCTTTGCAACAGAAGAGGCTGGAGATGTGTTGACATTGAGTCTGACTGTTGGACTCTAGTCAGTAGACTCAATGTCAACACATATGCAACATTCACAGACGAGGAGACGCTTTGTCGATCTTTAATCCACCCAGATATGAAGATAGGTCACATTTCCAGAATGGAAAACTCTGTGGCCGATTTCATATCCAAGTGGACTTTTGACAAAAAATCGAATCACTCTTTCACAATCCAGGACGTCCCCAATCAGCTTCGAGCAATAATTGTTCTCGAAAGCTTAGGTGTGGGTTATATAGACCCAGGATAGGGTTTTTGTGTGGTGGAGGTAAGGAAAGGTTGAAAAAGCTTGAAGAAGATATTGTCGATTCAAAGAAGTTTCTAATGGAAGGTTTATGGAAGCTGATATGATAGGGTTGCTGTGTAAAAATGGTGACTTTTGCTGAAGGAGAGAAGTCGAAACAAGGAAGAAGATCTAGGGTTTCATTTGGTTTTTCTGATTTGGGACTAGGTATTAGTTCTGAATTGGGTTTCCTTTTGGGCTTAATCTGTTTAATTGGATCTAAGCCTTATGGGTCTTCTCTATTTCTTGTAAGCCTAATTTGTTTGGGCCCTGATTGTTGAACTTGGATTCTTCTTTCCTTTATTAATATATCTTGCCAATTAAAAAAAAAAAAAAAAAAAAACGGACATTTAGACACTAAAACAATAATTATTATTAAAAAAACATGAAATAAAAAAAAAAAAGTGCAGAGTTCCACTGAAGAAAAATGCTTCAGATAAAAAAAATAAGGGCAATAAAATCATTTTTGGTATAATTATATGTTTTTTTAATATTTGTGCAGTGGTGAAATATTAAAAAACGGAAGGAGTATCATTTTCACAGTACACCTGAAAAAGGACTAAAACATTTACAAACAAGTACCAAACGCCCAATCTACTGGCGAAAAGGAAGATTATGTCTTTTGTGGTTAGTCGTATTAAAAAACCCTCTTGTAAAAAGGTTTTCGTCAGTTTCACTATAAATATCAATAAGAAAAATGTAAAATCGAAAGGCAAATGGTAAGCACTTGAAAAAGTATCGCATCCGTGGGATTTATTTCTTATCTCTCCCCAACAATCCTTCCAATCTACCAGTCTCTCACACAAATTTGTCTGTGCTTCTTGGTAATATACAGGCTCCTTCTCAAATTCCTCCAGTAAGATCTCTGTCACTCCAATCAGCCGCTTAGTATATTAAAAAAAATCCATACTGCCATATTGATCAACAATTGCTCCATTTCATGAACCAGCATTTTCGCTTAACCAATTGATAACAGGTCTGGTATGATGTTCGAGAAGATCCAGCATTTTGACGTCAAACATTATTTTTCGCTATCTCTTTTCGCTAGCCTTAAATATCCAAAAAGAGGTCCTACATCACCGATTCATAGAATGGACAGAGATTGAGAAGATGATCATTCTATATCAAAGACCAAGTGGCGTCGATGATGGAAGTAGGCGGTTTTCACTTAGTTCATAGTTCTCATGTGGCATTTTATTATATCTATAAATATGTATCAAGCCTAAGTTATAAAGGCGTGTGAGTTGAAAGAAAAGTTGAGAGTTGGGTAGATGTTTAATTCTTAAATAAGTGCTATGTACAGTTAGATTTGGCTATTTGTGAAATAAACAGCCATCAGAGAGCGGTGTGCTTTCAAAGTGCGACGTTTTCTTTAAATTTATTTTCATTTGTGCGTTTTTTTTAAATTTGTCCAACTTCAGGAAGGCTTAGCTAGGTAGTATAAGGGAGTATTGCTTAGTGCTGCCCGAGAGAAAATTAGTGTAGCCATGATGGCATTGACTCAAGTATAGATTAAGTTATAAAACTGCAGCTTTTTGCCTTTTTGAGTTAGTTGGAATTCAATCAAGTATGGTTAAACAATCAATGAACATCGTAAAGTACAAAAGCTTAGTGATGCAGATCTTGTTAGCTCAATTTTTCCACATCATTATCCACTCACTGTTCACGAATTAGGTAACGGTGGTCGTCCAAATTCACAAGAAGAATCCGACTGTTCCTCATCAGATAAGTAATTGTTCAATAATTTTGACGAAATATTAATAGTTGGCAAATATATGGCCGCAGTAGAGTTGGGAATAAAAAGTTGCATCTCTTTATGATGACCAAGAAACCATTTAGACCGACCCTGACAAAGTGAATTTATTCATTTATCCAACTATATGAACCCATCGCCCTCCGTATCTCTCAACTCTAGTGAGAATAAATTGTCACTGTTATTACTAAAGTAGAAGTTTACGAGAGAAATTTGTAGTTGTTAGGAAAATATATAACAAACAATATTCGATAATTTATGTCTTACTGTTTTGGAGTTCGATAATTGAATAATTGATTTTAGGCGTAATCAATAATTGGTTAGAAATTACTCGACAACAAATATACTACAATATCAACAGACTATATCGACTAAAGATGGTTCAGCCAAAAACATGTATAGGCAGGAACTATTAAATTATTTCAAAACGGGATTATGGCCAAAACTTAGAAGTAAAGATGTTTCTTGGAACTTAGAAAAACGTTTCGCCAAGGCATGCTGTTTGTTTTTTGTTGGGCTGAAGATATAAGTCGAAGGACTAAAGACTGAATTGAAGGAATGTTGTCGATAATTTGATCTGAAGTTGTTTACCTACACTACCTCGGACAGAACTTCAATGTTGTTAGGCTTAAGTTCTTGATTCAATTGGGCTTCTTCTATTTTATACGTCTTCTTATTTAATTAAGTTCTATTAATTAGATTTTTTATTGATTTGATTTTTATTTTATTGGATTTCTTATTTATAAGAATTCATATTTTGTAAGTAAGGTTTTACTACAGTCGTTGATTAGTAGGATTTAATCTGGAGCGTCTATTGAATAATTAAAGGTTTCGTTAAATCTATAAATAGAAGTAGAAACACAAAGTTAAGGTTTTGTAACGTGATGTGATGGAAGTTGCAACGACGTGAATGATGTAGTAAGAGACTTGTGAGATCAGTTTGTATTATTTCTATGTGGAAGAAAGCTCAAAATCTTTTTGTGAACGATATTATCTCTGTAAATTGTTAGAGTTTTGTAATATAGAGTGATTAAGACATTTGTGTTCGGAGAATCTTTTGGTAACCTCTTTGATTAATTGAAATAAAGTATCAATTAAGCACGAATGTATGATTATTTCCGAAATCCGAAGCACATTAAATATTATCTTGTATGCTTAGTTTTTCTTTAAAATTTCTTTTGTTTATTGTTTATATCGAACATGAAGTTTTTTTATCTTTAGATACCTGAGTTCCCAATAAATAGGGCGGTGATCATGAAGAAGCAAAGGAGAAGTACATCGATCGACGGTTTTAAAAGTTAGAGAAAAGTGGAAACCGAAAACCAAGGAAAGATGAGTTTCATGAAGCTTAGCCTAGAAAAATTAGACACATTGAATGACAAATGATTTTAAAAACTTTATAATTTAGGTTAAGGCTTACCTAGTAGAGAAGGCATTGGTTTCTTCTATAGGTGAGTAATATACACAAATTGATGTCATAGTACTGTATAAAGCTCACAAGGTCCATACTGAGCATTTGAGATTAATTTTTATATGAGGTATTTGAAGATATACGAAGTTGGGGTTATAAAATCGGCTCGAAGTGATTTACATGAATAATTCCTTAAAGAATATATTGTATCTTAATAGATAATTTTGCACGATATTTATGGATAGTATCAAAGAGATCTGAAGAAACCTAGAAGATCACAACATAATCGTACTCAACTTGAATACATTTGGTGTAAATATGGAGGAAGATGACCAATAAATAATCCTCTTAAATTCTTTATCGAAGAGGTACGAACACTTTGAAGAAACCATGATCTACGGTAAAGACTCCTTTATGACGACTGAAAATAAGAACGCCTTAAACTCAAAATATCTTCAAAGGAAGACAGTTCTCAAATATAATTTCGATAGGCACATACTGTGTGCAAATGATAAGAGAGTAAATTTTCGGTATGAGTCCAATGGGCTTACGATTGGTTCTAAAGTAACTTATTAGGTATGCAAAATGAAAAGACATATTAGTAGGAACTTCCCAGAGAAAAAAATAAAACAACTATGAGATGAGCGAATATGGAGATGGCATAATGATGTCCAATGACTGTGAGTACATTGATGGGTTAATGGCTTTTTGTTCTTGCAAGAACAACAATAAATGAATGTTAGATCAGGGAAATTGCTCCACATGACTTTCAATAAATATTTATTTGAGGACTTGAGGTTGTATGGAAATGTAAGTTTCATCCTCAAGAATGATAAAACCTATGCTTTCAAAGGGATGTGAATTGTTCGGCTCAAGTTTTTTACACGACTCATGATAGAGATTAAAAAATTGAGGTATGTACCCAAAGTTAAACCTAACCTTTTTTGTATTGGAAGTTAGATGATGAAGGATTTACCTATAAGGTTGGAGATGGAATTCTTAGGATCTTGCAATGCTCTCATGTTATTATGAAATCCTATAAAACTAATAGTGTTTGAGTTCTTAAGGGCTCTGTAGTAGAGGGTGTGTCTATTGTGGATAAATATTCTACCAAGTTGTGGCATCTTCAGTTAGGATATTTAAGTGAGAATAGATTTGGTGGACTAAACAAATAAGGGTTGTTAGATGGTACTACAGTTCATAAGCTAAGATTTTGATAATGCTAGGTATTGGGTATGAGAAGAAGGTGAAATTTATGTCCAACAACCAATGTAGTTCTTGATTACTTTCATTCAAACCTTTAACGTTTGATACGAGAACCTACTATAGGTGGGGAAACTTATTTCATATTATTGATAAATGGCTATTCTAGGAAAGTGTGCATAATATTTTTGAAGACCTAAGATGAAGAGTTTGTTGGCGTTGGTTGAGAATCACATCGGTAAAATGTTGAAGAACTTTTAGACTGATAATGGCTTGGAATATGTGAACAATGAGTTCACTAGCTATGATGTAAAGTTTGGTATTAGTAGACATCAAACTGTGAGTGAGACTCTCTAATAGAATAGGCTTACTAAAAGATTAAAACAAAACTTACCGGAACGAGTTAGGTTTTTGGAATGGGCCAAAGGTTCTAGGGAGAAGTCGTGACAAATGTTGCATATATCGTGAACATGAGTCTAAATACGATGCTTAAGTTTTTTTTTCTTCATGAAGCATGTACTTAATAGAAACCTAAACTGGAATATTTAATATTGTTTGAATGTATTGGCTACGCACATGCAAACCAGGATAAGCTTCGATCGAGAGCAGTAAAATGTATATTTCTCGACTATCGGGAAAGAATAAATAGGTATTGATTATGGTCCCTTGTAACTGGACGTGAGAAGGTTATAAATAAGGAAATAAATGTTTTCCAATGAGCATGAAATATCATTCAAGAATGTGGTAGAGACCCAACCAAGTACGACGGAGAAGAGATGAATAATCATATTTAGATGACTTTCAACAAGAAATTTAATCAACCCTCCTTATTTGGGCCAAGACCTAGAACTTCCATACCCATCCGGAGAACTCAACCCAAACTCGCAAGTCACCAACCTACCAGCATGTGAACCTCCCATCGCTTTCCACTATCATTGGTGTGGATTATTTTCAACTAAGGGTAATTTTGTCTAGAATTTTGTGATGTTTCAAGGGTATTAAATGTTTTGATAGATTGTAGTGAGAGATTCGAGCTGCTTGGTTATATTAAATGTTCCTTAGCCTCACTAATGAAGGTAGTTGGGTAATTATGCCCTTAATTATGGGCCACATGGGCTTTCGGGTCAACTTATGAATTCGGTTCGAGTTTAATGACCCATTAATCTTTAAGCAAGTAAGTAATTAGCTTAGTCATGAAGTGATTTAGTTTTTAATACATTTAGTTCTGTTCGGATGGTTCAGTGGGTGGCTTTTGTCCTAATTTCCCCTGTTCGGTTACCTCAGTGAGTGGTGAGAAAATCCGGACTCATCAGTAGCCCCTTTTTAGGTTATGTTCGAAGGCCTTTGACAAGAACTAAAAAATAGTTCGAGTGTACACCTAACTATGTCCGGAAATTTCGAAATGTGTAACGACTTTATCCGGACTGGTTGAAACCCTTAGAAGCTGAACGGTTTTGCCAGAGATAGTGGGACATGTGTCCTTCTCTGATTCGCCTCACCAGCCGTTTTCCTCCTAGAATGGCGCTTCCACTTGCTTCGAAAAGTAACCTCTTAATTAATGTTGGTGACATCAGCGCCATCTTTAATCATTACACATATCTTTCCGTATTCTCCTAGGTATCAAAGCATCATTTGTTCTTTTAGTATAAATGAGTCTACTTTTCACTGTTTTATCATCTTCATTATCTCTACTATGTTAATCTTCAAAGCTTTTACCTCTCAAAAAACCCTTCTTTTGTTGTGAGTTTATGTTCACAGCAAGAAACGCCCTAGTAAAAGGTGGGTGGCTCAACTTATCGGAGTTAGAAAAAGCTCAAAAAGTCGAACGAGAAAAGCGAATTGCTGCGGGCCTCCCTGTTTCTCCTATTGAAAAGCCTGATACACCAAGCTCGATGCGGATGAAACCAGCTCAAGCCTTCGGAAAGAGACCTCCGGGTCTGAGCCCCAGCCGGACTCTAGACCACAAGAGGAAAAGAACGCTCAACAATCTGGAGGCCTACTGAGCCAACCACTAGCTCTTCTCTCCTAAAAACAGCTGACAATCCCTCCACGGTAAAGAAGACTGTAATGGAGGACATCATCAAAGAAGCCCCTTTTGAGACTGATGTCTCCGGGCAAACAAGTGAAACTGCCATCACCAAGAAGAGCAAAGGCAAAGAGAAAGTGTGTTTAAAGCATCCGGACCTGCCGGAGTGCCTTGTAAGAAAAGTGGGGCCTTGTTTCCACAGAGTGAGTGTAAAATATCTGCTAGCCATGCAGAAGATCAATTACGCTTTCATTCATACAGTTGAACTTGGCCGGATGAGGACGAAGTGGGGGATTCCGCAAAATGTTAAAGTGAGAATACCAGTTGATCCGGAGACCCCCATGGATTGCAAACTCAATGAGATTGTTTTCTACACTGAGTTATTTAAATGGGGGCTTAGGTTTCCCTTGGACCCATAAATAGTTAGATATTTCTATCTGATAAAGCTTTTCCCAAGTCAACTAAGCCCTAATGCCTGGTTCACCCTTATGGCATGTATCATGGCTTCCAGGCTCTCCGGAATTCCTCTTCCGATGGAGCAATTCGCTGCTGTAGCAAGCCTCTGCAGAAACCATGTCATCCCTTTCTATCACTTTAACATGAGCGACGATTAAAAGGCGGTGGATGACTTACTCGAGTCGGAGAAAAGCTGGAAGACCCAATTTCTGTTCATCAGCGGTGCTTGGGAGAATGGGAAGAAAATTAAAGTTGGTGTGAACCCAAGCATGCTTACCAGCAGATGGCGAAGTGATGGTAAAAATCTCATAACATACTTCTACTTTTACTTACAACAATTTTTTATATCTAATTCCTCTTTTGTTTTTTGGTAGTGCTGCCCAAGGATTTCAATGATTACTTAGAGGCTGGGCAGACTACTTGTGCCAAGCTAAATGCTTGGACTGCTGAGAAATGGGGAAACCGCTTCCACAACTATTTTACCGGAGGCAATTTAAAAAGATCCTATCTTTGGAATACAACTGACCAGAGGGACTTGTCTTGGGAGGAATTAACCACTCTACCCCCTCCGGAAGTGATTCTCCGGAAGACAGAGGGAAAAGATGGGAAATTGGTCTTGCCGGGCAGAACTAAAGCCCCAAGAAAAATGAAGGGCAAGAAAGTTAAAGCCAAGCAAGGTTTAGTTGAGGCTAATCCCACCGAGGTGGAGGAAGCTGTCCCAACAAACCCAGAGGGACAAGATCAAGGGCAAATTTATGATGCCTTACTGCAAGTGGTGGAATACGAAAGCACCAAGGAAACAGTTGGGTCTCCAAAATCCTCAAAGGCTCCCATAAAAGACAGAAAACGGGGAGCAGAAGGTGGAGATAGGGATGCCAAGAAGAAGAAAATCTCCAAGGGAGATGAAGTTTCCCTCCGGTCTCCGGGGTCTCTCCCTTCAATTGACCCAACTGATCTCACTCAAGCAGAAGAAATCCCAGGTGATTTTCACACCGGACAAAGTACCGGAGGGGATATTAATATTGATGGTGTCGACATCACCGGCCTTCAAGGGATTGGTCTTTACTTTGAAGACTTTGGCAAATATGATTTTGTTGGACCCTACTTCCCCCAAGCTCTTCAAGCATCGTCACCTTCAATGGAAAGTCGTTCTCTGCCTCAAGTGAGAGAGATGTCATCACCCACTCTTTATTGAGCAATATTCAGCCAGTACTTACCTTGGAGAAGCAAGTACGAAATAAGTCAGCCATTATCAATACCCTCAATTCTGACAAAGAGAAATTATCTAGCGACCTCCTCACTGCCAATCAAAATGTTGAGGCATTGGAGAAAGAAAATGAGGAGTTGAAGAAAAGTCAGGAGGACTTGGCCAACAAGCTGGCCAATTCGGAGGGAGTTGTCACAGAACTCCAATTGAAGTAGTCTGATCTGGAGAGAAACCTCTCTTCTTCAAAAGAGGAGGTGAAGACTAAAGACAACATCATTCAGACCTTAACCAATGACAAGATTTTGTTTGAAAATACTGTGTCCAAGGCTGAACAAGAAAAAAGCTGACTTGTTAAGGGAGCAAGAGAAAACAATCCAATCTAGGATTGATGCTTATACCAACGAGGTGATAGACTCTCAGGAGGAAAGATATGTCGAAGTTAAGTCAGATATGGTCTTGCTCTTTCATTAAAAATTTCCGAAGAGGACACTGGAAGATTTATGGCAATTCGTGGAATACGAAGACCTTCCCCACCATACCATGGCTGATGGCGATAAGCATAACTACTCCAGTGGCTGGGATGACACAACCGCTGAAGAGGAAAAGACTGGGGAGAGTCCGGATGATGACCCAAAGAAGAAGAAACCAAGTGAGGCTGAGGCATCTAAGAAATCTCAATCTTAAAGTATCAACTATCTTTTTAATTTTCTGTAATTGAACCAAAGTCCTTGGATGGCCAAGGCATTTTTTGTAACCATGTCCGGCCCTTGTCCGGATAAACCTTTTTGTTTTGAGAATTCAAAGTCCTTGGATGGCCAATGCCTTTTAATGGGTAGTTTCATTTTACACAGCTCTTGCATGGTTTCATAACTTTTTAACTTTGGTGGCTAATGTTTAAACAGCCCTTAGTTATTTTACAAGTATTTTAAAGTGAGAGTGTTTAAATTCTCCGATGACAAATGTTTAAGTAGTCATCACTCCACCAATTCAATCCGGTCTGCCATAAAAATTTCAAAGAATCTATTAACTGAAACACTTTGAATCTTTTAAGAAGGCATCATATTTTATAAAAAAGATCGGACACCTCATTAAAACCGCCCCACGCCACTAGGGTAGGAAAGAGTATGCCCCCAAATATTTACATGAACTTTTAAACAAGTAAATATTTACATAGTTTTCATTCTAAGTACAACCGGAGGTGCTCAATGTTCCAGGGGTGATTCAAAATCCTTCCATCCTTATCTTGGAGCCGATATGTCCCAGGCTTAAGTTTTTCACTGACCACATAGGGTCCTTCTCAAGTTGGAGCTAGCTTGCCGAACTGCTTCTCCTTGGTATGTAGGAAGACTTTACTCAATACTTTATCCCCTGGTTGAAAATCCCTTCTCTTAATTTTAGAAGCAAACCTGCTTCTCATCAAACCTTGATAGTGTGTGGCTCTGAAGTGAGCCTTGACTCGTATTTCTTCCATTAAATCAAGCTGGCCTCTGACTGCCACTTCTTTAGCGTGTTCGGAAAAATTATGAACTCGAAAGGAAGGAAGAGTAGCTTCTATGGGAGCTATGGCATCCATCCCATATACTAAGGCAAAGGGAGACTCTTGTGTTGTAGCCCCGGGAGTGGTCCGGTAGGCCCATAAGACTTCTTGTAAATAACATGGCCATTTTCCAGCAGCTCCTTTTAAATTCTTTTTAAGTCCGGACAATATGGTCCTGTTAGCCACCTCAACTTGACCGTTTTCCTGTGGGTGGAAAGGAGAAGAAAAGCAGTGTTGAATGCCTCTAGAAGCGCAGAAATTCTCCATTTCCTTGTTGTCAAATTGTGGCCTATTTTCTGTAGTTATCTTCTGTGGAACCCCAAATCTGCAACAAATGTTAGACATGAGGAATTTGATAACATCCTTCGAGGTAGTCCCTACCAATGGGTCTGCTTCGATCCACTTCGAAAAGTAATCAATGGAAACAATTATAGTTCTGCACCCCCCCGGACGCCATGGGCAGAGGGCCTACTAAATCCAGCCCCCACCGAGCAAAAGGTATTGGCTCAGAAATTGACTCCAAAGGGACAGCTGTGGTATCAATTTCATTGATGTATCGTTGGCATGGATCGCACCTTTTGACCAACTCCTTGGCATCTTGCATTATGGAGGGCAAGTAGTACCCAGCTAACAAAACTCTTCTAGTTAGAGCCCTGAATCCACAGTGTGCTGATCCCTCACCATCATGTAATTCGGAGAGCACTATTTGAGACTCTTCGATCCCCAAACATCGTATGAGGGGTTTACTATAGGATTTTTTTTATAAAGAACATCTCTTAGGATGACGAAACCACGAGCCTTGTATTTTATTTTCCTTGCTATTGCTTTTTCCGGAGGCAAGATGCCATCTAAGAGATATTGAAGGAGAGGAAATCTCCAATCTTGGGGCTCTTTTATTTTTATATTCAAACTTTCTTCTTCCTTATCCGGATTGATTTGAATAGATGGACATTCTTGCACATGTATCCAAGGGTAGGACTCAGAGTAGGCTATGGTTGCCAAGGAGTCTGCTAACGTATTTTCTGTTCGGGATATGTGCTCATAAGTGACGCTTTTGAAATTGAGGGCCACTTCTTTGAGGATGAATAAGTATTTAATCAACTGCTCTTTTTTGGCTTCGGATTGACCTTGTGCATGATGGATAAGAAGCTGAGAGTCGCTAATTAACCTAACTTTTTTTGCTCCACAGATGAGAGCTAACTTTAAACCAGCTCTAGCAGCTTCATATTCGGACTCATTATTAGAAGCCCTGAAGGCAAAACAAATAGCCTGGTACATTCTGTCACCGTACGGAGAGGTTAAACATATCCCAGCACCACAACCCATGGTACTTGATCCACCATCAGTCCGGACGACCCAAACATTTTTATCTTTTACACCGGTTGCTTGTTTAATATCCCTATCTGAATGAAATTCAACTAAGAAATTAGCCACAGTTTGGGCTTTGACTGCTGTTCGAGGGGAAAAGTCAATATCGTAGTCTCCCAATTCTACTGACCACTTGGTCATTCTACTTGAAATGTCGACCTTCTGGAGAACGTTCTTTAAGGGAAAAGATGTTCGGACAATTATAGAATGAGCCTGAAAATAGGGCCTCATCCTCCTTGCAGCAATCATTAGGGCTAGTGCTAATTTTTTAAGTTTTAAATACCGTTTTTCTGCATCTATCAAGCTTTTGCTGATATAATACACCGGACGAGGATAATTATTTACTTCCCTTACCAACACTACACTTATAGCACAATCAGAGACTGCCAAGTATAAGAAGAGGGTCTCTCCATCAATGGGTTTAAACAAAGTCTTGGGGAAAGACAAGTGCTTTTTAATCTCATTGAAAGCTTCATCATACTGTGGGGACCAATTGAAATCTTTTGCACCTTTCAAAGTTTGAAAAAACGGGGCGCACCTGTCTGAAGACCTTGAAATAAAACGGTTTAGTGCAGCCAGCCTCCCGGTCAATCGTTGTACCTCTTTAATATTCCGAAGAGGCTCCATTTGTAGTAGAATATGAAGTTGGTTTGGATCAGGCTGTATCCCTTTCTCACTTATCACATACCCCAAGAATTTCCCGGATTGCACTCCAAAGACACACTTTTCTGGGTTCAATTTTAAATTTACTTTCACCAAGTTAGCAAAAGTTTCTTGGAGATCTACCATGTGTAGCTCTTCATCCACACTTTTTACAATCATGTCATCGATGTAAACTTCCATGTTTCTTCCAATTTGATCAACAAAAGTCTTGTTTACCAACCTCTGATAAGTAGCCCCAGCATTTTTTTAATCCAAACGGCATTAACTTGTAACAATGGAGGCCCCTATCAGTAACAAAGGTGGTATGTTCTTAATCCTTTGGATCTACTTGAATCTGATTATACCCGGAGAAGGCATCCATAAAGGACAGCATCTTATTTCCAGATGTGGAATCCACTAGCTGATCAATTCGGGGGACCAAATATAAATCTTTTGGGCAAGCTCTGTTGAGATCTGTGAAATCGATGCACATACGCCACTTACCATTTTTCTTTTTCACTATCACCGGGTTGGCAGTCCATAAAGGTTAATGAGATTCCTTTATGTGCCCCATTTTAGTAAGCCGATCAACCTCTTGAACTATGACATCAGCCTTTTCCTTAGAAAAGGCTCTCCTCTTTTGTACAACGGGTGCTATGTCCCTTCGGATGGATAATTGGTGTGATATAATGTCTGCTGGCACTCCGGTAACATCAGCATTGCACCAAGAAAAAGCATGCTGATGATCTTTCAAAAAATTTAACATTTTACCCTTCAATTTCGATGTCATCTTGGATCCTATCTTGACACTTTTTCCTTCAGCCAGAGAGTGAGTTTCAACTTCTTCAATCGGTATTGAAACACCAGGGTCTCTATGGGGTCATCAATTTTACCCTCTCCCTAGAGGGCCCCTCAAACTGTTATTCATTATTGATCCGAACTGCCCCCAACGTCTAAGGAGCCAGTGCTGTTGCATAACACTCTCTTGCTACCTTTTGACTGCTTCGAACAACTCCCACTTGTCCTTGCACAACATACTTCAAGCATTGGTGGACTGTTGAAGCCACAACATGCATCCTGGAGAGCCAAGATCTCCCCAGAATAGCATTATAACAAGTGGGACAATCCACCACAGTAAATAGCATTCTAACCATCTTTTTAAAAGGGCCTTTACCCAATAAAACCTCCTCCTTGAACTCTCCACATCTGCGGACCTTCCAGTGAAACCCACAATTGATATGTTCAAACGCTGAATTACTGCCGGATTTTTCATTTTTTGTGTGAAGTTAAAAAGAGAATATTGGCAGAACTCTCGGTGTCTACCAAAATTCTTCTTATGTCATTGCCCCCAATGGACGCTCCTATGACAACAACATCCTCATGAGGACCACCAATATCCCTCAAGTCATCCTCATCAAAAACAATAAAAGGAAATGAAATCTGTGATTGTTAGGAAGTCATGCCTCCTTCGAGTTGGGTAGCTAAAGTATGAAAGTGCCTCTTTCTCGAAGAAGTAGTTGGAGCAGTCATGGTGTCTCCCCCAAATATTGTAAGCGACTCAAAAAAGTTAATAAGACCGGATACCGTCTTGCAAGGCTCTGTGATAACACCCACTTTATTCCGGGTTGGATCAGGATCTAAAAATTCAGAGTCTACATCAAACCTTTCGATTATTACCATAGCCCCATCTGGAGCCGATGTGCCTGCATTGTTTGGACCAGCCCGATGAGCATTATCAGGCCTATTTCCAGCTCTTCTTTTAACATACACCCCCAATTTTCCTTTTTCAATCAAATTCTGCACCTCTTGTTTCAACGCAATACAATCCTCAGTGGTATGACCAGTATCATTGTGATACTGGCAGAAACAATTGTTACGACTCTCCCTAGGAGATTGCAATGCAGCCGGCCTTCTATAGTGTACTTCATCTTTTGTTTTGCCATGCATAGTGGCTACGCTTTCTTTTAACTCAGCAAACCACTCCGGTTGAACCCAATGCCCCCGCTTATTTCTAGATTGCTGGCTCTGGCCTGGAGCAGCTGGATGACACTGAGCTTTGGCTCTATTATGACCCTGTCTGGCTTCCTTGGCCTTGTTCCCGGACTGGTTTTGGTTTTGATTTGGTTCAGCCGGAGCAGACCTCACCTGCCTGTGCACCCTAGTTTTTTTTGTTTCATCTACGTTAATCTGTTTACCGACCTGATTCAGCAAACCTCCCCATGTCATGGCCTTCTTCCTGGTTACCGAATCAGCCAAGTTTCCAGGGTTCAAGCCCTGCCTTAGAGAAGCTATTGCAACTTGTTCAAAGAAATCAGCTAATCCATTCTTGGAATTTACAAAACGACTTATGTATTCTTTTAAAGATTCGTTTGGTTCTTGGGCACAATGGATATTTGTGTCTCCATTGCCCTTTACTTCCTTACTCCCAATAAATTACCTCCGAAAGGCCACCCAAAAAGTGTCGAAATTTATGATGCAACCCTGCGGCAAACTATTGTACCACTTCAGAGCAGTCCCCGTAAAAGATTGGGAGAATGCTCTACAAAGTAATTTTTTGTCATCATCAAAATTCATCATATATTTTTTGAATTGTTCCAAGTGGTTATCCGGGTCTTTACTGCCATCATATTTTTCCATTTTCGTACTGTCAAACCTCTTAGGAAGGTTTCCAGACAATATCTTGGAGGACAATGGAGATTGTCTCCAATTCCTGCCACGACTGAATACATTATCTTCGTTAGGAGTTGTAAAGATACATGGCTCATCAAGGAAGGAAAAATGATCCATTAACAAGCGATCTACGTGTCTCCGGCCATGACTGTGAGACGATCCTTTGCCTAGATACCTCTTCAACCTTCCATGCATGTCCCTTTTTCTTGAGTACTTTTTTACTAACTTTTGTTTCTTTTTAGAACGGCCTTCATCACTGCTGGATGACAAGGATTCTTCAACTCTATCTTCATTTGAGGAGCTACCGGAAGACTCTGAGTCTGAATCAGACCTCTCCACCGGTTTAGACCGGTGAGACTTTTTTGAGCTAGCATGAGTCTTTTTTGCACTCACATGGGTTTTTTATGGCTCATGCTCTCTTGGATTGTCAGTATGATGAGCCGGTGACGCCTTAGACTTCTCTTTTGTGCCCATCTCTGCCCTTTTGACAACCCTCAAAGCTTTTATTTCAACCTTTAACTTATCTCGCTCCTCAATCGTATATTCATCATTTTCCCCCACCACTTCTGTCAAAGTTGGTGGCACGTCTTGCACGTCCGGATTCATCCGAACTGGTTTTTCTTGATGGTTTTGAATGCTAGATTCAGGCACCTTCTTCTCCCACTATGGTCGCCAATTTGGTGTGGATTATTTTCAACTGAGGGTAATTTTTTCTCGAGTTTTGTGATGTTTCAAGGGTATTTAATGTTTTGATAGATTGTAGTGAGAGATTCGAGCTGCCTGTTTGTATTAAATGTTCCTTACCTCATTAATGAAGGTGGTTGGGTATTTATACCCTTAATTATGGGCTACATGGGCTTTCGGGTTAACTTATGAATTCAGGTCGAGTTCAATGACCCATTAATCTTTAAGCAAGTAAGTAATTAGCTTAATCATGAAGTGATTTAGGTTTTAATATATTTAGTCATGTTCGGATGGTTCAGTGGGTGGCTTTTGTCCGAATTGCCCCTGTCCGGTTACCTCAGTGAGTGGTGAGAAAATCCGGACTCATCAATCATTAGTACCTACGTAGCCGTCACCACCATATAAATCAAACCAACATTATCTTTAGCCACTATCATGATTCCTTCTTTTTTGACCTCTTTCCTTGGACATAATAATGTGGCTTACGTCCTGAATCATTCTTATAGTAGTGGAGGGTACTCATCACACAAGCATTCTTTACTCGCATACTAACCTACAATAACATATTACCAACTCTTTCGTGATTCGCATCCATCGACTACATTGCTAGTGTCGTCATTGCTAATCTAACTAACATGCTTTATAGTAAATAATCGATTCCCACTACCCATATGGCACCCTTCAACTCCATGCTCAATAATATTTTTGTCCTTGGTATCCCCACAATCATTACTTTTACAAGACAACAAGGTATGGGCCAGTATCGTAGCCACCCTCAAACTAAACAGTCGTTTATGACCGTGGAAAATATCACAAACATGTGCATTGTAAATAGAGTACTTATCTTCCCGTATGAAACCATCATTAGTGACAAATCAAAGTTGTCAAAGTGCTTGTTGGGCTAATTCTTCAGTCAAAATCCAACTCTTTACCTTTCTAAAGTCATTGCGACCATAATGTGGGGTATGTATGGGTTGCACAAATACAAGATCACACCGTCGGGCCAATTCTACTTCTTTTCTCCGTTATGGATAATGTTACTTTTATTCTTGAGTCTACCTCATGGTTTTTTAACTGTCACCTTATCTTCCTCAAAATATGGTAAATCGATAGCCTCAACTACCAAGAACACATAGAAATTCATATAGATTTGGGTTAAGTTCTATGGATTCTCTTACAAGCTCTAGTTGGAAAAATGATTAGGCATTTTGGGCTCATATATAGGTACCCAGATCTATGTCAACACACATACTACAAAGATGGTACGCCTAAGCTTTGCACGTATCAAAGACCGAGTATCAAAGATTGCCGACAATATGCAACAGCTGTTTTACCTTTGCTCTCTTGACCAAAAACTGCTAGGTGAATAATAAAACAGATGACCATGGCGTACATCTTGATGATCATGAACCACTGGTAAGACATAGGTCTGGTAAGGAAGCTATTGAAAATCCCAGTAACAATGAAGAACTATACTTGCTTATAATACGATGCTGATATGATTAGAGAATAAAGCTCAAGGTCACAAAGTTGAACATGTTTCTAACAACAATAGTGGTGATTCAGACTCTTTAGAGATCGTGTCCCTTCCATCTCGATCTAGGATCTCGGCTACTGAACCTGAAGTTATAGTTAATCAAGTTGATCTTATGATCTTAAATCCGTAAGAAGTACTCTTTCACTCGTAGTCTATGATAATATCATCTCAGAATGTTAGAGGTCTAAATGACCCAATTAGGAAAAATAATGTAACTAAGTACGTATTCAAAAATAATATCATGCTTATTTTCCTTATTAAAACTAAGGTTAAATAATACAACATAAATAACATAATGAAAACCATGCTTGTATTCTGGAAATATAAAATTAACCATTACATGCACCCCTTTGGTCGTCTTTGGTGGGCTTGGAATCCTAGTGTATATAGCCTCACTTTTTACTTTATCTCTAAGAAAATTGTGGATTGCAAATCAATCATCCCTCCACCAATACAACCTTTCATGTTTCTATTGTTTGTTGTTTCAAAGATACTTCTGATCATATACTCTTATGGTACGATATCACCTTCCTCTTCTCCCTTCACCAAAGCATCCCTTAGATTGATCTAGGTGATTAATGTTATCCGAAAATCAAAGGATTGAACGAGTAATTCAGACCTCGAGACTCCTTAATCAATAATTTCAGTTGTTATTGTTACAACGTTAAACTTACTGACATCCGTGCCACGAGCTTTGGATTTTCCTAGTCAAATAAATAATCAACAAACCATATATCCTCAAATATTGATAAAGCCCTTGTCAATACCCACTAGGATGACCATTTCCCTAACTTATTTTCGCATTAAGATTACCCACGCACTTATGATCATACCCCGTTCATCGTTTTTCTTAATATCACCAGAAGGACTAAACAAAACCTTCTGCTACTTTGCCATGTGGAAATCTTACCAAAATTACAACATTATTGTACATGATAACTAGACATTCCCTTGTATGGTACCCCAATGAGCATCATCTTTTTTAAAGTAAGCTGCCACCAAACCTTTCTTTAAAACTTAAATAAGAAGGAATTCAATAATATAAGTGAAATAGTCGAAAACACCCACTCTGGTTTTCGTCTAGCCCAAGTAGCCTTTGGCAAAAACCCAATAAACCCCACTCTTACCAAAGCATAAGTCAATGCTTCAAAAAATTACATATTTTCAGCCTTACAGAATAAGCTTTATTTAAACAAAACTCTTGCGAAACTTGGATCAAATTAGGGGACCGTAATTCTAAATTCTTCCATAATAGAATAAAGACCCACATTTCTATAAACAAGATTATTTCCACCAATGACCTCAACGGAAACACAGTTAATGGCCCGAAAGCCATCGTTGACATTTTTTATGGTCACTTTACCAATTTTCTTGGTTTCAAACACCCCATAAATTACCCCGACCTCGACAAAATTAGAAACTTAGTTATAGTTAGACTATTTATCTCAGATAGATCCAATATGAAACGATTTGTTATAGATGAGGAAGTTAAAATCTCGCTCTTCAGTATCAACAATAACAAGGTGTTTGGCCCAGACGGGTTCAACGCCAGTTGTTTCAAAAGTATATGATCGACTATCAGCATTGAGTTATGCAATGCAATACATCACTTCTTTAGCCACTCCGACATGCATCCCGAATGGAACAAAACCGTAACTACTTGATCCCAAACTCTGATAATTCTTCCTTCCATTTGGATTTCTGGTCTGTCGTATGCTATAATATCATCTACAATATAATCTCTAAAATTATAACCAACATTATTAATGACTCCCTCCATTCTCTTATTGATCATATACAGTCTGCCTTTTTCTTTGGCAAATGCATTTCATATAACATTATCCTTTCTCGGAAGTTGCTCATGGTTACCATACCAGCCGGAAGAGATCTAAAGCAACCCTTAATGGGAACTTATTTGGCTCATTCAGGGGTAAGTTCGGTATGCATCAAGGGGATCCTCTCTTATATTTACTCTTCGTTCTTATCATGTAAGTGCTAAGTAGCATCCTCATTGAAAAAATACACATACTTTCTTTGGCTTCCATTAAAAGTGTGAAAGCTAAAAATCACTAACCTTTATTTCGCGGATGATCTAATGATCTTTTGTCGAGCCAACACTGACTTAATTAACCTCATCAAAGATGACCTTGATGAATTTGAAAATCTTTATGGCCTACAACTCAATGTTAACAAAATTTAAATATTATTTTCTGCCAATTCTGAGATCTTACACCATAGTATCACTTTCTCACTCGGTTTCGTTAAGGAAATTTTACCCATCAAATATCTTGGCGTTCCCCTTAGAACTTCACATCTCACCTATAGAGATTGCGTACCCATATTCAATAAAATCACTAACAGGATTAATGTTTGGACTTTGAAGCACTTATCTTATGCCGGTAGGCTCTAACTTATTAAGGTTGTTTCATATGCGGGACAATTTTAGCTTTCATCCTCCCTGTTTGTATCCTTAATGAATTTTCTCAACTATTCCAGATATCTTTTTGGTTTGAGCCAGACTTAAAAATCATTAGTTTAAAGGTTGCATGGTCTACGATTAATTTTTTCTCGTATGAAGACAGCCTTGGGATTCTTGACCTTATAATGTAGAATCAGGCGGTCGACATGAAAGATTTATGGTCCATTTTGAGTAACAAATTCCTCAATATAACGTAACTAGATCGTTACCAAAAAACTAAAAAGTAAAAAATTATGGAATCTTCCCACTCACTTATCTAATAGTTGGGGATGGAATAAGGTTATCAAGTTCAGGTCCCTCACTTCCTACAAATCTATGGTGGGAAATGACCACTCCACTTCTCTCCAGTATGACCCATGACTATTTTCCAACTCTGAGATGGACCAATACAGTCCTACTATCATTCGTTATGCTAGAATACACAACAGCAACATCGTATCTGATACCATAAAAAATGGCTCTTAGAATTTACCAAGAAGATTATTTCTGAAACAAGATCATACGGGCCCCACTTACTCAAAATCGGTATTTCTATAAATCTCTTACTGCCACCTTCGAAAAGCGTAAAAGTTAAATTATGGATACCAAACCGTAACCGAAACTTTTTTACTATAAGTAGTACATATCACCATATTAGGCCATCATCGCCTTATGTACCTTGGGCCAGCCTAGTTTGGAACAAGATATACCTTCATTTTATGGCTCACCATCAAGGAAAAATTAACCACGTGTGATACACTCATTTCCAGAGGTTACAATAATGCCTCGAACTATGTCATCTGTAATCTTTCTCCAGAATCTACCAATCATTTAATCGTGGAGTGCCCATTCGTCTAACTTATCCTGGACGGTTGCACTAGGAAACTCAGGTTTTCACAATCTTTCAACGATCAGAACAGTTTGCTGCATCAAGCGCATGGACCATAAACGCAATGAGCAGTGGACATAATCTCAGGCATGAACCATAAATGCAACGGGCACTTGAACAATTGGCTACAACAACCATCGCATGGACCATAAACTAAACGACCTTCGTTACCGATTTCATTGTACGAAGATCTCTTGACTTTGAAAATATACACAAACTAACTTAGACTTATTAATCTACTTTATTCTGTCTCACTTGGATACTTGGTACTATAATCTCGGGTTGGTCATTGCACTAACTGGTTTGATTACTTAATCACATGGTTTCCTATTTTTGGGTAGTATGGACTCTGCTACCATCTTTATATTTTTTGGAAAGAAACTTACTTGTTTTATAGTATTAATGACTTTTGATAAAAACACTATCTTTTTGTTACTTTTGTATTTGTAGCCGAAAAATATCTCATAAATAATATATCAAACATTTTATTTCAATAAATACTATAGCTAAAATTGTAAAAATGCTCTTTGTTTAATATTTAAAAGCTATTAAAAAACCTTTATTACAAAATAAATTTCGTATATTACAAGAATCTACCACTTAACTTTTAGTATTTAGGAAATTCGTATATAGTACTTCCGTTAGTTTTATTTATCTTTGAAATATTTTATACTCGTATACTGTTTTTTATTATATTTTGTTTAGTTTTAAATATAATTTTTTTATCAAATAATACTTCATTAGCTATTATAATAATTATAAATGTTAAAACTACTAATATCATAATTTTTAAAAGGGAAAGGCTATATTGAGACCCCGAAATCAAAAATAAATTCTGTTTATGTGAATTGACCAATTTACCCTTCATATATAAAACAAAATTTCTATCCAAAAATCATTTTTTTCTTCTCTAACAAAACAAAAATTATAAAAACAAGTTTGTAAAGAATATTATCGTATTTAATATACCTAGTGAGTGGGTCTTACCATTCTTCGTTAAATGACATATCCATTTGACTTAGGTTAGTCGGGGATAACAATTTCAATATTGATCATGTCAATAATATGATTCACCAAGTTGAATCTATAAACCCTAGCCTCCAAACTCCCAAGAACCCTTATCCCTCAAATCTAACCCAAATTCAACAAACAACATACCAAAATGTCGACAATGACTAGACTAACACATATCTAGAACTTATTTTCCAAAAAAAACAATAACATTTAGATGAAAAATCGACTTTTTCGACAGAATCTAGAACTCTAAATATCACTAAAAATACCTAACTAAATTGCATAAAAATTACATCAATAAGTATAGGATTCATACCTTAACGTGTTTGTGAGTTCAGATTTGAGAAATCTTGAGTTTTGTTTTTGCCGATTTTGAGAACTTTCTGTGTGGAGGAGAGAGAAAAGAGGAAGTTTGGGGTGAAATATAGCTTTTATATCAAAGGTATTTTGGTCATTTTTTGGGTCTCATTATAGCCAAAAAAGGTCTTATTATAAAATGGTCTCATTATAGCAAAAAAGGATCTCAAAATAGTCTTGTCCTTTTCAAAATTATAAATAAAAAAAAATTGAAAAAATTCAACCTTTTTAGTAATTAAATATATATTAGATGCATATAATCTATATAAATAAACGTTACATTTCAAATAAATATTAAAAAAACTTTTTTTTAAAATAAAATAAAAATAAATAGCTCCTAACTTCATTATAAATATCAGCATATCATCATATTAGTAACATAAAAAAAACATAAAAAATGAAATCTCAATTTATTTTGCTGTTGATTTTTTTCTTTGTTTTTTATTTATTTTGGGTTAATATTTCCGGTGATATAACAGGTCTTTTATTTTAATTTTTAATTTTCTATCTTTATTATAATTTTTAATTTTCTATCTTTATTAAACGGCTGTACGGTTATAATATTTTTTATCTAAAGAAATATATAAAAAATTTAATTTATTATTTTAATATTCTGTTGATGCAATTTTTCTAAATTTTGGTACAAATATATTCAAGTTTTTTTTATAATTGTAACAAAATTAAATTTTTTTAAACAATAAATAAATCATTAAAATAATGTTTGCTTTCAGGAGATCTGAAAATGGAAACTCTCAATCATCAATCTAATAGCACAGGTACACTAACATCTGATTCCGAATCATAACCTAAATTTTCATATAAATCCAATGATTCTAGGTTTCGCCGGACAACATAGTTACTCCTATTTGAATAGTTTGTTTATTTCAAACCACAAATCGAGAATCATTCTATTATAGTATCATAGTTAAAATTTTATTGAATTTACAAATTATTTTATATAATTATATATGTTTTTTTTCTAATAATATCTGTCTTAACAATATAGAAATAATTAATTAATATTTTTACAATTCGATCGTCAGTAGCAACATGGTCGGAAAAAACTCATGTGTCCAATGATCGGTGGGGTGATATAAGTCATACTTACGATGGATACTGTCACAGAGATACCTGTTTCGAGAAAGTAAGTGCTGAATATGGGGAGGAAAAGGTTAAGTTGTGCCGCTGTGCCGCTCTTCTTTCCGTTCATGGAGTCACTCGAATTAACTGCACTTGTTCAGTTTATCACTGACAATTTAAAGCTGATGTCATGTTTTTGGAATGAACATGTAATATCAAATCCTACAATAATAAAGATAATAATAAAGATGAACATGTGATATTTCATAAACGATATTTAATATTTTTGTTTCTATAAATGAGGGTACATATATAAAAAAAAATTGAAAAAAAATATAAACTAAAATAAATCATGATTATGAACTTTATTTTAAATCATTTGGTCATGTGTTATTATTATTCGATTCAATATCTATAATATAAATTATAATATTTTGGATATCAATTTTTAATATATAAATACATACTTATAATAGAACCAATTAGAAATGGGGAAAGCAGTTTCTTTTGTTGGAATATATTTACGAACCAACAATAATTTTGATTTCAGGTTAAATAAACACATTCGGTCATTGTCTTAAGAAGTCGTGAAAATGCGTTATGAGCTCAAGTGTGGTAACTATGTTAGGCAATGTGATGAAGAATCTCCAAATCTAAACACTTAAACCTGAATTAATAAATCAGGGATATAAATTGAATTTATCGGGTTATGGTCTCCGGACACGAGGAAGTAGAATAGGATGGGCTTTACAATGTTGGGCTTCACATTGGAAATGCTATAAATAAGGTGCTAGATTTAGGAATTTCATCATCCTAAACCCTAATCACAAAGACGACCGCTTCATTCATGTCTGGAAACCTTTCATTTCATTTCTTTACTAATTCGATTTGATGGGTTTCTCAAGTTCATATACAGAATCGCTCAAGAACGAAAAGGAACAAAAAAAATACGAGATGGAAAGTTGCAGGAAAACCCGTGAGTATTCTTATTTTTGATTTTTTATTAAGTGGATCTAGAGAATGGTTTATATTTATTTTTGCCGCATTTTGTTATATTTAATTTGATACGATATCAAAATAAAATATTACAATTGGTATGAGAGCCAACAAAACTCTTTTCTGGATTCGATATAATAATCGAATTGTATGTTTGTATATATATTGATGCATGTTTTTCTTTTGACTACTAGCTAAACTCTTTTGATAAGGGGTACCCCAAGGTATTTTAAAGGAAACATCCCTTCGAAGAAACCCAGCTTCGAGGTGATTTCTATTTTGACTGCATCTGAGGTGCCCAAGAAGAAAACTTGGCTATTGCAAGGGTTGAAATTGAGATCAGAGAGGCTTGAAAACTCATCCAGACCCTCTTTAATGAGATCGATAAAGGGGTTATTGGTACAAAAATATATTATAAGGTCATGATTTTTAATGAGGTTTATGATTTTTTTGCTTGTGACATTTCCAATGGTATTCAAATTGTATGTTGTTGTCCTTCTCTTTCATGATGTTGGATAAGACCTGCATGACAATGAAAAACACATATGGGACGAGAGGGTCTCCTTGGCGAAGACCTTTCTTATCTTTGAAGGAGGTTGTGCATCTTCTATTAATGCGAATGGAATATGAAGGTGTGGAGATGCATTGCATGATCCATCCAATCATTTTGAGAGGAAAATCCATAGCGTAAAGGAAATCGAGCGGCAATCTCCATCTATTGTTGTCAAAAGCTTTCATGAAATCAATCTTGAGGGTACATCTATGACCTTTTCTTTTCATGTTGTAACCGTAAAGGAGCTCTTAAGAAAGCATAATGTTATCCATGATGTTTCTAGCCGGAACGAAAGCGGTCTTAGTAGAATCGATTAAGGATGTGAGTGATTCCTTATGTTGGCAATTTTTTTGGAAATCACTCTGTAGATAACATTGCTGCAGACGATATGAGGAAAATCCACAAGGTAGGTGGGATAGATCAACGTTGGAATAAGAGCTATTATCATCTCATTCCAGGTGGAATCCATATTTCCTTTCTTCGAAAAATGATATATAAGCTTACAAAAGTCATGGCTAATAGTACACCAATTTTTTTTTAAGCAAGGATTAAAACCATCAGGGTTAGGGGCTTTGTCGCTATCTATAGCAAAGAGCATTTTTTTAATCTCACCATCGCTAATAGGTCTATTAGATTGGGAATCTACGGACATCTTAGAGGTGACGAGGTTTCTAACCTCTATCCAACCCATGATAGTTTGGCGAGCTAGGAGACCTAATCAAATTTGAGAAATAAGACTTGAAGACATTCGCAATCCTTTTAGGATGTGAAACAAGGTTCTCGTAAGGGGTCATTTATGGTGATAATCCTGTTCCAGTTCTCCTAGCTCTTATACTATTGTAAAAGAATTTGGTGTTACAATCTGTGAGCTTTAACCATGATTCCCTTAATTTTTTCTTGAGGAAATATTACACAGCTCTGCTAAGAGTCTGAGCAGCTTGTTGGTCATGATAACCATGGGGTTACCCAAGAGAGGTAAGTTCCAATTGTTGGAAACAATGGAAAGGTAACTCGGATGGGAATGCCACATATTAAAATACTTGAAAGGCTTAGGTATAAAGGAAACATGAGAGAGGTTAGGTGGAGGGTAAAGGGGGTATGGTCTGATGTACGAGGGGTTTCAAAGTGAGCATATGAGTGGAGGAAATAATCGTCCCGAGGGTTGTTAACGAGGGCGCGATCAATTTTAGAGGATATTAGGTTGTCAAACTGCTTGTTGGTCCAGGTGAATTGGAACCCGAAAAAACGAATGTCATTGATACTGCTCTCATCGCAACACTCGTTTAAATCTTGCATGGAGTTCGTCCAAAGGTCTGTACAACCCATTTTTAGCATGGGTGCCTAATGAAGTTAAAGTCGGCCATGGCCACCCAAGGAACCTCGAGTCTACTTCTAGAAATTCGGGTCAGGTCCCTCCATAAGGGGAGACACTCGTAAGGGTCATTAAACCTGTAAACGACCGTGAGGAAAGATGACTGTTCTTAGATATGTATATGATTTTGCAGTCGATATATTAGGACGATATGTTAATACGCTAGGATTCCAAAGTTTCCAAATTCTTCCGTATGGGTGCGCGTATTAGTTGGTTTTATAGTGCGAGTACGGAAATATAGTTCTCATGATACTATACACATTGCTTATGCTAACTTTAATCTCAAGTAAGCAGATTATCAATTTGTGTAATTGAGTCATTTAGACCCCGAACGTTCCAATAATGGATAATCATAAATATAATTAAGAAAGCAAATAACAAAATACCAAATAACTTTGGAACCCCATATTAATCATGCGCGCTGTCCTAACATTGGTACCAATAACAACGACTCTATTAAACGATGGTGTCGAAGTTATTTTTAAAAAAACAAAAAAACAACCAAACCAGATAAAATGTCGCCAATTCAATTAATAATAAAAAGTAAAAAGTATAATTCCATTTTGATAAAAAAAATAACCAATTTATTAAACAATGAGATATGAGGGGACCTCCGTACAAATTTACACCAACCTTATCTTATCCATCGCGGCGGCGACGGAACTTACCTTAGCCAAGCGATAGGGCTTTTTCTTACCACCAACTGCCAGGTTAGGAATAGAGGTTGCATTAATGAAGCAAAATTCACCTTGGGTAGTGAACGGAGAGGGAGGTGAGGATCATTCTCAGACCCTTTCTTCATCTGCTTCCACAACCATACCAAATTAGCCAATAGCGGTGACTGCTAACAGGTACATGAGGAGCGGCAGAGCCACCGTAAATTTCTTCGCGAATCAGATTCTTGTCTTAAGAGAAACTCCCCGCTCAAACATTAGCCATCATAATTTTCCTCTTGACACCATAAATTCCAATATCAAGCAGTTGATTCGATTTTTCTGTAACCATGGGCGGATTTACTATAGGGCTAGGGGGCGCGAGCCTCCCCTAGCCTTAAGGAAGATTAGTATTGGGGAAATTTTTATTTTCGGAATTTTTAAAGAAGTCATGTTTAAAATGTTTGATCAATGGTAAAATGGTGTCGGTTTTGGCTAAAATTTGGACAGCATGTTTGGGACATATAAAGCTTCAATATGTCCGGTTGGATTGTAATTTGATGCTACAGTTCGGAAGAAATTACTTTTGGAATAGTGGAGTAGTTTTTGTAATATTATTCATTTTTGTTTCTTTTTTTTGTTAGTTTATTATGTTTAAAATTGTTGGTGGGTTGTAGATATTTATTATATTGAATTGGATATAATTTTACCTTCAACTTATCATAATAGTAGAAGTGTTTTTGGTGGAATCTTCATAAGTCTCATGGTCTTTTACTCTTCACAACGAAGTGGTCTTTTCATATAAATGTTTTGGTTGTTGATTTATTTTACCGTTGATATTATTCAGTGATTAGGTTTGTGGTTTTATTTTGTTAATAAATCGGTTTTTTTATTATTTGGTTGGTTGTTTTGAAGTTAATCTCGCGTGTGTTTGATATACTATTATTTGGGTCTAATAGTTGGTATTAAAGCTCCATACCCAGACGAAAACGTGATATGGATGAAATTCTTGGATGTCGAAGATGATGAACCATCAGTCATGCTCATCAAACGGAGTGACTTTATTAGAGTGTATAAAGATAGTGTGACTTGATTAATTGAAGTGATGCTAAGGAACTTCTAAGATGCTCTAATAAGAGTGAACAAATATATCCATTGTAAAACTTTATCACTTAGATATGAATCATGAAACAACCTAATTAGAGTGAGCATTAGGTGAGTCAACTGAGGGGAGGTAAAAATGGTAGAATTTGTTATGTGCGACCAAATTTCCACATCGGATAGGTATGAGAAGGATCAATGAAAAATAAGTAAGAACATATCTTAACTAGTATAAAGCCTTTTGATTTTATACATAAATGTGATAACTTGTACTAACTCATATATAAACTTAAGATTATTTAGACATAAGTCTCATAAATCAAATGTAGAATTTTTTATATATATTTAATTTCAATAAATATTCATGATTTTCTTAATCAATAAAAATGTCAGGATTAATTTTTTTTTAATATTTCCTGATAAATTATTAAAAAATCAATTAAAAGTACGAGGTGAATGAAAAAAAAATATGTCTAGGTTATGTAATACTTTAGCCCCTCCTGACCTGGATTCCTGGTTCCGCGAATGCGGGCTGTAACCCTAGTGGAAACTCATTAGTTAACACCCTTAAATCGTCATTATCAGCATCGTCGTCTTCGGTCATACCGTAGAAGGAGACCACCATTGACGTCGGTATTGGGAGGAAGTGAAACTTGGACACACTAAGATTCGTTGTCTGGAAGAGGACACAACAGTCTGGTCAAGGTGAATGGGATTCCGTCGATGGAAAGCCTTGCAGATGAACAAAGCTACAACAAGTGGCCATCCTGGGTTAGGTATTTTCCACCTTAGCCGCACTAGACGGAATCAAAGGAGATAGCTTCTGACATAAGTTCTAGGATTCGTCAGACTGTCCTCCAATATTCGCAAGGATAATAGCAGATCGTCGTTGCCCGCTTCCAATAAAGAGGAAAAAGTCGTCGGAAGACATAACGGATGAGAAGAACTTGAATGAGGATAAGAGCTAAGTCGGTATGAAATCCATTATCGACCAGAAAACAAACTCAACAGATAAGAGAGTGCTTGAAATTGCAAGATTGAGAAAAAATGGTATGGTTTTCGGGTCGAAAGGCTTGAAAAATCATTAATGGTCGGAAATAGCAGAAGAAAAAAGTAGCCGTTATCAGACTACTAGCCATTATCAGAAGAAAATCAGGTTTTTAGAAAGAAAAAAAATATAGAGAGGTTTTTCTCTCGTCTCCCTTTTCTTGTACAATAGAATATTTGGATCGATTTTATCGATTAGCATATTATTAGAAATAGTTTTGATTTTACGGTTTGGTTTGGTTGTGTGAACTCTAAAGGAATTATATAAAGTATTAAAAATTATAATATAATTGAATTATACCATTTTCAAGAGAAAATGGAGCAGATTATAACATTTTACAGATGTTGTTAAAGATAGAAGTGAAGAGCCTACTCTTAATTTGGTTCCTGAAAGGGTAAACAGCAGTGAGGATCATATCTCAATCCAGATTTCCAGTGATGTCAAAGATTTCTTCAACCGTTATGCTAAAATCAAGATTGTATGAAAGTTTTCGTTGGGATTACCTAAGAAGAGTTCAATGGATCTATTTCTGTCTTCATTTAAATTTAGAGGTAACTATAGTATCTTTAAATGGGACTCGAAACATCTCATTATGGAATTTGATTTTAGAGATGATGTAATCAAAGTGTGGTAAAAAAAATGTATGGAGAATTGACAGCTCTACGATGAGAGTCTTACGCTGGAAACCTGACTTTAATGTAAAGTATGAATGCCCTATTTTGTTGGTATGGGTTAAGCTTGGAAGGGTTCTGGAATTTCTTTATAACAAGAAAGTTTTAACGGACATATTTGCTACCATTGGAACTCCTTATAAGGTTGATGTTCCAGACAAGAATAGAGCATTCAATAATGTTGTAGTTGGCTTGGTAGAGATGGATGTTTCAACTAAAATCCATGATAGAATATGGGTTGGTTTTGGTAGGAACGAAGGCTGTTGGCTCTCTGTTTTCTATAGAAATCTTCCTACTTATTGTTCTTCTTGTTACCATCCGGGTCATAGGGTTGAGAATTGTTTGAAGAAGAAAAAGTTTCAAGATAAAAGAAATGTGGCTACTGGAAATGATGTGATCAGAGATCAAAATGAAACTTTATTGCCGGTAAATAAAAAATTTTACAAGAGTATTGATAAGTGTAGGAATAGTAATCCTATTTACAATCAGATATATGTTCCTAAGCTTAAGTCTATGGTGCTGAATAAGACTGTTGCTTCTTCAAAAGTCTGGAAATTTAGAAATCTGTAATGATCTTCTCAGCTCTAATAATGTTCTTGATGCTTCAAAAGGAGAGAATCTCGTTCAAGATTCGCTGCAAGACTCTGTAAAAGAAAATAGAGATCAAGGTGAAGATATTGAAATTATAGATGCCTTGAAAAACCTCAATAAAGATATAGAATCAAAGTTCTCTCATGAGTATAGTATTTTTCATACTGAAGATAACTCTCCAAAAAAAGGTAACATAGGGAGTGAATATACCTCTCCTACCAACCAGGGGTTTATCAATATCCTGAAGAAAAAAAAGTTGAAAGCTGTTAGTAAAGGAAAAAGACTAAGTAAAAAAGCTCTTAAATCTCTGCAAGTTTGTATCTGATCATGATTAAAATCCTTAATTGGAATGTTCGTGGGATTAATAACATATCTACAATTGGTATATTGAAAGAGATTATTTTAAAAGAGAAAGCGAATATTCTTGTTATTCAAGAGCCTATGGCTAGAGTGGAGGTTATTAGTGATGTGGCTGCTATATTAGGTCTTCTTAATTATTCTGCGAATTTTACAAAAAATATTTGGGTTTTCTGGATTAGGGATATTAGCATTGAGGTGTTATCTAATCACGATCAATGTCTTAATTTTGAGGTTTGCTATCCTAATATTAGTAGCAACTTCCTATTAGCGGCGGTGTATGCTAAATGTAATAGGCAGTTAAGGGGTGAGCTGTGGTCTGAGCTTAAAATCATCGGTACTAATAATAAGGTTTGGCTTACCATAGGGGACTTCAAGGTTGTGGCTGCTGTGGATGAGCAGATTGGTTGTTCTTTTCTTTTTCGGAATAGCATTCAGGATTTTGTCAACACCATCAGTGAGTGTAACCTTGAGGATGGTGGGATGGTTGGCTCTAAATACACATGGAACAAAAACTTAAAGTGGAAAAGATTAGACCGTGTGATAATAAACACCAACTGGTCTAACCTCTTCAATTACACTCAGGTTATCAGCATGGTTAGAACTTTCTCTGACCATGCCCCTCATCTTATGTTTGCATATATATTAAATAATAACTATATTAACAAGAAGAAAAGCTTTAATTTTTTAAATGTTTGGACTTCTGATGAATCCTTTTTTAGTATGGTGGAGCAAATTGGAATCAAAACATTATTGCTCTTCCTAATGAGGTATTCTGGTTTAAAATGAGAAGGTTAAAAAGTTGTCTAAATTCTTGGAACATAAACCATTTTGGAAACATTTTTAGTAAAGTAAAGGATGCTGAAGTTAATGTTAATAACTTGAATATTATTCATCAAAAAGAAAACAACTTAATTTCTGTTAGATATTTTAGTGTAATTGGATTGAATAGTCAACCAATTTAATCATGATACATTATCAAACAAGTCGTACAGTGCGGAGTGCACGCTTGTTAGATGATATCATGATTATCAGGGTGAAGGGGCGGAGTCCCTAGCGAGGTCCAAGGGGCATAGCCCCTGGCTGGAATTTTTTATTTTGGTTAAATCGGCTATTGTTGCAAGTCAACAAAATTTTAAAATTGGAAATTTGATGGTTTTATTCAAATTTCAAATTTGAAGCCGTTTTATTACAAATCCCGTTTAAAGACCTTAACTACCCTAACTGCCAAACTGATCTAAATTGGTCGAATTGATAAAAGATGAGTTATGTTGAAACATGAAAAACACACCAATTCATACTCTATGTTCAAATAGAATATATCTGATTTTATCCACTTCAAATTTTTGAAGAACCCCAAAAAATTTAAGAAGAAATTGTTTACAAGACTTCAGAGATTATTTGGAATCAAAACATAGTTTTCTACAATTTCTAATTCTAATCTTAAGAAGGCTATTGTTCTTCACTTGAAGGCCCTTAGATTTGAGGAGGTTTATTGGAGGCATAAATGTTATAATGCATGGTTAAAAGAGGCTGATGGTAAATCTAAATTCTATCATGCATATGTTAATAAAAAGAGGAGACGTAATACTATTAAAAGAATCAAGCATGATGATACATGATTTTATGATGATCCTAATATAGGAAAATTTGTTGTTAGATACTTTAATTCTTGCTTGTCTTATGATTCTTTTAGTAGTAAGGATGAAGAGGATGATCTAATGAAAGCAGATAGTGATGCTGGTTTAGATGGATATAATATTTCTTTTATAAAACTTGTTAGAGCATAATAAAGTGTAATCTTTGTTCTTCTATTAATGCCTTTTTGCAGGGTTATAGCATGCCTAATGGCATGTTTTCCATTGCGATCAGTCTAATCCTTAAGACCTTTAATCCTATTAGTTGGTGTAATTACAGACCTATCATCCTTGGTACTATGTTGAATAGAATATTTTCTAGGCTTATCAACACTAGACTTTATGTTATTCTTCCTAGTATTATCTCAAGCTATCAAGCTGCTTTTGTTAAAAACAGATCAATTCATGAAAATATTCGTGTTGCTAAAGAATTGGCTTTTGATCTGAATAGAAAACCTAATGGTAACATCATGATTCAGTTGGACATGTCAAAAGTGTTTGATGGAATGTCCTTCTCATTCATTTTGAAAGTGTTATCTCACTTTGGCTTCTCTAATAGTTTCATTAGTCTTATTTCTAAGATGATTAAGAAGGTTAATCTATCAATTCTAATTAATGGGAACATCTATGTATATTTTCAATCTAAAAGGGGTTTGAGGCAGGGTGATCCCCTTTACCCAAGCCTCTTTATTATCAACGAGGAAGTATTTATTAGAGGTCTCTATAAGCTTTTATATATGAACAAGCCTATGCAGTATGCTACTAGGACTAAAATACTTGTTCTTTGTACTTCTTTTGCTGACGACATTATCATTTATACTAACAGTCAACCTAATTTTATTGATCTATTAAGTAATTTTTTAGAGAGGTACCAACTTGTGTCCGGCCAATATATCAATAAAGATAAGACAAAAATATTACCTCAAGCAAGTTACACCATTGCAGAATACATGCATTGGAGACCAACACTAGCTTTAGCTCTGAAAGGCTCCCAACATGCTATCTCGGTATCATCCTGCACAGAAATAACAAGACTCATAATTTTAGTCATCTTATTGACAAGATAAATGTGAAAGTTATGGAGCGGGACTCAAAATATCTATCCTATGGGGGAAGGCTTTCATTAATTCTAATATTCTTATGTCTATAACATATTATTGGATGCAAAATTCTGTTTTACCTAACTGTGTTATCAAAAGAATCGAAAGAATCTTTAACAGATTTTTATGGAGGTCTAAATTTAATATAAAAAAATGGTGTATTGGGCTACTTCGGATAAGTTGTGTTTCCCTTTTGAAGAGGGTAGAGTAAATATCAGAAATTTAGCTGATATTCAGGCTATCTTCTCTAAAAAATTGTGGTTTACTTACAAGAAGAATGAGGGTCTCTGGTCTAGAATCATGAATGATATCTATAACAGAAACTCTCATCCTTTAAAAACTAAGCAAAAGATTGTGGGTTTTCTAACCTAGAAGCTCCTTATAGGCATAAAAGTTGTGGATGAGAGCAACATAATGTGGATTTTGGGGCATGGTGACATGGATTTCTGGTCTAAAAACTGGCACCACTGGCCTCCAATCTTGGACCACAAGCTGTCTACCAATAACTAGTATCTTGAGGCAAAGGTGAATTCTTTCTGGGAAGCTGGCTCATGGGATGAGGAGGCTCTATCTAGCGTTGTTCCTGAAAACAGAATGAATCAGATTAGTAAATTCAAAGTAGATCCTAATAAAGCAGATGTTATGTTCTGGGATTTATCCCCTAATCAGAATTTTAACATGAAAATACTTGGAATTTTATCAGGAAAACTAATAGTCCCTCTCGTTTCTTCCAAAACATATGGCTTATATTACTCCAAGGAAGTTTTCTTTCATTTTATGGAAAAAAAGTAAAAATCTTGTTCTAGTTGATTCTGTTTTACAAAAAAGACATTTACAATTGGCCTTAAAATGCCAAAATGTTTCTTAAATGGTGAATATGTAAATCATCTGTTTGTCAGTTGTGATTATGCTTGGAGTCTTTGGAGTCATTTCTAGTAAACTTTTCAATCTAAGAATGGAAAGGTTCATGACTATAAAGTATGTGGTTTATAATTGTTTTTGGTTTTCATCTCAAAAGGTTCATATCACCAACACTTTACCAACTATAATCTGTTGGGTGATATGGAAGAGTCGTAACTCTGTTAAGTTTAAGAACGTTGGTCTCAGTATTAATTATTCTATTTCAATTATTAATAAGACTATCCTGGGTCTTGACAACGCTAATGTTTTAACCAGCAATCACTGGATTAATTCCAGTGAAGCTGGTCAAGCATTAGGATGCCTTTTCTCTCGAAATCTTTGCAATAATGATAGAGTTACCTATATTAATTAGGTTGCTCCTGTTGATAGTAGGCTCAAGCTCAATGTGGATGCCTTTTTCCTCAGTAATGGTGAGTCTTGTGGACCCATGATTTTCAGAGACAAGGAGGGCTCCTTCGTTTCTGGCGCCAGTATTCTCTTTGGCAAAAGTACGCCTCTGGTAGCTGAAACTAAAGCGTTGTTTGAGGGATTATTGATCTGCAAGTCCAAAAACTGAGTTAATATTGAAACCGATTGTTTAACATTGGTTAACATTATTAAAAATCGAAAGCATCATGTTTACCTGAAATCTCTCATACCTATTTGGAGAGATTTTCCCTTCCCTTCAATGACCATTTCATATATCCTTAGAATTCATAATAGAGACGTGGATTGGCTCGCTAAGTGGAAATTGAAATGTAAAGAGAAATTTTCATTCTCTTATTTCAATTCCCCTAAACCACTTCTGGCTATTGTGTTACTCGAAAATCTTGGATTAGGCTACATATCTTCTGCTTGATAAGTTTTTCCACAAAACCGTTGAAGATCTGTCTTTCTTTGCAGGTGAAATCGGATGAAAACCTGTTGTGAAGTTCAATCTTGGCTATGAAGGTGCATTTGGAGTGGCTAGAAATCTTTTGGAGTGGTGCTGAGGTTTCAGGAAGCTACTGAAGAGGGTTTGAGGATGGCTACGGTTGTTCGTTGATTGGAGCCAAAGGCTTTCGGGGTTGAATCGATTGTACCGTTGTTGAAATTTGATGGAAATAATCTTAATTTTCCATCAAATTTTATCTGGTAAACATGTATTCGACTTTGAAGCTTGCTCATGGAGAAGCTAGAATTGGGGATTTGGAGTTTCTCTCGCTGGATGTGAATAGATTATGTTAGTCTCTCTATTGGTTTTAGGTCTAAAATGGATATTTTGTGCTTTAGCCCTCTAACTTGTAATCCACTCTTAATTGACGACTTATTCTTTGTAACTTTTTCAATCAAGTAATAAAAGTTATTTGCTTAAAAAAAGAAAAAAAAAAGAGAAAATGGAGAAAATCAGATTACAATTTGATTCAATTATAATTTGATGGAGAGTTGCATCTTTCTTGTTTCTCAACGTTGAAGTAAAAAAATACTAATAACCACGTGAATATTTAAAATTTATCAAAATAAATAAATAATTTAAAATTTTCTAAGATTATTAATTATGTAGGAAAAAACAAAACCAACATTTATTCAAAAAAATTATCCGATTTTTTTTCTCAAATCGAAATGCTCACATCCTTAAAATTACAGGTTTCTGCAACAAAATCTACTAAATTACAAGTCTTTACAAATTTACTATTAAATTAGGTTTTTCATAATCAAATTACTTTTTTTGGTGACCTGTGGTGTTTGATTTTGATGATTTTTATGTCTTTTAAGCAACCAAATGTACCATTAGGAACAACTTGTGTATATGTTTAAGGATTATAGAAGTTTTTTTTCCAACCAATTTCGACGTATTTACGCACCCAAATGTAGTTAGTTTCATACCATTTTTTTTTCAAAAAACAAAATCGCAACCAATCTCAAAGTATTTACCCACCTAGGTAACTGTTAGTTTCCATACCAATTTTTATTTTTGTATTTCAAACCTAGAAACACGTTTACCTAACCAATTTTAAAGTATTTACGCACCCAAGTACAGTTAGTTTCGGGACAAACTTTTTTTTTCCAATTTAAAAAATCTTTTATGCAACCATGCTTAACTTATTTACGCACACAATTACATTTAATTTCCAAATCAACATTTTTGTTTGTATTTCAAACCTAAAAAATATTTAACGCAACCAATTTAAACGTATTTATGCACCCGACTAATAGTTAGTTTCCAAACCAACTTTATTTTTTTGTTTTTCAAACATAACAAGATTTACGCAACTATTTTTAACGTCTTTACGCATCCAAACACAATTAGTTTCCGGACACAATTTTTTGTTTATTTCAAACCTAAAAGAGCTTTTACACAACCAATTTTAATGTATTTACACACACACATATATACAATTAGTTATTAAACCAACTTTCTTTTTTGTTTTCAAACCTAAAAAAACTTTTACGCAACCAAATTGCATATATTTACGTACCCAAAATACGATTAACCTGAATCATTTTGTTCAAAACTTAAAGACTTTTTATGTAACCAAATTGGACCTATTTACGCACTCAACTGACATTAGTTTAATTTCTAATTTACATACACTTTTTTACTTTTTAATACATATAAATAATGACAAAAGAAACAATATATCAGACACTAAAAGTTGTAAGTGTAATTGAGCTGCTTGATTCCAACACTTATAAAATAAACTCACATAAATGCTCCAAATAACATATTTTTACCATCTCATTAAAGGTGTGTATGACCGTATGCATTCTGCCAATGTTTGAAAAGAGAACTAAGAGATCATAAAAAATAAAATTGACCCTAGATATGGAGCTTTTATATATGGTAGAAAACATGTTAAACTGATAAGAAATGCTGCAATACTTATTTTAATAGTCAAGTTAGGGGAAATTAAAATTAATATGAACAAAAGAGGAATTGAAGTTTTTTAAATGAATAACAACAATAAAAAATATTATAAACTATATTCCAAATTTTCCTCTAACAAAAAAAAGATAACGGTAATTAAATTTATTTGTTTTAGAAATTACAAACGTAGTAACTGGTAATTACGAAATTTTTATTTTTATTGTTAAAAAAATCTATTTACGCAATACTACTATACATAATTTTACAACCAAAAGTAGTAATTAAAAAAGTTTGCAGGATGCAATCAAGCTAACTATAAAACAAATATGTTGAAAATCTTTCTAAAATCAAATATAAAAGATATAATTATACTCTTAATACTTCAGTAATCAAATATATTGAAAATATTTCTAAAATCAATGAGTATGATTGGATAGAAACAATAATAGAAAAGTTAATAAGAATAGTAAAATAAATGCTACAAAAGTAAATTAGAAAATACAATTGGTTGCGTAGGAATACTTGTGGTAAGTACTAATTCAAATATATGTATTTAATAAAGTATAATAAAAAATAAATTCATATATTAATTTACTATCATTGTGCAGTCATTTTTTTAGAACACACAAACGTTGAATAAAACCGAAGATGTAAACAAACTATACCACGATGTTTCAGATAGATGACATTGGAGACTAGAAATGATATTAAAGTTCTTGAAATATTCTAAAGTATACCACCAAAAAGGTAAGTTTGCAAATGATTTTTGGAAGATGTAAGTTCACAAATGATTTTTGAGAAGTAAAAATAATTTTAAAAATAACCTCAATTAATAAACTTTCCTATTATAATAGAAGATTATTATGGGAGAGCTAGAAATAAAAGATAAAGTGAGGTTAGAATTTACAAATGAAGTAAACGAAACAGAAAGTGATAAGAGCTTTGATGTTTATGAAGAAATGAACGAAGAGGACTCTGAAAATGATGAAGGTGATATATTTGTTCATGTTGAGGAGCCTAATATTCCACAATCTAGTTCTTTAAACAAAAAAGAATATAAAAAGAATACAAATCCATTTGAAATATAGATGAGAAAAAACTCTAACTCATATATTATAAAACTTTTGGAAAGACCATGTGTCGAACATAACATCACCTTAAGTGAAATGTCGTAGAACACGAGGCTGATGGAACAAATAAAGAAACTTCATGAAGAAGTCAAGAGCCTCCATAATCAAGCCGAATATGTAACTTCAATCTATTTACGCAAAACAAAATTTACTCAACCATTTTACTCATATGTCTGCAACCAGTAATCAATAATTACGCAACCATATATAATCAAATCTAAAACTTTTATTTATATAACCAAATTGTACATAATTACACAACCTGAATTTGACAAAACCTTAATTTTTTTGTGATTTCTTAACCAAAAGATATGGGTCAAATAGATGCCAACCAAATTGAAAAAGTGAAAAACAAAACTCGGCAAGCTGATTGAATATCTCGAAGAAAAAACTATGAACTCATTAAGCATATACAAGAACTAAAAAGGTAAATGATACTCTGACCGATCAAGTTAATAAGTTGGAAAAGTAAAGTAAATATATGACCAATAATGCTTCTGCTACCAATATATTCCTAACTGAAAAAATAACTGAGCAAGATCGTCTAATTAAAGATAAGGATGGTGTTCTGAAAACAGAAGAAGTATAAATTTATAGATTTAGTCTATCAAAGAGAATTGACACTCCATATGTTATAACCTTCTTGGGTATTTAAAAAAAAAATCATAATTCGGTTGATATAATGATAATTTCAAATAAAAAAAAAACAAATCACATATTGATAGATACTTCACCAAAAAGAATGAATTTGAAAAAAAGACAGAAAAAGAGAAAGAGCAAAAAAAAGAGGTTCCACTACTTGTAGAAGCTTCTGCTGCTCTATTAGAAAATAAAAATGAGGTTAAAAAATGTGTACAAGCTCCTAATCCACGTGGAAAAACTAAAAGAGTTACAACACATTGGAAAAATCAGATTGAAGCAAGTGTAACAAGTATTCCTAAAGTAGAAAGATCTAAAAAGCTCAATAACATATATATATATATATATATATATAGTTCTAAAAGCTAATCCTTAGCAAGAAAAACCTATGCGAGTTTTACCAACTAAAGAAAAGGTGCAACCAATTGTACAAGATTATCAAGAAGTTATAAAAGACGCAGGTGATAATTTTGCATTTTATGATCCAACAACATATGATAAGATAATCGTGGATGTGTAATATGATTAGCCAATCGAAAATGAAACAAATTAATTAATATTAGAAGAAGATGTAAAAAAATTGTTCATTTTCAAGAAGTTAGAAGCAACTCAATTCATTTTCAATTCTGTTATATGGCTATATCCACATAGAAGTTTTTGTTCAATTCAAAAACTTGTTGGAGATTACAATTGATGACGAGTTAGACTAAAAGGTAATTATGCACCCTAAAATGTAATTTACAAACCCAATTTGTTTGTAATTACGCACCCATATTACTCGTAATCAAACAACCAACTACTTTTTGTTTTTCACATATGAAAATCCTATTTACACACATACTTACTCATAATTACACAACAAGTTAACACGTAATTCAGAATCCTTTTTCATAATTTTTTTACCTTATTTCCAGAACTCTTATCATATGCAAGTCATTGATGCATATATATATATATATATATATATATATATATATTTATCTAGTTAGAACAACTTAAGCATAATTCGAGTATTTAGCAACATTATGGCTTAAATCTTCCAAATTTTGGAAAAGCAGTCTACATATCAAATTATGCATTCGTAACTTTATATATTATGTTGAAATAAAAGTTTTAAACTCTTTATTCTTTACTATTAATTTGATTATTCATATCCTATTATAAAGATCAATAAAAAATAAAAGAGATGTTACCACAATGTTTAACGATATTTACAAGGCGAAACCTAAAAAAAGATATAGTATCGTTCCAATTTGTACAAAAACTAGAGTAAAAAATGGATCCAATCATTTGACTTCATGGATATTTGATTTAGAAAATACATTATATAAAACTAAAATTTTGCATTATCTGGTAAAACGGACCCGACATTGAAGCCAGCTAAACAATTCGTAAGTAATATCAGAATATAACATTATTTGATTTAGATTTATATTTATATTTTTAAAACAATATACAAATGATTTTGTCAACTTGATTTTGTAGTATAAATATTTTATCAAAAGAGTACTCGTGATACCATATTCAACAATGAAATTTAAAATCCCGTTAAATATTTGAAAATATAAATTTGGTAATGTTGATTGTGGGGTTGTTGTGTGCCAGTATACAAGGTGCTTCAGTCAAAATCGAACAATATTCAACATATTTAAACCGGATTTTGCGATACCGAAAAGAGTTAAAATAATTAATTTATTTTTTAACCATCAACATACAATAAGATATTGGTAAATGCTCATTTGTTAAAGTCAAAACTGTATTTTTGTTTGGAGCATTAATTTTATTTTATCTTTTATTTATAAATTATTACGCAGAACAGCAACTATTTATAACGTAATTACGTAGCCAATTAAAGCCTAATTTTACACTCTAATTACACTTGTATTTCTCATAACATATATATATATATATATATATATATATATATATATATATATATATATATATATATATATATATATATTTATGCAACCAAAATGTTATCACAGAATCAGTTATGACATAATCCTGCAAACCATTATAACATAATTACGCACCTAATTACACATGTATTTTTTCACAACAACTCTCTTTTTCCGTAATATATTATAACACAATTACGCACCAAAGTAACAATGGTTACTTTCATGGCTAAAAAATATTTACTAATAAAATAATATAAATGGAAAAAAGAACATATCTAATCTTAAGAAAAACAAAAACACATTGTTTTATATATTTTGTTGAGATGTTATCCTATTATAAATCAAATCTTCAACATTCGATATAATATGTTTTTTCTTTGGTCCTTCAGCTCTCATTTTCAAGATAACTGGAAGAACAAAGTGAGATTGATTTAAACTAGAAGATCACCAAAGGTAGTTAAAGTCAGTATGCCCCGAGAATAAGTTTTCTTATAAGAACTTGAACAATAGCATGATTTTATATAAGTTGAGACTATTTTCACACCCAATTTTTATATATTTCTGTAAACCGAACAACAAAATAATACTTATTACGCAACCAAAGCGAACATAATTACACTACACAACACCAATGACTAATTGCGCATCCAGATTAAATGTAATTACGCACCCAGTCCACAAATGTATTTACACAACTCAACAACACGTAATTACGCAACAACACATGCAAACTACTAAACACCCTTAAATTTGTGTTCCTGAAATCACTTTTTCAGATAATTGTAAAAATATTTACGTGAATATTTCTAGGAAAGTCACATAAATGTTAAAGAGATAAGTTGAAATTAGAATTCTAGAGAGAGAATCTGCCAAAAGTAGTAAAAAGTAATAATTGTTCATCATTTCCAAGAAAACATACATTGTTTTATATGGTAATTGTGGTGGACACTTAGGCCTACATGGTTGGCCTATTTTTGGCTATTCCGCCCATTAATTCAGCAATATTAAACACATGTACTCCTTATTATACAAAATACCATCAAATTTATATATATTACAAATTAAACACCGATCTAATATTTACCAGTTCGATATGTGGGTTGTATAAATCCAATCATTATCAAACATAACTAAACAGTCATATAAATTGTTAAATAACTACACAATAATTTGTAATAAAGAAAATAACAAAATCAGAACAAAGAAAATCACTTGAATCGATAAACGATCGCTAATTGCAAAAAAAAAACAAAGGCAAATGATCAAAGAAGGAAAAAAAAGTGATTGCATATTACAGAAGAGATTGATCGAATAAAAAAACCCTAAAATTTAATAAAGAAGAAAGAACATCGAAAAACACATCTCATAGTAATAAAATAATAGTATAATTGATATTTAAAAAAAATTAGATGATTACTGGAACTTAAAATTCAAACCCATATAGTTATCCACACTTTATCAAACTTTAGATGGATATTGGTAAATAAGTTTGATATTTAGAGTTATTAGTAGATAATTTTTTTAAAAAATACAATAAAATAGTATATTTGTAAAAAGAAAATACAAGTTTTTACAAGAATTTTTTTTTTGAATATACAAATAAAAAATAATTTATTTAAAAAATATATATATATAAAATAGATCACTAAAATAACCCTATTAATACTTTTCGGCTAAACAGCTCCACCATACTTTTCTTTTCTATTATTTCTTTTAATGAATATATTTGGGACTTTAATTAAGAGAGTTAATGTGTATTTTCTTATTGTAATTATTGTAATATGATAGTTAGAATTATATAAATGATCTTAGGGTTAATATCTAGAAGTTTTAAAAAGACATTTAATACGATATAAATTTTAAATATTACAAAAAATTTATCAATTATCTTTAGCATTTAGTCAATTTTTGTTTTATTTATGGTTTTGGGTGAAGCTATTACCTTCATAAGATTTATTATTTCTTCCATCTCAAATTTCTAAAAAAATACTCAATATTTGTTTTTATTTTTTTGTCCTCAATTTATTTTCTAATTTATATTTTGATGCCACTATCCACTATCCAACATTTATATCCGTGTTCATTTTTCAATTATGCTTAATTTGAATACTTTTAAAAACCTAAATATTTTAGTTAATAATAATAATAATAATAACAAAAAACTACTAATCACATAATTTTTAAAATCATAAACGGCAAAAAACAATAAAATGTGAAAAGAATTGATAAAAACTAAAAACATTTAACCTTTTTAGTAATAAAATAAATATTACATACATATACTATATGTATATATATGACGTTACATTTCAAATAAATAATAAAAACACTGTAAAAGCTACAATAAAATAGATAAATATCTCATAAACTCATTATAAATATCAGCATATCATTATATATTAGTAACATAAAAAAAATGAAATCTCACCTTATTTTGCTGTTGATTTTTTCCTTTTCTTTTTACTCATTTTGGGTTAATATCTATGGTGTAACAGGTTTTTGATTTTTTTTTTATTTACGGTTATAATATTTTTATTAAAATAAATAGATATAACAATAATAAAAAATTAACCTATTTTTTTAATATTTTGTTGATGCAATTTTTCTAATTTTTGGTACAAATATATATATATATATATATATATATATATATATATATATATATATATATATATATATATATATATATATATATTCTTTTTATAATTGTAACAAAAAGGTTTTTTAAAAAAATAAATAAATCATTAAAAATAATGTTTGCTTTTAGGCGATCTGAAAATGGAAATTCTCGATCATCAATCTAATAGCACAGGTACACTAACATCTGATTCCGAATCATAACCTAAATTTTCATATAAATCCAAAGATTCTAGGTTTCGTCGGACAATATAGTTACTCCTATTTGAATAGAATGTTTATTTCAAACCACAAATCTAGAATCATTCTATTATAGTTAAAATTTTATTAATTTCCAAATTATTTTATATAATTATATATGTTTTCTTTTCTTCTAATAATCTCTGTCTTAACCATATAGAAATAATTAATAATTATTTTACATTTTTACAGAGACGTCGGTGGCAACATGGTCGGAAAAAACTCATGTGTAGAATGAGCAGTGGGGTGAGATAAGTCATACTTTTATAAGTCATACTTTTAATGGATTCAGTCACAGAGAAACCTGTTTCGAGAAAGTAAGTGCTAAATATGGGGAGGGAAAGGCTAGGTTGTGCCAGTGTTCCCCACTTCTTCCAGCTCGTGGAGTTACTCGAATTAATTGCACCTGTACAGTTTGTCACTAACAATTTAAAGCTGGTATCATGTTTTGGAATGAACATGTAATATTTCATATTACAATAATAAAGATGCTCTTTTATTTGTTTTTTATCTTTATAAACCATATTAAATATTTATGTTTATATAAATTAGTGTATATATATAGTTTTAAAGAATTTTTAGCGAAATTTTCACGATGTTAGGAGAGAGGCATGGGCAGACATTATGCAAATGTTTTTAGAGAAAAAAACATAATGGTTAGAGAGAAAGATACAAAATGAATAATGTACTAATAATTGTCTAATGATTGGATTCTTTTCTCCAAAAGGCTAATCTTTTATATAGTACAAGTAGTAAATCTTTTATTTACATTTTCACCTCTTTTTTATTTGAGTTTTTACATCCCACCACTTTACTAACTCTAACCATAAATATTTATCATTACACATGATCCCCTTAATATTACATATTTGTGAGATTTTATCCTCAATATACTTTATTACATCAAATCAATTCTTTTATTTATCTAATTTTACTTATTCATCACAATATTGTCTCCTATTATCAGTAACCCCCAATCCTTGTGAAGATACTTGAACAATGACCGATTCATAGAAGTAGATTTTTCTTCCTCGTGGATCTCCTCGGATACTTCTTCCACAGACTCCTCATCGGATTATTCTTCCACTCGTACTTTTTCAGACTTATGACTTCACCATGTCGACTGTTTCCTGACACATATAAGCATGTCTTCCACGAGAACTTGTGGATGAGGAGGTGTGTCGGAAGACCTTTATATTTCTCGATATGCGTGTGCTTCGAATCATAGGTAGAATAACTGTTCCAAAAAAACTTTTCATCTTTTCTAGATACCCATTATCTAAGAAAACCCTTATGTTTACTTGGGCCTTCAAAACCATTAGAAGTCCATGCTCTCTCTATAAATACTTGGTTTCGCTCACAATTTCAATGTTACATATATTTGTTAGTTCTAGAGTGATAAAAACAACATTTGGTTTAGAGAGAGAAACATATTGTCCCACTAAACATTTTCTTTGATCTATCATGCCAAATGAATCTGAAGGGCTTGTAAGATACAAATTTGGGAGTGGTTCGATATTGCAAAGAGAGCCAAAGAAAGAAACGTTGTTGGCATAGAAGAGGAACCTAGGCCCTTGGAAATTCTTCAAACAAAATTTTATTGTCAGTGTCCCTCTATCTCGAAGCATTCCAAAGTAGTAAGCACTAGAGGTGATAATATTTCATCGATCCTCTTATTACTCAGCCCCCGGTCAAACTTGTCTGAAGCGTGACAAGAGTGACATTAGTCCTTTCAAAGAGACTTGCAAGACTTCTTCGTTTGTCCCGATGGGCGATAAACATCAAATTAATGAGAAAGTTAAAGGAGATTGGTCAGAAAATGAATTTCTAACTGCATGGATAAGCTCACACTAACTCGTTAATTTTGGATCAAATTCGAGATTGGGTATCAGTAAGGAATTAAAATGTAATAATATCGATTTAAAACTTATTCATATAGATACAGAATAGATACATAATAAAAGTTTCTCTATTGATTCAAGTGTTGTACCTACGGGATAGGGATACATAAAGAGGAAAAAACCGAAGATTTCACATAGTGCATTTTTTATCAAAAAAGAAATATGATTTAATTTGAATTTATTTCGTACCCTTCACTCAACAAGAAAATAGGTCAGATTCTATAGGATCAAACCTATAGGACTTAAGGAAGTAATGATGGAAGGGGATCAAAAAGAAATCAGAAAAAAAGAAAGAAACAAAATAAGTAAATAAATATGGCTCGATCCGCAAATGTTTGGTAAAAAGAAAAAATTTCTCCTTTGAGAATAACAAAAAATGGAAAATGTTCCATTGGAACATGAAAAGGTGACTGCGTTTGTCCTAATTATTCTTCGGGCGGAGTGGAAGAAGGGAGGATATTCTCGAATGAGGAAAAGGACCCAATAACTTTGAAAGAATTGAACAAGGAGTCGTATGAGGTGAAAATCTCATGAACGGTTATGTAGAGTGGCTGTAAGGGTGACTTATCCGTCAACTTTTCCACTATCACCCCAAAAAACCAAACTCTGCCTTACGTAAAGTTGCTAGAGTACGATTAACCTTTGGATTTGAAATCATTGCTTATATACCTGGTATTGGCCATAATTCACAAGAAAATTCTTTAGTCTTAGTAAGAGGGAGAAGGGTTAAGGATTTACCCGATGTGAAATATCATATTGTTCGAGGAACCCTAGATGCTATCGGAGTAAAGGATCGTCAGCAAGAGATATCTAGTGCGTTGTAGACTCTTATCCAAGACTTGTATCATTTGATGATTCCATGTGAATCACTAGAAACCCGTGAAGTGTATGGCTAACCCAATAACGAAAGTTTATCAGGGGACTGGAGTATGCTACCATGAGACAAAAGATCTTATTTGTAAAGAGATTCGATTCGGAACTATTATCTGACCAAGGTCCAATATTGAAATAATCTAATAAAGTTTCCCTGACTCTGTCTGTGTCAACAAACAATTTGAAATGCCTCAACTTTTTTAGAACAAGTCCGGGTCAAATAGCAATGATTCGAAGCACTTTGTTTTACACTATTCTGGAAACCTAAGGACTCGCTCGTATGGATATGTAAAATACATGATTTCCAATCCTAGCAGGAAAAGGAGGGAAACATATACTCAATTTAAAAGTGAGTAAACAAAATTCCATACTCGATCTCATAGATACATATAGAATTATGTGGGAAACCATATTCGATGAACGCCATATGTACGTTTTAGAGGGAGATCTTTCACATCTTTCGAGATCCACCCTACAATATGGGGTCAAAAAGCCAACCTAAATGATTTTATCACTTATAAAACAAAACTTATTCTTGAACCCCTTTCACACTCATGTCATGTCGAGATACTGTAGAAGAAAAAACTGCGAAATCTGATCCAATTTATCGTAATTAATTAGTTAACATGTTGTTTAATTGTATTCTGAAACACGGATAAAAATCCATTATTTGTTTTGCGTCAAGCAATACGTGGAGTAACTCTCGATATAGCAGTAAAATCAAGACGTGTAGGAGTCAACTCATTAAGTTCCTAATATGATCCACACAAGGAAAATCACTTTCCATTCCTTGGTTATTAGGGGCATCCCGAAAACGTCTGGGTTTATAATAGAAATATATATAATTCACCGCTCAACAGCAGAGTGCTTTCGTCGTTGGTATTAATTTTCGATCTCTATGCATTTCACCGGTCCACTGCAGCATGACTTTATATAAGTTGAGACTATTTTCACACCCAATTTTCACATATTTGTGCAAACAAAACAAAAATAATAATACTTATTACGCAACCAAGTGAACATAATTACACTACACCACAAAACTGACTAATTACGCAGCCAGATTAAAAGTAATTATGCACACAATCCACACATGTATTTACAAAACTCAACAACACGTAATTACACAACAACGCATGCAACTACTAAAAATCCTTAAATATGTGTTCCCAAAATCATTATTTCTAGATAATTTTCAAAATATTTACGTGAATGTATGAAATAAAAAAAATCAACATTGACTCTATAAATATCCAATGGGTAAAAGTGTCTTAAATATTTCTAAGAGAGTCACATGGATATAATAGAGATATTTAAGATTAGAATTATAAAGAGATAAACTGCCAAATGTAGTAAAAAAGTAATAATTATTCATCATTTGCAAAAAAAATGTACATTGCCTTATATGGTAATAGTGTGGGACTCTTAGGCCTACATGGTTAGCCTATTTTTGGCTATTCTGCCCATTAATTCACTAATATTAAACATATTTACTTCTTATTATACAAAATACTATCAAAGTTATACATATTAGAAAATAAACACCGGTCCAATATTTTACCGGTTCGATATACGAGTCGGATAAATCCAGTCGTTATCAAACATAACTAAAACAATTATATAAACTATTAAATAACCACACAATAATTTGACATAAACAAAATAACAAAATCAAAAAAACGAAAAATCGTCTGAATCGATAAATGATCGCTAATTGCAAAAGAACAAAGACTATTGATCAAAGACGGGACAGAAAAGTGATTGCGTATTGCAGAAGAGATTGATCGAACGAAGAAAAAAAACCTAAAATCCAGCAATGAAGAAAGAATATCGAAAAACACATATCGTAGTAATAAGAAAGTGATCGATATTTAAAAAAATCTAAATGATTATCGGTACATTAAATTCAAACTCATGCACTCTATCGAACTTTGGATGGTGGTTAGTAAATATGTTTGGAACCGAAGATTATTAGTAGATCATTTATTTAAAAATACACGGAGATGATATATTTGTCAAAAAAAATACTATGTTTTTACAGAATTATATATTTTAAATATAGAAATAATAAAAAATAGTTTATTCTTTAAAAGGAAATAAAATATAAAAAATATTCAAAAATAGATTAATAAAATAACCCTATTAAAATAACCCCACTTTTCTTTTCTATTATTCTTTTAATCAATAAAATCCGGACTCTATAACTAAGAGAGTTAATATGTATCTTTTGGTTCTAATATTATATTTAGGATTATATAAATGATCTTCGGTTAATATTGCTTTGGTTAGTCTTATTTAAAATATTTTATATTAGTGTTTTGTTTTTCAATTATGCTTAATTTGAATATTTCTATAAAACTAAACTTTTTTTATAAAATAATATTTCATTAGTTATAACAATAACAAAAAAAATGACAAAAAAAACTAATGTCTCATACTTTTTAAAATCATGAACGGCTAATAACAATAAAATTTAAAATTTAGACAGAATTAATAAAAATTAAAAAATATTCAACCTTTTCTAGTAAATATATATATATTAAAGGTTATCTTTAAGTACCATTTAAGACCCAATATCTAAAGTATTATCCACTTAATACCCGTATTTTTATATATCTCCAAGAAAGATTCGCTTTTTGTGAAGTATTTACCTATTAAACACCCACTAATACCCTAAATACCCATATTCCATAATATAAAACGTTTTTAGACCCATTCTTCACATTTTCTTCAAAAAAACAATTCTCTCTTCGTGAATTAAACAACTCTATATTAGGCAATTCTTCCCTTTTTTACTCGATTTTTTGTTTTTCTTTTGTTTTCATATGATTTTGATTTGTGTTTTTACTTGATTATGCGAATATACTCAATGTTTTGTGTGTTTGAAACTCGAATTTGAGCTCGAAATCGTTGTTTTTTAAGATCTCTTTTCGTTTGTTTTTGTAGTGTTTCGAGTCGAATTTCTTATTACTTTTGAGTTCGAATTATGTTCATGGACTTTATTTGTAGCATTGTATTAGTGTTTCGTTGATTTTAGTATTTTATTTTGTGTTTTTGGGATTTTCACGTAACAGTTTATATTTTTTCAGTGAAGGAGTTGCGAATCCTGTATGTTTCTTCACTGGTATATGCAAAACATATTTTGTGATAGATGCGACACATTTGGATCTGTACCTACGAATAGTTGCAGAACGTGTAATCATTCTGGAATGGTAGATGAAAAAAACACGTTTTTGATAGATGCGAAACGTTATTTGTTCTTAAAAAATTAATATTTTTTAATTCATAACGTATCATGAGTGGTACTAGTTTGTTCGTCTTAAAAAAAACGAACGATATTTTCGGATTTTTTTTCGAGTTACGGTTTAAAAGATACAGACTTTTAAAGTTTTAAAATTTATACGGAGTTTCGCGAAGAAGATGCGAAACCTTCTTCGTTATGATATATGCGAAACCAATTTTTTTGTGCTAGATGCAAAACCTTCTTTATTTTTCTAGATGTGAAACCTTCTTTATTTTGGTATACGCAAAACCTTCTTTATTTTGATAGATGCGAAACCTTTTTTTTTTGCGAAACCTTTTTTATTTTTGCTAGATTAAAAACGTCATTGTTTTGCTAGGTGCGAACCTTCTTTATTTTGGTAGATGTGAAACCAGTCACTAAATGTGAAACCATATAACTGAGAAACGTGTGTAAAATATATATTTTTTAAAGAAAATTCAAAACATATTATGAATGGTACTAGTTTTGCTCGTCTTAAAAAAACAAAACCAATGGTAAACTATGGCTCGGAATCAAATATTACTGTACATGTGCTACTAGATTGAAATACAATAGAATATTATATGCAAGACGAGATGTTTGAGTGGGTTAAGAACACTAGAAAAGTTCACATTGTGGTTATTATAATAAAACATCGCGATTTTCTGAATAATAGAAAGAATTTTCTAATATGATTTGAATGCGAGAGATCTGAATGGTAAATCGGGTACCAGACGTAAAATATCTTGAGAAAAAGCTCACGAAATTAAATTAGTGTGGACATCTTTTCGAGCTTAACGATACTATAGTAACTTCATATGAATGATCCATAAAGGTTATATTCGTAAAGTGTTTAAGAAGTGGTTTGGATGTTTTGTGGAATTTAATGTTTAGAGTGGTGAGTATAGAGATAATTAAGTTGTCTACTAGCAATAAATTATGATTACCCTCATTAATGAAAGTGGTTGGGGTATTTATACTTAATTACTGACCCATGGTCTTATTGGGTCCGGTCGTGAAGTCGGGTCAAGTGTAAGGATCCATTAATAATCTGGTTTGAAGTGACTAGCAGCTAGCTTAGTCAACATTTAATACATTTATCTTGTTCGTAATTTTATTATAATGGTTTTGTCCGAATTGCCCATCGGATTAATGTCAAGGTATAGTAGCCCAAATATAATATTTGAACTCATCAATAGCCCCTTTAGGTCTTGCAAAGGATCTTTGGAAGAGTTAAAACTTAAAAAAAGTAATACCAACATTTTCCAATCTGTTGTTTTGTTCAAACTGTAAAACGATTTCTTCAAGAGTGACCCTGTTCGAATTTTGGTGGAACTGATTTTTCAATTCATAATTCTAAGAGTTTTTCTTGAATCGTGGGACACGTGTCAGGCTTTGGTTTGACCTCTCAGTCATTTTTCTCCTAGATTCTCGCACCCACTAGTCTAGAAAGTTACCTAGGATTTAACTTTCACACCTTGCAGCTTTTAATCATTGCTCAAAATCGAGTTACCTTCTCTTAGGTAACTACCATTTTTCACTGTTATATAAATCTTTCTACTTTTTCATTGTCTTCAAAAATTACAAATGTTCTTAGAGAGAGAAAGCTCAGTTCATCTTCAAATTTGATCTTGAATCATATATGTTCACAGCCAGAAACGCCTTAGTAAAAGGAGGTTGGTTGAACTTATTTGAGTTAGAGAAAACACAAAAAGTAGCAAGAGACGAACGCATTGCTGCTGGTCTTCTTGCTTCACCAATTGAAAGAAGTAATCAACCATAATTGAATACATATCAGGGTTCATCTTCTTCAAAAACTCCCTAGGTTAGGAAATTGTTTTGTAGCGAACCTTTCAACTCTTCCATCAGGGTCCTCTGTCCAGGAGTCCCAAAATTCTTTACCTAAAGAAAAACCTGGGCTAAGAATCTTGGTTAGTCACCAGACTTTGTCATGTGTATCAAATATGCCACTGATGTTTTTTTGTAACAACACGGTCACTTTTGTTGGATTTTTGTTACATCTGTGGTCACTCACAGGTGACCACGAATGCAAATCAAGACAAACAAAAGTGACTACATATGCAAAATGTAACCAACAAAAATGACTGTTTTGATACAAAAAAAAAATATCAGTGGAATTTTTGATACACCTGACAAAAGAAAGCCCTTGCCTTTCATCACGATGGGGTCAGACGCAGAAAAATATCCATAAAAATTAACTCATCACTCAGTCACGCGCCAGTCTAAGCCAAAATCCATCCCTTCATCTTCAAAGCCCTCCAGTTTGGAGGCAATAAAGCCTGTGCCAAAAGGATAAATTATATGGGCAACAACCCCTTACAGAAACCAGAATATCTGAACTACCATCTACACAGCCATACGAACAGCTACCTACACAGCCATCCGAACAACCTTCCACAGTAATGGAAGAAACTATGGAAGACAGCATAGAATAAGCCCTTTTGAGGGTTCCGGTCAAACAGAAGATACCACTGCAGATTGGAATGACAAGACCAAGGTGGGTATGTCTCATCCGGATGCGCTTCCAGAGAGTCTAGAGGGTAGAGTGAGACCATGCTTTAAGAAGGTCAGCGTGAAGTATTTGTTGGCCTTCAAAATATAGCCTACGTGTATACCCACACTGCCGAGCAGGGTTGGATTCACACTAAGTGGGGAATTCTAAAGTCTGTGAAAGTAAGAATTTCGATTACCCCCAAAACCCCAATGGACTGCAAGCTAAATGAAATGGTAGTTTACACAGAAGTGTTGAACTGGGGACTCCGGTTTCCTTTGGATCGGGAGATAGTCAGATACTTCTATATGCTTAAGCTGTGCCCTAGCCAACTAAGCCCCAGCGCTTGGTATACTCTACTGGCCTGTATCATGGCATCCAGACTGTCTAAGATTCCACTACCGATGGACAGTTTGGTGTTGTGGCAAGGTTGTGTAAAAACAAACAAATCCCTTTCTATCGTTACAACATGAGGAATTCCTATAAGGTAGTGGACGATCTCTTAGAGTCTGAAAAACCATGAAGGACGCAATTCTTATTTATTAGTGGGGCTTGAGAGAATGGCAAGAAGATCAAGTCTGACTCAAACCCAAGCCTATTGACCACTCGCTGGAAGAGCACCGGTGAGTTTCTCTTACTTCTTCTTTTATCTTTCAAGTGTTAAGTTTTTAATCCAAACTGACTTATACTTATTTTCATTGCTTCCGAAGGAGTTCTCGAATTATTTAGAGGTAGGTCAGGATACTTGTGCCAAGTTGAACGTTTGGGCCTCGGAGAAGTGGGGCAAAGCTTTCCACAACTGCTTCAAATCGGGAAACTTTGTGATGTCTCATCTGTGGAATACCATAGGGAGAAGAGACCTCTCATGGGAAGAATTGACTACCCCACCCCCTGCAGATGTCATTCTAAGTAGGACTGAGGCCAAAGATGCCAAACTTTACCTGCCTTCCAGGGCCAAAGCCCTCAGTAAGATGAAAAACAGGAAGAATAAATTCACAACAGACCCACCTTAAACGACTACCAAAGAGACCGGTTTGGAGAACCAAAGAGGTATTAATGTTGCTTTACTAGAAGAATTAGAAGTGATTGTCAATGAAGGTGGTGGGTCAAACAACCCACCAAAGCCTCCGAAGAAGGACAAGAAGCGCAATGCCAACAGTGATGAGAAAGCTTCCAAAAAGAAGAAAGTGACTATGGGAGCAGAGATAATCCTTCGTGCTCCTGAAGTCTTCCTCTATCTCCTACCGATCCTACCTTATAGGAGGAAATTCCAACCAATCTTCATTCCGAACAAGTTGCTGGTTATGGTAACGACGAGGTAGATCTTGATGTCTTTCAAAACATCAATATTTATTTCAATGACTTCGAAAAATATGAATTCGCGAGGCTTTACCGTCCTCCCAGCTCTTCCAATGTGATGACTCATAATGATGAGACTGATGCAATATCCGGTGAGTAAGATACTTTGAGTCATACCCTCTTAGGCTATATCCGACCAGTGCTTGATCTGGAGAGAAAGGTAAGGGATCAAACTGGTACCATCAATTCCCTAACCAAAGATAAGAAAAACTTGTCGAATGATCTTATCAGTGCTCAACAAAGCATAAAGTTATTAAAGAAAAAGAAAGAAGATATAGCTTCCAAACTGCTCAAGTCAGAAGAGGCCGGCGAAGAGCTTTAAACCAAATACTCCAACCTCGAAACTTCTTCTTCAAAAGACATCACAGCTTTGAAGGAGCAATTGAAAACTAAGGGTGGTACTATCCAGACTTTGTCAGATGACAAAGCTAAGTTGGAGAATACTGTCCAGGAGAAGACCAAAGAGAAAGAGGCCCTGGAACACCAACAAGCATAAGCCATAGCTCATGGCATGGAGAAGTATGCTAATGGAATAATGGATTCTCTGGAGAATAGGGATGACAGGATCAAGTCTGATATGGTCTGATTGTTCCATGAGACCTTTCCTAAGAGGACCCTTGGTCCCTTGTGAAAATATGTGGACTATGATGACATTCCATTCCACACATTAGCAGATGGTGACAAAAATGCAACTACTCTAGTGGAATAGACTCTACTGATGACGATGAAGAAATGGGTGAGAGTTCAAGTGCTGAACTCAAAATTCCCAAAAACGATAGTGGTGAAGAAAATTTTGAAGGGAACAAGCCCTAAGGTTATATCATGTACTTTTTTGTTTTGAATTACCGAAGTCCTTGGATGGACAATGCATCTTTTGTACCAGTGATCGGTTTGAGTCCGATCAGATTTTAATTATCACATTCCCCATTTGTTTAATATTTTGTTTAAATATTTTATGACCAATGTTTAAATAAACTTTAATATATAAGAAGTGTTGAACAAAAGTATCCAACATCTCCAACCACATGTGTTTAATAAATGTAATGAAGTGTTTAGCATATCCGATCAACTCAAGAAGTCTTGAGAGTCGGGGTGTTCAATAAAAATTTAATATCCGAATTGAAATAAAATTTCACCAAAATTTTGAAGAAGGCATCATATATTATTGAAAAACCCGGACACCTCATTAAAACCTCCCCGCACCACCAGGGTAGGAAATAGTATGCCCCCTAATATATACATTGATATTTAAAAATTAAATATTTACAAACGAGTTCTATTCTAAGTATAACCTGAGATACTCAACATTCCATGGGTTCTTTAAAGCTCTCCTTTATTTGTCTTGGAGCATGTATGTTCCTGATTTAACCTTTTCATAGACCACATCAGGGCCTTCCCAGTTCGGACCCATCTTATCGAACTGCTTTTCCTTGGTGTGTAAAAAGACTTCTCTTCAAACTTTGTCCCCTATTTGAAAATTACTTCTTTTAAATTTGGAAGCAAATCTGCTCCTCATCAAGCCTTGGTAGTGCGTCGTTCTCAAATGTGATTTAACCTTTTTCTCTTCTATCAAGTCCAATTGATTCCTAACTGCTACATCATTAGCCTATTCGGAATAGTTTTGGACTCTGTGTGACGGTAAAATAGCTTCCATGGGAGTAATTGCATCCATCCCATATACCAAAGCAAAAGACGAGTCTTGTGTGGTAGCCCGAGAAGTAGTTCGATAGGCCCACAACACTTCTTGTAAATAACTTGACCACTTTCTTGTAGCTCCTTCAAAATTCTATTTTAATCCGGAAAAGATAGTTCTATTTGCAACCTTAAACTAACAATTTGCTTGAGGGTGAAAAGGAGAAGAAAAAAATGTTGAATCCCTTTAGAGGTACAAAAGGCTTTTATGTCTTTATTATCAAACCGTGGCCCATTGTCTGTAGTAATCTTTTGGGGAACCCCAAACCTACAACATATGTTAGATAAGATAAATTTAATAACTGTCTTGGAAGTGGTTCTAGCCAAAGGAGTTGCCTCTATTCACTTAGAGAAATAGTCAATAACGACTACGATTGTTCTACATCCACCGGATGCCATAGAAAGAGGCCCAACTATATCCATACCCCATCTGGAAAAAGGGTACTGGTTTAGATATTGACTCCATAGGTACCGATGGCACATGAATTTCATTCCCATATTTTTGACAAAGATGATATTTTTTTCATAATTTCTTTAGCATCTGGCATTATCGTTCGCCAGTAGTATCATGCTAAAAATAATTTTCGGGTCAAAGCCCTATAGCCACAGTGTAGAACCTTCCCCATCATGTAGTTTAGATAATACAACTTGGGATTCTTCAAACCGTAAACAGCATACGAGAGGCCTGCTAAAAGACTTTTTTTGAAGAACTTCTCTTAGTTTCAAGAAACTACGAGCCTTGTACTTAATATTGTTTGCCACAGCTTTATCCGAAGGTAATATCCCATCGGAGATGTATTGGAGAAGAGCATATCTCCAATATTTAGGTTGAATAACAAGTATGTTCATATTTTCTTTACCCTCTTTCTTCTGATCTGTCTGTACAGATGAACATTCTTGTACAAGAATCCATGGGTAGGATTCAGAATAGGCTATAGTTGCCAAGGAGTTTGCCAAAGTGTTTTCTGATCTAGGAATGTGCTCATAGCAAGTATTTTTAAAGTTTGCTGCCAATTCTTTCAACATAAGAAAATATTTAATCAATTTTTCCTTCTTTGCTTCAGATTTCCCCCAAACATGGTGGATGAGTAATTAAGAATCACTCATGAATCAGACTCTCTTAGCCCCACAAAGGAGAGCCAACTTAAGACAATCTATGGTTGTTTCATATTCAGACTCATTGTTAAAAGGCCTGAACCCAAAAAGTATAGCCTGGTACATTCTATCACCATATGGTTTAGGAAAATTCAAACTCCACAACCCATTGTACTTGATCCACCATAAGTTCGAACTACCCATTCTTTTTTAGAACAATTTCATGATTCATGTCTAGAGGATCTATCAGCATGAAACTCTACCAAGAAGTTAGCCACTGATTGGGCTTTAATCGATGTTTGAGGGGGCAAATTCAATATCGTAATCACCCAACTCCACTGACCACTTGGTCATTCTGCTTGATACATCAGCTTTTTGAAGAACATTTTTCAAAGGGAAAGACGTTTGGACAATAATGAAATGAGCTTGGAAGTAGGGTCACATTTTTCTTGCTGCAATTACTAAGGCCAACGCTAATTTTTCCAATCTCAAGTATCTTCTTTCAGCATCTAACAGACTCTTACTGATGTAGTACACCGGAGAAGGGTAATTGTCCACCTCCCTCACTAGGACAACACTTATTGCATATCCAGATATAATTAGATACATATAGAGTTTTTTCCCCCGACCAGGTTTGTAAAGAGTTTTGGGCGAGCACAAATGCTTTTTTATTTCAATAAAATCTTGGTCACACTGTGGGGACCAATTGAAATCTTTAGCGTTCCTCAATACTTGGAAGAATGGAGAGCACTTGTCTGATGACCATGAGATAAACCTTTTCAACGCAGCCAACCTTCCTATAAGCCTTTGAACTTCTTTAATATTCCGAGGAGGTTAATTGCTAGTAAGGCATTAAGCTGGTCTTTTTTCCAGATCGGACCCCAAATACACACTTCTCAGGGTTCAACTTTAAATTCATAACTTCTAAACTGGAAAATGTCTCTTGAAGGTCAGATATATGTTAATCTTCCTCCAATCTTTTAACCATCATATCATCTATGTCGACTTCCATGTTTCTGCCAATCTGATTAGCAAAAGCTTTATTCACCAGCCTCTGATAAGTGGCCCCAACATTTTTCAACCCGAAGGGCATCACCTTATAATAATGAAGACCTTTTTCTGTAATGAAAGTAGTGTGATCTTGATCCTTCGGATCCACATTTTATCCGGTTGTACCCTGAGAAAGCATCCATAAAGGACAACAGTTTGTTTCCATATGTGGAATCCACTAACTAATCTATCCGAGGAACGAGATAAAGATCCTTATGGCATGCCCTATTGAGGTCGGTGAAATCAATACATATACGCCACATGCCATTCTTTTTCTTGACTAACATAAGGTTGGCAGTCCACAAAGGGTATGAAGACTTCTTGATGTGACCCATCTTGGTTAACCGGTCAACTTCTTGGACAATTACATCTATTTTTTCCTTAGAACAAGACCTCCTCTTTTGTACAACTGGTGAAATATCACTCCAAATTGACAACCTATGAGAGATAATACTAGATGACACTCCCGTAACATCACTATTACACCACGCAAAAACATGTTGATTATCCATTAAAAAGGATAACAACCGGTGCTTTAATTCTGGTGCTAGCTTAGAACCAATCTTAACATTCTTGCCCTATGCAAGAGAGTGAGTTTCAACCTCTTTGATAGGTATTATAACACTGGGAGCCTCCCTGGGATCATAAATCTCACTCTCCTCAACAGAAGGCTCCAGCAGCTGCTAATTTTTGTTAATTCTGACTGCCCCTAGAGTTTTAGGGGAAAAGGTGGTTGCATAGCATTCCCTGACTATCTTTTGACTGCTCCGGATAACACCTACTTGTCCCTAAACAACATATTTCAAGCATTGGTGGACTGTAGAGGCCAAAACATGCATTATGGAGAGCCAAAACCTCCAAAAAATTGCATTGTACGATGTTGGACAATCCACCACAACAAACAACACTCTCACCATTTTTTTAAAGGGCCCCTTGCCCAACAATATTTCCTCTTCGAACTCCCCGATCACATCAACAGAACTTCCTGTGAAGCCCACAATGGTTATGTTCGAACATTTTATAACCGAAGGGTTTCTCGTTTGCTTGTAGGAGCTTAAGAACAGGATGTTTGTCGAAATGCCAGTATCAATTAAAATTTGGTGTATATGGTTTCCCTATATTGAAGATCTTATCGCCACCGCATCTTCATGAGGTACTACAATATCCCTCAAGTAATCATCATCAAAAACTATAAATGAGGATAGGTATTGACACTGATAGGTGGATATCCCACCATCGAATTGGGTGGCCAAATTATGAGCATGCCTCTTCCTTGATGAAGTGGAAAGTGCACTCACTGTATCTCCTCCAAAAATAGTTAATGATTCAAAAAAAAATTATCAGTCCGGAAACTGTCTTGGTTTTGTCTGTTATCACCCCCATCTGATTTCGACTCGGATTTGGATCCACACACTCATAATCTACATCAAATCTTTCAACAATCATCATTGCACCCTCTTTTGTAGATGTCCCAGGATTGTTCGAAGGACCTGTCCGGGGAGCATTGTTTTGTGCATTATCCGGTCTGCTTGCAGTTCGTTTTTTAACGTAGTCCCCCAACTTTCCCCTTTCAATGAGGTTTTGGACCTCATGCTTTAATGCTATGCAATCTTGAGTATCATGGGCTATGTCATTGTGATATTGACAGAAGCGAGTATTCCAGTTTTCTCTGGAGGACTGCAGTGCTGCTAGTTTTTGAAAATGCACTTCATTCTTGGTCTTATCATAAATTGTAGCCACATTCTCCCCCAACTCAGCAAACCACTCAGGCTGGACCCAGGGCCTCCTCTTACTTCTGGTTTGTTGGCTCTGAACTTGGTTGGACTGATTATGTCTTGACCGGTTAGACCTTTGTCCTCCTTTGTCCTATAACTAGATTGGTTAGTGACTGGAGGAGTTGTTGTAGTGGCATACCTCACTTAACGATGTACCCTTGATTTCTTTGTCTCTTCGACATTGATCTGTTTTCCCACTTAATTCAAAAAACCAGCCCAGGTCATAGCTGTCTTCCGAGTCACAGAATCAACTAAATTCCCTAGATTTAGACCATACCTAAGGGAAGCAATTACATCTTGTTCAAAGCAATCTGCTAGCCCATTATTTGTATTCACTGAACAATTTATGTACTCCTTCAGGTACTCGTTTGGTTCATGAGCAAAATGGATAATGGTGTCCCCATTACCCTTCAGTTCCTTACTTCCAACAAATTTCCTTCGGAAGGTAACTCATAATGTATCAAAATTTCTTCTACACCCCTGAGGGAGACTGTTATACCATTTAACGACACTCCTTGTGAAAGTTTAGGAGAAAGCCCTACACAAAATCTTGTCATCGTCGTCAAAATTCATTATAAAATTCTTAAACTGTTCCAGATGGTTGTCCGGATCTCGACTCCCATCGTATTTCTCCATCTTGGAGCTATCAAACATTTTAGGAAGACATCCGAAGAGTATCTTTGCGGACAAAGGCGATTGCTTCCAATTCCTGCTGTAACTGAAAACGGTATCTTTATTAGGGGTTACAAAGTTACCCGGTTTGGACTGAAAGGAAAAGGGATCAATTAGCAACTAATCAATATGCTTGTGAGTTGGCCCCTTACCCTAGTGCCTCTTGAGCCTGCCATGTCTGACCCTCTTTCTTGAATGTTTTTTAGTTAACCTCATTTTCTTTTTAGATCTCCATTCATCACTACTTGAAGATAGTAATTCTTCAAGTTCTGCCTCATTTGACGAGCTGCTGGAGGACTCGGTTGCAAAACTCTCAACAGGGTTAGATCGGTGTGTCTTTTTTAGCTGAGATGAGTCTTCAAAGATTACTCATTATCTCCAGGATTTTCAGTGTGGTGAAGTACTAACGCTCTGGATTTCTCCTTAATTCCTTTTTCTGCTTGTTTTATTGCTCTCAACGCCTCTATTTCATCCCTCAATTGGTCTCACTCCTCGATGGTATATTCTTTGTTTTATTTTTTACCTTCCACCTCTGGGGGTGGAACATTTTTCTCATTCGGATCCATTTGAACTGCTTTGCTTGCTGGTTTTGAATGTAAAATTAAGGCACCGTCGTGCTCCCACTGCGGTCCCTAATTTGGTCTGGTTTATTTCTGTTTGAGGGTAATCTTGTAAACTGTTTTGGATGTTTTGTGGAATTTAATGTTTAGAGTGGTGAGTGGAGAGATAATTAAGCTGTCTACTACTAATAAATTATGATTACACTCATTAATGAAAGTTGTTGGAGAATTTATACTTAATTACTAACCTATGGTCTTATTGGGTCGCGTCGTGAAGTTGGGTCAAGTTTAAAGAACCATTAGTAATCTGGTTTGAAGTGACTAGCAGCTAGCTTAGTCAACATTTAATACATTTTTCTTGGTCGGAATTTTATTTACGTCAAGGAACAGTATCTCAAATATCCGAACTCATCAATATCGGGTTTCAAAACCATCGAAATTTTAAACACTTAGAATTTCATTCGTAAGCGGGATGTTTGACTAAACAAGAGTTGCATGATCAAAATGGCTAAATTAGAACATTGTAATTTCATGAGAAATCTTCATCGATAATTTTTAGGGGATAAAAAATGTTGAATGATCAAAACATATTGTCCATGAGGACTATATACAACGCTCGAAAAAAACATCAGATGTTGGAGAAAGTTGGTCCGTTAGAGTTGCAATACTTGTTAAGAAAACTCAGAAGATTTGATAATTTTGAATGACATATATCTAGAAAATCTCAAAATGATATCATTGTTTATATTTACATCGTACATCTATTTAGTATGAATAGTTCGACCATTTCCAAAAGTGTTAATAATGGATAACACTAACAAGAAAATAAGGTACGGGGTGCCATTGTTTGAGATTAATCGGAGTAACCCATATTGGTTTAAATTTTTACATCAGATATGTCAAGGGAGAAAGTTAACAATTTCAAGTGGGTATTAAACTGGTTGAAACCGTTATTGGTATCAAACGACATTGAAAAATATTTCGTAGTTTTGATGGATGTAGACTTAGTGTTGGTGAATGCTCTTGAACAAATGTTCCCAAAAATAACACACATGATATGTAGTGGAACACTAACGGGAACGTTCTTGGGAATATGAAGAAGTACATGAAAGAGAAAAATGTTTATGGTGCTTTTATGGTTTCATGGAATGAGAGAGCGTAAACGTAGACAAAATGTGAATTCGAGATTGAGATGTAACATGACTTCGAATATTATCCTCAAGGAATCGAATACACCGAAAGTCTTAGTTAATTTTTTACTTAAATAAGTTTGTAAAATGGAAAACAAACAAGTTTGTGCATTTAGGACACACAACCACTAACAGAGTGGATAACACTCATTCTAAGCTAAGGCGTTTTATTGGTACGAGCATACTTAACTTCTATTTGTTTTGGGGTAGGGTGCATTGTTGTGTTGAAATGCAACCTGGAGCAATTAGAGCGTTATATGAAAATAGTCGATTTAAGCACAACATAAGTTTGGAGACAAGGAGTTCGACAAACTTAGAGTTAACGTCTCCAACATCGCTTTAGAACTCTTACTTCTTAAATTAAAAGGTGATAATTATATTATTTTGGATACAAAATAATATCGTTATCACAAACCTACTATCGATAGATCTATTGAATTTTATTTTGGATAAACTTGTAATTAATGTTGATCGCTCTAGAAATCGTTAGAGGAGAATTTCTGTATAAAACTATATTTAGAGGACTAAAGTGTTGTTTAGATTACTTAGACAGTATTTTCGAAAGAGAAAGATGTATTTCTAGAGAGAGAAAGTCAAAATAATAATTGCTTAATCATTGATCAATCACCCATTTCCCAAAAAGGGAGGGTCTATTTATAATACAAATAGTGGGTTCCACAAACTTAACAATTTCATAATTGTGGTCATATCCACAAGTCTACTGTTTGCTTTACATGAGTCTTTTTTCTTTACATAATTGACAATTTCTCCTAATAAAGTTTCTTTATCAACAAAACACCATTGTCTTTCCTAGATCTTTAATCTTCCCTTATCAGATGTTATTAAAACCAACGATGAAGGACACATTAAATATATTTGTAAGAAATTGTTTAAAATAGTGTATCCAAAAACATCTTCTCTTTTAGAGCATGTAGATAAACAGAATCAACATGCTCCTCCATCTGCCAAACATAAATTATCTGTTGCATCATCTGTTAAACGAGATAAATCGTTTTCAGAACACGTACTAGATTTCGAAAAATCAAGTACATCTTTGCTACATAATATTTTAAAACTCCATCTATAAAAAATACGGAAAGGAAGCGGAAGTACACCCGATTATTTGGAAATACCTGATAAGGGTGTATTTCACCACCTTAATCGAATCTTACACCCACAAGCATGATATGCAACCAACATATTAGTTGAAAGTATAGGCTGATACCCCTTCCCAATGGTCTAATGGTCGATCCTATCATTGGGTTTAAACTGCAAGTCAGTTGCAATATCATTAAATACTTTAACATTTACACTTTGACTAGATTAAACGCACGTAAATAAATATATTCAGCTTTTACGATCTTCTATCATTATGAAAATAATCCAATAGTATATAATTAATGTAAATCATTAAAAATTTCCTCATATAAGGGAGACAAACTCATCAATAAAATCAATCTACTACATTTCTACTACTTTACTACTTTTTACACTCACCAAATTGGCGACTTCAATTGGGATTGACATTACCATAGATTTCTTCAAAAAACCTAAAGCACAAACGTATTTAAAACCAAACTACTAGTCAATGGTAAAAATAGAGTGTGAAAACCCTCATTTGAAACTATCAAAGTAATCAATCATTCGCGATGATGCAAAAATCATAATCAAACACCAAAATGTTTTTAGAGATGAAATAAGACTAAATGATGAAAAGCAATACAGACAAAGATATAATGGTTTTTATGTATAAAAATGGTTCGTCCTTTACAATCAAAGTTATGTACTTATATATAGAAGCTACAAAAGACTCTCTCTACCTCTCCATATTTACTATCTATTTATTATATATTTGAAGTAATATATGTGTATTGACGTTTCTTAATAATTTATAATGTCACATATAATTATATCATAGATGTTCCTTATGCTTTATCACTATCTATGCATTATATACAGAATCTAGCCTTAGCAGTAGCCCTTCTTAGGCCATTGAATTTGAGTATAATGAAACTTAAGGACTAAGAAATGATCGGATATAATAACTAGATAGTATAATCCTTAAGTCATTCTTTATCTATGTCTTGGGGACACTACTTGTCTTTTGTTGAAGCTTGTACTTTTAATTTTGTCAATTATTGTGGATTTGTCTTATGGTTGAAGTTGTTACCTTTTTTGCCAATGATTCATTTTTCATGCTAAAGTAATTATGCCAATCATGTCGGCCAGACTCCTAAAAGTCTTAAGGCTTACTTATTTTAATTTTTCTAGCTGAACTGTTATTAGAGACGTCTCCAATTTTGTTCGTACTTAAATTTTCCTACCTCATAAAAACCATTTGTCGACTAAAATATCCCTTAAAATTTTTATTTTACCAAAAGGAAAAAAAGTACATATACTTGGCGTTACTTGTTTATTCGGCATGCTTCGGTTCTTTGCAGGATATGGATGAGTAGTGCCCTACTATTTGTTGAAGGATGAAGTAAGGACTATATTTTGTCATCTAGATACCTACCTTATCTATATTTTAAATACATACTTAAAGTTGTCATGTTTCAATTCTTCATACTCAAAGTCAGCATGCTTCATTCGAATATCTCTCAAGAATGCAAAGAATCAGCTGCAAAAGTTTATCAACAACAACATATTTGTCCTCTCTTTTCATGGATCCAGATGAAAAAATGAATGTTGAAACAAGAAAGTCTCCATGTTCAATCATTGATCGATAATCAGAAACCGTGTGTCTCTTCATACTCCGTTTAAACCCTAATTGATTGTCAACACTGTTTCAACCACTTTTTCTTTGTCTAATTTATTTCAGTGACCTCTTTATGGAAACTTCGAATTATATTTCATAATGTAACTCTAATGGAGATATCGCCACAGGCTCATGTTGTCAAGAAGTAATCTTCTAGTTGGTGGAGATTCATTTCATAAGTGTCGCGCAGTAAAAATTGACATCAATGTCAGCTTCGAAAAAGTAGAGGTCATGCCAAAAAATGAGGTCTTAATTTTTTCAAGAATTTCTAATCGAACATACTCAAATTTCAGCATCCAATTAGATCACTGCCCTTTTTTTAGAACGTCAATAATCCTGTTAAACTAATTTTTAAAATAGGGAGACGAGTCGTGATTGAAATTAATTAAATATATGGACGATTGGAGATGAATCTCTTCTTTCTATGTTGAAGTGTATCTTTTCATGATTTTGAAGAACTTTATTTTTCTTTTTTTTGATGAAATTTTTATTTGAACTTTTTTATTTTTCTTTATTTATTTTGACAACACTTTGAACACCGCTACTTTGTTCAATATATGATATCTAGTTTTAGAGCAATAGTTGTTTTAAAAATATAACTTTTCATTGCTAAAAATCATTCAAGTTATTTTTAATATAGTTAGTCCACTTGAGTTATGATATTTAAATAAATAATTATATAAGTGTTATTTAAATAAATTAGGAGATTCATTGAGGTATTAATTAGGTACCTATTATATTCTATCAATCAACATTTTCAATTATTTTGTGAATAAATGTTTCTAATCCGTATAATTAACTTATGCAACTATTAAATAAATTAAAATTTGTATATTATTTTTATGAAAATACTTGAGAGATATTTAGAGGATACATAGAGATAAAATTAAATTTTCTAAAAAATAATTTATATTATTTTATGAAAAAATCTTAACATATTATTAATTAAAAAATAATTTGTGTAAGCTACAGTTAGACTAAAGTCAAGTCTCATTCTTGAATGATTTGATTCTTGAGTTGTAAATAAAAGAAGAAAATGTAAAAGAGAATCAAACAAATATATGAGCGACATAGATTAAGAAATAAAAATAATCTAACGAAGGTGTCAGGATCATTGTATTTGTACATCCTATTTGACTTATTCAAAAATTTATAATTACTTATAACACTGATATAGGTAGAACAATGATGAACTAAGGCATAGGCTACTGAATCCGTCCATCAATTTCACGAATCGCACCAAATCTTAAAATCAAAACCCACATATATTTATACACCTTTTGTGAAGACAACAAACGCGACGCATTGTACTATGGTAGAGAGACGATTGAAGTATCTACAAGCATTTTTATCGTAATTTTTATCATATTTTTTTTATAAAAAAACTCATCAAAAGATGAAATGATTATAGTTTTTAAAAGAATGAGAACTAGTCATTTCCCACGGATGGCAACAAAAATCATAATCAAACACCAAAAAATTTGCTACAGAAGAAATAAGACTAAAATGATAAAAAGTAATCGAGAATAAGTTATAATGGTTTTTTCGTATACAAAATGGTTTGTCGTTTAGAGTTATGTACTTATGTCTACAAGCTATAAAAGTTTCTTTTCATATTTACTTTATATTTATTATATATTTGAAGTAATAAATAAGTAGTATTGTTTCTTAGTAATTTATAATGTCAGGTGTAATTTTATCATAAATGTTTTTGCGCTTTATCACTCTCCTGGTATTATATGCGAAATATAGGCTTATCAATCTGGAGAAACTAATCTATCCCTAAAGTGAAAGTAATTCAAAAAAAACAATTCAAAATCAAGATAAAATACCTGAAAGAAAGTAATGTGGATACGATGAAAATGTAACTAAAAATACTATCCACGCTGAGTGATTGAAAAGTTAAATCCTAGATCCGCAAAAAAAATGATAAAGAGGGCAAGATGTAGACAGTATTACAGATCGATATTAATAGATAAGCGATTAACATGATTTTTCTTTCTCTATGATTGGGTTACATCGAACATCCTTTGATAAAAGCAAAAATTACTGATATCTTGGCTAATACACGATAAAAGGAGAGAGGATGACCCTCACACGGAGGAGCCTATCCGTGCTCAGGACACATCAAGTACGGCGAGACAAAACGAGCAAGGATAACGGTATATTTGGGAACAATACCCATACGACCAATCTCTACATGATCGAGAATAACTAACCATAACTAAAGTCAATTCCAAAATTCATCATGACTCGACAAGATATAGCAATGTTAGAGGCTCTTCCATGTTGAGCCCATCCAATCAAGACATAGGCTACCAAGGCAGCAATGGAAACAACACTAGCAAATTCAACGCCTGCTAAAACGGTCGACGACCTGAGCATCCTCATATGTGCTCATTTTTAGAATTCAATGACAACATAGCCTCATTCTACTGTTGGAATATATTTATTTAATATATTTATAGACTAACAATAATTTGGACCGACATGCTAAATAAACATATTCGATTATTGTCTTAAGGAAGTCCAAATTAAAAGTAGTCGAGTTAATTATTTAATTAACTAAATTGGACCTATGGGTAAAAATGCGTTATGGGCTCAAGTGTGGTAACCGGGTTGAATTTGGGCACTGTGATGAAGAGGGCCCAAATCTCAACACTTAAGCCTGAATTAATAAATCAGGGATATAAATTGAATTATCAATTTATTGGGTTATGGTCCCGGACACAAGGAAGTAACAAAGGATGGGCTTTACAATGTTGGGCTTCACATTGTAAAATCTATAAATAAGGGGCTAGGTTTAGGTATTTCATCACTCTAAACCCTAATCAGAAAAACGGTCGCTTCCTTAGTGTCTGGAAACCTTTTCCCTCTTCTCTAATCTGATTCTGTTGGTCTCTTAGTTTCATAAACGGAATCGCCGGAGAACGTGGAATCACTAAAGAACGCAAAAGAACTGTAGAGAATACTAGGTGGATAGCAGCAGGCAAACCCGTAAGTATTCTTGATTTTATGTTTCTTCTATAGATGAATCTATCAAAAGGGTTTTATTATTTTTTCCGCGATTTGTTATATATTATTTGATGCGATTTCGGATAATATATAACAATTGGTATCAGAGCCAAATAAACCCTTTTTGGATTCAGTAGAATAATCAAATTGAGTATTGATAGACAAAGATGCATATTTTTCTTAATCGTAAAGAATCCATGTCATTGGGATTATGTGTTAATTAAATTGGTAGGGCATGGATTTAGGGATTGTATGAAAAGCATGTTATGTGATTTATTGAAATTGCAATTTTTATAGTTTGGGGATTTTTTTTTCGGGTAAAATTAGGGTTTATTGATGTCTGTAATTTTTCTCCCAAAATTAGCATCAAATCAACCCTAAAATAACGAATAAAATCAAAATTATTGGGACAGTGGCTCATCGACAGCTTAACCCCTGATGTTAACGCTGACCGAAGGCTGTCCGGCGATAAACACAGTAACCGCCAAAAGAATAGGGACAACAAAAAATACCCAAACGATAATAACAGCATGATGAATACAGGCTGGACCCACCCAAAACAATTGGTGGGCCCGTTTAGGACCTGCAGCCTACTGCAAATTGCAGCAGGCAGGTAAGCTGCTGCAATTTGCAGCAGCGGTAGATGCTGCGATAGCCTGCTGCAAATTGCAGAAGGGCTTAATATTTGCAGCAGCCTGCTGCACGTGCAGGCTGCTGCAAATAATAAGTTAAATAATAATAAATAAATAAAAAATTAAAAAAAAACAAGTTATTAATTTGAAAATATTTGAACAATATATTTCACAAAAATGATACTTTGATATTTTTTTGTATGTTTATTTGTGAATTAAATTGTATGTGTGTGAATGATTATATGACAATGCATGACTAAGGTTTCGTAGACCGGTAGGTGAAACTAAGAAATTAATTTAATCGGCCCTCCTGAAGGTTAAAATTAATTTTCTTAAGGATCCTAGGCTTCGAAAGGTTCGGGGATTAATTTAAATTCAAATATTATCGGCCCTCAGGAAGGTTCACGTTTGGGTTTAAATTAATCATGAACAGGAGAAAATAACAGAAAATAGTTGTTGTGTTGATTTTAATTTTAAGTAAATGACATCGGCCCTCCGGAAGGTCTCATTGGTACTTAGAAAATTAAAATAATGATCATGCTATTTTTTTTTCTCAAACTCATAAAATTGCATGTTAGTATGATTTGCCCTCCGGTATCTATTATCAATGAATTTTATGTTTTACATGTATTTGTCATATTCATGCATATGTTTTCAGATATATGTCAATATGCTAAATGTGTTTTGTGTTGATTGTTCTTATTATAGTATCCATGGGTTACAATTTTTTGGGGAATCGTCCACCGACGTTGGATTGTTCGGACTTCCAATTGTGGAAGGAAGAAATGTTGTTGTTTTTATCTGTACATGATTACGACTATGCACTGATAACTCCCAAACCATCTCCCCTTAGTCCGGAAAGTACACCGGATGAAACTAAGGCTGATGAAAAGTGGGAAAGGTCAAATAAGTTATGCATGGCGCTCATGTTACAGGGAATACCAGTAGTATTGCGTGGGGCTGTCCCTAAAGGTGTTACCACTGCCTCGGTCTTTCTCACGGAGATTGAGAAAGCCTTTGCCAAAAATGAAAAGGTAGAGATGCAGCGTTTGCTCATCGAGCTAGCTACCAAAACGTATAATGGCAAAGGTAAAATCCGGGAGCACATTCTGGGAATGTCGATGATTGGCCAAAAGTTAAAGGCAAACGGTTTAGACTTACCTGAGGAATGCATAGTGGGATTCACATTTCATTCGCTGCCAGACCGGTTTAAGTATTTCCAGTCCACCTATAACTACATGCGAGAAAAGTGGAATATCAATGAGTTGATTTCCCACGCTGCACAGGAGGAGGAAAGACTTAAAGGCACAGCGCCTGAGGCTAATGTGATTACATCACCTAATAAGGCAGGACCTAAGCGGAAAGCAGATGGCAAAGGACCAGGTCAAGGTCCGGTAAAGAAGAAAAAGCCTGAGGAATCGACTGTAGGTCGATGCTTTTTCTGCAAAGAGAAAGGACATCTGAAGAAGGATTGTGAGACACGCCGGGCTTACATGATAAGCAAAGGTACTCCCACATATTTGGTTGTTTCAGAAAGTAATATAGTTTATGTGAAAAGGAATACTTGGTGGGTTGATTCGGCTGCAACAACTCATGTCTGTGTTTCTTTGCAGGGTACGTCAAAGAGCAGGATGCTAAGTGATGATGAAAGATCCATTTTCACAGCAAACGGGAGCTCATGTGATGTTTTAGCTATTTGTGATTTTTCTTTAAAAATTTCCACTGGACATGTATTATTTTTAGAGGATGTAATGTATGTTCCCACTTTTCGAAGGAACTTAATTTCTTTTCCAGTTTTAGACTTGCAAGGTTACTCTTGTCTGATGGGAAACAATTGTTTTACACTCTCTCTAAATAATATGATTGTTGGAAATGGAAATTTGATTAAAGAGGATAATTTGTATTTGTTGAATACTATTAATAATCACAATATTTCTATGAATACACAACGTACACCAAACAACATTACTAAATCTGAAAGATCTTCTAAACTATGGCACAAGCGGTTAGGTCATATATCCAAAGTTAGGATGGACAAGCTTGTTGCTGAAGGTTTATTAGCCCCCCTTGATTACTCTGACTTCGGTATATGTGTCGAGTGCATCAAAGGGAAACAAACCAAAGATAAAAGGATAGGAGCATATAGAGCGAAATAAGTCTTAGAGTTGATACATACCGACATTTGTGGACCGTTTCCACAGGAATCGTGGAACGGGCAGCGGTACTTTATATCATTCATCGACGACTACTCTCGTTTTGGTTACCTGTATCTTCTTCATGAAAAGTCTGAGGCCTTGGACAAGTTCATAACTTTTAAGACCGAGGTTGAGAAACAACTTGGTAAAAGCATTAAGACCGTTAGATCTGACCGTGGTGGTGAATACTATGGTAGATATGACGGATCGGGTGAACAACGTCCAGGACCCTTTGCACAGTACCTAGAGAAGTATGGAATAGTCCCTCAATACACTATGCCCGGTTCACCTCGCATGAACGGTGTATCTGAGAGACGAAACCGAACACTAAAAGATATGGTTAGAAGCATGATAAGTCACTCATCTCTACCATTATCTCTCTGGGCGGAAGTCATCAAATGTGCCGCTTATATACTCAATCGAGTACCCACAAAGGCTACTGTTAGGACTCCATATGAGCTTTGGAACGGGCGTAAACCTAATTTAAAGCATCTGCATGTGTGGGGTTGTCCAGCTGAGGCGAGGCCTTACAAACCTCAAGAAAAGAAACTGGACCCAAAAACAGTTAGTTGTTTCTTCATAGGTTATTCCGAACATTCTAGAGGGTTTAAGTTTTATGATTCTCTCACTGGTACAATATTTGAGACAGGAACGGCCAAGTTTCTAGAGGATGTTGAGTTTGGGGGGAAGAATAAGGGAACATATGTTGATTTTGAGGAAGAATCCATAAAGATTCATGAAGGTTTTAATAGGGATACTGAGATATCTGAAGATTGGGCGGTAATGCCAATCATTTCGATCCCATTAGAACAAGGTAATCCTCAGATTAACACTGATGCTCCACTTGAGGGTTCTAACCAGGATACAGAGATTCAGGTAGAACAAGAGGAACCTCAAGATAATCTTCCACAAGGGAATCAAAATGACATCGTTCATAATGATCAAACTCTACCTCCTCAAGAAGTGCAACAGGAGGAAATAGTGCCATTAAGAAGGTCCACTAGAGAAAGGAAGAGTACTATAGGTCCAGAATTTATAGTATATCTTCAGGAGCATGATGAGTTATGTGCTGGAACTGTAGATGATCCCTCATCCTACAAACAGGCCATGGCAAGCTCTGAATCTCAAAATTGGATTGACGCTATGAAAGAAGAGTATAAATCAATGCAGGATAATGCGGTATGGGATCTTGTCCCATTACCTGAAGGGAAAAAGGCAATTGGTTGTAAATGGGTTTACAAAGCCAAACGTGATTCCCTGGGTAATGTGGAAAGACATAAAGCACGTCTTGTAGCGAAAGGTTATACTCAGCGTGAAGGGATTGATTTTAAAGAAACTTTCGCTCCAGTATCGACGAAGGATTCCTTTAGAACAATCATGGCATTAGTTGCACATTTTGACCTTGAGCTTCATCAGATGGATGTTAAGACCGCTTTTCTCAATGGTAATATTGAGGAAACGATCTACATGATGCAACCATAACACTTTGTAGAAAGTAACTCAAAAGATCTGGTTTGCAGACTTAAGAAATCCATTTATGGGCTTAAACAAGCTTCTCGTCAATGGTATCACAAATTCCTTGAGGTGATAGTCGGTTATGACTTTGAGATCAACTCGGTTGAGGATTGTGTTTATCACAAGTTCAGTGGGAGTAATTTTATATTTCTTATATTATATGTGGATGACATATTGCTTGCCTCGAACAATAAGGAATTGTTACACACTACAAAAAGATTTCTATCAGACAAGTTTGATATGAATGATCTTGGTGATGCCAGTTTTGTGTTAGGAATTCAGATACATCGAGATCGTTCTCGTGGTATTCTTGGATTATCACAAAAAGCATACATTAAAAGTGTGTTACAACGTTACGGATTGGCAGATTGCAAACCCCTCAGTACCCCTATAGCAAAGGGTGACAGACTTAGTCTGAGTCAATGTCCTAAGACAAAACTTGAGATTGAGGAAATGAAAACGGTCCCTTATGCTTCTGCAGTTGGGAGTTTAATGTATGCTCAAGTTTGTACTAGGCCGGACATTGCCTTTGTTGTAAATATGTTGGGGAGATATGTTAGTAACCCAGGAATGGGTCACTGGAAAGCAGTTAAAAGAGTACTCTGATATCTACAAGGAACAAAGGGGCACATGTTGACATATAGGAAGTCGGATAAACTGGAGATCATCGGGTATTCCGACTCGGATTTTGGTGGATGCGCAGACACATTAAAAAGCACGTCAGGCAACATATTCTTATTGGCTGGAGGTGCAATATCCTGGAAAAGTGTAAAGCAAACACTTATTGGATCGTCGACCATGGCAGCAGAATTTGTTGCATGCTTTGAGGCATCAAACCAGGCACTATGGCTGCGGAATTTTGTTACTGGATTACGCATTGTACAAGGGATAAAAGGCCCTATGAGGTTATATTGCGATAACAATTCCGCAGTGCAGTACTCTAACAGCAACAGGAGCACGTCTAAATCCAAACACATAGACATAAAGTTTCTGTCTGTTAAAGAAAGAGTACAGATGGGTCAGATAAGTATAGAGCACATCGGAACAAACTCCATGATAGCAGATCCCTTAACAAAGGCGGTTTTGCCTAAGGTTTTCCAGGGACACACCATCAGTATGGGTGTAGTTGATTTAGAGGATTGTTAGTTTCAGTGGGAGAGTTTGTAATAGGATCTGATGTTATATTTTGCAGTATTGTGCACATTAAAGTTTATTGCAATATATATGCTTGGAAATATTTATTGATATCTGTACTGTATTGGATCTCCAAAAGTAGGAACCATTTAAGAGTATATATGTACGATTACAAGCCATATTACTCTTAGACCACGCTCCATAATTGGCCCAAGTAATTGATTGATTATGGTAATGTGATTACTGTTGCATCCTATTGTTCACATTACGAGAAAGAGGTCTTTAGTCCTTTATTGTTATCAATCATGTACGGGGTTGTACCGTTTGCCCATTGACAATGAATATAGGGATCCCATTAAAGTTGAATATGTATTCTTGAGTAGCATGTGACGGTCCAAGTGGGAGATTGTTGGAATATATTTATTTAATATATTTATAGACTAACAATAATTTGGACCGACATGCTAAATAAACATATTCGATTATTGTCTTAAGGAAGTCCAAATTAAAAGTAGTCGAGTTAATTATTTAATTAACTAAATTGGACCTATGGGTAAAAAGGCGTTATGGGCTCAAGTGTGGTAACCGGGTTGAATTTGGGCACTGTGATGAAGAGGGCCCAAATCTCAACACTTAAGCCTGAATTAATAAATCAGGGATATAAATTGAATTATCAATTTATTGGGTTATGGTCCCGGACACAAGGAAGTAACAAAGGATGGGCTTTACAATGTTGGGCTTCACATTGTAAAATCTATAAATAAGGGGCTAGGTTTAGGTATTTTATCACTCTAAACCCTAATCAGAAAAACGGCCGCTTCCTTAGTGTCTGGAAACCTTTTCCTTCTTCTCTAATCTGATTCTGCAGGTCTCTTAGTTTCATAAACGGAATCGCTGGAGAACGTGGAATCACTAAAGAACGCAAAAGAACTGTAGAGAATACTAGATGGATAGCAGCAGGCAAACCCGTAAGTATTCTTGATTTTATGTTTCTTCTATAGATGAATCTATCAAAAGGGTTTTATTAATTTTTCCGCGATTTGTTATATATTATTTGATGCGATTTCGGATAATATATAACATCTACTTCAAGACTAGGGATATTTTCAATTACCGTTGACCAACAAATGTGAATGGATAATTAGAAAATAGAGATACATCAAAATTTTGTAAAATTCACGATGATGTGGCCATTACACTAAACAAAACATGTCGCGCTAAAAAAAACATGTCACGCACTACATGACCAAATCCAACAGTTGACAGATGGAGAAAATGTTTCCACATTTGTAAAAAAGAATGACACGATCATCGAAGTGCCGATAAAAAAAATGAAGAAAAACTCGTCGATACAACAAGAGAAAACGATCCAGACCCGATAAAAAAAATAGTTGATGGCGGTCCGATGAGTCAAGATTATTGACAACAATGCCATCTTTAACTTTCGGCTATCGAAATACATAAACAACGACGATTTGTCAAGTGAACCAAAAATTAATTACCAAACTCCACCACCTCTTAGAGCACATTTGGTTTACAAACTATTTACTTAATTAGTATAACATTTAGAGGGAGCCTTGATGTTCTTGGGGGACCTATACGATATAAGGCAAGCACCCACATCTCTTATAGTGAAAACAAATATACAACACGAAAATGAAGAATTTTATAATCCTACGTCTCGGCCAAGACATCGAAGACAATATCAGGTATAACCTTCTCGTACTCTTCACTAATAACTCTGGCTATTTTTGGAACCTCCAAGTGTGAAACGTTTTATGGAAATATTTTTCTTTCACAAATTCTCCAACACTCTAAATCTACAACAACATAGGCCAATATATTAATTTCAATCATTTAAAGGAAAAACAATAAGAATAACAAACATCGTAAAATTACCTGCTCAAATAGATATAAAAAATGTCGACCGCCTTCCCTGGACTTTTGGTTCATGGCTACTAAAGGAAATTAATTAACAACGTTTGAAGGATCCACACTATTGGTTAATTTTGAATCTGTTATCGAGGTTGATGTTAGTTAGGAAGGTTCTCATATTAGCTGAACATGTAGTTGTAACTGCTCTTATAAAATGATGTTCCCTAAACAAACAGATTTTAAGGAGAACAATAAAGAATACGAAACAGAGTTTTACTAAGAAAAATTTTCTCATTTCTTGTTCCCAAAGATTTCCCACTGGGTTTCTCAGTTCTTGTTAGACCTAAATAGTAGTATACCATTCACAAGATCAACTTCAAGATGATCAAAAAAATAAAAATAAACTTAATTCAACAATAACGATCCACCAATTTGTTAACCAAATAAAACCACAAACCTAATCACAGAAAAATAATCAACATTAAAAAAAATCAACACAGAAAATTTATGTGAAAAGTAAAAATCATGAGACTTATGAAGATTTCACCCAAACTACTTCTACTATTATGGAAAGTTGAGGATACTGGTATATCCAATTCAAACTAATAAATATCTACAACCCACCAACAATTTTAAGCATAATAAAGTAAAACAAAAGTGAAAAATATTACCAAAGCTACTTCACTATTTGATAAGCTATTTTTTCCTAAACATAGAACTAAATCACAATCCAACCAGTCAAATTAAAAAATTAGATGTTCCAAACACACTGTCCAAAATTCAAAAAAATAGATATTGTTTGCCCATTGTTCGAACCTTTCTAACGTGTCTTCCTTCAACAAATTCGAAAACAATTTTTTTACAATACTAATCTATCGTGAGGTAGGGGTAGGCGCGGGGGAGGGGGGTCTCTTTTCCCATGGTAGGTCCACCACTGAATTTTAAGGCACGAAATCTTCTAGGTACCCGATTATAATTCCTTATTTTGCAGGTTCCCAACATCTAGCTACATTATTTTCAATTCCATTGGAAAAACAAGCTACTCAAAACTGATTTAGGTATTCAACATGGTCATTTACAATATTATGAAGTACCTGATACTTTCATAAGTTTTTATCGGGTCTTACCATGACAAATATACAACAACCAATCATAACACTTTTTCTCATATAAACAAATTTTGCACTACCATCCACCGCACACTCCTTCTAACAATAAGTGAAATATGAAAATTAGACATATCAAAAAAATTCAACAATTGACCTTTCCACCTGGAATAATGTGACCACTCGATCAAACCTACAATGATAGTTCCCGAACACAATTCAAACGGTATCCTTGTAGCAAAGCAAGACAATATGTCATGCACAACATCGGGTATGATGTTGTGGAAAAAGAGTTATTATGAGGACTTGACTACCAACTATCGTGGATGAATACATAATACAAACCAACCAATCTGCACTCACAGTCTCAAAAAATACCACAACGCACTATGTTGACCCATGTGAGACCTAAAAAAACTTCTAGCAACTCTTGTGCCCAAAACCATATGGGTCCTATTATCTGGTCGCCCAAACCAGTGAAGCAAGAAATAAAACTCGTAGCACAAGTTGATTTTGAGCACAAACGATGGCAATCCCCGCCACAAAATATCTTTGCCCCTTTGACATATTATTTTGAAAAATAATGGATACTTTTCCACATCCCTAATTTGACAACAATTTCGCAACAAGTTTGCCAACCGGGAGTCGTGACACTTCGGGGAAGTCGCCAAAGGAGAATATCCTCATACCATGTCCAATTAAACAACTTGGGTAGCCATTGCTATAATACGAACAAAACCAACATACATGACGACTACGCAATACATCAATACTAACGAGATTGGAATACAAACCAATAACAATTATACCTTGTAAGTTATGTCATACTTCATGATTTATGTACAACATATATCGGCATAATCTTCTTTTAACAAATCATACATTTTTTCCTCTTATCCATATTTCATCACATTACGTATGCCACTACAATTTCCTACATTCAACTAAACAATAATGTTAAAACGCATGTGTGCCATACCGAATTACTAAAGGTCAAACATCATATATTTCTCATGAACTAAAATACTTGAAATATTTTTATTATACTTCGTAACAAATAATATTTTTCATTTAAATTTATAGATGGAGTTCAAGTTTTAGGGTCGTCTTATTAGTTTGTACTTTATTTTTCTTCCGTTCTATTATTTTGATTCATCTCTCCAGGTTTTTACATTGTTTTACTTAGTTTATTATATTCTATTTATATAGGTTCTAATTTTCTTTTCTATCTATCATTAATTTATTGTTACCAGAGTATAGAGAAATTTATTAAAAACACCATCTCTAGATTTAAAATAAAACTTTAAAATTCTCTTCAATTTTAACATTTTTATTTCTACTTTTACAAAGTTATTCTTAGTGTTATTTGTTATTATTCTATTATTAATCCAAAAATTTTAAGTGTTATTTTATAAAGAGAATAAAGAAAGAAATATTCGTGAGATCAACAAACTATAATCTATAACGGTACAATAAAATTATATCATACTTTTACATATAGTTTTTCTTAGTTACGCCAGTTCCGTTATTATTTAAATGAACATCATATGTGGATCATTCTTATAATAGTTATCTATTACAAGACTTACCAAGGGTTTTTGCTGAAGATGATATATTTTTATTCATTTTTATTATGTATCAACATATGTTTTTATGGCTAAAAAATATGCTTCAACGAACGTTTTGGTTTTCTTATATCTGTTATATTTTTGTGTTTTTTTGTGTCATCTTTGTCATTATTATTCATAATGAGGTACAACATATACTTCACGATTTACCAATGGTTATATAAAGGCTTTCTATTCCAATGGTTATTTGTTTTTGAGTAAATTCTTTGTTTTGAAAAAAAAAAGGTTGTAGGAGATGATAGTTTTTGAAAATGTAAGTTTCATAAAGTTTTGAAATGATAAAATATTTGTTAAAAAAATAAGGAATGAACGAAAATGAACAAGTACAAATTTCTCTCATATGGAAGAATTATGTGAATAGTTTATGTTTCTTAATGATATTTAGATTAACTTTAAAAATAAGATGATTTGAATCGCATGTAATGGTGTTTTGTTAGCCGCAATATGTCATTATTACAATTGACTAAACTAAGTTTTAATATAAATGAACATATATAGTCTCTTTATGAGGATCTTAAAGTAATGTGAGTATTTCTTCTCAAACTTAATTTGGTTTTATATTTTTATTAATTTTATTATCATTATATTTATTTTGATTATTTTCAATAATCATGATATTGGAGTGAGAAAATACTATGTTGAATAATGATATAGTGTTTGACTCGAGAGAGACGCATATATGTTATTTCATGTAATGATAATGTGAAATTGAGATCTTTTGTATCTATTGTTCTTGATATGGATCGTTACATGTTTTAGATGAGATTACCCATCTAAACCTCAAAACTTTATATTTTGACTTTAGTATGTTTTGGTAAGGATGATTCATTATAATTTATTTTTGTCTAATGGGTGAATCAATCCTCCTACCTATGTTTATTTTGTATATTGTAAAGTAAATAAATAAATGTTAAAATTTATCATTAGATTATTTTTTGTTGTTTTTATAATTTCGGTTGTAATTAATATATAATTGCTTTCAATTCCAATGGTTGTTTCTTTTCTTTTGTGAATAAAGTCTTTGCTTTGAGCAAAAAGAGGTTTTATAATATTTTTCGAAAAGTTAACTTTCATAACGTTTTGAAGTTATACAATGTTTGTTAAAGAAAGAAGTAATACAAGAAAATGAACAAGTTCAAATTTCTTTTGATGTGAACAATTTATGTTTTTTTAATGATCTTTAGATTAAGTTTTAAAATATGATGTTTTAAATCAAATTCAATGTTGTTTTATTAAACGGAATATGTCATTAATACAATTTAACAAACCAAAGTTTTAATATATATATATATATATATTATTTTCTTTATGAGGATCTCAAAGTAAGGTGAGTATTTGTTTTCGAATATGATTTGCTTCTATATTTTTATTATTATTTTATTAATTTTTATTGTTTTATTATTTTCACTATTCATGATATTAGAGTGAGAAAATACTATTTGATAGTTTTCAATAATCTTAACATTATAAATTTTCAAAAAACAAATTTAACTATATTAAAAAAGGAACGTGTTTCACATCCATGGTTTCTTGTTCGGTGCCTATTTGGAAAAACTCATTTTTCAAGAAGATCGTCTTGCTTTTTCGGGGAAGACCAGTTTAGAGACGCTTTGTCTTCTTTCTCGTGAGTTGTCACTTCCCAGGATTCTCGCCTCTTGGAGACTATTACTACTTATTGGAGGCGTTTAGAATTTTCCCTTTGTCTCTTATTATCAAGAGTATCCTGGCTACCACCATTTTCCACTTTTTATCGCTGCTCTCTCTCGCATCCCAGTTCGGGAGATCTATGAAATGGGTAATCTAATATATTACTCATCAGATGAATGAGATATTGTGGTGGCTAGCTCTTGCTCATTCGTGCTTGATCATATCAGTACAGCTCTCTTGGATATTGGTATCGTTAGAGCCTATCACTCTGTTTAGAAGAGAAACACTAATACACATGAAAGGTTTCTCATTTTACCCATTGGATTTGAGAGAGACAATTGTTTTTAACTTATGGGTTACTATTTTAACCAGGCTCAGTATTGAACTTGATTGGAATGAACTCAACTAACAGACCTATTAATGGTCATATTTTATACCGTTTGCAACCGTCTTATACCACTTGTGATATTGGTCTTGGGCTCATGTCCACTTGACAAATATATGGATCTTGGACCAGACTTCATATTAAACCCTTTTTTATATGATGGTCAAATATTAACGTCCATATCTTTCTAATTACCACCCAAAGTCCATATCTTTCTACATACCACCTAACTTGGAGATTGAAGGTATCACGAGCGACAATGAAGTTGAATCTCTACCTACCAGACGTTATCCCATAGGTGAGTTTATGATAACTACTCATGTTGTTGAGAATAAATTTTCATATTATTAGCTTATCTTTTTAAACTCTTGTAAGTTTTTATTAAAATGTAACCACGTACAAATAATTAAGGTACCATCGTAAAAAACTAACCGACATATAATTTGTCAACTACGAAGGTAATTCATCTATTTGTATCGGCGAAGTTAAACTTTTGGTAAATGTTGGTTATGGTAGTACTAAAAAATTTGTGAGAATATTTTTTATGATAGTCGATTATTCTAGATAGTATAACACAATCGCGAGAAGAAATTGGTTAAACAAAATTGAGGTAGCGACTTGTTCCTTCCGGAATTACCTGAAGTACCATGTTGCAAACTTAGTTGGGATACTTTGAAAGTTGTCAATAGTTATTACACGATATTTTTAGATCGTGAGAAGTTAGCTCAATAGAAGTCACCACACATCGGGGGTAGAGGAGGGGTCATCGATCAGATTGGAGCAAAAAAATGAAAATATAAATTGATGATCGAAGAGAAGAGGTCCAATATGAAGAACCTTTAGGTGAAATAGTTTAGTAAATGTGTCCAAATGGACATGTGGTTGGAATCGGGAATCAACTAGGTGAGACATTCAAATGTAGATTGGTGAAATTACTAAGAAAGAACTCGAACATTTTTACTTGGAGTGCTGCTAATGTATCTCGGGTCAGCTTGTTTGTCATTTGTCACGAGTTGTTGATAAATAAGGCTAAATTCGGTTTGTCAAATGAGGAAGGAATTTTTTTTCTGAGTTTGAGGCCATCGTCAAATAGGTTACAAGCAGTTAGGACTTGGACACATTAGAGAAGGAATATACCCAACTTGGGTGGCCAAACTCGTTCTGGTAAAAAAAAGTGCATCCACAACAAGGTAGTGGAGAATATGTGTATATTTTACCGACCTCAACAAGGCATATCTAAAGGATGATTTTTCATTTGCCTTATATCGGTCAATTGGTAGATGCAACTTTGGTTAATAAATTCTTGTCCTTTATGGATATATACTCGGGATACAACCAGATTCGAGTTCATCCACATGATGAGGAACAAATTGTTTTTCGAACTCAGAGGTTTGTATTGCAATAAAATTATGTCTTTTGGTTTGAAAAATGCAGGGTGAATCTACAAAGACCTATCAATCAAATATTTTAAGAACAACTAGGAAAATACATGGAAGCGTGCATAGATGATACGACCGTGAAGTGTAATACTGAGGGTAATCAGATCGAATCTTTATCCGGCATATTTGAAGAGTTTCAGAGATTAACGGGTCATCTAGTAGCTTTATCACGGTTTATTTCCAAAGCTTCTTATAAGAGTCAACATTTATTTGAAGTCCTTAAACGAGCGAAGAAGTTCAGTTGAAATAAAGAATGTGACGATGCATTTCGCACCTTAAAACTGAATCTGACTAAATCGGAAATTATTTCAGATCTAATACGAGGTGAATCATTATATTTATACTTATATGTCATGCTTTGATTTTTTTTCATAGTTAGGGACAATAAAGAGGCGCAAAGACCGATTTATTAAGTAAGTAAAAGATTGATCGACACCCAAAAATAATATTTGAATCTAAATAAATTGGCTTTAGGATTGGTAGTAGTTGCAAGAAATATGTTGTATTCTCAAAGTCATACACTCGTTCTACGAGCTTATTTTCCTCAATTGGAATGTACAATAAAAATAAGATACTTCAGGAAGCCTCACACGGTGGTCAGTAAAATTTGAAGAATATGAGATTTTTTACAAACCTTTACAATGATCAACGGTCAAGCGGTAGGTGATTTTATAAATGAATTCATGGGAGACATAATCAATTACGCATATGGTATGCAATCGGATCGAGAAATATTTGAAATGAGTAGTGGAAATTGATGAGAGGAGAAGGTGCCAGCATCTTGAAAGCACCAATTACAACTCTTTATATTTAAAACGGCCAAGATTTATATGACTCATTTAAGTGGTACACTTAGACCAATTCACCAACAATAATAAAGTGTTTGTTTATTCATTTTCAATACTCTACTAAAGTATTTGTTTATTTATTTTCCAAACTAACTATATATAGAGTAAACCGTACTTTTACCCTTAAAATCTAAAAAGTATAATACATTGTAGGTCTACTTTTGTGCGTAGTTTTGGTGGGTTATGGCTTAATTTCGTCGAACAATATTTGTTTTAACTGAAAGTATTTTATAAAAAATAATAATATGTTAGCAGTTTTAATTTTTAATATTAAAATCTGTTTTATATGTTCTTCTTCAAATTTTATAATGGTGCGTTTTATTTTTTTTTAAAGTGGGTGGTTTTTGGATTGTTTTGGATAAAAATGAAAAAAATATAGTTGAATAGGTGGTTTGGATTCGAACTTGACCACTAGGTTTGAAGCTTCAAACTAGTCCCCTCTCGTTTGATTCCTAGTTGCGCCATTTATGGAAAATATTACGTGGAACATGGTACTGATATGAATCGCTTTCAAAATTTAAGTTGGAGGAATTCTTGGCCATAAGTAGACTAGTATGCAAAAATGGGAACTTTTTTTCTTCAGACGGAGTCTTTTGGTAGAGTGATGAGTGATCTTACGGACGGTAACAAAATTTAGAAGGATGAGTTTGTGTAGGAGTCAGGTTGTTGGGAAATGCGCAATTGAGATGATGACGTGCAGCCATGCGTAGATGTCAAAAGGTAAATATAATGTTTATTATTGAAGTTATGAAAATTTAGTTGTCATTTAATTTATTCGCATTTGTTGCATCACGGGAGCTGGACGATAAAGTTTTGTGAAAGGGGTGAAGTTGCATTACATTGTAATGATGAAGATGGTCGAGAATTTTGGTAAGAGTTACAAGAAACTGTTGATGCCTAATATATTCGATATTTGTGGGTTATGGCTTTATGTGGGGCATGTTAGAATTTTTTATTTGATAAAGGATGGAGAGATTGAGGCAATCAGACACTGGGAGAAACAGCAGCGGGGGTGGCAATGTCAGTGATTTGGACATCGCCACAAAGAAGTTTAAATTCGTTGGAGACTGGGCGAGCCGAACGTTTGTAACTGAAGAGGAAAATGTCCCACATGCGGTTAGACATTATGGGCAAGAAGAAGATTTTTACTTATGCCCTGCCAAATAAAGAGTAAGAGAGGATGGTATCAAATTAATAGAATCTCCTTCAGAGGAAACAGATGCTGCTGAAGGGGCTAAAACTTTGGGAGCGAGACAGACCGATGGGACTCCAATTACTGCGAAGAGCTCCAAAGTTGATCCCAAGGTGTCTAGAATGGTCACGGATACTGAGCTGCACACGTTGCTAAAAGTAAAATATCACGCATGCAAAAGAAAATACGATACTCATGCATCGGCCGAAGGCATTAAGTCCAAAAAAACAGAAGCGCGGTAAGGCTTTCACGCCAGCCGATGACCTGTTATCCTCTTATGCTTATAAGGATGCCTTCTAAAGTATGGTAGGTAATGTTTCCTCTAGGGGCAAGTCACCCAAAGTGTTTGTTTCCCAGGAAATAAAAACGTGAGGGAGGAAACCAAGGAGAATCCTATTGGAGCCAAAGGAAGAGTGAAAATGCGGGAGGTCATCCGTTTGGATGAGTAGTTGGAGGAAGAGATCAAAGTTTTTTATGCAGGCAGTTTAGCGCTGAAATTTATGAAGACGGGCGATCACCCGAAGAATGCGATGAATTGACAGTTTGGAGCTCCGGTGTCTGATTTTGACCCACAACACCTTGTTTCGAAGGAAACAACGCCACGAGTGCAAATCACCAGCTTCGCTTGTGTCATATGGGCTATTTAGGCATTTGGGCTCATCTATCAGCTTATTTCGAGTTTTTAATACTTTAGAATATTTTAGTAATTTTCTTATTTTAGGTTTAGGGTTTCAATTGAAACCTTATATAAACATATCTTCTTTACATTGTTTGGGGAGTTGTTTTGATTAATAAAATTAAGGTTTATCCCTCTATCTAGCTTCTTTTGCGTTCCACTCTGAATCATATTGGTATCAGACACATGCAGTCATGCGAGAGGGTGCGAGGAAGAACCAGAGGTTGCGGTGGCGCTGCAGTGGCTAGAGATGCAAGTGATTTTGGTGATCGTGAAGATGCTGACCTGCGCCGTCAGGTGGCTGACCTGCGCCGTCAGGTGGCTGATCTTAACGCTAGGCAACAACGCACGGAGGTTGAAGGTATCGATAACCCTTTTGGGGAGGGGTTAGAACAGAATACTTATCACGACCGCCGTTGGGAGCTTGGATTTAAGGTAGACATCCCGGACTTTGATGGTAGCCTTAAGGCAGAGGCGCTTGTTGATTGGTTATCCCAAGTTGAGGAAGTGCTGGACTTCAAGGAAGTTCTTGAGGAGAGAAGGGTCGCGTTGGTCACCATCCACCTGCGCGGCAGGGTACAGGCTTGGTGGCAGCAAGTTAAGAAAACCCGTGAGCGTGAAGGCAAGGAGAAAGTCCGCAGTTGGGAGAAGTTAAAAAAAAATCTGCAAGACTTTCCTACCTTACAACTTCGAGCGGGAACTATTCCAGCGACTCCAGAATCTTTGTCAAGGACCACGATCTGTGGACGAGTATACAGAAGAATTATATCAGCTGCTGGCTCGTACGGATGTGAACGAGTCGCCGCATCAGCGGGTATCCCGCTATATTGGTGGGTTGCGTCTTCAGCTTCAAGATGTGTTGAACATGTTCGACTCGTGCTCTGTTTCTGAAGCCCATCGGCGTGCCCTCCAGGCAGAAAAATAGTTGGCTCGCCGGACCCAGATTGGCGTACGGACTGGTGCTCCTTCAGGGACATCGGCGTCCAAACCATTTCCACGTCCAACCGTTCCCATTGTTCCCATTGGTGCGACCAACCATTCTGCTGGTAAGTTACGTTGCTTTGACTGTGGAGAATTAGGGCATCGTCAGGTAGAATGTCCGAATGCTGCGGGTACTAGGGGTCTTTTCTCTCACGAGGCATTTGAACCGGCCCCCATTGTTCCTAATGGTCTCCCAAAGTTTGATACATATGATGATGATATGGCGGAGGTTACGGCGGAGGTTGTGACAGGTGATGTTGGTGCAGTTCTGATGGTACGACGCACGTTTCTTTCCTCTCGTGATCATGATCAGAGTGATTGGCTGCGGAATGATGTGTTTCCTGTTGCTAGCCCTGTTGGGACTGATGTGTTTGCAGATGTGTTTCATGTTGCTAGCCATGTTGGGACTGATTATTTTCAGATGTGTTTCTCGTTGCTAGCCCTGTTGGGACTGATGTGTTTGCAGATGTGCTTCCTGTTGTTAGCCCTGTTGGGACTGCTGTGTTTGCAGATGTGTTTCCCGTTGCTAGCCCTGTTGTGACTAATGTGTTTGCAGATGTGTTTCCTATTGCAAGCCCTGTTGGGACTGATGTGTTTGCAGAGGTGTTTCCTATTGCTAGCCATGTTGGGACTGAAGCCTATCGGCGTGCCCTCCAGGCAGAAAAACAGTTGGCTCACCGGACCCAGATTGGCGTACGGACTGGTGCTCCTTCAGGGACTTCGGCGTCCAAACCAGTTCCACGTCCAACCATTCCCATTGTTCCTATTGGTGCGACCAACCGTTCTGCTGGTAAGTTACGTTGCTTTGACTGTGGAGAATTAGGGCATCATCAGGTAGAATGTCCGAATGTTGTGGGTGCTAGGGGTCTTTTCTCTCATGAGGCATTTGAACCGGCCCCCATTGTTCCTAATGGTCTCCCAAAGTTTGATACATATGATGATGATATGGCGGAGGTTACGGCGGAGGTTGTGACAGGTGATGTTGGTGCAGTTTTGATGGTACGACGCACTTTTCTTTCCTCTCGTGATCCTGATCAGAGTGACTGGCTGCAGAATGATGTGTTTCCTGTTGCTAGCCCTGTTGGGACTGATGTGTTTGCAGATGTGTTTCATGTTGCTAGCCATGTTGGGACTGATGTGTTTGCAGATGTGTTTCCCATTGCTAGCCCTGTTGGGACTGATGTGTTTGCAGATGTGCTTCCTGTTGTTAGCCCTGTTGGGACTGATGTGTTTGCAGATGTGTTTCCCGTTGCTAGCCCTGTTATGACTAATGTGTTTGCAGATGTGTTTCCTATTGCTAGCCCTGTTGAGACTGATGTGTTTGCAGATGTGTTTCCTATTGCTAGCCATGTTGGGACTGATGTGTTTGCAGATGTGTTTCACGTTGCTAGCCCTGTTGGGACTGATGTGTTTGCAGATGTGTTTCCCGTTGCTAGCCCTTGTGGGACTGATGTGTTTGCAGATGTGTTTCCCATTGCTAGCCCTGTTGTGACTGATGTGTTTGCAGATGTGTTTCTTATTGCTAGCCTTGTTGGGACTGATGTGTTTACAGATGTGTTTCCTGATCCTGACCGTGACACCAGGTTTGTGAGTCATTTCTGGCGCAGCTTATGGCGCATGGTGAATATGCAGCTCAGTTTCAGTAGTACCTACCACCCCCCAGACTGATGGTCCGACAGAAGTGGTTAATTGTTCCCTCGGTAACTTGTTGCGCAGCCTGGTGGGATATCACCCGAAGGCATGGGATCAGCGCCTACCGCAGGCAGAGTTTTCCTCCAATCATGCCATTCACCGCTCGACGGGTCTTTGTCCTTTGCCGGTGATGTATGGTGTTGTGCCTTGGGGTCCTGTCGACTTGCTCGCCTTGCCCAGTAAAATTCGTGTTCACACAACTGCTGAGGAGCTTGTATCGCAGATTCGCCAAACCCACAAGACGACTTACGATCAGCTTGTATTGAGCACCGCCAAGTATAAGTCTCAGGCGGATTCTCATCGTCGTCCTGTTCAGTGTTAAGTTGGTGACTATGTGTGGGCAGTTTTAACCAAAAATTGGTACCCTGCTAGTGAATACAATAAACTGGCCGCCCGAAAGATTGGCCCGGTGGAGATTGTGGAGCGGATCAACCCGACTGCTTATCGACTGCGTTTGCCTAGCCATGTTCGTACGTCTGATGTCTTTAATGTTAAGTATATGATTCCTTATGCAGGTGACTCTTCTGACGAGGAGACTGGTTCTGATTCGAGGACGAATCTTCTCGACCCCGGCGGGAATGATGCAGACAGTTTAGCGCTGAAATTTATCACCCGAAGAATGCGGTGAATTGACAGTTTGGAGCTCCGGTGTCTGATTTTGACCCACAGCATCTTGTTTCGAAGGAAACGATGCCACGAGTGCAAGTCACCAGCTTCGCTTGTGTTATATGGGCTTTTTAGGTATTTGGGCTCATCTATCAGCTTATTTCGAGTTTTATATACTTTAGAATATTTTAGTAATTTTCTTATTTTAGTTTTAGGGTTTCAATTGAAACCTTATATAAACATATCTTCTTTACATTGTTTGGGGAGTTGTTTTGATTAATAAAATTAAGGTTTATCCCTCTATCTAGCTTCTTTTGCGTTCCACTCTGAATCAGTTTTTCTAAGGTAAGCTTTATACTGAGACCAAGACCAAGATGGAGCGTGAGGCCGAAGAAGTGTTGAGGAAGCAAGTAGAGTTGTTGTTGTAGGGCGAGCGGGCGGCCATGAGTTGCTGAAGGAATAGGTTGTTGGGACTTTCAGAAGTTTGAAGGTTGAGCCAGAACAGTTTCATTCCAGTAAAAAAGCGGGCGAGGTGTTTTTGGCCTCAGGGCAAGCGAGCCAAACCCAAAATTGTTTGGAGTTTGAGATTAAGTTAGTTGATTAAGAAAACTTCCATGAGAGACACGATTGCGGCAACGTTTCAAAGCGTGAAGGCTGGATTGGTCGCTGAGAAGGCTAAACTTGACTTAGAGACAGATTGGCAAAAAGGCTGTGATGACTACCAATTTTCCTATTACCTTGCTTGATTGGCCAAAGAAATGATGTGTACGGCTGAAATTGATATGCTTGCTGACCTTCAGAGAAGGTATCCAGATCTTGACTTAGAGACAAATTGGGCCAGACTTCATGCACAGCTACAATCTTCTTCATGCGTTCCTATAAACCGTTGGAGAATCTGGTTCTTTGATTTACTAGATTGGTGCACAAGGTGGTGACATAATAGTAAATAAAGCTCTCATTTTTTGCCATTTGTTTTCTTTTTAACTTGTTGAATATGTTAGACCAAGTACATACTGCATGAAATTTTTATTTGTTTTCTTAATGCACGCGTTTGGCAATTTATTATTCTTTTGGTTATGCCTTAATTTATGACTTTTTTTATTTATTAATCTCTTTGTGTTGTGTTGATATTTGTTGATGGCCGAACGTCTACTGTTTGTCAATTTTTTTATTGTATACATAGCAAATAGTTCTTTCCAATATGAGGGGTATTATTATCTAATGGAGTAATCAATTTCAAAAGCAGAGATCCCGCGATGGTGCAGTTTTTCGTTGGGTTATATCTAGAGTACCTACTAATATTTGTTTTAGATAAGAAAGGATATTAGTTCCCCTTGGCATTGAGGAGGGGACTCATAACTTCATTTTTATATGACCTAGTGTCGTGGCATTTTTTCCTACTGCAGTACTCGATGTTGTAGACTATATTTTCGTCATAGTCTTAACATTATCAATGAATTCTTAGACTATATTTTCATCATAGTCTTAACATTATCAATGAATGCTAAGAGATCTCAATTTTAGCCATAGGATTTTACCCTTGCGTAAAAAATATGACGAGTCTTACCCCATACCAGATGTATGTTCCTGTCAAATGTGATTGTTAAAATATCTCAGTTCTATCCCTCATTAAATATAATTTTTTACAAATAATATGTGTCCCTGCTAGAGGTGGGTGTTAAGAGATTTCAGTTTTATCCCTAATTGGATATAAGTATCATCTTGAGCTTTCGTGCTTCATACCATTTTATTGGTAGGTACATTTGGTTAAGTAGTTTATAATAATATTCCTTTGTGTTATAATTTTTCATTCCACTCAATCATCATAAATTCAAATTTGGAAGGGTTTTTAACGGATTTCCTTGGAAGGGTGGTCGGTGGTTTATTTTGGAGGATTACTCATTCTCTAGTATTATTGCAATCTGAATATGTCATCATTTTCGACATGTCCGACTTTTGCATTACACTTCTTAAAGAGAATGTCGTATAGACAATAATGATGTGAACTTGGAAGTAAGGCCTTATTTTTATTTCAGTCACCGCCAAATCAAGGGCTAGCTTTTACAGTTGTAAATAACGTGTTTGTGCAATTATTAAAGATTTAATTACATAGTAGATGGGTTTGTACTTATCTCTTTATTCTCCTATGAGTATTGGTGAGGTCAAATTTCTTTGGAATGGATTTACTGCATCATCCGAAGGGCAGTTCGGACATATTCGATACCATGACACACTGAAAAGTACAATCAAGTGGGTTATGACTCATCGGGTTGCTGATCATCTCCTGTCTTTGGCTCTTGGGTCTTTAGACCTGGCCCAAGTTCATAATCCGTCTAGGAAGGCTCATGGGTCACAAAACAAGTATAAATACCCCAACTACCTTCATTTATGAGGGTGAGAAAAACTTTACTGCTAGTACACACCTCTTTCATCTCTCTACATTTCACTCTAACATTAAACTCCTAAAAAGATAAAAATCTTTTCTAATATACCATTTGATCTTAAATTACCCACACCAAGTATAGTGCTTACCACATAGTCTGACACTGCGAAGTAGAGGTAAAGAGACTCTTCATACTTTAGTTTGGTTCAATTCTCCGGAGATGCCAAGAACTCTTGATGTCGTGGAAGGCTTCTTCACAAATTGATGTCCACTAAACTTTTCCTGCTCTCCAAAGAACCTGAAGAAAGGTTGGCACTTATCTGAAGACCATGAAATGAAATGATTGAGGGTTGGCAGTCGACCGGTGGAGATCTGAACTTCTTTGAATTTTCTTAGATGAGCCATAGTTGCTATGTTTTCCAGTTGGGTAGGTTTGGCTTCAATGCCTTTCTCACTGAACGTATAGCCTATGATATTTTTGTATCTCACACCGAATGTGCACTTCTCTGAGTTAGTTTCTAATTAACCTTCCTTAGATTATTGAACATTTCTGCTAGATCTACAATGTAACCAACATATCATCAAAATATGCATGCAAATTTCTACCTCATTGATCTGTAAATATTTTATTCACCAGACACTGGTAGGTAGACTATAGGTTCGTCATGCCAAATGGCATGACTATGTAGCAATGAAATTTATTTTTTGTCACAAAATTAGTGTATTTTTTGTTATCATTGTGCATCTATATCTAGTTTTGGCTTGAGTGTGCCCCCGTGAAGGCTAGCATTCGGTTGATGAATGTAGCATTTACCAGGTGGTCAATGTGTGGCAATGTGAATGAATTTTTTAGGAAAGTTTTATTCAAGTTGGTGAAATCGACACACATTCCATTATTGTTACGTTTATTTATCAAAATTGGATTAGTCATCCAAATTGGTGTGGATAAAAGTAGCCTGAGGGTAGGCTGGTAACTTTGAGTGGAGTTTTAAGGCGGCGTAAGGGTGTTTCACGGTGATGTGGTGGTGTTTAAGGGTGTTTTAAGATATTTCAGGGTGTTTCAAAGTGTTTCAAGGGTGGAGAGAGAATTAAGCAGCCTGGCAGCAGTTAATTTTTCTTACCCCTAGTTAATGCTGGTGGTTGGGTATTTATAGTGTGAAATTTGGGCCCTTATGGGCTTTCGGGTCAAGTTTAATGGACCCGGGTCATGTTTAAAGACCCATGAGTTTTAAGCAGATGTACAGGTAGCTTAGTCAGATAGTGATTAGGTTTTTTAGTACTTTAGTCATAGTTCGAACTGCCTTATGTTTGCAGTGTTCAAGGTCATCTGTCCGGTTCTACCAGTGCTGTTCGAACTGAAGTCATGGAGTCTGTCCGAATTTACGGGGTGATTTTACTTTGGACTACCCTTCCGGGGAGCTCTTCGAATTCGGACTCATCAGGAGCCCCTTTTTTAGGTATTTGAACAAGTGTCCTTGTTTAAAGAACTGAAAAACAGTCCGATTGAAGAAGTGGTTTTCCAATTCGAAGAGAATTGAGATAGGCCCGGACAGCCCAACCGTTATGAATTCCAAACGGTTCTTTGTCAGAGGTAGTGGGACACGTGTCACACCCTGGCTGGCAACTTCAGCCGTTTTTTCATCTGGAAAATCGCACCACTTTATTGAACAAGTAACTTCTTTAAATACTTTTGATGACGTCAGCGCCGTTTTTTAATCATTGCCCAACTTTTCGGATTCTCCTAGGAATCAAACTCTTTTTTACATTTACTATAAATTCCATTTGTCTTTCACAGTTTCATTTTCACTTTTACTTTGTCATTTCACTCAAAACTTCATCTCTCTAAAACTTCAAACCTTCCTTAGTTGTTTTATGTTCACAGCAAGAACAGCTCTAATCAAGGGTGGCTGGCTCAATCTTTCAGAACTAGAAAAAGCTCAAAGGGTTGAAAAAGAGAAGAGACTTGCAGCAGGGCTTCCAACGTCGTCTGTTGAAAAACCAGCCCCTTCAATCAAAGAATCTGATAGAGGTTCGTCGTCTTCGAAAGGTACGAAACCTAGAAAACTCTTTCAATCAACACTCTCCCCAATAGTTTCTGGCTCATCAGTCCAAGAGTCAATCCCCACTGTCGAACCGGGGGTCGCTGTTACCAGTGTTAGGAAGAAAACCACTTTTATTGCTATGGGGTCCGACTCCGATCATTCTCCAGACAAGCTGATCATGAAAAGACCAAGTAGACTGGTTAAGGGACTCTCCTCAAAAAATACCAGTGAGTCAGGGTCCGGGACAACTGTTAGGACCCTCCGGGAGAGGCCGGTTGGTCCGGAGGCTAGCAGTCCACTACCTCCTAAGGAAACTTCGACCTCAGAAGCTCAAACTGAGGTGAGAACTCAGAAACATACAACGAGCCGCCAGTCCGGAGGATCAGCTGTGCCAAGCTTCATCCCTCCCCGGGCTGTTTCTGCAGAAGCTCCCCCAACAGTAATGGAGGAGAGGATGGAAGACTCCACTGAGGAGGTCAGGTTTGAGTCCGAGTCTTCCGGACAAGCTGAAACTGCTATAGTTGTTGCCAAGAAAGGCAAAGAAGACTTGTACCTGAGCCGTCCGGATCTGCCGGAGAGCCTTGAAGGGAAAGTTGGGCCCTGCTTTCACAAGGTAGAATTTAAGTATCTTTTGTCTTTGTCAAAAACCAAATACATGTTTATTCATACTAGAGACTTGGGACGGCTTCGCACTAAGTGGGGGATCCCTGAAAACGTTAAAATCCGAATTCCTATCGATCCGGAGACCCCGATGGATTGTAAAAGGAATGAAATAGTCTTCTTTACGGAGCTATTCAACTGGGGACTTAGGTTCCCATTGGATCCAGAGATAGTGCGCTATTTCCATTTAGTCAAGCTATGCCCATCACAGCTGAGCCCTAACGGATGGTACACCTTGATGTCATGCATTATGGCGTCCAGGCTGTCCGGAATCCCTCTTCCCATGGAAGAGTTTGCTGCTGTGGCTAGTCTATGCAAACATCACCAGTTCCCCTTTTTTAATCAGGTTATGAACCTCTTGTTTCAAGGCTATGCAATCATCAGTGGTATGGCCAATATCATTGTGATATTGACAAAAAGAACTGTTTCGATGTTCTCTGGGAGACTGCAAGGTTGCCGGTCTCCGGTAGTGTACTTCATCTTTAGTTTTCTCGAAAATGGTTGCCACACTTTCTTTGAGCTCTGCAAACCACTCCGGTTGGACCCACGGCCCCCTTTTGTTTCTAGACTGCTGACTTTGTGCAGGAGCAGCTGGTTGAGACTGAGCTTTTCCTCTTCCATGCCCCTGTCCGGTTTCTCTAGCTTTGTTGCCGGACTGGTTTTGATTGGGAGTTGGTGTCACCGGGGTGGATCTCACCTGCCTGTGCACCCTGGTCTTTTTTGTTTCATCAACATTTATTTGCTTGCCGACTTGATTCAGCAATCCACCCCAAGTCATGGCTTTCTTCCTTGTTACTGAATCTGCCAGGTTGCCCGGGTTCAAACCTTGTCTCAGGGATGCTATTGCCACTTGTTCAAAGCAATCAGCCAGCCCGTTCTTTGTGTTCACAAAACGACTTATGTATTCTTTCAACGATTCATTTGGCTCTTGGGCACAATGGATTATGGTATCTCCATTACCCTTGAGCTCCTTACTCCCCACAAATTGTCTTCGAAAGGCCACCCAAAAGGTATCAAAGTCTCTGATACAACCCTGAGGAAGGCTGTTGTACCACTTCAGAGCACTCCCCGTAAAGGACTGGGAGAATGCCCTGCAGAGTAGTTTATCATCATCATCAAAGTTCATCATGAAGTTCTTGAATTGCTCCAGATGATTGTCTGGATCAGTACTGCCATCGTACTTCTCCATCTTGGTGCTATCAAACCTCTTGGGGAGGTTTCCGGATAGGATTTTAGAAGATAGTGGAGACTGCCTCCAATTCCTTCCACGAGTGAACACGGTATCATCATTAGGAGTTGCAAAGATACCTGGCTCATCATGGAAGGCAAAAGGATCCATCAGCATCCGGTCTATATGCCTCCGGTGAGATGACCCTTTTCCAATATGCCTTTTCATTCTTCCATGGCGATCTCTTTTTCTAGAATACTTTTTAACTTGCTTTTGTTTTTTCCTGGTTCGCCCCTCGTCACTGCTGGAGGACAAGGACTTTTCATTTCCCTCACTGTCCGAAGAGCTGTCCGAAGATTCTGAACTTGAGTCAGAACTCTCCACAGGCTTGGACCGGTGAGACTTTTTAGAACTGGCATGTGTCTTTTTAGTGCTCACATGAGTCTTTGAAGCCTCATGCTCTCGAGGGTTATCAGAACGATGAGCAACTGATGCTTTGGATTTCTCCTTCATGCCCATCTTGGCCTTTTCAGCCCTCAGAGCTTCTATTTCAACCCTCAACCTGTCACGCTCCTGGACAGTATATTCATCGTTCTCTTCCACCACTTCGAGCAAAGCTGGTGGAAACTCTGGATTATCCGGATTCATTCGGACAGAATTCCTTTACTTGGTTTTGAATGTTTGATTCAGGCACCGTCGACTCCCACTGTGGTCGCCATTTTGGTGTGGATAAAAGTAGCCTGAGGGTAGGCTGGTAACTTTAAGTGGAGTTTTAAGGCGGCGTAAGGGTGTTTCACGGTGATGTGGTGGTGTTTAAGGGTGTTTTAAGATATTTCAGGGTGTTTCAAAGTGTTTCAAGGGTGGAGAGAGAATTAAGCAGCCTGGCAGCAGTTAATTTTTCTTACCCCTAGTTAATGCTGGTGGTTGGGTATTTATAGTGTGAAATTTGGGCCCTTATGGGCTTTCGGGTCAAGTTTAATGGACCCGGGTCATGTTTAAAGACCCATGAGTTTTAAGCAGATGTACAGGTAGCTTAGTCAGATAGTGATTAGGTTTTTTAGTACTTTAGTCATAGTTCGAACTGCCTTATGTTTGCAGTGTTCAAGGTCATCTGTCCGGTTCTACCAGTGCTGTTCGAACTGAAGTCATGGAGTCTGTCCGAATTTACGGGGTGATTTTACTTTGGACTACCCTTCCGGGGAGCTCTTCGAATTCGGACTCATCACAAATAAGGTAGTGATCCTCCCTGATGTGGCCTATGGCCATATGATTAATGATTTTTATTGATTGGTTGAAGGTTCATATTAACGGATAGTTTGTTGCGTATAAATATGGTCATGACACACATGGGTATTGTTGGGATGTATTTTCCGAGACGTAAGATATTAGTATAATGTGCTTGTACTTTCTTGTTTTTTTCCCTATGTTCAATGATGTGGGGGGCTTCCCTAAGATCTTCTATGTCATCCAATATAATTAGTGCCTTCTTTGATATTATGTTAATGAGTCTTTCTTTATGCAGACCAATCTTGTTGTATAACATTCTCTTACAGTTTTCTAGTTCCCCCAAATGATTCCAACATTCTAATTGTGTGGGTATTTCAAATATTGGTGTACGGTAAACACTACTGCATGCATTTGGTCGAACCATAAGTGTCTAACGATGACATTTTAAATTAATTTTGCTTCCATAATCATGAAGATACATCACACTTTCTTTTTAAATTCATATTTATCCAAGATCACGTCCGTGGTTAGTTTTTATACAAATTTTTCATCTTCTCCATTAAATCCCGTGATAACCATTTGGGATGGGAATAATGGTGGTATGTTTCTCATCCGATCGTATGTACCCTTATATAAAATGTTTATTAGGCTTAATGTGTCAGCCATGATACGACCTACATCAAATCCAACTAATTCCACATTAATTAGCACCGCACCCTCAAGAGGTTTTGTTACGCCTCGAAGGTCATCATTTGAAAATGCCACTATAAGGTAGGATGGTCGATATATGTGTGTTGAATTTTATCCATTGTGTTGTATCTCGGTCATTAATATACATTTTTTGTAATGTATTGAGATGTCTGAGAAAGCCTCATTCCCAACGATAACACCAACCATTTTCTTATCAGGGTTGTAATCTATGTATTCTTGTTGTGAGAGATTGAAGATAGTATTATTAGCAATGACCCTGGGTTCTTTTGCCCGTATTTTGGCTCTTTTCTTAGTCCTCTCTAGCTCTCTTCTCTCCCCATGTCTATTTCTCTTTTAGTGCATATTTGCTTGCTTCTTTTTTTTTACAAATTCTAAAAGTTTTCCCTCATCTACCATTTGTTGGATTTGATATCGTATAGCATATCAATATTTAGTGTAGTAGCTCACGTCATTATGAAATTTTTATAACTTCGTTGTATCAATATTCTTCGTTTGGTCGTTAATCTTATGTTGCATTTAGTAATGCAATGTTTCATTTGCCTTAAGATAGATGGAAGCCAAATTTATTTTTATTTCCGTGAGGATGCCATATCAGAGGCGTTCGAACCTTCATTTGTCATCACAAATATTGTACGTGTTTTTATTTTGTTCCTATTATTGATTTGTCATCCCTTACCTTGATTAAAATGCCTCGCCCTTGACAGGCCTCTTGCATTGCTTCGTCTTGTTGATTCTTATAACTAACTCTGGTTATAGTTATTGGCTCTACACCATGTAATAATTTGTTGTAAGGGTAAGTTATTATTTTACTTAAGTCCACTGCTATCATTTCTCGATTGGTCTTATCGTACTTTATACAACGCTCCACTTGAGCGAAAAAATATCCAAAAACCTATGTCTTTTTCATTATGATATATTTTGTGAAAGTATGTCTCTGACTTGGAAACTAAACTATAAGTAAATAAAGCTTTATTATTTGGATGCATCGGTTGCATTTTCATAGGCATCATAGAGGCCTCGACTGTATAGGCATAGGCATTACCAAAGGATCACATGCATCAACTGATGCATGGGGTGCATCATCCACGAAGCTTTAGGTCAAGTGGAGCTACTGAATTAACCATAATGTCATCATCTGAGGCGTTGGAAGTAGACAAAATCGTTAGTAAATCTAAGTAAGACCATCAAATGAGGTAAATGCCACATCGATTTGAATAAAAATAAATGAGGCAAAGTCTGCACAGGCCAAGTGTGACTGCATGTATACGGTTTTAGTTACGATGGTTATATCTATCTTATATTAGAAAGATAAGTAGTTACTTCTTGTTGCAACAATTTCTTTTAAAAAAAAATTCATTTGGTTTTGTAGAGAAATTGGTGCCATAGATTACAAATATTCTCTTTGGGGCTTTGAAGGAGATGAGACTTTTATGAGTCTTCAATAGAGATTAAGAGATAAAATACTTGTTAGATTTATTCTCAGATATCTTGGAAAAGTATTGTATGAGCTATGAAATTTAGAGTTTATGTAAACACTATTTTTCGAGAAATTAATATTGTATACTATTGATTTTTTAAAACACTAAACAATGATATTGTTGTGGCTATCGTGGACGTATACAAAAAAATTCTAACTACTATAAATCTTATGTGTTCTACTTTCTCTTACTATGTTATTTATTTTTAGCTTCGTTTATATCATCAATAGAATCATTTATTGTATGTATATGTAATTCTTGGAAAATATGATATGATATGATATGATTCTGGATTGATCAAATAGAATTATGACACAGTTAGTATTATAGATTTGTTCTGAAATGGTTCTCGAACTTGAGATGGGACTGAACAAATTAGGGATGGAGCGGTTTAAAAAAAAGGTTTAGAATTTGGCAACAATGAATGCGAGTAGTCTTGGTTCAAGAGAATGTGACTTCAACCCTTGAAGGTTAGACTAAATTTCCTGAAAAATTGTCTCACGTTGAAAAGCAAGAAAGGCTTGAAATTATATATAACATGACCATTTTGTATCTGAATGATAATATGCTAACGCATGTCTCAAAAGAAAATTTAGCAGCTGGAGTTTGGAACAAATTGGAGAACTTATACATGAGGTTGAGGTGAATCTTAGTGACTGTGAAGTTTTGGAGGAAATTTTGGATAGAATCAGTAATGATTGTCTACTACTTCATAAACAAATGCTCATCTACTATGATTAGCTTGAAGACTCTACAAGAAATTTGGTACGAGAATCCATCAAACTACTGAAACTTAAGATTATTTGGTTGTGTAGGATATGCACACATCGGGCAATACAAGCTTTCTCGAAATAAAATGCCTTATTAATATTTATACCCATAATGGATCCCGACAACTCTTTCATCCAAATTTCTTTGAGTAAACAAAGTTTGACATCTACCTACACATCTCAACAAATGTCTCGTTATACTGTTTCTACAAAGTATTTCATCAATGATTACATATTTTGTTTCCTTATATTTAAGGCCCTAGCTTGAGACTTATCTTCTGGCATAATTGATCCTTTAAAAATAGTAAATATTATTGACGTTAATTATTTACAACCTTAACTAATAATACTTCCAAATTTTCAACCCTTATTTCACTTGAATGTTCTTGTATTATCACCAAAGTACATCCATCTAAGAAACAAATGATTTTAGCTTAACAGGTTCAGCGTCAATATTTGTTTTAATAATCATATATCCCAAAACAATTCTGGCTCGAACACGTAGAACCGTTTTTTAGATTCAATTTCAATTATATTCACGAAGATTATGAAATGTTTCACATAATTCCATTATATGCATAGTCTCTTCATTACTCTTTACAATCATATCATAGATATAATCCTACATAAATTTACCTAATCGTGTTGCAAAAATATGGATGACAAGCCTTTCATATGTTCACCCAGTATTTTTCACTCCAATGACATTACTTTATAAAAATATAATTCGCTCCTAGTTATGAATATTGTATGTTCCTCATTATTAGGATAAATTTTAAAATAATTATACCCTGAATAAGCATCTATAAATATTAACAAATCATTCATTCTTGTAGCATCAACCAACTGATTAATACGAGGGAAAAAAGCATCCTTACGACAAACCATATTCAAATCTACGAAGTCCACACATATTCTCCACTTGTAATTTTTATTCTTTATCAAGACTAGATTTGTTATCCATGTTGGGTACTTACAATCTCTTATATGCAAGTAATATATCAACCTATTTTTCAATAATCTATGTATTTTCTGAAGAAAGTATCATTCTTCTTTTTGAATAAGTCTAAGTCTTCTGCCACTGGCTAGCCCATGACATATGATTATTTTACTAACTCATTTAACATCATCGATGCTCCATACAAATATATAAATTTACAACTTAAAAAAAATGTTAAGTTTATTTTTAAATTATGAATTCAAATAACTTCAAACTTCTATTATTTTTCAATTATCAATTTCTACATCAACTGTTAATCTAAAGATTTAGTTAAAGTCAACTCCTTTTGTGTGTACTCAACCTTTTTTTACTGAAATTCCACTAAAGGTTTCGACCTTTTGTACCAACTATTGATCCGCTAATGGATTCTGTAATTGATGTGGTATAATATTATCTTGGCTAATAGTCATTGAATAATAATTTTTTAATAATCTTTGACTTCCTTTAATAACGTCCACTTGGTTTTCTATAACATACTTAGCAAACTGATGATAAAATAAAACAACAACCTTCATTTTATGCAACAATAGATTACCTAGAATAAAACGATAAGGAATAAGTGCATCCACTATCATGAACAGAGTATTGATTGTCTTTTCATTTTGATCATATCCTAAATTTACAAGTAATTATACTTCACCAACACAAATAGGTGACCCTCCAACAAAATTTACTAATTTCATTCGGATTCTTCATATGGAGTTATTCCAACCATTCTTTCATAACCACTACAATACAAAACATTAATCGAGCTCGTCCTATCTATCATTACTCTCTTAACAATTACTCTCTTACATCGTTTATTTATGTAATTATATTCTTCCTAATTCTTTACTATTGTCGAAGCTTATTATTCTCTTCGATATATCTCATTTTTTTATTGTTATTACATTTATTTCTAGATAATATTAATCAATATGGCATAGTTCATCATGAGTCGTAATTCAGATTGTCATGATCATTCATCTTCTGTTTTTATGTTTCTCGTTTGTACCATCTGTTATAATATATTTTACCTTGTTTTGAATACTTATATTCCATTATCGTTAGATTATCCTAGTATGTCTAGTATGGTTTGTTATTATTTGTCCACCTTCAATTCGTTATGATTTGTTATATTCATTTTATAACTCCTATCTTTGATAATTTATCATTATATATATTATTTTATTTTGAGCGCTCATTTTTTTTTATATATGAATATTAGTTTATCATAAGGTTTATAAAACTATGAAAAAACAATTAACAATCTTTACCGAATATAAATATATATTTTTTAATCTTATAATATACCTTATATTATATAATGCACATATCCATATAAATAAATATTGTATTCGGATACATCTTTGTCGTATGTTAAATCTAATTATAACATATATTTATTTTTTAGATAAATGTTTTGTTTAATTAAATAGAAGATTGTTTAATATAAGTAAATGTTTATTTAATTTTAGCCATATATATATATATTATATATTAATAATTTCTTAATGATATTGTTTGCCCACACGAAGATTTACTTATATTTTTTATCAACATAATTCATAATTAAAAATTAAAAATTAAAAAATATCTTTGGTTTCACCATCCTGGATGATGGTAGATGCCATATTTGTATCCACCATCCTGGATGATGGTAGATGCCACATTTGTATCCTCTGGATCGGCTTTGTTGGTTACTCACGTATATTTTCTTTTGTCATCCCATTAGGTTGTTTATGTTCTTCTTTTTCTTTTCTTTCTTTATTAATAGCGCAACAGCCTTAGACAGGCAACCGACTATTACAATGGCACAAATCATGGTAGCGCACATGCAGATTGGATCGTGTGCAATACAAAAAAAAATACATCTAATAAACATGTGAATATAATAGGAAATCCGGAATACATGGTGTTTTGTTTATTTATTTTTTTAATTTTATTTAAATACGAAGTAAAAATAAAAAAAAGAGGGTAATCGGTACCAAATTTTTTATCCAAATTTAAGAGCTCATAATAAATATCAAATTTTTTTTATTTTTTTTAAGGAGGGAACCCGCAGCAGCTACTCATAGTGCAATTAACGTCAGAAGTTAAACCACGCAAAGTGACAAGCTCAGCCGAGAAAGCGTATGTAGATGACTCGAACTCATAACCTTTAGTCACAAACACGCCATACTCAACCAACTCAACCAACTCAGCTACCATCAGGAGCTTATTTATTTCCGTTAGAATGGATTTTCTCAACCGATAGAGAAGCTTCCGTCGGTTGAATATAAACGGAATGTATGGTGTCTATGGACAAAATAGTAAATATTCAAAATTGGTCTAGTCTCGGAGATTGTTAATATTATTTGGAGCCAAGAACAAACATCGCTAAGATTGAACATAAAAGAGACGTATATAAGTGTGAGTCACTTCAACAAGTAAAAGACCTTACGAGAGTACACCAAGAACAAATCGCGCCTCCCTCGGCGGAGGGAACAACATCTGGCTAGTCGGTCTCCCACTCACGCACCAATTCTAACATTCGAATTTAGCCATACCCATAAAAACATTAGGATTTCTTTTATATAAAGTTGTTATACATGAATTGCCTTAGTTGGATCTTACTGAAATGATCAGGCGCCTAAATTGTACTACTTCTTCTCCCATAAGAGCGCAATGAATCTTGGGAGTGCACATGTAGATACCTAGGAGCGTCTTAAGAACCCTCCAATAGCAATATAATACAACAAATCGAACACATGTTCGATTATACGATTCATACTAATAAGATGATACACAGCTACTAGTTATTTCTAGGAACATATATATAACTGCTATCACTTGTGTAACCATGTGTAGGATCGAATCAAACAAAATCTTTTCATTTTGATCCACTTTACTACCGTCACCCAATGGCTTGTTCAACCGTTCTATTTTTCCTTTTATGCATCATTGCTTTCACTTTCATTCTAGACTCAAATGCCACTGACCTCCCTTTTGTACTTCCTATTACAAAAGACCCAACCACTCTTCAACACTACACTTCACCTAAACTAGGCACCCACCCTCAAACCCCTCTCAATCTTGTCCTTGATCTTGACGGCGGATCTTTATGGTTCGACTGCAAAACCGGCTATAAATCGAAATCCTATTGCCCGGTTCCCTGCTGTTCGCCAAAATGCCAACTTGCTGAAAGATCAGGATGTACCAACAAAACTTGCACTGAGCTACGGTTTAGTCCGTTTAATAAACAAGTCATCCAAGCCACTATGGGTCAAGACACAGTATCAGTTCCCACTACTGATGGTCGAAAGGTCTTGTCCAATGTGCTTAATAAGAACACGGTTTTCGCTTGTGCTGATTCAAAAATGTTACGGGGTCTTGCACGTTCTTCTCGAGGAATTCTTGGCCTAGCATACACCCAAATTTCTTTAACATCTCAGCTCCTTGCTGGACGGGGTAGCTTGCCACCCAAGTTTGCTTTCTGCTTACCTTCGGTATCTGGAAACAAATCCGGTTCCGGAGACTTGTTCATTGGTGGTGCTTGGTATATTTGAAAGAAACACAAACTGGTATATTCAACACACACACAGATGTACACGTTTAACTGAGAGGAGCAGAGTTAGAACTTCTTGGATTTCTTGAATAGAAGGTTACAACGTTATAAATAGAGACTAACACTTCAAGACTCATCTGCTCCCTATTAACTCTCCACTACTTCCACGAAATAATAACGGACGACTTAATCACCCACTTGTACAAGCTGGTAACGTCTCTTATTTAAAACAAAATACAAAACGTAAAATACAAAACCAATTTAAATTAATTCCAACAAGCACCTCCTGAATTTAAACCTGGTTTTGAATCTTCCTGATGCCAAGGAGTGCACGCATCTTTTCGAACTTCACAGTGGCCATGGCTTTCGTCAAAATATCAGCACGTTGATCCTCTGTTCCAATGTGTTTGATCACGATCTCACCTTTTTCAACGCACTCTCGAATAAAATGGTACCGGATGTCAATATGCTTAGAACGTCCATGAAAAACTGGATTTTTAGCCAAGTCTATCGCTGACTTGTTGTCTATGTAGAGCACTACAGGACCAACATCAGAATCAGTAAGTTTACCAAGCAAATTACGCAGCCATATGCCTTGACAAGCAGCCGTTGTAGCTGCTATAAACTCCGCTTCACAGGATGATAATGCCACACAACGTTGTTTCTGAGATACCCACGTGATCAAGCTCTCATTTAGGTAGAAAGCCATCCCTCCAGTACTCTTCCTATCTTCAATCTGCCCAGCCAAATCGCTGTCGGAATATCCTGACAACATGTTGTTATTGCTTCCCCTTGAATACACCAAACCATATCTCAAAGTACCTTTTAAATACCTCAGAATTCGCTTAACAGCATTGAGGTGCATCTCAGTTGGTCATTCCATGTAACGACTGACTATACCAACTGCAAATGCTATGTCTGGTCTAGTATGAACTAGATCCTTAATCCTCCCACGATGCTTTTAAACATAGTTGAATCAACAGCCTGTCCAGTTTCATCTTTGTGCAGTTGCAACGCTGGCTCCATAGGGTACTTCGTCGGTTTACATTCTGCCATGCCACTCTTCTCCAGGACCTTTCGAGCATAGGCCGACTGCTTCAATTCGATGTACTCCTTAGTTTGCTTCACCTCAATCCCAAGATAGTGAGAAAGCTTTCCTAGATCAGTCATATCAAATTTCCTGCCCAATTGTTCCTTGAACCTCTGAATTGTTGTTATACTCGAGCCCGTGATCAGCAAATCATCAACATATACCCCAATGGTTAAGACCTCTTCCTTCTACCTTTTTATGTACACAGTATGCTCATAAGGACATTTTGTGAATCCCAAACTTTTCAAGCACTCGTTTAACTTCTCGTACCAGGCTCGTGGCGCCTGTCTAAGCCCATAAAGAGCCTTTATTAACTTATAGACCAAATGCTCCTTGCCTTGCTTCACAAAACCTTCGGGTTGTTGTACGTACACATCTTCATGCAGGTCGCCATTCAAGAAAGCTGACTTGACATCTAGATGATGAATTTCCCAACCATGACTTGCAGCCAACGCCAATAATAGCCTTACAGTTTCCAATCGTGTGACAGGTGCGAACGCCTCCTCAAAATCAACCCCTTGTTTCTGAACGTATCCCTTCGCGAAGAGCCTCGCCTTATGCTTTATAATTTCACCTTCTGTGTTCCTTTTTAGTTTGTACACCCATTTCAGGCCAATGGGTTTGTGCCCAGGTGGCAATTCCACAAGCTGCCAAGTGCAATTTTTTTCTATTGCTTCTATTTCGCTCTCCATAGCCTTCCCCCATGATCTTTCTTGGACAGCTTGTTTATATGTGACTGGCTCCTCCATACAGAGAAACAGCAACTCATCTTCACCAAGATTGATTTCGACTGTATCAGCACAAATGTCGCGCAAAGACCTGAAGCGCGTTGGCACACTGCTACTCCCAGTTTCTGCTGAACTGACTTCACTCGACTGTGTTAATGAAGTCGGTGTTGCCTGTGTTGCCTGTGACTCAGTCGAATGAGAGGACTGTACAGGAGTGTTAGGCTCTGTTGAAGACTCCTCATTACCGAGCTCTGTCAAAGACTCCTCATTACCGTTTTCTGTTGCTTCCGTCTAGATTACAGAGTCAACCACCACGAAATGGGTGTGAGTCTCTTCAACTGCACTGTCATCATTAGCCCATTTCCATGACTTAAGCTCGTCGAAATACACATCTCTTCTAACATGAACTCTGTTCTCTTCTGGGTCATACAGTCGATGTACTTTTGTACCAGGCTCTCTTCCAAAATAAACTACTGGCTTTGACCGATCATCCAGTTTCCTTGTATGAATGCCAGGCACCTTCATGTAAGCACAACAGCCAAAAATTCTTATGTGACTAATATCTGGCTTCTTACCTGACCAAGCTGCGTATGGAGTGTCAGTAGAGAGAGCACGTGTGGGCAGTCTGTTAAGCACATAAACAGAGTGTCGTACTGCTTCGCCCCAAAATCTAGATGGGACATGCTTCTCCTTTAATAAACTTCTAGCCATTGACACCACCGTTCGGTTCCTTCGCTCTGCCACTCCATTTTGCTGTGGAGAGTAAGGGGCCGTATATTGTCTCATGATCCCAGCGTCTTCACAGACACTTGTAAACTGATGTGAGCAAAATTCTCCTCCTCTGTCCGTACGCAGGGCTTTAATCTTTTCCTCAGAGTCTTTTTCAACAAGACGCTTGAATCTTATAAATGCTCCTAATGCTTCATCTTTGGTTGACAGAAAATAAACCCACATTGCACGACTAAAGTCATCAACAAAAAGTACAAAATACCTCTTGCCAGATGGTGTTGATGGTGTGATTGGTCCGCAAATATCTCCATGCACTAATTCCAGCACCTTGGTTGATCTGTAACTCGATTGTGAAGGAAAGGGAGTTCTTGTTTGCTTTGCCATTAAACAGTCCTTACACAGTGCCTTTGGATGCATCATTTTGGGCAGACCATAAACCATCTTATTCCGAATCATAAGTAATAATGCATCAAAGTTCACATGGCCTAAGCGAGAGTGCCAGAGCCACGAGTCCCTTTCCAATTTTGCAAGTAGACAAGCACCCTTGGATTCCTTGGATTCTTTCAGCAAGATCTTGTATAGACGATTTGCTGATCGTCTAACTTTCATCAATAGCTTCCCATCCCCGTCATGCACCCACAGAAACTCACCATGTAACACCACTTTATTACCTTCTTCTGACATTTTCCCAAGGCTAATTATGTTGTTGCACAGATTTGGAATGTAGAGGACATTGTTAAACACTCTTTCTTCTCCGGTTTTGCAAACAAACGTGATCTACCCTTTTTCTTTAATGCATACCGTTGACCCATCTCCAAGTTTTACTTCGCCTGTCACGTCTTCATTTATCTGTGAGAACTTTGACCTGTCCCCAGTCATGTGATTTGAAGCGCCGTTGTCTAAGTACCACAGTTGTGACGTTTTTCTCTCTGTTATATTTCTCTCCAACTTTGGGATGGCCCTTTCTTCATTCACCAACGCCAACTCAGTCAGCTTTTCATCTGATTCTGACAGTAACAGAGCAGGTTCGTCGTCCTTGATCTGCACCAAGTTTGCTTCACTTCTTTGATTCCGTTATTGTCGTGGCCTCTTACACTCTATAGCATAGTGACCCAAAATACTGCAATTAAAACACCTTACAGTGCTTCTATCACGACCAGTACCCTGGAGACCGCGTCCCCCACGTCCTCCTTCTCGATTCCGTTTCATCCAGTCCTCTCGAGTGAGAAGAAGTTTGTCCTCATTCTTCTCGCGCCTGGACCACTCCTCTTCTGTCAATAACAGTTTGTTTCCCGTAGTCACACTTTGACCTTTCAACCTTTCCTCATGAGCTTGTAAAGACCCAATAGCTTCTTCGATTGTCATTGATTCTAAATCTCAAAATTGCTCAATTGTTGAAGTAATTTGTAGAAATTTAGATGGAACGGCCCGAAGTAGCTTCTTGACAACGTACGACTCCTCCATTTCATCACCTAAGGCTCGGATAGTGGACACTAGTCCGTTGAGCTTCATGTAGAAAGCGTCGAGTTGTTCACTGTCATCCATACGCAGCGACTCAAATTCCGCCTTCAACGTCTGAATTCTGGCCTTCCTCACCTTATCAGCCCCTTGACACATGACCTTGATGGCTTTCCAGCCATCCTTTGCTGTCTTCTTCTCAGAAATGGATAACAGCATCTCTTCAGGTATGCCTTGGTAGATCATGGCCAAAGCGACCTTGTCATTCTTCTCATGAATCACTACTTCGGCATCACTCGGTTCTACTGCTGCCCAAACTCCCTGGGCCTGCATAAAAACCTTCATCTTTAACGCCCACGCTGTGTAATTCCCCTTAGAAAACATTGGATACGTTAGCCCAAAAGATCCAGCCTTGCCTTTCCCCGCGTCCATCTGAAAGAGAACACCCTGAATGCCGTGCTCTGATACCAAAATGAAAGAAACACAAACTGGTATATTCAACACACACACACACACAGATGTACACGTTTAACTGAGAGGAGCAGAGTTAGAACTTCTTGGATTTCTTGAATAGAAGGTTACAACGTTATAAATAGAGACTAACACTTCAAGACTCATCTGCTCCCTATTAACTCTCCACTACTTCCACGAAATAATAACGGACGACTTAATCACCCACTTGTACAAGCTGGTAACGTCTCTTATTTAAAACAAAATACAAAACGTAAAATACAAAACCAATTTAAATTAATTCCAACAATATTAAGCATCCAATGGCGTCACTAACCATCACACCTTTAGAAATTGGCCAGACTCCTCGTGATGCTTATTTCATTAGCGTCGGATCCATAGAAATTGGAGGAACAGCTATTCCGTTAAAAATATCCATTGGCAGTACAAAACTAAGTATTGCAACTTCATACACTATTATGGAAACTTCGATTTATGAAGCCTTCGTCAGCGACTTTCTTAGTAAGGCTAAAGTGAAAAAACATAATTAGAGTGGCTGCTGTGGCGCCATTCGGTGCTTTTTTCAGCTCAAAGACTATTGGTAAGACGATCACGGGAGCTGACGTGCCGACCATTGATATGGTGGTACCTGGGAATATGCAAGACACAAGATGGAGTATTTATGGAGCCAATTCCATGGTGAAAATTAATAATGATGTAATGTGTTTAGGATTTGTTGATGGAGGATTGAAACCAAAAAACTCGATAGTTATCGGAGGGCACCAGCTAGAAGATTGTATTGTTGAGGTAGATTTCACAAGAACTATGGTTGGGCTCGGCTCTTCTCTTTTTGCTTCATAAGTCTCGATGCTCTCATTTTTGAGGTTATGATGCTACTCCCTCCGTCTCATAATATTAGTCGTTTAAGGTTTCTTCACCAATATTAAGAAAAGTAATAATAACTTTGAAAGAATAAAAGAAAATAAATTTGATTGGTGGAGTTAATAACTTAGGTAAAAAGTTAACTATTTTATTGGTTGAAAGTGGAATACATGTAATAATACTGCATTGGAAAACGAGAACGACATATATTATGAGACAAAATATTTCTTCTAAAAAGACACATATTATGAGACAGAGGGAGTATTGTTTTATATTGGGATCGGTAAGTTACAAAATTTTATGGATGATAATCTATGTCATATTGTAACAGAAGATTTGGGTTCTTTTAAATATACTGATCAATAAATTTAAATAATTATTAGTCACTAAAATTGTTTACTAATCAGTTTCAATTCGGCTTCAAAATGTTGTTCATGTAAGAAATACTTTATGGATTTCTTATATACTTATTGAACCACGAAGTTAATTAATCCTGTAATAATGCGGAAGAAATAACTTACAGGATGTAGACATTCCTTGATCTTCAGATTCTGAATTTGAAACAAATGATCCGCGATCCTTTGCTAGGTTATGAATCTTCTAAGAGATGACAACCAAAACACACTTTTGTAATTGATTCGAAGGAAGAGTCAATTCGTTTTTCTTAAAGAATTTTTCTCTTTGTATTTGATCTCGTGTCTTTTAAGAATGAGAAACTCATTCTTATATAGAACTGAAATGAGAAAAACGGTTCTTCTCTTTTACCGTCTGTAACTTCCACACAATTACTTAATGAAGACCAGTCCTTATTAAATTGCCACCTTTAGGGACCATAACCCGGTATTATTTTGTTTTACAAAATAACCCCAAAACTTTACGTTTTGCTTAAGTTGTTTATTTCCGAATCCAATACTTCACACTATTCGGAATTAAACCTGGTATCTATATAATTACCTCCATGATACATATTTTATCTACTAGTCCATTCTTTTCTTTATGATTACTTTTATTGGACTAATATTAACGATAGTTCGATACATCGATAAAACATGTGACAATCCAACTTAAATGAGAAATTCCAACAATCTCCCACTTGGATCATCATATGCTACTATAGGATGCATCCACTTAATGAACGTTCTTAATTTCTATCGTCACATAGATAACCTTAACAATCCCGTAAATGACCATTAACGACATAGGACTAAAGTCATCATCAATGGATTTCAAGCCGCAAATAGATGCATTAGTAATCACGATATCGCAACAATCAACTACATGGATCTATCATGGTGCATAGCATAAGAATAATATGAAATGTAATCTTACATATCTATTCTTAACTAGTCCCACTTAATTGGAGGTCTACTTACAGCAGAGTACGAATAATCAAAGATAAGAGCACACCAAAACTTATATATAAATATGTTTGCATTAATGACCTTAAGTTCGCGAATATCATAATACAAAAAAAAATTAATAGCTTAGTACAAACTCCCACTGAAACTAACAATCCTCTAAGTACACAACACCCATGTTAATGGTGTGTTCAATAAAAAACTTTAGGTACTAATACCTTCGTAAGAGGATCTGCTAACATCGAGTTTGTCCTTATGTGCTCCAAACTGATTTGACAACTCTGTACTCTCTCTTTAACAGACAGGAACTTGATATCTACATGTTTGGACTTAACCGAGCTCCTATTACTGTTTGAATACTGAACTGCCGAGTTATTGTCACAATATAATCTAAAGGGTCTTTCTATCCCCTCTACGATTCGCAGTCCCGTGACAAAATTTCGCAGCCAAAGCGCCTGATTGGATGTCTCGAAACAAGCAACAAATTCCGCAGCCATAGTGGAAGATGCAATGAGTGTTTGTTTAATACTTTTCCATGATATTGCACCTCCCGCTAAAAGGAATATAATGCCTGAGGTTGAACGACGAGAATCCTCACATCCAGCGAAATCCGAGTCGGAATACCCTATGACCTCCAGTTTATCCCACTTCTTATATGTTAACCTGTGATGTTTTGTTTGTTGCAAATACCGGAGAACTCTTTTGACTGCTTTCTAGTGTTCCCTCCCCGGATTACTTACGTATCTCCCTAACACACCCACCACAAAAGTAATATATGGACGTGTACAAACTTGAGCATACATCAGACTATCAACAGCCGAAGCATATGGAACCTTTTGCATTTCCTCAATCTCAAGTTTTGTCTTTGGGCATTGTTGAAGGCTAAATTTTTCACCTTTTGATATAGGGGTTTCCTTTCCTTTGCTGTTAGCCATCCCGTAACGTTGTAACATACTCTCAATATACGCCTTTTGTGATAAACTCAAAATTCCATGGGATCGATTCCTATGAATTTGAATTCCTAACACAAATGATGCATCACCAATATCTTGCATATCGAATTTGTCCGAAATAAATTTATTGGTCGTATGTAACAATTCCTTATCGTTCGTGGCCAATAATATGTCATCAACATACAGCACTAGAAATATGAATTTACTCCCACTGAACTTTTGATACACACAATCTTCCACTGAATTTATCTCGAAATTAAATGAGACAATAACTTCAAGGAATTTGTGATACCACTATCGAGACGCTTATTTGAGACCATAAATAGATTTCTTCAGTTTGCATACCGTCGACTTTGGATCACCAGAGACAAAGTTTTCAGGTTGTAACATATAGATCGTTTCTTCAATGTCTCCATTAAGAAAAGTGGTCTTTACATCCATTTGATGGAACTCAAGGTCGAAGTGTGCAACTAATGCCATGATTGTCTGAAAAGAATCCTTCGAAGAAATTGGAGAGAAGGTTTCTTTAAAGTCAATCCCTTCACGTTGAGTAAAACCCTTAGTTACAAGTCGCGCTTTATGCCTCTCCACATTACCCTTAGAATCTCGTTTGGTTTTGAAAATCTATTTACAACCAATCGGCTTCTTTCCTTCAGGTAATGGAACAAGCTCCCATACCGCGTTATCTTGCATTGATTTAAACTTTTCGTTCATTGCTTTAATCCATAAGTGAGAATCAGAACTTTTTATGGCTTCACGAACACTTAAAGGATCGTTTTCTGTTGAACCATAAAATTCTTCATATTCTTGAAAATACACTATATAGTCTGAAGATATAGCGCTCTTTCTTTCTCTAGTAGATCTACGCAAAGGCATAATTTCTTCATTTTGCACTTGAACTTCTTGAGGAGGTAGAGTTTGTTCTTCTTGAACAACTTCATTTTGCTCTATTGGAACAACATCCATAGGAGGAAGATTAACATCATCTTGAGTATCTATATGTTCTAACGAATCTGAAGTGATTATTGGCCTTCTAATTACCATATCATCATCTGACACTATAGTATCATTGTTAGAACCTTCATGAATCTCTATTGATTCTTCATCAAAATGAATGTTCGTTACTAAATTCTTCCCCCCAAACTCTATATCCTCAAAGAATTTCGTTGTACCCGTCTCAAATATATTCTTTGTGGAAGGATCATAAAACTTAAAACCCCTAATGTGCTCGGGATATCCGATGAAATAACTACTAACCGTTTTGGAGTCCAATTTCTTTTCATTTGGCCTATAAGGCTTCGCTTCAGCTGGACATCCCCAAACATGTAAATGTTTTAAACTAGGTTTACGCCCAGTCCAAAGTTCATACGGTGTCTTAGTAGTTGCTTTCTTCGGAACTCTATTAAGTAGGTAGGTCGCACATTTTATTGCTTCTCCCCAGAGTGATAGTAATGTTTAATGACTAATCATACTTTTTACCATATCCTTCAATGTACGGTTTCGTCTCTCAGATTCATGTTGGGCGAACCCGACATCGTATACTGAGGGACTATGCCACACTCTTCTAGGAACTTTGCAAACGGTCCATGACGTTGTTCACCTGAACCATCATATCTCCCGTAGTATTCACCATCATGGTCCGATCTGACGCACTTAATGTCTTTACCAAGTTGTTTTTCAACTTCGGTCTTAAGACTTTGAACTTGTCAATGGCCTCTGATTTTTCGTGAATGAGATATAAATACCCATATCGTGAAAAGTCGTCAATGAAAGATACAAAATATCGTTGGCCGTTCCATGATGATGTAGGGAACGGACCGCAAATGTCTGTATGTATCAAATCCAAGACCCCTTTCGCTCTGTATGCATCTAATAGTTTCACTTTGGTATGTTTTCCTTTTATACATTCAACGCAAACGTTGAAGTCCGAAAAATCCAGTTCACTTAATAAACCTTCTGAAACAAGCTTTTCAATTCTATTTCTAGAAATGTGACCTAATTGCTTGTTCCAAAGTTTTGCTGATTTTTCCATTTTATAATTTAGTTTTCCAGGTACATCTATATTCATTATCTCTTTGTGATCCTTTATAGTATCTAATAAATACAAGTTATCGTTTTCTATTAACTTTCCAGAACCAACAACATTACCATGTAAATAAAAACATAAACTTTCATTTCCAAATAGACAAGAATAAGTTAATTTGTCCAACAACGGAAAAGAAATTAAGTTCCTTCGAAAAGAAGGTAGATACAATACGTCTATTAAATACAAAAAAATGTCCACTGGTAAGCAACAAACGAAAATCACAAATAGAATGAACTAAACACGAACTACCATCAGCTGTATAGATGGATGTTTCACCATCACTCAGGCTTCGGTTTCTTATCATACCCTGCAAAGAAATACAAACATGAGTTGTTGCTGCTGTATCAACCCACCAAGTATTTCTCGGCACTGAAACTAAATTGATCTGAGAACAGACCATAGAAGTGAAAATACCTTTGGCTTTCATCATAGCCCTCCATTTTTCACATTCTTTCTTAAAGTGCCCCGGTTTCTTACAATGGAAGCAACGCCCTTTACCATATGTACCCTTATGCTTCTTTTTTCCCGAACCGGATGCATGTGCATCTGAACCTTCATACTTTCTCTTGATTCGCTTATCCATCTGAGCTTTCACCATTTGCACTTCTGGATGTTCTTGCTTCATCTTTTCCTCCTGTTGCGCTGCCTGAGAGATGAGCTCGTTGAGAGTCCATTTCTCGCGCTGACAATTATAAGAAGTTTCAAAGTTCTTATACTGAGGAGAGAAAGAGTGAAAATCAAATCTTACCACTACATCTTCGGGAAGGTCAATCTTAAGTGCTTTCAGTTTAGAAGCGATGTTTGACATTTCCAAGATGTGCTCATGAACAGTCCATTTGCCACGATATTTCATAGAGGCTAGCTTAATAAGCAGCGTCTTAATCTCTACTTTATCGTCCTTGGCAAAACATTTCTCTACCTCTTAGAGAAATATTTTCGCATTAGTGATCTCAGGTGAAACTGCACCACGGAATGCTAATGAAATTGCTTGTTTCATGATCCCTAGACTTATCTTGTTCGACTTTTCCCACGCCTCTGACTCTTTCTTCTCCGTAGGAGAACTTTCATCAGTCAGACGTTTAGGTTCATCGACCCTTAACGCTAAGTCGTAATCATGGCACATCAAGTGCAGTAACTTTTATTCTGTTTTAATTTTGCAGTATATATCGTCCGTAACTAACAGAAGCATTGAAGGAGACGTGCAATTCTATTCTAGTTTGAATAAATTACCCACAATCTTATCTTAATTGAGTATATGAGACTAGCATCTTCACTTTATTCTAGTTTGAAAAAATTATCCACAATCTTATCTTAATTGAGTATATGAGACTAGCATCTTCACTCAGGCACATAATTCCGTGGATAATTATATATAACAGAATATCATTAAATTCCATAAGCAATACGTGGCATTACACCAAAAAATATGCAAATGGTTATTAAGTTATATATTTGCATTCAAAATCATAAATTTTGTGCCTTCATTTAATTTAAAAGACATTTTTTTCTTCTTAGATTTTGAAACTCAAACTTTACGCATACTTTTATTTCCCTTTTAAATTCATAATCTGAAAAACTAAGAATTTAACTTCATGGTGGCCCTGATACCACTTGTAAGAAATACTTTATGGATTTCTTATATACTTATTGAACCACGAAGTTAATTAATCATGTAATAATGCGGAAGAAATAACTTACAGGATATAGACATTCCTTGATCTTCAGATTCCGAACTTGAAACAGATGATTTGCGATCCTTTGCTAGGTTATGAATCTTCTAAGAGATGACAACCAAAACACACTTTTGTAATTGATTCGAAGGAAGAATCAATTCGTTTTTCTTAAAGGATTTTTCTCTCTGTATTTGCTCTCGTGTCTTTTAAGAATGAGAAACTCATTCTTATATAGAACTGAAATGAGAAAAACGGTTCTTCTCTTTTACCGTCTGTAACTTCCACACAGTTACTTAATGAAGACCAGTGCTTATTAAATTGTCACCCTTAGGGACCATAACCCGGTATTATTTTGTTTTACAAAATAACCCTAAAACTTTACGTTTTGCTTAAGTTGTTTATTTCTGAATCCAAATCTTCACAGTATTCGGAATTAAACCTGGTATCTATAAAATTACCTCCATGATACATATTTTATCTACTAGTCCATTCTTTTCTTTATGATTACTTTTATTGGACTAATATTAACAATAGTTCGATACATCGATAAAACATGTGACGATCCAACTTAAATGAGAAATTCCAACAGTTCTTAGTTATCAAAACCTTCTTTCTGTTTAGATATTTATTGTCTTTCTTCTGCATTCACTTGTGTGTTGGATTTGTAGCTGCCTTTCCACTCTTAAGTTTATAGGTACTATGTTGTAAGAGCATCCGGACTCGCGACTATGACATGGGTTGAATGTAATTTAAATTTCTGTTTTTTCTCTATTTTGCAAAATAATTCGTTTATGTGTATGTCGCAATCTATTTTGTCTAGAAAAAATAATCATTTAAAATCATATCAAACTAATCATTATACAATCTAATAAGACAAGGGAACAATTAATTTAGTTTCTGGACCAGGTCCTGGATCGGTTTTACTTGTTTCCTACAAGTCCAATAGAAATCATATTCATTCATAAGATGAGGAGAGCTCTAAAATCTATATTGGTCTTGGTAAATATATCTAATCACATCATTCTATTTCAAAATATTTACTTTTATTTTTTATTTTTTAACGACCCGTATATTTTTTTTTCATATTCTAATAACAAATTCGGGTATCAGAACCATACAACGATTTATTCGTGAACGAAGTAATATCGAACCTAGATTTATTAGTGGCGTAATTGAAGTTACATTCGAACCTAGATTTATTAGTCGCAACCATAATGGAAGTTACATTTAAACCAGTGTGTAAAGCTTATTTCAAAACAATACCAACCAACTAACAGTCAATCTATGTTTCTCTCATAACATTTTGCATGTGGATAGTTACTTAATGAGACCACTCAACGAACCGTCACTCTATGTTGCTCCCATAGCGTTTTTGCATTTTTATAGTTACTCAATTATTTAATGAACTGCATGTACATCTCTCACCTGGGAAGCAAGGTTGTACGAGAAGGGTAGAGAATATCTACCAATTCTACTATTTTAAAAACTTAGCTCAAGATTCAGAGACAACAATTTATGGCGTAAGTCGTAGCACTTCAGATCAAAAAGAAAATATTAGCCGATGTGGCCGCCTTCCGAGCTGAGAGTGACACTTTAACTAACAAGTATACGGGTTTGCAATACGAGACCCACATTTAAATAGGCACGGAGACGACAGAAGAAACGACTACGAGTTCATTGTCCCTTACCGACTGGACCGATCTTATAGCTCTCTGAGGCGAGACTATTGGGTGAGAACTTGTTACATATCTTCAACTAAAAGTGACACTGAGGAACCATCGTCCATTCACAGACAAAAGTCGTTAACTTTCCATTATCAATAAGAGATTGAATCTCTTATCTTAGATCCATAGAGTCTCTAGTATTACCTTAGGCCTCTGAATTGGGAGAGGCTCTCTAAACCAGACAAAGTTCTGAGTTTTATCGAAATTAGTAGCAAGACTTTCTATTAGTTTCGGAAAATTATCAGGTCGAACCCACCGGTTCGCTCTGGATCTTTGTTGCTGAGCCTGAGGATGCTGATTCATACTTGGCCTTTGCGGGATGTGGCTCAGACCTCTTGGTCGAAAAGGAACATAAGTTTGAGGCTGAAAGTTTGACTAGTGCTGGTAAACTGGAACGGGTGATTGTTGAATTTGTCTTTGTTGGGGTACGTGAGCAAGTCTTAATTTCTTAAACTTCTCCACGTTAATTTTCTCTTCAACCTGGGCCAGCAGAGCACTGAAGGTCAAAGCTATTTTTAGTAACTTCATCAGTAAACTCTCTAGGGAGAAGTCTTTGGCTATAAGCAGCACAAGCCACTTGCTCATAGAAATCCTCTAAATTTATTTTTATTTGAATGGAACTTTCAGTATAATCTCTCAGGATTTCTCCAATAATGTGTCCGCATTAAATAATCGTATCACAATTCTCCCGATCGTCCCTATAAATTGGCGCCTAAAATTTGTACATAACATGTCGAAATTTTTTATAGAACCTTGTTGAAGCCGATTATACCATTTCAATACACCTTTATTAAATGTTTGAGAGCAAACATTGCACAACAATTTTTCATCGTAATTCATCATGAAATTCTTGAATTGCTCAATGTGATTACCCGGATCTTTATTTCCATGAAAAATTTCCATTTTTGATATGTAAAATCGCTTTGATACGTGTTCATAGAATTTATGCTGACAAGTAATATTTTTACCTCTAACTATATTGATGACCTTACAAACCACTATTAATCACTTCGTAGATACCTTATCCGGAAGGATTCATAAACTGGATATTAACACGATAATCAAAATTTTGGTTACCCAAAAACCCTTGTTGAAATTGTTGAATGACTACGGGCGTTGTAGAAAATCGAACTTGAACAACAGTTTGTTATTGCCCTGCTCTACCTTCGGTCACCAGACCATCCTTGAATTCATATACAAGTATTTACTTACCCGAAGAGTTATGTTGTTTCTTCGAATCTTGTTATTTCTTAGAACTTCTATATCAACTATAGTGTCTCTTTTAATAACATTTGCCACTAGAATATTTCATCCTATGGTGATGACTCTGTTCCTGAGAATAAGAAAGTTTTTCTTAATCAAACATAAAATAGCCACCATATTATAAATGGATGTACGAATGTCATGTTTTGCATTCTTTTCTCGTTTGTAGCTTTGGTATATTTGCTTATAATCGGCATAAGCCTGATCACGCTTAGAAGCATGTTCTGACAATATTTTTGAATTTCTGATCAGACTTTCTTCCAGCGTGGAATCATTGCTTCTTTTTTAGAATTTAGTACGACAATATCTTTAATCAATTGATTTCTCCACTCTTCTAAAGCCAATTGATCTTGTTGATATTTAAATTATTTTTTATCTTTAAAGCCCTGTCTGACTATCGTGTTTTTTGCCATTACCATTGGGTCCGCCTACATCTCAATAATCATCTCTCACAATGATCCAAAAACCGAGCTGAAAAAATCAATTGGTTTTGGATATTATAGCCTAAGCTCTCACTATTGATGACTCCACAAATATACAAAGGGAAAATACGTCTAGAATATTCGACAAAAGTCATACATAAATTAGATATATAAGTTAAGATAAATATCTAGATAGAGAAGTTTCTAATATTAGTAAAAGAATAATAATTTTTCACGACATGATTAGTCCATTTTTTGTTATTCCGCCTCATTAATTCATTAATACTAAATATATTTACTCCTTATTACACAAAATACCCTCAATGTTACACATATGTAGGGTTCATATTACAAGGTAAATACGGGCCTAATATTTCACCGGTTCAACATGCGGGTCAGATAATCCTGCCCTTATCCATTAGTACAAGGAAAAAAAAAATAAAGATAGTAGTGAAATTACAAATATATGTAATGAGAAAACATATTCAACAATGATAAAAACAAAATCATACATGGTCAAGATTAAGTACGAAATATAAAGTGCAAATAAAAGTCTTCAATAATCTTTCATTTCACTTGATGCTCCAATATTATGATTTGCATTCCAAATTTACCACACAATATTTTTCTAACTTTGTTCAATTAACATGTCGGCAACAACTAAAATTGACTATGAATTTGTCGTTAACAGCTTTAGTAGTAACCCTTAATATCCTCTGAAATATTTTTGATTTCTTCATCTTTAGTTTTTTCAAAACTAGTAATTTTTCTTGAAATGTTTTAACTTACAAGTCCAAAGTAGTGATTTGTGTAGTAAAAGTTTCAATTTAGGTTTTCAAATATTTATTTTGATCAGATATGGTAACACTTTTCACAATCAGGCTGGTGTTAAAAGAAGTCAAATATGTACCTTGTTTGATTAAAGTTGCATTTTAAGAGATCAGTTGTGTTTTCGTCAATCACAATATCTTTTTGAGCTTGCATACTAACAGTATAATTATCAGTATTAATCTTTTCGTTTGTAAATTTTCATGACCTTGTATCAAGTTGTGAAGTCATTGTTGAAAAGTTAGCAAATCATTTCTCATTTTTTCTATATTTAATAATAATAAGCTCTTGTTGAAATTTAGCCATTGCATCAATACTAATGGAGTCATTTACATGTAAGCAAGTGCTAGCAAATTGTGAATACTCTAAAAAAATGATAATCAATATGGATTAAAAAATAGTTTAAAAATATAATTCCAAAATATTGGTGATACTTAAGAAGAAGCCCCAATTGAATTTCAGATTGCCTCTGAATGATATCAGATACTTTCATGATGTTATACTGAGCCATCCTGAAACAGAAAGAAAGTTGACGATATATAATCAATGAGGGAGCTAAAATGGATATAAAAAGAGGTAATCATGTATTAGGTTAAGAAGAGGGTGCTCTAGGAGAAGATGTGTTCCAAGTGGCTGCAATATTTTTGTTAATATTTTGATTTAATGTATTTTTCAACTTATTTTGTTGGTTGACTAGGTAGAGAGGAATGAGCCTCATCAAAAAACAATTATTGAGGGGACCCTCGGTAACTGCTTTAATGGTATTATCAGAAAGGACTTTGTCAGGATCTGCAGAGATAGAATTAGTGTCAGCTGAGTTTTTGGTCGGATTGACTTCTTTTGTCATAGGTTCTTCATCAAGAAGAGAATTTTCTTGAGGGTTGTCAAAATCGATACTTTGTTGAAGAGAGATTGCAGTCGAAACATGTTTTTTGGGATAGTCATTTTGGGGAGTAGAATTAGTAATTGTGGTAAGATTTTTCTTTATTTAGGGAACCTTTTCAGAGAAAGTTAACAACAATGGTATTTTCAATATATTTTATTAACGTTTTCTGGAGTAGCGAGTATGATTCCATATTAATTCCTGGTTTACATTCATTGTTAGAGTATAGCAAGAGAGTTTTTAATTGTAATTGGTTCCTCGATCTTACGTATAATAGGTTTACCATCATGATTCATTTTGATTTCTGGATTATACCGAAGATTGTCTTAGATGAAATTTTCCCTTATAAAAAAATAATAGAACTCGAGTTGATAAATTGGACAGGCATCAAGTATTTAAAGGGCTTATGATCATGATAAAACTTACTTTAACATTCAAAAACTTCATCTCAATCTACAAAACAATTAGATACTTGAGAAGAACATTAGAAAAACTAACAATAGACAAGAGGATAAAATAAAGTTGAGTAGATTATATCTTTCATGTTTGCATGCATCTCCTTATTTTATGGTCAGACCCATCAGATGAATTTCTAGGCTCTCATATGTCGTTTACATAGATAAAACTTGATTTTCAGGTATGGTTGGAAGAAGGCTGATTGATAATTTTTGTCGAAATACTTAAAGTTAAGTAATAGAAAGAGGTGTTGCAAAAATAAATCAATTTTAACACTTGAAATAAGAAATTCAAAAGGTATAGTTAAGTCCAAAAAATGAGCTTAGAAATATGTTGAGTAGTGTGCCTCACCCATTAGTTCTTAGCTTAGTATGACATATTTGAACATACTTCAAGAAGTCATAAATATAAGGATGGAGAGGTAATCAAATACTTCATTGAAATGAGCCGAGGAAAAACATATATTTTCATCTTAAACATGCTAAGGTAAGTCACCAGGTTTCAAAGGATGAGTTACTACATAATATGGGATGTCATATTCATATCTAAAAAGTTTGATGATATTTTTCAGACATATACTTATATGGGTCAGGTAGGCTACTAATAATTCTTTGAAATAATTTGTCTTCTGTCACATCCTTATAAAGTTTTTCAAGGTCTAGGTCTACTGGAGTTTCAATGACGGTAGGCTTTGGAAAGAATTTTCTCTTGTTGTTTTTTCTCTTATTAACACAATTTTACTCTCGAAGAATATGAAACTACAGGATTCATGAGAACATGAAGTTAGAATAATATCATAATCGAACAACATAACTATGAAACTTAGAAAGATTTTTTCTTTTAGAAATTCTGTAGAAAAATTATCAAAATATGGCTTAGCAAACAATCCAAATAGATACATAGAACTTTAAATATTAGAGTTGATATAAGATATATATGTTACAAAGAGTTGAAGATGAAAACTCAATCATGAGCTTTGAAGCTTTGATGGAGGCAGTATAGGATAGAAGATGGACTTTGAGAACGATAGAAAATAAAGAAGAAGTATAATTGGTAAAAATGCGGGTTTTCAATGTAAAGGTAATTGATCACCTTTTAAAGATCTGAGTCGTTGGATGAAATTAAAATCTATGATAAGATTAATAATTAGAAGATGAAATGATTCCTAAAGTGTGTCAGAATTTATGACTGCTGAGAATATTGATAATAAAATTATTAACATGTCTCACATTAGGCAGACATGCTGAAAATTATTTAATAAAAATAATATATATATATATATATATATATATATATATTAATGTTACCTCGTTTGATTACTCTAGTAGCCATTTAAGAAACTATTTAATAAAGTTACATTAAGGATTATGGGAGTCCAAATAATGATATATCCTATAGATAGTATATATTCCTTATAATGATGAGGTAAGTAAAGCTAACAAACGAATAAGTTACAAATCATAAGTAGGGTCATGAATATTTCATGAATTAAGACGAGGATTACAAAGAAGAACAAGACGAAGGTCATGCGAAGAGGTGTAAGACGAGGATTGTAAAGAAAACAGGACTTTGAGAATTGTATGGATTAATATTATGGTTATAAAGTAAAATAAGATGAAGGTCATAAAGAGAAGCATAAGAGTAGGGTCTGTAAAAGATTCGTCAATCGAGGTTCATAAAGAAGCTACCAAACGACGATCATGAAGAAATACTTAACGAGGGTAATAAAGAATGCAAAAGACGAACGCGTGAAGAAGATATTTGAACAGTACGTTATAAGTTACTAAGAAACAAATCTACGTATTTATTAGAAAACGTGACTAGCATTTAGAGCAGGGTAACATGTTCAAATGTGTAACGGTTAGATAGTAAATATGAAAAGAGAGAGTATATTATAAATATTATAAATAAATATAAAACCGTTGGTGTAAATGTTGAACATATTTTGGTATGGAAAAATTATTATATTCATTATCATATTCTTTCTCAATTGTCCTTCATCATTTTGGCTACATATTTGAAAAGAAATTCCTTATCATATGAGAGAAAAAAAGTAAGACTCTGACCTTTTTTATTATTATTATTATTGTTTCCGATAAAATGGTATTAAACAATTATGCATTTTGGACCTTTAATCCCTCTTTAAAATGCTAAAATTTTCAAATAGGTTAGAAACGTCACATTGAGTGGTATGATATTAAAATATTCCAATTATTAATTTTAAAAGCATTTCAATAGGTTAGGAACGTTACGATGTTTGGTCCGATATAATAAAAAATTCATTTTAAAGTTTTTATTTGGTTATTTTGAGTCATTTTTTAAGCGAAATATTTGTTAACATCAGAATTCGATTGCTTGTATCTCTTATTTTCGTGAATTATCAATTTACTTTAAGCTTGTTAAGTAATGGCTCGAAGTGATTGAGACATGATCTTCGTCGAAGGCTGGAATTTAGTGTCGAAAGTTGTATTAGTGTTTAAGCTGCAACTTAGTATTGAACCTGTAACTTAATATCGAAGGTTGTAGCGTAGTGATAAATTGTGACTAATGCTAAAGCTTGAGTTATGTGGTAGATTTTGGAACTAAGGATTGTAGTTGAAACTAAGTTTTGAACTTTGAAGTAAGTGCAAAAGATGAAATTAAGTGTGGAAGCTAGAAAAAATGATTGGTGTAGTTCATTCGGAACTTAATGACCAAATATTTTAGTAAGAGGAATCTTAAAGAGTTGGAAGTGTCATATCTCTAAGGGGTTAGCTATATCGAAGAATTAGGTGCAGTAACATCTACTAGAACCAAATGGATGGAGCGTTGTTGAACCTATTTATAAGATCTGTTGGATTCGAAGGTGCGGGATCATTACCTGTTGGACCGAAGGTGCATCATCTTTTAAGGTATAATGTCCAAATGCAAATGTCTATTTGGATGAATGTTTGAATGATTGAATATTACTAAAGATACATATATTTTTCTGGAAGAATCGTATTCACCATCTATATTGAAGAGTCTAAAGTTGATGAAATATATATTTCGTTGATTAAGAGATTAAATTTGAAGCGTGTATCGAAGGGATAAAAATAATACAAGGTGTTATTACTCGTCAGAAGTTAGTAATGCCACCATCCACCACTTCGTACAAACGTTAGAGAGAGAATTTTTTTGCTTTTCTTGTTTTTCAACAAGAATTAATGTAGATGATAGAACTATGAGATGCATAGTTCATTTTTTAAGCCAAATGTTCTGTGTAACAAAATAATAATGGTTGAGTTAGTTGTGTTTTAAGAGAATCTTCGTGTAAAATTTGTATATACAAAATATATGTTTGTTGTCCTTTGATGTGGGATTTCTAAATTTTCCGCACAATGTTAAATATCTTGTTGTATGTTTGATTTTATTTTATTTTTTTTCTTTTTAACCTTATTATTTAAAAGGGTAAAGATTCAAAGCTCTGTTACTTTCTGCAGCCTCTCGGCAGGTGTTCACCGTATATTTTTAAAGTGTTGGCTGACTTGGGATAAGTCTCGATTGGACTTATTGGATATTGTGTATTTTCATAGGGGTACAAGGATCGTAAAGATCTGTAACAATATTTATTGTTGGTGATGAGTACAATAAAGAAGGACACAGATCGTTTCAAATCTTGGGTACATAGATTCAGAAGTCAAACACAATCGTAAAGGTGAATTTTAGTTCAACCTTCATAAATTCATCGAAGATAATGATTTTAGTCTCTAGATAATTAAGTTTAGAGAATTCCTTGTACAAATGAGAATATATTCTGCCATATATGAGAAAGTTACAAAGGATATTGATGCTGAAAGGTTATCCAAAGCCCATAAGAATCTCGACTTGGGGGATGAGGTACTTCGAGAAAATATATGTTACCATGGATTCATGGGGCGTCTTCTTCACAACCTGGCTATAGCCAGGTTCTTTTCCAATCACACTTTCTCTATTTCTCATTCCCTTCTTAGAGCTTACCGTGTTCACTTCATACTAGTCCATTTTAAGCTTCCCTTCTCTTGTGTAGCATGTGCAATCAATTTATTTATTGTCCACTTTTACCAAATACAGTTGTAGGTGGACTAGAAATTCTTAATATTCTTTGGGAGAGATTGGAAAATGAACCCTGTCACACATTCTCCAGGTTAGTCTACCTTGATTTACTTTAACTTGGTTGCAATCATAAACATCCCCAAAATATGCTCTCGAATAGTAGCTCTACGACTGTACTTTCGGGTAGATGAGACATTAAATCTCTACCTTGTCTTTTTGGAAAATGAGTTCTCAATTTTTGTGAGAAACTCTGAGGCATTGGTAGTATTCGTTAGGACATCCCCACAAAACACAGCTGATATCCCTTGAAGTATGAAGGTCAAGCATAACCGATTAGAGCGTTTCTAGTTTCCGTACTCCTTTTTTTCCTCGGGTGAAATTTCATGAGTAAGAGCATATGGTTTATGTGTCATTAGATCGAGGTAATAATCATGACACTTCAAAATTTGAGTCATCCAATATTACGGGTTTGTTCCTCATTGGATTGTAGCCCATATATTAACTGGAACATATATATATAGAATACAACACATAAGTAAGTTTGACATATAAAAACTTAGCATACTTGAACATGGCGTATACACGTAAAACATAACATACCATGCTAATAAGAACTAGAGGGAAAGTCATACTAACACATATTTATGAGTTTGAGAAAATTACCAATAATTATTATTTTCACTATCTCAAGTACCAGTAAAACCCTTCGGAGCTATGATTCCACATACTTAAATTAATTAAAATAATTTTAATTTTTTAAGTACACGTGAAACCTTAGGAGGAGTTATTTCACCCACGTTAGCTAAAATAAACGCAATGATTAGTTTAACTATCACAAGTACTAGTGAAACCCTCTGGGTTAGTGATTTTACCAACTTAAATTGAAAAAGTCTCAGTAATCAATTTTTAATAGAAATTCTAAAGTTTATGATTAACTTAAATCTAAATATTATCCTTGTGTAAGACTAGAAATATTTGAGATTAAATTAGTCCATTGAATCTTTTTAGATAATAGAATCATCATGAGATCAATTAGAATTTCGGATGATTGATTAAATGATTTCATGATTCACCGAGGAAAATCTGAAATATTAGTCATGCATATACATATAATCATTCAAGCATATAAAATATTTATTCGACAATTCTATACAAATAAAACATGACCAAACACTTATCATGTGAAATAAATCTTAAAAATATATATTAAATTAAATTTAAAAAATACAGCCCACTACCGTTGTAGATGGGCCGATCCAACCCGGTTAGTAGACAACACATATTATTGCTATGCAGATCGTTTAGCCAGTAGACAACTATTGTTGTCATCGCGACAACAACTGGGTTTTTCGCAAGCTATCACCTCCGAGAATTTATAAGTACAACAACACCTCTTATTTACCCTCGCCATCATTGGGTGCACTATTCGAGCTGACTTCCGAGAATTTTTCCTCTTGATTTAAAGAGCCTGATTTGCTATCTTCATTATCCTCATATTCATATACCTTTGACTCACTTGTGATAGTGATAAAAAGGCTTCTTTAGGGCGTTGATTTACTAGGATTGAATAACGAAAATCTGTTATATTCGCCATTGGAAACCTTTGATGGAATTCGAGAATTATTGAGATTTTAATCTGCTCTTCGAAAATTTTCATAGCATCAAGATAGTTCTTTGCATTGGCATCTACATCAGCTTTGATGGCATCATCTTTTTTCTCTTTGGATTTGACCTTGTATGATTCCAAGTCTTGAAAGGATTTCTTTTTCCATACTTCATTTCGTTAATCTTAGCTTATGTTTTTTAGAATTATGAGGGTTAATTTTGGTAGTTTTTATCTTTAATTGTCTTTGAGAGCTATTTTCTTTGGTATCTTCGAATGACCAGTTTGAGATTATTATTTTTTTCTATAAAGGTAAATGGCTTTGTGCCCTATTCCGAACATGCAATATAATGCGTGCATTGGGAGCAGATAATATCCTCACAATGTCTCACGCACCAGGAGATCTCATCAATTTGTTGACAGGTAAGGCAGAGTATGTCCATAAGTGTCTTTGGATGAAGTTCACAGGCACGAATGCCTTGTGAAATTTGTTAGACCATTATTTTTCTACCTATTTAGTTAGTTTTGCAAGTGTCTCCTCGGCAGCCGCTTTGTGGATCTTTGCCTTAAAATTTCTATGGAGAACAACAAGAGATTAAAATATTTGAAGAAAAATTACATTCGAAACAAAAAAATATTATATTATTTACCAGTGTTCTTCAATTTGAGGTTAACCTTGAGGGATTCTTGGTATAATTTTCCTTCCAATTCTCCCAAGAACCAGAAATATAAAAACAAATTTGTTTCCACATTTTATCAGCCTCTAAGAGATCGTCAATGAGCTTTGAGAAATTTATGAGGGTAAGGTAGTAGAAAGGCATGGCAACAAACCAGACTGCATAGACTAAAGAATAAGACAATAATGATAAATAGCAAAAGACCTTCAGACAATGAGTAATAACCCTTCAAGTATAAATATCTCGGGAGCTATGAAGAAATGAGAACAAGAAACACCACCGCACCTGATGAGTCCGGATTCTGTCACCACCTCGGACAGGGTCAATTCGGACAATGTCCACCTAACCGGACAGGGGCAGTTCGGACACCATCATCCATTGGATTGTTCGAACAGAACTAAAGTACTTAAAACCTAATCACTTTTTGATTAAGCTGCATGTTCCCCTACTTAGAACTAATGGGTCCTTAAACTCGACCCGTGTCAATTTAAACACGACCCGAAAGCCCATGAGGCCCAAATATAAGGGTATAAATACCCAACCACCAACATTAAATGAGAGTAATGAAAATTAAATACAACCAGGCAGCTTAATTCTCCCTCTATATTCTACCCAAACATTAAATACTCACAAAACTCCACAAAACTCTAAACAGAAATTACAAACTTACCCTCAGACGAAAATAAACCACACCAGCACCAATTACAGTATTTTATATTTTGGTAAAAGTTTATATTAGAGGGCGGAAAATACATTCTCATTAGCAGGCTTATAAGTGAAATTAACAAATTTTCAAAAAATTAAGGGAATGAAACTAAGCCACCTATATACATAGTCAATTTACATAAAAATTAGCTGAAGATTGACCAAAGCAGTCTAATACCATAATTAAATAATATGAAAAACTGTTTATAATAATCTTAAAGTGGAAAGCATACAAAATAAAAAAAGGAAACAAAACCTAACATATAATAAGAAAGACCATATCTCAATTTTAGAGCAAAAACAATTATTTGTAACATGATATTATTTATGTAACATCGACTAGACAGTCCATGAAAGAAGGATAATCTTTCATATCAAATCAGATGTTGAGAATATAACTTTCTTCTATGAGCAGCTTTCTTAGAAAGAAAAAGTTGATAACAAATCGGAATCATCACATACGCAACCTATTTTAGATATGGGTTGGGGAAGAATACCTAGAAAGAGAAGAAGTTGGTGTACATGGTGGTGAATTTGGTATTTGGATAAGTGTTGAACGGTTGGACCATGTTATATTAATTATCTTATAATAATTTTATATATGGACTGGGTTTTTTAATGGGCTCGATCAGATTTAGGGTTTGATATAAGGTTAATGGTGAAAGGTTTAAAGTTAATGATAAGTTTTTTATTTTTATTTCGTCCACGTCAACGTCCTATGTGGAAGTTAACATGAATGGTCAAAAGGAAAAACTGGAGAAACAAAGTTGTTGAGATCATTAGGGACTTGTTTGTTGCATTTTTTGCAACGTTAGGGGGGAATTTATTACGAAGGTAAACGAGATGGACTAACGTAAGACAAGTTCCAAATATTCGGGACTAGCCGTGTTTTTTAGCCTTTTCCAAATATTGTACTTGTTTCATACGTTTGAAATTTTTTTACGGTTCAAGATTTTAAATTCACATTAAATAACATGAGGGAAGACACCTCTAGATAATTTATGAACTAATTCTTTTCCATATGTACTTAAATTTCTTGTTTGAGAATGTTTTAAAAAAATTATGTATGTTTTATGATTATTTTTCTCACTACTATAAAATAAACTAAAAATTATACTCGAAGTTTATTAAAATACTATAATATTTCATAAAAACACTCAAACTTACATTTGCACGAGTTTGGACAGAAATAATCATATATAATATTGTATAGAAAGTGAAAATAAATGGATCACATTACATTTTTTACACAAAATATCGGCATATCCACACAAAAAAACTTGATGATATTAATATTTATTTGTATTAAATAAAAAAAACTTGGATATTTGTATGATACATTGGTATATATAGTGTGAAAAATTAACATAGTCTTTGCATATGTGATGTAAATTCTAGCACGTTTCGAATAGTTCGAGCGAGAAATAAGTCACCCAAACTGAAATTTCATATCTAATTATACGCTTAAATCGGTGCATGGTATTTGGACTATTATGATTTTTTTCCTTTAGTCCTTCCAATTTTAAACATCTTGTCAAGATCCTTTGACTTATCGATTTTTATTAATTTATTATCTGGCATATGATCGTTTCTCTAGAACTACCCCGTGGAACTAAACTCAGTTTGATAGATGTTGCACATATGGATATATTCATTTGATTTTATTTAAGTTTTTCCCCTTAAAATATTAGCGTGAAATTTATTTATTTATTTGGTTTTTTTTCTCACTTCAAAAATAAGGTATATTAATTTTTCATATAATCTTGTAAATTTTGTTTCTTCAAGTTGTTTAATGCATGACATCTCAACTAATAAAAATCTAGTTATGCATTCCTCCATAAAATGATCGTTGTCCTTTTTACCTTTTATTACTCCTTCCATAATTAGGTTTTTTATTTTTTGGTATATTCATTTAACAATAAATTCTCAAAGATTCAATTGGATTATCTTTTGTTTTCGGGTGTTCATACATGATTTTGTTCCTAAAATTTATGATCTTGATTTACTTTATCCTCCTTAAGTAACATGATTTTGTCTTTATCTTATAGCAAATGAAATTGATGAGTAAGTCGATTTTATTAAATATACATGGTTCCTTGTATATTATTTTGAAGTAGACGTAATTTTTTAAGTTGAAAATGATGAGACACATCCGAAAAATGGGTTATTTTTCTTTATAGGTTGTATTGAACTCACTGAAAGGATAGGGAAATGTTGTGTCGATCCCGTGAGCTTAGAATTTGAAATAGGCATTTAAATTCAAAAAACAATTATGGTTAATCTGTATTCGAAAATGGGATCAATTACTAAAAATTTCCCTAAAATATAATATCTAAGATACACCATGTGAAAAAATTGTTAATCAATATTAATACAAATTCAATATCGTAGTTAAAGTAATTAAGTTCTCAATATTTTTCGTATTCATACAGAAGGTTGATTAATTATTATTGGCTTCATAGATCTTTAATTTACTTCAATTTGTGCAAGACTCACCAATTTTTTATGTGTTATACTCGTAATATATCTTATATATTTGTTTTAAATGATCCCATAGATTTGAGTAATAAAGAAACAAACCTACAACTTCTATTTTAGTTTATATCTTTATTTATTATCTATGACTTTTGAGTTTTTACATGATTCTGTTAAGAATATAAAGCCCATATAAAGCCCAAGCCCGTTAGCTTTCTTTTATTATAAATAGAAGCATATGCTGTACTAATTTATATACTTCTGAATAATAAAAACCCTAGCCGTCTAGCGGTTTGTTCCTTTTTCTACTTCTCTCGTTTCTCTCTTTATTTCTTAACATGGTATCAGAGCCAGGTTTGTGTGTTTGAGAGGTATGCGTACCAGGTTTGTGTGTTTGAGAGGTATGCGTACCAGGTTTGTGTCTTTGAGAGGTATGCGTTTTTTAGAGGTATGTGTGTTTGAGGTATGTGTGTTTGAGAGGTATGTGTGTTTGAGTAAAACAATTTGAGTAAAACAATAACTGGTTATTGTGTCTTATTTTCCGACTCTGTTTGTGCTATACAAAATCAACAGACCCAAAGAGTGATTGGGACACGTCGTAAAATAAGGGAACTTTATGTTTTGGAGAAACTCGAAGTAACAGATATGGATGTCTATGGTGTTGATAGTGAAAAAACATATTTGACTGATATTGCTGCCTCGGGTGTTGATTTGTCTTCGTTTCGTTTGAATCCTTCATCGTCTAAGTTTTATCTTTGGAATTCTCGTCTTGGACATGTATCCACATCGCGTTTAAAGTTTTTAGTCTCTACAGGTGCTTTAGGTCAGCTAAACACTTGTAATATCTCGGATTGCAGTGGTTGTAAACTTGCAAAATTTTCGGCGTTACCGTTTAATGAAAGTATTTCTTCCTCTATTGCTCCGTTTGATATTATTCATTCTGATGTCTGGGGTCCATCTCCTGTCTCCACAAAGGGTGGTTCATCCTACTATGTTTCTTTCATCGATGACTATACTCGATATACTTGGGTTTACCTTATGAAACGGAGATCAGATTTCCTTGGAATTTATAGAGAATTTCGGGCACTTGTTAAGACTCAACATTCTGCTGTAATAAAATGTTTCAGGTGTGACTTGGGGGGTGAATATACATCCAATGATTTTACTCAGTTACTTGCATCTGATGGTACCATACATCAGTCTTCTTGCACTGACACCCCTCAGCAGAATGGTGTTGCAGAAAGAAAACATCGTCATCTTATTGAGACTGCTCGTTCTTTACTTTTATCTGCTGAGGTTCCTACTATTTTTTGGGGAGAAGCAATTCATACTGCTGTATATGTGATTAATCGAATTCCCACTACTCATAATGCAGGGATGTCTCCTTTTCAGTTGTTATATGGACAACTTCCAGATTACTCTTCCTTACGAGTGTTTGGATGTACATGTTTTGTCCTTCGTCCTCATGTAGAACGCAACAAATTGGGCCCTAAATCCGCAATATGTGTTTTCTTGGGTTATGGTGTTAGACAGAAAGGTTATCGTTGTTTTGATCCCACTAGTCAGAAACTTTATGTCTCTCGACATGTTACTTTTCTTGAGCATATCCCGTTTTATTCGATTCCAACGAAATCACATGATATAACAAGTACCAAACTTCAGACTATTGATCCCTTTGAAAATAATAGCGACATACCCATTGATATTGATGTGACAGCTCCTGAGACATCAACTACAACTGATACTACTTCTGCTTCTGCTCCATCAAGTCCTGATTCAGCTTCTTCTTTTAGTGAACCACCAGCTCCACCCCTTAGAAGATCTACTCGTACAAGTAAGTCTACCAAACTACCAGATTTTGCGTATTCTTCTTACTCAGCTCCTTTTGCCTCTTTTATAGCAAAAATACATGATTTATATGAACCTCAGTCGTTTAAAGAAGCTGTTTCTGATCCTCGTTGGTAAAATGCAATAGTCGAAGAGCTCACTGCTCTTTACCAAACTCATACATGGGATATAGTTAAGCCTCCATCCGGTAAGCATATAATCGGTTCTCGATGGGTTTTTAAAATTAAAACAAAATCTGATGGATCTGTTGAAAGATATAAGGCTCGTCTTGTAGCAAAAGGGTATTCACAGAAGTATGGTATGGATTATGATGAAACATTTGCCCCAGTGGCAAAAATGACGACTGTTCGTACTCTTATTGCGGTTGCTTCTGTTCGCCAGTGGAAAATCTTCCAACTCGATGTCAAAAATGCATTTTTGAATGGTGATCTTCATGAGGAGGTTTACATGACTCCTCCTCCAGGTGTTGCTCACCAACCAGGTGAAGTTTGTCGACTTAGGAAAGCCTTATATGGACTCAAACAAGCTCCCCGTGCCTGGTTTGAAAAATTCTCTACGGTTATAACTTCACTTGGTTTCCTTGCTAGTAATCACGATTCGGCCTTGTTTATCAAATGTACTAGTGTAGGACGAATTATTTTATCCCTATATGTAGATGATATGATCATTACAGGTGATGATATTGATGGCATTGCAGCACTAAAACGTGATTTGGCTCAACGTTTTGCGATGAAAGACTTGGGACTATTACGATATTTTTTAGGTATTGAGGTGGCTCACTCTCCAAAAGGTTATATTCTCTCTCAGACAAAATATATATCTGATTTATTCAAACGAGCGCGACTTTCTGATAACAGAACGGTAGATACTCCTCTTGAAACCAATGCTCGGTATTCTCCGACTGATGGCGTTCCTTTGTCAGATCCAAGTCTATATCGAACTCTTGTAGGGAGCTTGGTCTATCTTACAGTTACTCGGCCAGATATAGCTTATGCTGTTCATGTGGTCAGTCAGTTTGTTACTGCTCCTACATCTATTCATTGGGGAGCTGTTCTTCGAATATTGAGATATCTTCGTGGCACTCAGTTCCAGAGCCTTTTATTTCCCTCGACCTCTTCACTTGAACTGCGTGCCTATAGCGATGCTGACTGGGATAGTGATCCTCATGACCGAAAATCTACTACTGGTTTCTGTATTTTCCTTGGAAATTCATTAATATCATGGAAAAGCAAGAAACAAGATGTTGTCTCTAGATCGTCTACTGAAGCTGAGTATCGTGCTATGGCTGTCACCACATGTGAGATTGTTTGGTTACGATGGCTTCTTACAGATATAGGGGTTAATGTTACTAAACCAACTTCCCTACATTGTGATAACAAAAGCGCCATGCAGATAGCAAAGAATTCAGTTTTTCATGAGAGGACGAAGCACATTGAAATAGATTGTCATTTCACTCGACATCATCTTCAGATCGGCACCATCTCGCTTCTGTATGTTCCATCAGCTTTGCAGATTGCTGATATTTTCACAAAGGCTCAATCTACAGCGCGGTTTCGTTTTCTTTGTGACAAACTCTCAATGCTTATTACTGTTGCATTGTAAGTTTGAGAGAGGGTGTTAAGAATATAAAGCCCATATAAAGCCCAAGCCCGTTAGCTTTCTTTTATTATAAATAGAAGCATATGTTGTACTAATTTATATACTTCTGAATAATAAAAACCCTAGCCGTCTAGCGGTTTGTTCCTTTTTCTACTTCTCTCGTTTCTCTCTTTATTTCTTAACAGATTCTACATAAAAGTTTTGAAATAAAAAATGGTTGTTTCTAGAAACTAGTCATAGTTTTTTATTTCAAAGTTATTATACTTTATAGGTTCTCTAGTTTTGTTTTTAACCATTATTATTAATAATAGAACAATTTATCTTAACTATTCAAATTATCATTTGTATTTATATCTTTAACTTTTTAATACATTCAATACTTTTTTGCTCTTATTCCAATGATGGCGCTAACATGTTTTATGTTTGTAATTGTGAGATAAAAAAATGTTTTTTGTTAAAACTTAAAATTACAAAAAAAAAAGCATTTTTTTTAAACATAATATCTCAAAAACTAACATATTTTGTTTTTTAGAGTGAGAAAAAAACAAAAAAAATATAACGTCACTGTTTTTAAAGGATAAAAATGGAATTAAAGTTGAAGGACTAATTGTGAAATATTTAAAAAAACTAAATTTAGTTCCACGTGGCAAATCCATGTAAAACCCCATGCGTTATGAACTAAATTTATAGAAATTTACAAGTTAAAAGATCCTGACCGAACATTTTGAAGTCGAATGAGTAAACAAAACAAATCCTTATATAGTGAAAGGATAATGCACCAATTTAAGCCTCTAATTCTAAGTTATAAAACATATATATTAGCTCGTTTGGAGGTTTGTTAATGCTCTTTATCCTAAAATTTTCATATTATTATTGCATTGTTAAAATTATTAGGGTTTAGGTTTTGATAGGTAATTTGTTGGAAAATAGATCTAAAGAGTAATGTTTAAGGTTGTAGGTTAGGCGGGTCGGATATATGTGAGATGAAAGAATTAAATCAGGTTGATTTACATGATTTGTAAATAAAAATATATGTTCATGGAATTTGAGTTATTTCACATGGTGAAATTGTTTGGATATTTTTTAACAATAAGTTTAGTGATGTTTTTTACATATTTTCAAAAGTATGAACTCGCTATAAAAAAGAGTTATTACATTAATAGATTTTTAATCATTTTAATTTTTTCTTATACATAGATTAATAGATTTATATGAGCCTATCATAGAAGTTTTTTGGAGACGTACAAGTCTAGTTTCAAATTAAAAATAAATAAAACTTTAAAAGAAAATTATAATTTAAAAAGTTATCGTTATTTCCGTAACAATCATCAAAGTTATAATAATTAGTGTCTTAATTGTATACATAATAACTAAGTTTAAATCTAAATAACATATGTTATGGAGCTATACGGTCTAGTGTAAAAGAAAAAATAAATTAAGTTTTCAAAAAAATACGATCATTCATGTAACAATAGTTAAAGTTTAAGAGGAAATATATATATATATATATATATATATATACTTTAAAGAGAAAGTATGTATTGTATTTTTTGACGTAATACATACTTTCATAAATACATACTATTGTGTTCAAATCATTTATGAGTTCTTCCCTAAATTTTGGAATATATATATACTTACAAGAAGAATCTATTAGATCTTCGTGTTCTTATTTTAAATTTTTATCTCTTAGATTTGATATTCGGGATCTGATCTTTTGACCACAAGTAACTCTTGATTTTTTTTAGTCATGTATTGAAGAAACTAAACACCACTATCCATTTTTATAGGATTGTAATTAATGTTTTAATATAACACTAATTGCAACCCTCATTTTGTTAAGTTGTTATCATGGACCATAAGCCTTAGTTATTTGTTTATTTACAAATGAGTCTCTAAACTTATAGTTTAGACGTAAATGTCAATATTTGTATTTAATATTTCACATAATATGAACTTAACATGATATCTATATAATACCTCCATAAATGATTTTCATCTATTAGTCTAATACTAATATATGTGATTGCTTACTAATGAAAACCAATGCATTAATAAGCATATGACGATCTCTTTTAATAAAGAAGTTCCAACATGTATTCTTACTTTGAAAATGAACATATTATATTTACAAAGTATAAATGATTTTTAAAATGAAATTTATATAAGTATGTTTATAAATGACAACACGTAGTTTCATAATTATTTCAGAAATGAATTTATGCATTGTTATATTATGTTTATAAATTTGAAGTTTAATTTTATATGGTTGATAAGGTTTCCATGGTCATACCATATATTTTTGGGCTTAAACTATTTTCACCCAAAATCCTTGTTTCTCATCCACTTTTAAGTTCACCGTAAAACTTTATTTTTTATCCAACCACTAGACAAAAATATCCTTATTGGACTATATAGTGAGGAAGGGTGGTGACAAACCGGTTCTACCCAAGGAGCTTCCTAAGTAAGTTTTTTTTTCTTTATGTTCTCAATTTTGATTTTTTGTTTTTTATTTTGTGATCAATTTTTTTGTTAGATCTATATGCATATTTGTTACTATATAGTTTAAGAGTGTTATGGGGATAGGAATTTGGGGTTGAATGGGTCGAACTTAGGACTAAATCTTATCCATTTTGAAAAAAATAGGATATTTTAGGTGAAAATAAAAAATTACAAAATATTCTGAATTAGTGTTTTATTTCCTTCTCTCCCAAAAATTCTATCTCATTCTCTAACTTTACATCTTCTTGTAAATGCATATTCTCTTCCAGTTTGTTAGTTGCGCTTGAATAAAAAAATAATTTTTGAAATATCTGTTTTTTCTAAAAACAAGATTATGTTTTTGAAAGAAAGATGATGTTTGATCTTCTTATGTTGTTGATATGTTTTTATAGGTGTTAAAGGATATGGTTATTAATTTTATTCCATTAATAACATAATTTTAAATAGATTGGTAAGTGGGAGTATTTTGGATAGAAGAAAAGTCAACTTTTGGTTAAGGGATCGCAATGTGGGTCTTGTCCGGTATGGCCAGACCTGATTTGACCCGACCAGATTTTTTCCGGCCCAAATATCAAAAGGACAAGGTATGGATTTAAAAATTATGATCTAGAAGTGGGTTGTGTCGAGTTAGGATTTTTAATTTGTTTGGTCTGACCCGGCCCGAAAATAATAAAAAAAAGTATATTAATAACAATATAATATATATATATATATATATATATATATGAAATAGAATTTTTTTTGGAGAGATAACTTTCTTAATATTCAAGAAAGCTCCAAAAATATTTACTAATCTTCATATCCTTCAAGTTTTCCTTGTTTATTGATTCATTTCTTCTCATTCTCTTTCAAGACTACTATCAACAAGACTATTTTTTGTTGCAATTTTTCATGGAAATCTACAACAACGTTGTTTTTTAAGATGAAGATTTCCCAGATCTTTAATAAAAAACAGAGTATTAACATCTGCAAATTAAAATGGAATTAATAAGAAGTCTTATGCCGATACAGTCAATGTAAAGAAGAAGATTACCGAGACTGTCTTTTAATTAGTCAATGTCATAGAGAAATATGATCACATTTCTATACAGTATTCAAAAACTGTTAAAGATCATCTAACTCATACACCTAAACATACTCTTATAGGTAAATTCTCCAAATGTTTACCCAAAATAATTATGCTAAACCAGTTCTTAGACTCTTTAAAACTTAGAGGAGACTACATTGTATTAGTATGAAATTGCAGGCATGTCCTAATAGAATTTGATTTAAAGGAAGACGTATGTAAAATATGGTGCCAAAATGTATGGACAATTGGAGAGGCTTCAATGATATCATTAAGATGGAATCTTGAATTCAACACAAAATATGAAAGTGCAATTACTCTGGTCTGGGCTAATATAGAAAATATCCCATAATATTTGTATAATGACAACATAATGACAGATAGTTCTTCTGCTATTGGGGTACCTTTTAAGATTATTGTTCCAAAATAAAACATAGCATATAATAATTCTTGTTATGCTCTCGTTGAAATGGATATCTCGAAAAAAAACACCATATCTGGATTGGATTTGTAGATAATCAAGGTTGTTGGCTATCAATTAGTTACAAAGATATTCCTAAATACTGTAACAACTGTTTTCATCTTGGTCATAATCTAGAAATGTGCAAGAAAGATTCTAACAAACTTAAGATCTCAGCATATGTTTCAAGAAAGGAAAATGCAGACAATAAAACAAGGGATCTTCAAAACAACATAAATCTTAAAGCCAAAAAAAATCATAATGTCAAAGATCATCAACCAAAATTTAAATCGATAGTTCTCAATCTAGATCAAAGAAGGCAGCATGAAATAAGCAACACTCAAACTCAAGAAAATCGTATAAATTCTGAAGAAACTTTGTAACAGTGTCCAAGTTACTCAGAATCAAGAAATAAAAACTCCTGAAGAAGGGGAAATAGTTGAAGCAAATTCTAACATTAGAGCAAGGCTATAATCACATAACCTATCAAGAGTATGAAAATCTTATTACTAGCAATGTAACCCATGATTAGAAAAATATTGGCAGTGTTCCTAATTCGCGTACACTTAAAGCCAAAGATACTGCTATTAGATTTCATGAAGTTCATAACAAAATTTCAAGGATGCTAGAAGAAGGAGAAAACCAAACAGTTTAATAATTAAATCTCTGAAATACTTAAGGACATGCAAGCCTCATTTACCTCTGACTGGTGACAATAAAGATGATTAGTTGGAATATCTGAGGCATCAACAAAAAATATTCTATTAGAAGACTTAAATGTATTATTTTTAAAGAGAATATCAAATTTCTTGTTATTCAATATCCTCTAGTCAATGTTGAGAAGCTGGAAAGAATTGCTACAAACATGGGTTTTAAGAACTATATTGCCAACAATTCAAATAAGATTTGGTTTCTTTGGAGTGATGAGTTCACTATTATTTGTTATTAGTCATATGCAATGTTTATATCTGGAAATCTCATATGCATGTTTAGATAATAAAAAATTATTGCATATCGTATATACTAAATGTCAGAGACATAATAGGAGAGAGTGGAATCAACTCACAAGAATAGCTCTTAATTCTAAATGATAGCTTATTATTGGTGATTTCAATGTCATCACTACTTCTGATGAAAAATTAGGATGTGCTACTTACTATCACAATAGCGTTGAGGACTTAATGAGATTATTAGAGACTGTTATTTAGAAGATGCTGGTTTTGAAGGTTCAAAGTTCACTTGGACCAGAAATTTCAAGTGGAAGAGGTTAGATAGAGACCTCAATAATTCTGCCTGGTCCAGCTTCTTCAATGAGACAGAGGTGCTTCACATGGCCAGAACTGGTTATTAGACTCTGAATATATTGGGAACTCTGTTGAAACATATTTTAAAAACATTCTTACATAGAAGAGGAAGCTAACAATCTGTAGGATAACATTTTTAACAACATACCTAATCTTATCACTAATGAAGATAATGCCACTATGTTGTTGCCTTCTACTGAAAATGAAGTTCTTGAGATCATCAGCAATATGAATTCCACGAGTGCAGCAGGAGCTGATAGATTCAACATTTGTTTCTTCAAAACATGCTGGAAAATAATAAAAATGACCTTTATCAAGTAATGTCTTCATTCTTGCAAGGTCGTGATATTCCAAAATGAATTGTGGCCACTGGTTTATGCCTAATTTCTAAGTCTATTAATCCTACTAGTTGGAATAATTTTAGGCCGATTAGCTTATGTACTTTTCTAAATAGAATTATGTCCAAAATTATCAATAATAGACTCTCTAGCATTCTGCCTTAAATCATTTCCAAAGCTCAGGGCGGTTATACTAAATACAAATCTATCCATGAAAACATTCTCATACTTAAGGAAATGGTTTATGATCTTAATAGGAAGCCTAAATCTGGAAATATTATGATTCAGTTAGATATGTCCAAGGATTTTGACAAAATGTCTCATTCTTTTATAGCTAAAGTCCTGTTAACCTTTAGATTTTCTCAAAAATTTGTTAATCTCATTGATAAGCTAATTAGAACTATAAATATTTCTATGTTAATTAATGGGAATGTCATTGGCTACTTCAATACTAAAAGAGGACTGAGACAGGGAGACCCCTTGTCTCCAAGCCTTTTCATCATTGGAGAAGAAGTGTTAATCATGGGATTATATGGTTTATTTAGTTCTAAGAAATCTATGCAATTTGCTTCTAGGACTGAATTTATAATCCCCTGTTTAGCATTTGTTGATGATATTCTCATCTTTACAAACAGTACAATCAACTATTGACAGTTTAAGTAGGTTTTTACAAAGATATCAAGATATTTATGGGCAATCCATTAACAAAGAAAAGACCAAAATCATAGTGTCTAACATATTTCATCAAAGCAGACTATCTACTCTTGTTGGACAAACTGGATTCACTGTTGATCATCTACCAACTGAGTATTAGGAATTACTTTAGACAACAATAACAAGGCTTGCAACTACAAATCTATCATTGACGAAATCATCACAAAGATTCAATATTAGAGAAGCAAACATCTCTCATACGGGGGCAGGCTGACTCTTATTAGTTCTGTTCTTATAACTATTCCTCTTTACTGGATGCAAAGTTGTTGTGTTCCTAGCAGCATCATTAATAAACTTGAATAGAATTTTAACAAATTTATTTAGGGATCCGCTGACATAAATCATAACATTCACTGGTCTAAGTGGTTTTTATTTTGTAGACCTTTTGTTGAATTCATAACACTTTCTCTCAAAAGATTTTGTTTAGTTTCAGAGAAAGCAAAAGTTATTGGGCTCAGATCATGCATAACATTTATAGCAAAAATTCTCACCCTCTTAAGGCTTATTATAACAATATTGGTTCTTTAACTTGGAAAGGATTAGCAGGTATCAAAGTTACTGTTGAGCCAAATATAAGATGGTTTCTAAGATAGGGAGAGATGGATTTCTTGCTCGACAATTGGCATGATTACTCACCTCTAATCATCCTCGATGACAAAAAAGACAACAGTTGGCATCAAACAAACAATTGTTGGGATATCAGCAGAATATAGGGCACTTTGTTGATTTGTTTAAAGTCAAAATAGAGAGTTCATGATTGTTACTCATATTATTAGGAATTAGTTCTGGTATTCTGAAAAGAAAATTCATATTACTCATGTTTTCCATCCTATTATATTCTAGGTTATTTGGCAGAATTGTAATAAAGCTAGATTTAAAGAAACTCCATGCTCTTCATGGTCTTCTATTAATCATGTTAAATACATTCTTAGTGGTTTAGACAATTCTAATTTATTTAAATCTAAACACTGGAGCAATGTTACTAATGTTGCTTTAGATATTGGTTGTTTATCATTTATAAACAGGAGAAGAAAGCCTACATACCTTAAATAGAATCCTCCAATCTCAAGTAGACTTAAGATGAAAACTGACGGATCATACCTCAGAAATGGAGAATTAAGCGGCGCTGTTATTATTCGAAATAATCTAGGAGAAATTATTCATCGTTCAAGTAATTTGTACGATATGTTATCTCCCTTAATGATTGAATCAAAAGCCTTGTTTGATGGGCTGATTATCTGCAAAAACAACATATGGATTAATGTAGACATTGAAATTGATTCATTAGTTCTAATTAATTTTACTAGATAATGGTAGTTTTCCCGGTCACCTTAATCTTCTGCTTACATGTTGCAGAAATTGAATCTCTTCATCAATGATCATCAATCACATTTTCAGAGTCCAAAATCAAACAGCTGATTGGCTTGCCAAATGGACTCTAAAATGTAAGATGAAATTAGATTTTATCCATCTCCAAGCTCCTAATCCGCTGTTAGCCATTGTTGTACAAAAGTATGGGGCTCGACTATATTACGAACAATACCGATTGATATAGTTTTGATTATTTGTCTATTACTAACAAATTTTTGAAAGAAATTTCTCGTGAGCAGGAGTTTATCCTGACTAGCAATCTTAGTTACCATGTATTATTCTGAAAACTGCAGGTATTTGAAAGTCACCAAAGATTCTTGTATGTTACCTGTGCTCTATTCTTCGAAAGATCGGAGATACTCCCTCCCTCGATCTCAATAGTTGTTGTCTACCAGATCTCCATTCACCTGATGTGCTTGTTGGGCTCTTTAATTTTTTCTATCCAGTTTCTGGAATTAAAGCTTCTTAGAAGATACGTTTAGTGATTCAGATTAATTTTCTTCATTCATTAATCCTCTAATATAAGCTTGATGTTGAATGTGAAGTCGGATTTCTCCTTCAAGAGTTTAGAAGAATGGTGAATCAGTGATATAAGGCAGACGAAGGAAAATTCTGAAATTTTCTTTTTCAATTTTGTTTTAGGCGTCTATACTTGGCGTCCACTTTTTAGACAAGATTGTTTTCCTTTTGATAATTCATTAAATAAATATTTTTTTGTTTAATATATTTATCTATATATATAATAAGATAATATATATAAACAAATATTAATATAAAAAAAATAAAATTGATGTCCGCAGATCCGACAGGATTGATGCGCATATATAAAAAAGACGATTTCGGATCTGACAAAAAATTCAATAATATAAAAAAAAATTATACTAAACCAAACGTGAAAAATATTTATACAATATGATTTCAAAGTTATTACAAAAAATAAAAATTGATGCTGAGCACATATCCAATGAAGCTTCCTTTTTACTTTTGAAATGAAATCCTGAGAATGCAGCTTCTTCTCTCGATTTTCCCCAAATCAATCTACTGATCGGATTAAACTCTGGATTTCGTTCGAAAAATGGCTATGCATTTAGGTATACAGTCGCCTGGGTCTTCCTTTCAAACTGTAAAGCATAGAGAAGATGGAAATAGAATCTGATAGGATAGATCTTGTTTGAAAAACCGGGGTTCAGTGGATTGTTCAAGGCGGGTTGGACAATTGTTCACTTCCTGACCCAAAATCATATTGTAAGGCTGTATGGCCCTGATACCCATTTTGAAATAAAGGTTCGAATTTTAATTATGAAAAGAAATAATTTCAAAGTTATACGAATCTAGCTTCACATGTAAAGAATAATCTGTAATAAAATTATAACGTTCATTCTCTTAATAGTTCTCAGATGTGCCAATAAAGTTTTTGTTTGGACATACTTGCATAAATATAAAATTTAACTATATAAATATTCGTATATAGTACACTATTATCTGGTCGTAAAGCTATACACTAAATCTCAAATACAAAATGTAGTTAATAAAAATAATCTTAAAAATATGATGATGGTTAGAGTAAGAGAAGACAAAACTGAAGAAGACAATATATACTTTAAAAAATATGTAGTATTTATTTTGAAAAATAACACTACATATTTCTACAAAGACTGTATTTCTGATTTACTAAAATATAAACCATGCATACCAAAGTGTATATTATATATTGAAAATATTTATTAGGTTTTTTTGAAAAGTAAGTATGATCGCTTAAAAACACATTTATGTAGATTTTTGTATCAATTTAATTTTTTTATGTTGATAGCGAAAATAAAAATATTTATAAAATATATAATTACGAATTTTATGAGTTTAATTTCAAAAAAACAATAAATTTTATAAACTAAATTATTTTCATACCTGTAATAATTGTCAAATTTGTTAAAAATAATACATAATCAAATTTTACATTAGTTTCAAGTTCAAGTATTAGTTAAAAAATAAAAAATAAAATTTGTACAATATAAATTTATAAATATCTAACTACAAAACACCAAAAATGCTCTATCCCAACGGATGGAGTTTTTTGTGGGGTGAATTTATGAGAAGATCTATCCCGACGGATGTCCAAACCGAATTTAGGACAAAACACCAAAGATGCTCTATTTTTGAGTGTTTATAGTTTTGGGGATCAAATTTAACCAAAATCAATAAATAAAATCAAATATATTTCGAAATAATTATAATCATTTTGTAACTGCTGTAATAATTTTTGAATTTGAAATTGTGTATTAGTTTAGTTTTATGAGCATTTTTAATAAATAGTTTATAACATGTTTTTTAAATGTAAAAATATAACAATTTAGAAAAATAAAAAAAGAAATTATAATCATTTCTGTTTTATTGTTTGAATTTTATATATAACATTTTTTAAACGTTGATATTTTTATAAAAAAATCGTTATAAAATTATGTTGAGTCAATGTATTTCATGATCCACATTATTGTGTTAGATTTGTCTCATAATGATAGATAACTGGAGAGGTAACACCTTGTTATTAAATAACTAAAATTTACGAAGTTAAAAAAGCTAAACTTCTCTAAAGTGAAGTTATCCGTTAGACATATTAATGCTCCTTTGCCTTTTCCTTTTTTAAATTTCAAATTCAAACGTCTTTTCCATTAACACCATACTATAGTTAATACCTCAGCTCTGCTTTTATTCTCTACTCATAATACACAGATCCCAACACCCTCTATCTGACATTTCGATTTCCTGAAATGATCAAACAAATTTTATTTTAGCTTTAGATAAAATGGGTGGTTCAGGGAAATGGCTTAAGTCCCTTATCACTACTGCCAAGAAGACCAGCACAAGAAGCGATCAAGTGAGTAATTCATTCGGTTCAACCGAATAATCTTGCTGTATTATGATTTTCAATGGATATTTGTTGTGTAGGAGAGTGATGGTAGCAAGAAGAAATGGATGCTATGGAGGAGTTCATCCGAAGGGTTAAAGAAACGTCACTCCCATTGTGTTGAAGTTACCTTCAGTGCTGCAGTGGCCACGGTGGTGCGTGCACCGCCCAAGGATTTCATGATGATTAAACAGGAATGGGCTGCCATCCGTATCCAGACTGCCTTTCGTGGCTTGCTCGTAATATACTGTGTTCATTTCATGTATACATATAGATATATCAATAAGTTTCTAACTATACAACGTAGAACTGTTTTCTGTCCGAAAAAGACAAGAACTAAGTGTGCTAGAATTCATAAACTGAATTGGTGTCTTTTGCTTCTGTAAGATATCTATCTATATGTATAACTACAAATAGTCTTACCAAGTTACTCAATTTACAAAAAAGTTATATCAGAGTTCTGTAGATTTCATACAGGCATGTAAATGGATTTTAATGATTTCAGGCTAGACGGGCACTGAGAGCTCTAAAAGCAGTAGTCAGACTTCAAGCGATATTCCGGGGTAGACTTGTCCGTAAGCAAGCTGTTGTGGCCCTTAAGTGTATGCAAGCGCTGGTCAGAGTCCAGGCTCGAATGCGGGCAAACTCTGTCAATGAATCTTTACCAATGCCCCATTTGGTAGACACCGACCAGTTTGAGGTAAACTTTAATAATATCATCCATTCTGATTTATTAGGGTCTTAGCTCAACACCAATATCATTGATGTTGTTTTCAGCAAGGATGGTGTGATCGCCCAGGAACACCACTACAAGTTAATGCAAAGATGTTGTCCAGGCAACAAGGAGCTATCAAGAGAGAGAGGGCTATGGCATACTCACTCTCTCAACAGGTAATCAAAATAAATCTGATCACAATCAATTTTGTTCTTAGAAAAGGCTAATGGTTAGTTAGCATTAGAGCTAACATCAACCCAAGCCAAATACCTTAAGACTAGAATTTTTTCAGCAAAGCTTGAGATAGGCTAGATTAAAATGATCATTTATTTTTTGCTACTGAAGCACCCAAAAATAATCTTCTAACAGAAGTTTGGCCTCAGTTTTGACTAGAAAACAGATATTATATTGTAAATGGCCCGATTATATACTTTTTGCTATTGAAGCACCCAAAAATAATCATCTAATAGAAGTTTCTACTCGGTCCTGCTATTAGTTATGTATAGTAGTAGTTTTTATTTTCTCCTTGCGAGTCCCTACTGAGTATTTTTTTGAGCCGGGCTAGAGAAGGTTGCTTGATAGCCAGCCCTAGTTAGTCAAGGGACGCAAATTTTCAAAGCAAAAGTTAGCACAAAACATGGAGTGATAGATCATTTTCGATCTACCCTTGAACTTTAAAGCAAAAGCCAGACAATAATTCATTTTTTTAACTTTTCAGCAACCAAGAGGGTGTGCAAGTCCGAAATCAAGGACAAACAAGTGTGCTACAAGTTTGAAGGAGAATAAGCAAAACAGGAACAATCCAGAGTGGGATTGGCTTGAACACTGGGCGGCGGCCAAACCATGGGACACTAGTATGAGTCAAACTGATTCATCATCATTCAATACTAATCCGTTTTCCAGGAAAAGTGAAAGCAGTTTGTCTGAATATAAGAATTCAGTGAAAATAATTAAGAACAATATGACAACCAAAATTTTACCTGGACCTCCTACGGTTAGCCATGGATTCTGCTCATCTTCTACTCCCAGTAGTAAATCATTACGCGAAGACAGCTCCACTTCAAGTTCGACCATAACTTCGTCTCCAGCTAACTTCAGCTACTACAGGAAACCAAGATACATGAGTTTCACAGAGTCAACAAGAGCGAAAAGAAATACGTGCAGGTATCCGTCTCATAACATGAACAACAAATCGATGACGCGGTCTCATGCAGATGCAGGAAGCATTGCTGATTCATGCAATGATCTATACCCACCTCACGAATTAAACAGCCGTGATTGGATCATAAACAGACAAGAAAAAATGTTAATCTTTTTTGGTTCAAACAGGTAGTTGCCTTTCTCAGGTGTCAAGCTGCTGTAGTTACATATAAATTCTTGATACGTTATAGATGTAGGTATATTGTTTTATGGATTATGCTGTAATGGCCATAAGGGCACTATGTTCTTGGTAATATTCCCAAGAGGGAAACATGGCAATTTCCCCTTATATACAAAAATGACAGTTTGTTGGAGGATCTGGGTGTTTGTCTAATTAATATAATCGTTATACGATCCAATCTTAAGAATATGAATACAGTAAAACAGTGCTCAAATTCTTTTTATGTCTGGGATATTTTTATAGAATAAAAAAAATAGAGTTTTAAAACCTTAAAGAAATTGCTACCTATAAAGCATTTCTAGGTAACATCATTAAAACATGAATAGACCTAGCGTAAGTCGATCTTAAATAATTTCAACACCACTAGTTGCAAAATTTTAATCCATGTTCTTTATTGTCATTATCATCGAAGAGTTCAGTGCTTAGATTTGTGCAAGATGAGTCCACTGTCATTGCTTAGATTTGTATAAGTCTATCAGTCCACTTCAGTATCAAAATAAAATGATGGGAATTCATTGGGATATGAGGTTTGGATCTTTATAGTAAATTTGAGATTAGAGGAACAAACTAAAATACATACGTATCCATAACAAAATTTCTTGAAAAAAGATAGTATCGTCCTGGAAGGGAACCAGGCTCGTCCTGATAATTTATATTTTGAATCACCATGATGTCACGTCAGGGGCGAAGGTGGTCCTCGTGCGGCCCTATTAACTTGCGAGCCAATGATTCCAACGGTTGGTTTTCCATAGCGATGTGATATGTACATGATCACAATAACGTCATTATATATAGGGAAATCATCCTTTAAGTAACCACTCAACTATTATATCGTAATCAAGTACCCAAGTTTCGTTTTATTATCTCTTAATACCTATCAAAACTATTAAACTCTCACTTAATACCTGACATTTTTTTAATATCCTAACTATGATCATCTGCATCAACAACCACGTAACCAAAATTTCTCTTTCTTATTTTTTTTACTAAAGATCCATATCTTTAAAATCGAGCTCGGAAAAAATATATGAAAGTATCATCGCTTTTGTTTTTTTAAGATGAACAAAACTAGATTCATTGATGACATTTTTTGATTTTCTTAAAAAAATAAAATTTAACAAGTAACAACTCTCAGGAAATAGAGATAGTTGCAAACAACTCTCAGGAAATCGAGAGGATTGTAAACAACTCTCAGGTTAGCCTTTCAAACAACTCTCAGGTCAGTTTTTCAAACAACTTCCACGTTAGTTTTTCAAACAACTCCCAGGTTAGTTTTTCAAACAACTCTCAGATTAGTACTGGTGAAGGAACCAGCGGGTATATATAGTCGGGGGTATTTTTGTCCAAATTTTAGATGAAGGAACCAAGTGACAGTGTCTTAATTTCGGGTACTAATGGGTAATTAGGTAGTTGAGTGGGTATTTACTGGTACTTCTCTTTTATTTTTATATATATATATATATATAACACAATATATTTCTCATACGGGGTAATATTAGGTTTAACTAAGTTGGGAGATGGATATACATAATTTTTAATTTTTTTAAATTTTAAAGTTATATCATTTCCTTATTTACCAATTTTTTGTCAATCTAATTTTTCGATTTCTAGTTTTTTATATAAGAAGCAAAATTTGTTATGTTCCAAAATAATTTTCATCAAAAGGTCTAAGCATTGGAGCGATCCAAATAATTGGTAAGCGTATTTAATGTGTCTCAAGTCTCTTCTTTTAGACGATTTTTATGATGACCTTTGGGTGAAAATTATACGATCTTTCTGGAAGTTTTGTTTCTATTATATTGTTTTTCTACAAATAAAAATAATTTATATTAATGACTATAGAAACGATGATGGCTAGTATTAAGGTTACCTAGTCGGCCCCCAATGGGGTAGCCGAGCTGGTTGAGTAAAACCTGTTTGTGACCAAAGGTCATGAGTTCGAGTCCCTCTACATACAATATCTTGGTTGAGCCTCTCACCTTGTGTGGTTTACCTTCTGGCGTTGGTTTGCAGGCTATTGCGTCAGACTGAAGGTTTACCCTGTGTGCACTCGTTGAGTAGCGGTTGCGGGCTCCCTCCGAAAAAAGGTTACCTAGTCTGTTTTGATGATTTCATAAAAAAAGAACAATGATACTTCACAAGCCTGAAAGCCATAGTTTGGGAAAAAAATTAAAAATACTTAAAGATTGACAAAAAAGCATGTACTAAAAATAGGAAAGAAGAATCCAAGATGAAACCTTATAAGAATGTGAACATTATTGAGCATAAACACAAGTAACAAATACTTCACAAAGTCATTTGGCACCAAAAACAAGATTACTTTTTAAAGTTCGGAAATTTATTTGTATGTGGCAAAATGGGTAACTTTTACGTAATTGCAACATTAAGAAGAAAAGTACGAGCATAAATTATATGGGAGAAGCAATGGTTGTAATAGTGATATCGACACATGGTAACATCATTTAAGAGAAAGTGGTACGATACATGCAGATCGGTTCATGTTTTATATGACAAATATATATTCCAAAGAATAGAAAACAACAATAACATGAAAGATGTACAAATAAAAAACACTAACACGCCCGATGTGGAAGTAAGTTACATCGTTGAGTTACTATTTGCAAGCATTAAACTAATAAATATGGAAAGTGTATTATGTGTTTCATAAATGAACAAAAATTTACTTTCTAGTGATCTATTCACTAACGAATAAATTTGGTTGGTACGAATCTCGTGACCTTGTTTTATCCAAGAATGGTACCTTTAATAAAAATAGATACTCGTGTAATAACATGATTAAACTATTTATTAAAGATATCAATGAAATGAAAAAAAAAATTATTATATATCATCTAATGCTTATCTATTGTATATTGGCAGACTTGCACATATTGGTCATAACATAACAAGATTAATAGAAGTGTTAAATTTAGAAAAATAAATGATGATACTGGTTCATATGAAAACTATGATTGTTTTTTAACCAAGCATGATAAAAAAACCATATAAATATGAAGAAAGATGTACACAAAAAATTAAACTTAATACACATTGATATATGTGAGTTAAATAGTATCTTGACACGTGAGATTAAAATATACTTTATAACTTTTATAAATGATAATTATAGATTTACTTATATATACTTACCTAAAAATAAGGATGATGCATTTACAGTGTTTAAAATATTCAGTATGGAAGTTAAGTATCAACGAGAGACTAAGTTTAAAATCTTACGTAATGATAGAGATAATGAATATTTTTAGGAGAATTTTTTAGGTGTTGCAAAGACTGGGATAATCCAAAATATTTGGCGTCTTATATACCTCAACAAAATATATGATTGAACTAAGAAAAACATAACTTTAATTGAGATGATCAACGACATGCTAGTTAAATTCAATGTTAATTTATGAGTTTTAATTTATTTTAACTATATGTCATATTATGCACCGTATTATTCTTAAGAAAATTCAAATATCTTCATATGAGTTATAGAAATAAAATAAACTAAATATTGGATATTTCAAAGTGTATGTTTGATTAGTATTATTGGATATTTCAAAGTGTATGTTTGATTAGTATTTTTCGAAAGCACGGATCTAAAAAGAACAAAATTAGGACTAAAATCTAGAGAAATGAGATACTTTAAATCCTAACATGGATCTAAATCATTATGGAAATCTAGAGAAGTTAAATCCAAGTTATTAAATTATGATAGGATTCAAATCATTGTGGAAATCGAAGAAATGATTTCCCAAGAAGCATATTTAATTGAAGAGCAACCACATGAACCACTTAGTAGTCAAATAGTAAAATAACCTAAAAGTACAGACTCCAATGAGATATATTCCGGTGTGGTTTATTTCTGTCTGAGGGTTGTCTCGTAAAATGTTTTGGATGTTTTGTGGAATTTAATGTTTAGAGTGGTGAGTAGAGAGATAATTAAGCTGTCTAGTAGTAATAAATTCTTATTACCTTCATTAATGAAAGTGGTTGGGGTATTTATACTTAATTATTGACCCATGGGCTTATTGGGTCGAATCATGAAGTTGGGTTAAGTTTAAGGACCCATCAGTAATCTGGTTTGAAGTGACCAGTAACTAGCTTAGTCAACATTTAATACATTTGTCCTGTTTGGAATTTTATTATAGTGGTTTGGTCTGAATTGCCAATCGGATTAAGTCAATGCACAGTAGCTCAAATATTTGAACTCATCATATTCTAAAGGTATTTATTTATACTTGGTAGAAGAAGTTGTGAAGAAATCGCATGGAAAATTTGGGTAGTGGTTTTTTAGAAGACAACCCTAAATCTTATAGAAAAAATCATATCCTTATGAGATTCTGTATTTTGGTAAGATGCAATAAATGATTTAATTGATTCAATTATTTTGAACTGTAAGTGATATTTGGTTGATTTACCTTTGCGTTCAAGAAAATTATTTATAAGTGAATATTTAGGAAGAAATATCACACGAAAGGTACCATTCAAGTGTTCAAGGTAAGATTGGTAGCCAAGGATTTTTAAAAATATATGGGATAAAGTATTATGAAATTTATGCTCATGTATTTTAAGACACGAACATAAAGTTCACCTTTATAATTGCATCGATATACAAATTAAAAATTTACTAAATGGATGTTTCAACATCATTTTTGAATGGGGATCTCGATGACTAGATTTACATGAATAACCCAAAGGTTTTGTACTTCTCAAAAAATGAATAAAATGTGTGTATGCTTATTAATTCATTATACGTTTTGAAACAAGTATCAAAGAAATAACATAAAAAATTTGATCATATGATTGTATCCGATAAGTTTCGACATAATACAACAAACAAGTATTTTTACACTAAGTTTCACGGTGACAAGTTGGTCGCCATGTATCTATACGTAGATGATTTACTTATATTGAGTAATGACATGAAATGTTTTTATTAAAACGAAAAGGTTATCGCTTCATACCTTTAAAGTGATATATATGTAAGAGTTGTATATCATTTTAGAAATACAAATATTTAACAAAATTAGGCTTTCATCATAAGTCAATTTCATTACTTTAGAAAAGGTACTTGGTAAATTTAAACATGTAAATTCGAAAGAAACACATATGTCATTTTATCATACTTGAAAACTTCAAAAAAAATGACGGACTAGTAATCGCTCAGTTTGAATATGTTAGTGTTAGAAGAAGTCTAATGTATATAACTTTATGCGCTATGACATAAAGTTAACTTTTGAGTATATTAATTCAATTTACTACTAATCCAAATACAAAACATTATAATGCGAATATAATATTTCTTGGGTACTTAGAGAAGAAAAAAAAGGTGCTTCTATTCTAATTTTTTTTGGGTACTTGATGGATACACATATGCAAGTTGACTCACTGGTCTAGTTGATATCAAATCGACTACGGGATGGGTGTTCACTTTTATAGAAAAATATGTTACTTTTTAGGGATTAAAGCAACATGCGTGTACATCTATTTAGCTATGGAGTATGAGTTCATAAGAATAACCATAAAAAAAATACTTAATAATTGAAAGACCCATTGTTGGAAATACCACTTCGAAAGAACACATGACAATCTAAATATATTATGATAATCAAGTAACTCTTAGTATATCCTACAATGGCATCTACAATGGAAAGTTTATAGATATAAATCTAATACATGTGTAAGTTATAAATTGATTTAAAGTGGAATCATATTAGTCTCAAATGTATGTTTCGTTTACCAAACCATTAAATCGAGAATTTTTAAAATAAATATGCAAAGGGATGAGACTAAAACCCTTAAATTGTTATTGTAAAAATAATGACTATCACGTTCGAATATAAAGAATATGGATAATAATTTTAAGGGGTAATAACAAGTTATTTATGAAAAGTTCCAACATATACAGTTGACTTCCATCTATGATGTGTAATATATGATAGTTGTTATCATAGAAGGATAAGTTTAAATAACTTTCGATACAATTTAGTGTACGTTTCATATGTGTTTCCAAATATAACAAAAATATTGTAAAGGTTTTCTTTATAAGAATCTATGCTCGGTGACACCTCTCGTGAAAGAATAAGTTCATACTAAAGTTACATTTTTTAAACAGATAAAGTGCACAATCAAAGCAATGCTAAGTGAAATTATGGACAAATAGATTGAGAAATTGATTGTATGTGTGAGATCGTCGGTTAGGACATACAATACGTTAATTCAAAGCTATGACAAGAAAATATTTCAGTTTTAATTTCTTATCTTAATATTAAAATAAAATTATATTCTATACATATAAGTTTTCTCAATAGAGAGATAAGAGATGTCATTTATTAAGTGGAGAATTGTTGAAATGTTAATTAAATGAAATAATCAGAATTTATCAGGATGCAAGTATGGATCATCGTAATCAACTTAGGACCAGAGGAGATAACTAGAAAGATATAAATTTGTTTATCCAATATAAAACAAATATGGATAATGTAGCCATAATACAACACGAATCATAGAAAACACGCAATCATAGAAAGACATAAACTAATTTTATTATTCTTTTCCATTTAAGAAATTCTTAAAAAAAAACTTATATTCAACCGCTACCAATGGAAGAAAAAATCAATTTTATCATAGTTAGAAAATTTTGAAGGATTCATTGATGTTATAATTGATATCAATTAGTCTCGTGTTATTGAAGTTGATTCTGAAAAACAGTTTTCAAAATCATAACCTTCGTGTGATCTCGAAATTTATACTGATCCACCTGGAAATAGGATCATGCTCATTGGAATAAAAATAATTAAAATATATTCCAAATATAAATAGACAATAAGTGATACTTGCGCAACTCCAAAAATAATTGAAGGCTTGAATCAACTTCTCACAATGTAAGCCAAAGCTAACACACTTCTAAAAGAGACAAATGATTTTAATCTGGCTATGATAGGACAATTGTGCTTGTAACGTCATGAATGTTTATACCAACAGTATGAGTTTAGTTGAAGATGGAATGCACAACCACAAATACAACCATGTGCTTCTTTCGTACTAAAATATAATGCACAACCACAAATACAATCATATGTTTCATTTGCACCATAAGAATAGAATATGCGAGAGTGATGTATTTTCAGATGAAGAAGATGCGAGATTAGTGTTACTTCACATGCACGTTGATATAAAAAAAAATGAGTCTCAAACCATTAAACTCGGAAACCAGACAATAGATTAAAACATAGTTATAAAATATAAGACATTATATGCACCACCTCGAAAGTACTCTCAAACAATATATATACCAAAAGCAGAAACTACAAATGACCAACATAATACTTAAGAACCATATGAGTTTATGAGCAACCTAGTTGCAATAAATACATCGAAATACACTATAACTACCCTATATACCTAGAATTGCAGAAGTTAAAGTGACGATAACCATAAAAATAGAGTGAATTTTTTTAACTATTATGGTTAGTAGTTGTAGGGTGTTTCTGGAGGTCTTAACGTGAAATGACTCTTCCAATATATACAACTTGGACGATGAACAACACCCGACGATATTTTGATCATTTTTTCGGACTAAAAATTCATCGTCAGATGTAGCCGAAAGATTACTGAATTAATGGATTGGTTAGTTTCATGGTTTTTAAGAAAAAATAAACATAAAAAACTTGGTTAAAAAAATAAAAATATATTTTCAATCCAAATCATTTAATTTATTTTTATAAAATTATTCTCGTCTATTTTAAAAGTCAAATAAGTATCGATAATAATATATCGTTTTTGGATAAGATTTTTTTTTATTATTACTGTGATTGATTTGAATCAAAAGTTGCCTGCTTTATATTTTCAATCCAAATCATTTAATTTATTTTTATAAAATTATTCTCGTCTATTTTGAAAGTTCAAATAAGTATCGATAGTATATTGTTTTTGGATAAGATTAAATCAAAAGTTGCCTACTTAGATTCGTGTAAGTTCATGAGTCAAGATAGCAATTTGCTCTAGTTCTATGGTATTACTAATACTATCATATACTCCCTCCGTCTCATAATATTAGTCGTTTAAGGTTTCTTCACCAATATTAAGAAAAGTAATTATGACTTTGAAAGAAAAAAAAAATTTGATTGGTGGAGTTAATAACTTATGCAGAAAGTTAACTATTTTATTGGTTGAAAATGGAATACAGCATTGGAAAACGAGAACGACATATATATTGAGACAAAAAATCTCTTCTAGAAAGACACATATGAAACAGAGGGAGTAGTAGTTTGTAAGGATTTCAAGAATATATCTTCAGAATAAATTGGCTTTTCATTAAATAAAATATAATTAGAAAAATTAGAAAAAAAAAAGCTTTCAATAGGCAGACTATTTGCAACACGTAATAAAACACTATCACCACCTCCGAGAAGGCTCAGAGTTTTACGCATCTACTTTTGTTTGGCACCGTTCAAATTCAAGCCCGTGAACTAGAGAAAACGCTCAAAGTTCTTTTACGTTTTCCAAAACAAAAGTATGTGTCTAGAGAAGTTTACAGTTCACATCATCAATTTATTTTACATTTCACATCATCAATTTATATATTTACTTTTATAAATCTTGAAAGTCACTACTATGAAATTTCAATTTTTATTATAAAATATAACATGTGCAGTAAATTTTGAGAATTCGTTGCAAAATTGATGTTGTAGAGCTGAGAGAGGCAGATGCATGGTCTAATGGTCATTATAATTAATCTGGTATTGACTTTAAAGACACAAAACACGTGTCTCTCCTAAGAGGAAGGGTCATCAAAACTAGTTGTCTTCATGTACGCATCATCAATATCATATCGTATTCCGCATCTTCCCGTCATTGTTCGAGCTTTTAATAATGCAAAGCAATCGTATACGTGTCCCCTAAATCATCACCACCTGGTAAAACTAAAAACCACACACAAAGAAAATAAAGAAAAACCACAAGAAAAATCAATCCACGCCCCTCTCTCTTTCTCTCTCAACTCTCTCAACAAACATAAACAAAAACCAAAACACACAACACAGACCAGACACACACACAAAAAAAAATTAAATGAAGAATCTTTAAAGACATGTAAGAGACTTCTTTTTCTCTCACCTCAACTGATCTACTAGTCTCTTTGAATTCCAATTTGGTAAGTACCCTTTGACTTATTTCTTTCAAGTTTTGTTTTTTGATAAGATTGTAGTACTATGTTATTCCAGTGAGATTGCTTTCACTGTTGTCAGGCTAATTCATAGTCTCTGGTAGAGATTTGGAAAGGCACAGATTTAGTAGCCTTAGATCAAAGGTAGTAACTTACTTTTTCTAGGGTTTGATTTGTCCTTGACCTCTACTTTTTGTATTTTTGGTCTTCATGGGATGAGATTTTATAATTTAGAGTTTACTGCAAATTAATCACTTTATTTAGTTTTCTTGTGTAAAAAGTAGAGATTTGCATAAGATTCTGAGATTTCTAAGAATTTGGATATACAGTGAATCTGTTAATTAAACTATTTATGGTTTGGAAGGTAGATCCAACTCTAATCAGCAGATCTAAATAATACTAGTTATTGTTCGTATATTGGTGTGGTTATCTGATTTGTTCTAGATGTATCATTGATAGGTTAATGAGATTTACTAATATGGATCATGAGTTGCTGGAATCACCATGCATATACCCAAATCCATTGCTGAGAGAAGATAAAGAACATGGAAACTGATAGATCGGTACTATTTTAGTCGAAATTATTAGTGTAGTTCAACATTTATGGAAGAAATGTCGTCTTCTGTTACTGTTAAGTTTAGTCTGAATAACTCTATTTGCGATGAATCGGGAATAATATCTCGAGTTGAAATCAAGCGGGTCAAGCTTGCAAAGGATGCAACCACCTTTTTGTCAGATACTCATACACCAAAGGTTGCTGCTTCTGATGGCCGTGAGAATGAAAATAGAGAATCAAGAGCTACGGATAAGGATGAAATACTATCAATCATCGATGATGCTAAGTCTGTTATTAATGAAGGGTTGTTAGTTGTGAATACCGGGTCTAGAATGAGCTTGCCAAAGAGCTTGGAAATTGAAAATGGTAAAGTTCTTGCAAAGGCAATTATTTTGGGGGAGTCGAGCATCGAGCAAGTTCCTACAGGTGAAATCCTTCTCGCGAATATGAAAATTCCGGCCAATTCAGATTCAAAAGCCACTGAAATGGTCATTCAGTGGCCGTGTAAGGAGAATCCTAGTAGAGGGACTGGCAGGAGAGTTTTCGAGTTGGAATGCATACCACTTTGGGGTTCAGTCTCTGTTATTGGTGGAAGGAAAGAGATGGAGGATGCTATTGCAGCAATGCCTGGGTTTATAAAAATTCCAACCAAAATGCTTGCTGTTGATCCGTTAATTGGTGAATCAAGTCAAACTCCGGCAGACCTTACTGCTCACTTTTTCGGAGTCTATGATGGCCATGGAGGCTCTCAGGTACGACTCCATTTTTTGTTTAACTGCTTTGAAGAGTATAGAGCTTAACTATCTTGGTTAGAGATTAACTCGGTTAGTAAAAATGAGTATCCACTTAGCTTTAACTTCTGTGTTTTATATTTAAATTATGAATGTTCTTCTGAAATTTGTTCGAAGTGTTGTTGTGTCTTCGCCGTATTTGTTTTCTTGATAATATTTTGGTATAATTTTCTAAAGCAACCATGCAGGTTGCTAATTACTGTCGTGATCGTATCCATTTTGCTTTGACTGACGAGATAAGCAGCAATGTGGAGTACTCAAGTAGGCAGGTGCAGTGGGAAACAATCTTCACAAGTTGCTTCAGAAAGGTCGATGATGAGGTTGGGGGAAAAGTTAGCAGGTGTAATACAGGTTACGCATCTGAATCTGTTTGTGAACCTGTTGCTCCGGAGACCGTTGGATCTACAGCTGTGGTTGCATTAGTCTGTTCATCACATATTATTGTTGCAAACTGCGGTGATTCAAGAGCTGTCCTGTGTCGCAGCAGAGAAGCGCCCTTGCCATTATCGGTCGATCACAAAGTAAGGCCTTCTTGCTTTTCTTTCGTCAAACATAATCAATCACACAATTGGAGACAATCTTGGGTTTTCCTGTCGTTTATATAGATCACAAAAGAAAATATTTACGTACTTACTAATTTAAACGGATAAGACAGTGTCATACCTGAATGAAATGTTGTTTGGTTGTTGGACTTAATATTGACAGCCTGATAGAGAAGATGAGCACCAAAGAATAGAGGCATGCGGGGGAAAAGTTTTTATGTGGATGGGAGCCCGGGTAAGCGGTGTGCTTGCCATGTCACGTTCCATTGGTATGTTAAATCTTTATGAAACAACTTCAGAATCTTTTCCTTTTAAAGTTGCTTTGGCATGTTTGTTTATGTCCTCTCTGCGCTTAATTTTCTTTATTTCATTTCATGTTCAAAATGATAAAAACTTGTATGAGTTATTTGAAAATTTTGAAAGGTATGGTTTAATTTGTCATTGTTTTGTCAATTTTACATTTATTGTGTAGAATTCCTACTATTTTACATAAAAATGGGCCATAGGTTGGTTGTATGATGATGTATTGAATCTCCTTTGCAGGGGATAGGTATTTGAAGCCATCAGTAATAGCAGACCCGGAAGTAATGGTTGTCTCTCGAAAAAGAAATGATGAATGTCTGATTTTAGCAAGTGACGGGTTGTGGGATGTGATGACAAATGAAGAAGCTTGTGATGTGGCTCGAAGACGAATCATGGGGTGGCATAAAAAGAATGGAGTCCCACCTCTTGCGGAGAGAGGGAATGGAATAGATCCAGCCGCGCAAGCAGCTGCGGATTGTCTCTCAAATCTCGCGATCCACAGGGGAAGCCAAGATAACATCTCTGTTATTGTGGTGGACTTGAAAGCTCAAAGGAAACCCAAGACTAAACCTTGAACAAATCCAACTCAATATAGTTTTTTTTTAATTGGAGAAGAAGGAACAATATGTGACTGAGTATCAGTATCAGTTGTGCGCTCCATGGCTTTTTTCCATGGGCTTGATCCAAATCTATGGATAGACATACACATATGGTTGTAATGTTATGTGTACTATGTCAAGTTGTTACTTAGATATGTAAATTTCTAGATGTTTCAGCTATAACAAATTTCTACTTATGGGTCATATTTATTAGTCATCTGATATTTTGTTATTTATTAGTCATATAGTTGGGGGAATGTCTTGTAGTGAATGTCTTGTAGCTATTAATGGAGCGTTGGCAATAACAAAGAACATTAAGGGAACGGTTTTCACCTTTTGTTTTTTACGGAATAAGTAGCATTTCCAACGTAGGGTCTCTTGGACCTAATGCCCTTTCAAACCGCGTCTGAGAAAATGAGGTTTTCTTTGCGTCTTTCGGTGGCATATAAACGAGGGATTTAAAAATGACATAAATATAATTTAAGTTTTTTATTTTGTATATAAAAGGCTAGTTTTTAAGGATGAATTAACATAAATTGATAGTTTTTAAGGATGAATTGTTCATCAAACATAAAGCCTCTTGTTCTTGTCTATTAAATAGATGATCTCGTCTATTAAATAGATGAAAGATATAATGAAGAACCATAATTTATTAGTTTTTTTTTTATTTTTTATTTTTTTATTAAGCAAGTGTGAAACTTTATTACTAAATTGAGAACATTACAAGTGTTTGAGGATAAATTTGAACAAAATAACAAATTGAAGGACTAAAGGGCCAAAAAATCAAGGCGCCATTCATCTTCCCAATTCAAAACAAGATAGAGTCGTCTTCTTCAAATCAATTCACGAATCCTAAACCAAGACTTTCCAGAAGAGCGATGCTACGTAAATCATTAGGAGGAATGGTGAAATTCATACTTTGCTTGGTGATTAAGACCCTATTAGCAATCCAATCTGCAGACTGATTTTGCAACCTAGATATATGCTTCAGCATCATTTTAGGATGAATCAGAGATCTGCAGATTTCTAAGGAAGAACTTAGGTACCAAGCCTCGTTTCTTTGCGCAATTAGATTGATCAGAGTCAAGCTATCTGATTCAACGTCAACTTCGAACCATTGTTTCTTCCTACAGATAATCAGACCTTCGATCAAAGCACTCAGCTCAGCGAAGAGAGGATTCAGCTTGCCTAAAAGAGTTCATGAGCCCATAAGAATGTCTCAATCAGAGTTTCTACACAAGATCCCCGAGCTTGCTTCTCCATGCTTGTTGCAAGAGCCATTCACATTAAGTTTTAATCTGCCTGGGTTTGGGGCCAGCCATTTGAGGTAAGTAGGGACTTTTCTTCTGTTAATTGATAAGCTGCAGCCTAAAGAAGTACCAGCATTGTAAGCATTAGTCCATAGTTTATAGAATATCATATTAGATAAGTCCATACTAAGAATAATATAAATGACCCTATCAATAGCTTGCTTAGTAGAATCATGAGTATCAGAAAACTTGGACCAGTTTCTGTTCCTCCAAATGACATAGCAAATTACTTGGGGAACAATGTGAGTAATATGTCTTTTTTGATTCGAAAACCAGAACCAAGTATGTAAAACATGGGGAAGAACCATATGCCTTCCAATCCTGATCTTAAACAGGCAGCTAAAGTAGTTCCATAGATGCCAAGCAAAACAACAGCTAACGAAGAGGTGATTTCTCTTTTCGCAGCTGTTACAAAACTGGCATTTGGAAGCCATATGGATATGCCTCTTCATAATTATATTATCAATAGGAATGTAACCCTTTAAAGTCTTCCAAACCAGAAAAGAAAACCTTTTAGGAGTAGAAGAGTTCCAAATCTTAGAGAAAAGACCCAGCTTAGTGTACTTGTTCCTCAAGCTATTCCAAGTGTTCTTAGAGTCAAACTCTTTATTATCAGAAAGAGTCCAAATGATTTTATCAGCTTTGGAAGGATCAACTCTATATTTGGAAATGTGATTAAGCCTGTCATTTGAGATAACATTGTGGAGATCATTTAGATCCCACTTATTACCTTTTCAAAAAGTTTTAACACAAGAATTTAGGTACCAGTTTTGAGAAATAGGATCACTTATCAGGGGGGTTTTGTCGTGCCAATTCTCTAGCCAGAAATCCATGTTTCCTTGGCCAAGGCTCCATTTAATATGCTTGTCTGCTTTGCTTTTAATGAGGGAGGGTATCTTCCAAATATTTGAGTCAGTAGTATTGCAAGAAGCTTTTATAGCATGAGTATCAAAGCAGTAAATCTTTTGCATCAAGGAGGACCATAAGCTACTGCCTTTTCTAAAAAGAAACCAAAGCTTACAAGAAAGTGTTAGTAGAATATCAGATAAACTTTTAATGTTTAACCCTCCCTCAGAATAAGGCCTACAAAGATGATTCCAGGTAGCCCAATGAATAGCCTTAACTTGATAGTTAGTTCTCCATAAAAAGTTATTAAAACAAGATTCAAATTCTGTTAATGACACCCTTAGGGAGATAAGTATTGTGCATCCAATAGAATATTATAGGCATAAGAACACTAGTAATAAGAGTAGTTCTGCCTGCAAAAGACAGATTAATAAGGTCCCATTCATTGATTTTATCTTAAATCTTATTTATAAGAGCAGAAAAGTACTTCCCTCTATTGTTTTTAGCTATTGTGATGCCCAAATAATTGAAGGGGAGGGAGTCAATGTTGAAACCAGTACAGATCTTGATGTTGTTTGTATTTTCCTGATTAGCTTTCTTAGAAATAATCAGCTTAGTTTTTTCTTTGTTTACAGCTTGACCAGAGAGAAGCTGATATTTGTCAAGAAGTCTGGAGAGGATGGCAATAGAAGCAGGCTTGCAGTTTGTGAAGATGAGCACATCATCAGCAAAGGCAAGGCAGGGGACCAGAAAGTTAGATCTAGAAGCATAGTGAAGGCCTTTGTTATTGCTGTAAAGATTGTATATCCCGTTTAATAAAATATCTTCAGCTAGAATAAAAAGGCTAGGAGACAAAGGGTCTCCTTGCCTAAGGCCCTGCATTTGCTTAAAATAACCAATAACATGACCATTTATAAGGACAGAAATGTGAACATTAGTGATCATATTTTTAATTAAAGCAATACATCTATCAGAGAATCCAAAGCATGATAAAACCTTAAGGATAAAAACATGAGAGAGCTTATCAAAAGCCTTAGTCATGTCAAGCTGAATAATGACAATACCAGCTTTAGGCTTTCTATCCAAGTCATGAATCATTTCTTTTGTGATAAGGATGTTTTCATGTATTAATCTACTCTTAACATAAGCTCCCTGCATCTTAGAAACTATTTTAGGCAAAATGTCAGCTATACGAGCATTGATAAGGTTAGAACATATTCGATTAAACAAGGTACACAAGCTTATCGGTCTATAGTTTTTCCAAGTAGTTGGATTAGACATTTTAGGAACCAGACAGATGCCTGTAGCAAACACTCCAACAGAGATATCATGGCCAGAAAGATAAAAGTTGAAAGCATTGCAAAGATCAACACATATTATAGACCAGCAAGTTTTAAAGAAGTGTAAGTTAAAGCCATCCAGGCCAGCAGCACTATCACTTTTCATCTTAGCTATAACATTCCAAACCTCTTCTTTATTAGTGTGTCTGATGATGAAAGCATTTTCCTCATCCTTTACCAGGCTAGGGATGTTAGAAAAGATGCCGTCCTGCATTTAAAGGTCTTCATCATTTGTGTTAGTACAATTAGTAGAAGAGAGAATATCTTTGAAGAATGATTCAGTAGAATTAGCAAGGTCATTAGGGTTATCAATCCAGACACCATTCTCTTTGATCCCCCTAATAGTATTACGTCTCCTCATTTTGTTCACATAAGCATGGTACAGCTTCGTATTGCCATCACCATCCCTTAGCCAAGCATTATAGCATTTATGATGCCAAAAGCTTTCCTCATTTCTCAAGACTTTAATGTACATGCTGTTGGCTTTGGAAAGAGCAGCTCTAGAGTCATTATTATTCTGATCCAAGTGAAGAGCCTCCATATTATGCACCATATCAGCAGTGTCTTTAACCTTGTTGAAGATGTTGCCAAACGTATCAACATTCTATCTTTTTAAGCAACCCTTCAATCTCCTCAGCTTGAACCAAAAAACTTGACCGTCATTGCCTTTGCAAGTCTTATTCCAGTTCATCTTAACAATACTTATAAAGCTATCATCATTAGTCTACACATTAATAAACTTGAAACTCTTTTTGCAATTAACATTATTAGAAATCAGGCTAGCCTGAATAAAAGAAGGAGCATGGTCAGAACAAGTTCTGACAATGTGAAAAACCTGGGATTTATTGAAGCTGTTGATCCACTTATCATTAACCAGAGTTCTATCTAATCTTTTCCAACGAGTACCCCTGTTCCATGTGTATCTTGAGCCAACATATCCAGCATCTTCAAGCTTGCAGATCCTAATAGCTTCATTAAAATCGTAAGTACTAGCCTGATCAAAAGTCGAACAGCCAACTTGATCCTCAAAACAAGTAATAGAATTAAAATCTCCAGTAATTAACCAAGGAAGGTCATCAGTAGCAATGGTTTTCATCTGATCCCAAAGATCTAATCTAAGAGTACGATTGCTCTTAACATACACAGCAGTAAAATTAAACTGAGTATCACAACCAGGATAAGCCACAGCCAGATGAAGCAATTGATCATGATCCACCAAAATAGTTATATCAATCTCATCATCCCAAAAGATCCAAACTTTGTTGGAACAGTTTGAAACATACTTCTTGAAGCCAAGAAAAACAGAAACATCAACAATTTTATTAACCTCTGCCATAGGCTCTTAAATCGACACGATTTTAGACTTATTATCTTTGACAATAGAAAGCAGCCTTCTCAAGGTAGGCTTATTGTTCAAACCTCTAGCATTCCAATTAGTCATCTTTATCATTATCTGATAGAGATTTCTGGTTTGATTTTTCTCCCTTCTTGAATAGAGAATTGATAGTAATCTTTTTAGGCTTCCTTCTTTTCATTTCAGATCTTAATTTACTGCCAATTATAGAGCTGAAGTCAGAGTTGTATTCAGAATTTGTAGGAGAAACTTCACAACTGCCACACTTGTTAACATCATCTATGTTATCATCTTTCATACTTAAGTTACTCTGAGCAAAATCTTGGTCAATTCTGTGAAGAGCCTCAATGACCTCCATGTTAGTTTCAACAGAATCAGTTTTTTTATCATTATTGTTACACTCTTTTGAATCCTGAATTGAATCTTCATCCTTTCTTGTTATTATTGACTTTAACTTCCTTCTATAGACCTTGATAAAAGACTGATGCACTCTACTTGAATCTTCTTGGACAACATGTTGTTGCTGATTTGAATCATCCCTACCATTATCTTTAGTACCTTCCTTCTTAGACACATTATTATTAACATCTTCTTCTTGTTTCCCATTCTCTTTAGATTCATTATCTTTCTGCTTTTGCTTGTCAGCATTGTTGCATACATCGCCCCTATGTCCAAGATGATAACAAACACTACAATATGGAGCAACATTCTTATAACTTACGTTAATCCAATGTCCATCATTGGACCCAAAACCTATCCAGATTCTGTACTTTAATGCTTTCGAAACATCTACCTCCACGTGAGCAAAACAAGCATTCATTGTAGCCTTGTTTTTAGGGACAATGACTCTATACGTAGTGCCTATTGCTGAAGCCAAATCTTTGATGACAGTTTCATTATACAAGAATTCAGGAATTCTTTCAAGTCGTATCCAAACAAGCGTCCTAGGACTTTCAAATCTTCTATTAAAGTTAGGCTCCCAACGCAAAATTCTCATAATTTTCCCCTCAATACTCCATATGTTCTTTGACCAGATCTTACTTACATCTTCTTTACATCAGAATTCTATGAACACATGTCGAGAATCATGACTAGTGAACGTGTATGACCCCCTGAATTTGAATCCATGAAGAAAGTTCTCTAATACAGACTTACGTGGTATACCATCAATGAACTTTCCTATTATAGTAGTAGTTGATTCACTGAGCAAGTGATCTTTAACATCTTTTGCATACTGGATTGAGTAATGATCTTTCGATTCAATGGTAAACTCCGGCTTAATCTCAGTACTTGAATGCTTGACATTACATCTAACAGTATATGCATAAGACTTCTTACATTGCGTAGACTGATCATCACCTTGAAGAACAGGATATTCTTCTATAGAAAGCAGCTTGTGAGTGGCCTTATCCATGGCAAGGAGAAGACAGAAAGCTAAAGAGCCACCATGAAAGAGCTACTTGAAGATAAAGAAAGCGTTTCTTGGAGAAAAAGAAAACTCTCCTCTATCCTTTCCGATCGAATCAGTTTGTTTTACTTTTTTTATTGTCTAAGTTCACTCGGAAATCTACAGCTAGTTTTGATTTTAAAAAACCTATGTTCAAGAATTTTAGAAGAGAGATAAGACAGAGGTCTTCCAATCACAGTCATAGTTGTTGTTGCTGGTATATTTTGCTTTTCACCGAAGAAATATCAAAATTTAAACCACTGATGTATATAGAGATGGTAATGGATCGGGTATAGCTAAATCTCATCTCGTCTATGTTTTTTCAAATCTATATTCTAATCCGTATCCGGGATATAACAATATATATTTTCACACATAAATCCGTCGGGTTCGGATATATATCCGTCGATACCCATTGAAGCAATGATCTTTTTAATAAGATATTAAATTTAATATTTAAATATAGAAATACAATTTTCAAAATATTATCTGCTAGATGATTATTAAATATTTTGTAATTTACTAATAAATAATATATGGTTTGTGTATAGGTTAGTAAATATTTTTTTTAATTTTTTTAATAATATTATTATTAGCGAGAAAAATGAATTTTTTTTAAAAAAATTGAAAAATCAAATTTAATATTTTTCAAATCTTAAAAAAATGAATTTAACACACTCTCTCTTCTGTTATAAGTGTCGTTTTAAAAATTTATGTATATTACATGTGGTTCTCATAAATCAAAATCAAAATCAAGATAGTATTAAATTCATATTTAATTTATTGACTAATCAATTGTGGTTACTTCCTGCCTTCTAAAGAAAGAGGAAATCATTAAGGGAAATGCTATATCTAGACCCAATTTGGCTATAATGAGACCTTAAATCAAACTTTTTATTTTACTTTATGTAAAATGACCATTTTACCTATCATATAAAACCAAGTTTTCGACCAAAAATCTAAACAATTTTCTTTCTCTTCTACCACCAAACTTCTCTCTAAAACTAATCTAATACCCAAAGAATGAATTACATTAAAATCTAACTATTTTCTTCCTCTTTTTTAAGATAACTTCTCTCTGTTTTTTAATTATATTTTAACATCTCCTTATGGAACTTTCTGACTTTTCATTAGCGTAAAAAGAATGAATCATACTAGTCGAAGAGCTAATTTTTTTACAGAATTATATTACAATGAAGTAATCTGTGGACCCAACAATTTGTATATTTTTTATTAAGAAATAAACTAGTAACTGTGAAAATATTTCCTAGCTTGATGGTAATGGCAATCTTGTTCGAAACCCGATCATCTTGATGGCAAGATAAGACGCGAGCTGCAATTTTTTATATAAAAAAAAATCAATCAATATTTGAAATCAAGGTCTTTGATTAATAGCGAAATCAGAAACATCAACCAGATAACAAAACCACAAGAAAGAAAACAACACATCGATTTCTAAGTTTGAATTAAATTTACAACCAGAAACCCTAAATCCCCAAATTCCATAACCCCAAAATTCCATAACCAAAGAACTTGTAAACTTTCTAACACCATTCGTTCCTTCAGATACAGCATGTTTAGCCAATTCACCAGACAACACCAACCTCACCGTAGTTTGGATTTCCCTTGAAGTGATAGTCGGTTTCTTGTTGTACCTCGCAAGCTTTGCAGACTCACCAACTAATTTCTCGAAGATATCGTTGATGAAACTGTTCATGATTCCCATAGCTTTGCTGAAAATACCGATATCGGGATGAACCTGCTTCAAGATCTTGAAGATGTAGATCTTGTAGGTCTGGACGCTTTTCTTAGACCGTTTCTTCTTTTTATCAGCTTCGGCACCAGCTTCTTTTGGTAACTTCTTTCTGGCCTTTGGTTTCTTCTCAGCTGCTACGACGGCCAAGGGATATTTCTCGGCTTGGGTGCTATTGTTGATTTTGATTAGGAAATGAGTTCTCTAGAGAAAGAGATTAATTGGAGAAGAGAAATAATTTTCTGATTTTGATTGGTGAGATGCGAGATGCAACTTGAATTTGATAAAAAGAAAATAAAAAAAAGGAAAAGAGAAAAGAGAGATAGTCAGCTAATTTTTTTTTATATATTAAGGGTATTTTAGTAAAACTTGGGTCTCATTATAGCCGAAGAAAGTCTCATTATAACGGGGTCTTATTATAACCAAAACATGTCTCGGTTTAGCGTTGCCCAATCATTAATTATATAAAACCAATTGAACTATTTGCTTTTGCATTTTTCACGAAAGAGAAACTTTATTGCTTTTATTAATATTTGTGTATAACCCTTGAATGTCATCTAATATTGAACGGAGGGAGTATATGGTTTTGGTATATGCTAATAATTTATTTTAATTTAATTAATAATATTAGATCTCTAATGATAATATCCGTTTTTGAAAAAAAAATTATAAATAGAAATTGAAAAATCAAATGTAATGCTTAAATATAGAATAACATTTTTCAAAATATATTGTATATATTAGCAAATAATATAAGGTTTTGGTATTACAGAATACATATACTAATATTAATAACTTTATTTTAAAGTTTAATAAATAATATTAAAATAATTTATTATGTTATATAATATTAATTTAGCAAATACAAGTAGGGTATTATCTAGTGGGTCGGGTTCGGGTTGGTACACATGGGAAACTTTCTAAACCCATAACTCAACCCAAATTCGGTGGGTCGGGTTCGGTTGGATACCCGTGAAAAATTTCCTAAACCCATAACCCATCCCAAACCCGGTGGGTAGTAAATTTTCAAACCCACGACCCATCCGTTGATTTTTTTAAAAGACATAACCCATCCCATCGGGCCGGCTCAAGTTGGGTACCAGCGGGTTCGGAAAAAATTGACATCCCTAGATGTATATGACTCTAAGAACTTGAAGCCCAAAATTATAAAATATAACATGTTTTACTATCTCATGATTGGGGACCACAACTCAACAAACTGAGAATATTAGTTTGAGCTTAAGTGTTGAGATCCGGACCCTCTTCTTCAAAGTGTCTAAAGTCAATCCAGTTTACTAGACTTGAGCTCATAACACTTTTGTCACCCATAGGTCCAATTCATCTAATTACATAAATTAATTAACTCGATTATTTTTATTATTGGACTACCTTGAGACAATGACCGAACATATATATTTAGTATATTGGTCCAAATTATTGTCGCTCTATAAATATATTTCATAAATATATTCCAACAATCTTCCACTTGGCCCGCCACATACTGAAGAATGTATATTCAACTCGCATGGGATCCCTGAATCCATGTCAATATGTGAACGGTACAACCTCGTACATGACTGATAATAGCAAAGGGCTAAAGACCTATTTCTCGTAATTTAAATAATATGATGCAACGGTAATCACATTATTGCTACCAATCAATTACTTAGGCCAATTATGAAGTGTAACCTAAGAGTACTATTATGAAGTGTAACCTAAGAGTACTATGGCTTGTAATCTATTCTTAAATGGTTCCTACATTTTGAGATCCAATACATAACAGATTTTAATAAATATAACCAAGCATAATATATATATTGTAATAAACCTTTATGTTCAAACACTGCAAAATATAACATTAAATACTACTACAAACTCTCTCACTGAAACTAACAAGTAACTAAATCAACTAAACTCGTATCGATGGTGTATTTTTGGAAAAACTTAGGAAAAATTGCATCTGTTAGAGGATCCGCTATCATGGAGTTTGCGTCGATGTGCTATATATTTATCTGATCCATCTGAACTCTTCCTTTAACACACATAAAGTTTATGTCTATGTGTTTGGATTTAGACGAGCTCTTGTTGCTGTTAGAGTACTGCACCGCCGGAATTGTTTCTGCAATACAACCTCATAGGACCTTTTATCCTTTGTACAATGCTTAACCTGGTGACAAAGTTTTGTAGTCATAATTCATGGTTTGATGCCTCAAAGTACGCAACGAATTTTGCTACCATGGTGGACAATGCTGATGAGAGAATAAATGACTGAAAGTAAGGAATGTAGGATCTTGGACCTAGGCAGAATATACTAGAGAGAGAAAGTAGAAAGAGAGTATTATATTCCAAAGAATGTCCCACCTACCAAGAATAATGGGTCTCATTTTATAGTATGGAAAGGTGGACCCATTTATATCCTTGGTGGGCTTACTTTATTTCTCTTTTAGTCCTTCACAATATACTTTGTTTACAAATTATCCTCTAACAAATGATAAATACCGTAATAGACATTTTAACTTCATTCTATTTACAATTGGCTCCTTATTATTACTATTGACGAATTGCTCCATTATCAGTAGCCCCCCAGTATCCGGGAACAACGGGAGCGAAGATTCTTAGAAGGATCAGCTCAAAACGCCTCTGTTCCTTTGCTTCGGGATTTACATTGGTTTTCCTAAGACCAGACCTTTCCTTCTAACTGATGTCAGATCCTTCACAGCAGGCCTCGAAGGTCGGGTGTGGACGTTTTTCTTCAACTATTGTCCGACCCTTCACGTTTCTATTCTATGGTCGGTCGCACTTAGCCCGCACCCTGTTCTTGAGTCATCTTGGGTATGCTTTCGATCTCTTTGAGTGACCTCTCTATGGGCCAAGACCGGCAGTTAGGTTTCGAAAACTGAACCGGGTCGGTGTGGCCCATCTAGCGTCTCCGTCTGAGCTAGCTAGCCCATGCTTCCCGTGTTTGTCTGACTAAAAGCGACACGTGTTGACCGACTACTCGAGGCGTGCTCGCTTACACAGCTTCTCAAGAAATCTTTTCGACTTTCCGCTGCTTTCCATCGCTTAGATTTCCCCGTACGTATAAACGGCTAGGTGAAGTTGCCTATAAATACCTCTCAAACATAAATCACTCTCAGAGGCGTTCTAGAGAGAGAAAGTACTACCCGGATATTTCTAGAGAGATTGATTGTTTTATGAAAAGTAGGAAACCGAAGCAGAAGTCAAAAGCCAAGAAAAAAGAGGTCGCGTGAGACTTTGAAGACTGGGCTACTATTGGTGACCGCCCCAAAGAATACCGAGCAGCCGGACTGATTTGGAGCTCAAATTCGAAACCCTTTGTTCCTGTGCCACCGCCGCACGATCCCGTTCTTCCCGAACCGGTTCCTGTTGAGTCTTTGGTTATTCCCATACTATCCGACGCGAGCACCTCCGATAATATCGCTAGCTCTTCAAGCAGTAGCTCGCTACCTGCACCTGCTACTAATACCCTACGCCCGACCCCTTCGTCGGTGAACTCCTATACTACTCCAACCTCTTTTCTTCCACGCAACCGAAAGCAAGCCAAATTCCTTCCCATGGGTGATTCTCCGACCTTTGCTTCTCCTGTAAGGGAAAAATCCCCTGAAATGGTTCAACTTACCCATGACATCAAAGGGTACCGGACTGGTACCAATACCGCGCGTACCTTTCTAGGCCTTAATCAAAAAGCTCAGCTCGCTCGGGTCGGTAGTAGTTCTGGTACCGCGGTTGCGGGTAACCCTCCTAAATCCAATGCTGCCCTAGTAGATCATGCCGACGAGCCAGAAAAGGATGCTGTGGTTACGGGCGAAGGTACTGCCGCTGCTGGGGGCCAGGAAGAGCCTCTTCCTGAGGAGATCGAGGCGGTCATTACAACTAATTACCACCGCTGGTTGTCCCGGGAAGATGTCATTTCCCTCTTCGAGGGCAAATATCTTTACTTTCCGGCCGAAGAGCGGGAAGAGCTTCTGAAATGATGGGGCATCCCGGAGTGCGTGGGTGTTCAATTTCCCAAGCCCGGGGAGACATCGGTGCATGTCCGGTCACGTGAAATTGTGATCTTCACCGAACTCTTCAACTGGGGCCTCAGGTTTCCTCTGGACCCCGAGGTAGCTTTGTACTTCCGAACCTTACAAATCTGCCCCTCACAGCTGACACCCAACACATGGTATACACTAATATCGTGTATCATGGCTTCCCGTCTGTCGGGTCGGATTATGCCGATGGTGGAGTACATCGCTATGTCCGGGCTTTCGAAGTCCCCTAAGTCTCCCTTTTTCTACTCCTCTTTGGGTAACACTTGGAAGATCGTGAATAATTTTCTCGAGGACGACAAGGGTTGGAAACATCGGTTCGTCTTCCTTAGTGGTTGTTGGGAAAACGGCCGACCCTATGACCAGGAGAATCCGAGGCGATTGTTGCGGTCTTGGGTTCCTAGCGGTAGGATATATATATATATATATAAATTGTCTGACCTATGGTGTAGTTTCTAAGGAGTTCATCCAAGGGATGAAAAAGGACCATTTCAAGCCCGGCAAGGTGACCTTTCAGGTCTTGAAAGATTATGCAAAGAAGCATTGGGGTCTGGCGTTTCACTGAGCTTTTAAGGATACCAACTTGATTATGAGCAACCTCTAGCGTTGCTCGTCGGAGCCCCTAACAATCGAGGAATTGCGCCAACTCCCGAGCTTGGTGGACGTGGTTGCAAGGGCACAGGCGCCCAACGCGACCTTATTTCTCCGAAAGCGAAACAAAGCTCCCAACAAGTGCCCCAAGTCAGATGATGAATTAGAACAAGCTGACGCTGATGCCGAGGGGGACGCCTCTGAGGGGCGGCAAGGGGAGAACGATGCGGTGGAAGATGAGGCTCATCGGTCCGAGGAGCTGGCTCGGAAGCGGAAAGGCAAGGCTGAGGCAGGCATAGCTCCGAATAAACAACCGAAGCGTTCGAAGAAAGAGAATCGGGCTGTTGCTGTGCCTGTGGCTACTGACAATGCCACCGTCCCCGAGCTTTTTGAGCAATTTGGAGGAGTGAAGGGTGCGACTGCGACCGACCCCATAGTGGTGCAGCCCGACGATGCAAGCCCCAAAGTGTCTGATGCGTCCTCGAGTTGTGTGAAGTTACTGGTCCTTTCCGTGCCTGGGAGTCCGCATGCATTACCTCTTCGAATCACAGATGGCCTGTCGTTGTCTTTGTATAACATGATCGTCCCCTTGGCCATGAAGGAACGACGGGCGGCGGAATTAAGCCAGAAGCTAGAGGGCGCGGAGGGGAAGGTCGTCGCGCTTGAAGAGGAAGCGAAGAAAGCGAGGGAAGCTCGGAGGCTTGTGGAGGAGAAGCTGGAGGCGGCCGAAAAGAACTTGGCGCTTATGACGAAGGACCGGGATGATCGCGTTGGGGAGCTGGGTCAGGAGATTACCGACCTAAAGGCAGCTAATGGTCTTTTTGCCGAGCAGTGCCAGAAATGGGCTGAGAAAGAGGCAGCCGAGGCCAAGGCGGTGTATGTGCTGACTTTCGATTATCGCTTTCCGGACTTGCATCTGGGATCGATGTGGCTGGACGTTCCAGAGGCTGACCGTCCTAAAGGCATAATTTGCGAGGATGACGAGTCAGATGATGAAGGGACGGAGTCTGAAGGAAATGATGCGTGACCCCCGATGCTTCTATGTAATTTTTTTTTGTTTTGTACTTGAAACTTTTATATTTTGTATTTTCCGGGTCGGGATGGACCTTTTGTTGAACTGGTATTGTAATAACTGCTTAATCATGGAATTTAATTAACAGTTTGATAATTTTGAATAAAAAAAAGTCGACCATAGGGGTCGGTAACTCGGCTTGCGGATTAATTTAAATTGAACATCCAACCATAGGGTTGGTAAATCGCTACGTGGATCAGTTTAAATACTGAAAAACCGTTTAAGGTTCTGCAGATCAATTTAAATTGAAAATCCGACCATAGGGTCGGTAAATCAATATCTAGATCAGTGTTAATACTGAAAAACCGTTTAAAGGTTCTGTAGATCAATTTAAATTGAAAAACCAACCATAGGGTCGGTAAATCGATATATAGATCAGTTTAAATACTGAAAAACCGTTTAAGATTCTGTAGATCAATTTAAATTGAAAATCCGACCATAGGTTCGGTAAATCGATTTGTAGATCAGTTTATATACTGAAAACGGTTTAAGGTTCTGTAGATCAATTTAAATTGAAAATCCGACCATAGGGTTGGTAACTCGATATGTAGATCAGTTTAAATACTGAAAAACCGTCTAAGATTCTGTAGATCAATTTAAATTGAAAATCCGACCATTAGGGTCTGTCAACTCATCAGCTGACAGCCTTATTGCGAACAAATCACAGATATAAAGGCGAAAATAATTTTTAATTTAAAAGGGTCGGTTTCTGTAGGTGCCTCATCAAAACCTTCTCGCGCCACCGAGCTAGGAAAGAGTACACCCCCGACCAAAGGTTCGTTTACAGAGATGATTACAACAAATGTTAGAGTTATTCAAAATAACCTTTTAAATGCTTGATGTTCCACGGAGTCTTATCTGCCGCCCGCGCTGGTCTTGCAATCAGTATGTCCCATTCTTGACCCGTTCTGTCACTGAATATGGCCCCTCTCAATTCGGAGCAAGCTTGCCGAGGCTTTTATCCTTGGTGTGCAGAAAAACTCTTCGTAAAACTTTGTCCCCTACTTTGAACTCCCCCCGAAGTACTTTGGACGCGTACCGGCTTCTCATCAAGGTATGATAATGCAACGCATGTAATTGAGCCCGACCCCTTTTTTCTACCAGATCTAAAGATAAGCGCCTGGCGTTATTGTTTTCGCTTTCCGTTTAAGTACCGACCCTGAACGACGGAAAGATTGATTCTGCTAGGGCGACAGCGTCCATTCCATAAACTAGGTCATAAGGCGACTCTTTGGTCGTTGTTCGAGGCGTTGTTCGGTAAGCCCATAACACTTCTTGTAAGTAATCTGGCCACTTGCCGGCTCTTCCTTCCAAATTCTTTTTGAGCCCGTCCAAGATGGTTCGGTTGGTCACTTCAACTTGCCCATTTGCTTGGGGATGAAAAGGGGCGGAGAATCATTGTTTAATCCTATGGGTCGTGCAAAAGGTCTTCATTTCATGGCTATCAAACTGGGGTCCATTATCCATGGTGAGTCTGTGGGCCACCCCAAATCTACAGCAGATGTGCGACCAAATGAATTTGATGATGTCCTTTGTCTTTGTAGCCGATAACGGTTCTGCTTTTACCCATTTAGAGAAGTAATCCACGGCCACCACGATCGTCTGCCTCCCCCCGGACGCCATTGGCAATAGACCGACGAGATCGATTCCCCATCGGTCGAAAGGTAAACCTTCAGATATGGATTCTAAAGGGGTCGCCAGAATATTGATCGCATTAGCGAACCTTTGACATGGGTCGCATGTTTTTACTATCTGTCGGGCGTCGGCTGCAACCGTTGGCCAATCGAACCCAGCGAGGAAAATTTTCCTTATTAACGCCTTGTAACCACAATGAGCCGCACATTCTCCATCGTGTAGTTCTATTACAATTATCTGTGACTCGTTTACTCCCAAACAGCGCAGCAAAGGCCGGCTGAATGATTTTTTGTATAAGACGTCTCCCAATAAGGTGTAGCCGCGGGATTTGTTTCGAACTTTCCGAACCGCTAGACTATCGTCTGGTAGTTGTCCCTCGGCCAAGAAGGCGATAATATCCCTTCTCCAATCTGAGATGGTTACCGACGACACCTGACAGGCCATTTCCGGTCGATTATCCAGCTCCTTGCTCTGTATGATCGACGGGTTTTCTTGCTCTGTTACCCATGGGTAACTGTTGGAACATGAAGTCGATGCTAGCGAATCGACTACCATATTTTTGGCCCTCGGGACATGCTCATAAGTTATCTTAGCGAAAGATGCGGCTAAAACTCGCAGCGCTGCTAGGTACTGAACCAGATGCTCTTTCCTGGCTTCCGACGTTCCCGAGGCTTGGTTGATCACGAGCTGAGAATCGCTGATAAGGCGCACATGTGTAGCTCCACATACCTGTGCTAGTCGTAAACCGGCCAGTACGGCCTCATACTCAGCTTCATTGTTCGAGGTTCGGAAGCCGAATCGGACTGCCTGATGCATACTGATACCCATTGGTGTAACTATCTGTATACCCGCGCCGCAACCATTGACGTTTGAACCGCCATCGGTTCGGACGATCCATTCATCTTGTTTGGTTGATTCATGCGAGGGTTCTTCGTGCGGTCGGTCATAATGAAATTCTACTATAAAATCAGCCAGGGCTTGACCTTTGATGGCAGTCCGAGGTTCGAAATAGATGTCGAAGTCACCCAACTCAACCGACCATTTGGACATTCTTCCTGACATGTCCGGGCGCTGGAGAACGTATTTGAGCGGAAATGAGGTGCGGACGACAATAGGGTGTGCTTGAAAGTACGGCCGCATTTTTCGTGCTGCGGTTACCAATGCTAAAACCATTTTCTCCAGCTTTAGATACCGTGTCTCTGCATCTAGTAAGCTTTTGCTTATGAAGTACACCGCTTTTGGGACCGATCCCGAGTCGTTGATCAGAGCCGCACTTACTGCAAAATCTAATACTGCTATGTAAAGGAAAAGAGTCTCTCATGTCAGAGGCTTTGTTAGAAGGTTCGGGGATGACGAGTAGGTTTTAATTCCTAAGAAGGCACCATCGCAGTTTGGTGTCCAAGCAAAAAATTTGGCATTTCTCAAGACCTGAAAAAATGGAGCGCATTTGTCAGATGAACGAGAGATAAATCGGTTCAAAGCTGCGAGACGCCCGGTCAATATCTGGACTTCCTTTATACTCTTAGGTGGCGTCATGTCGGTAAGGGCCTGCAATTGGATCGGCTCCGCCTCGATTCCCTTTTCGCTGACAAAGAAACCCAATAATTTGCCCGACCTTACCCCAAAAGAGCATTTCTCCGGGTTCAACTTGAGATTTATACCTCTGAGGTTGTCAAAGGTTTATCTCAAATCGTCAAGGTGTGCCTCGTCTGCGCTTCTCTTTACCAACATATCATCAATGTAAACCTCAATGTTCCTCCTGATCTGACAATCGAAAGTCTTGTTAACCAGCCTCTGATATGTTGCCCCGACATTTTTCAGTCCGAACGGCATAACCTTGTAGCAATACAGACCTCTGCCTGTGATAAACGCCGTGCTCTCCTGATCTGCTGGGTGCAACTTAATCTGATTGTAGCCCGCGAACGCGTCCATGAAAGAGAGCAACCTGTTCCCCGACGTGAAGTCCACCAATTGGTCGATCCTTGGCATCGGGAAAGGATCCTTTGGGCATGCTCGATTTAGATCGGTAAAGTCCACACACATTCTCCACTTTCCGTTTTTCTTTTTTACAAGGACTGGATTCGATGTCTAGAGCGGGTAACTTGATTCTTTGATGTGACCGACACTGATCATTCTTTCGACCTCTCTCAGAATGATTTCTGCTTTTTTCTGGGGAAAATGCCCGACGGTTTTGCGAAACGGGTCTGACATTTTTGTTGACAGTTAATTTGTGAATCACATGGTTTTCCGGGACTCCAGTCACGTCCCTCGAGCACCATGCGAATAAATCCAAATTTTCTTGCAGCAATGATAATAATTGTTCCCTGAAAGTTGATGACAACTGGATTCCAATCTGTAGTAGTTTCTCTTCGGCAAATTGGTACTTTTCACATTCTTCGTCGGTAGTCAAAAACCTGGGAGCTTCTCTAGGATCATCTACGGGCAATGATCCCAAGGGAAGTCCCTCTAATTGCTAATCCCGTGCTTGGACCATCTCCTGATCCCTCTTAGGTGCCAGAGCTGCTCGGTAACATTCACGGGCCACTTTTTGGCTACTTCAAACTATACCCACGTTGTTCCCGACCACGTACTTCAAACATTGATGGACCATGGACGATACCGCATGCATTCGCGATAGACATGACCTGCCAAAAATCGCATTGTGAGAAGCTGGCGCGTCTACCACAACGAATAGGACGGTGACCTCCTTTTTGAATGGTCCGCGGCCCAGTTGAACGATGCCCTCAAACTCTCTGACCACGTCTGCTGCTGAACCTGTAAACCCCACGATAGTACGGTCCAACCTGGTAATGACCGGGGGCGCCCTGAATTTCGCGAAAGTGGATGCAAAAATTATGTTAGCGGAGCTGCCAGTATCTACCAAAATACGTCGGACTTCTTCCCCCGCGATGGCTGCTCCGATAACAATGGCGTCTTCGTGAGGGCCGACAACATCTATCATGTCATCGTCGTCAAAATAAAGGATCGGGGAAGGAATGCTTTTAGAGTGAGGGTAGGCCCGAGCCTCCAGCTGGGTGGCCAAGTTCACAATATGTCGTTTTCTAGAGGAGTGGGTATAAATCTCCAAAAATAGAGTCACCCCCAAAAATAGTTAGTGACTCAAAAAATTGACAAAGGTTCCTTACATTCCTGTTTCTTCCCGCAGTTTCTTCCTCAATGATTCCGATGATGTTACGGTTTGTGTCGGGATCGAGGTACTCGACGGACACATCAAAAGGATTGGACACCTCGGAAATGGTCATAGTCGTTTCGGACTTTGGTACCGTCACAACTTCTCTCGAGGCGGTATTCTGCTGAGCTTTCTTCTTCACGTATTCCAAGAGGTTTCCATGCTCTACCAGCATCTGTATTTCCTTTTTAAGGGCAATACAATCCTTAGTATTGTGCCCCACGTCTTCATGGTAACGGCAATACCGGTTTTTCCTCTGCTCTCGAGGCGTCGGTATAGGGAACGGTCTCCGATACATCCCGCTTTTCTTAGTTTTCTCGTAGATTGAAGACACACATTCCGTTAAGTCGGTGAAATATGCGGGTCGGATCCACTTATTGGACATAGGTCGCGATGCCACTTGGTTGGTCTGTTTTGCTTTTTGGCTTGGGGGAGCCGAAGCCTTGACAGGTGAAGACTGGGTCGGTGGTATCGAACTTATCGGCTGGGCTTGCAGCCCATAGCTGGATTGGGATCCTTGTTTTATGACGACCGACGCTTGCACGCTCTGCTGAATCTGCGCAGCTAGCTCGGGCGCCTCGGTTTCTTCTATTAGTATCCGTTTTTCTATCTGGGCCAGAAGTGCGGAGAACGTAAACGCTTGTTTTTTGGTTACCGCCTGCTTCATTGGTCCTGGGAGTAGACCCAGGCGATACGCAGTTAGTGCCACATTCTCTTCGCAATGGTCAAGGTCGGTCTTAGCGTCAATGAAACGTCTGGTATAATCCCTTAGGCTCTATCCCATCATGTGCTTACAGTTCATGATCGTGTCTCCATTGGCTTGGAAACTCTTGCTACCGACGAAGTGTTGGCGGAACATTATCTCGATCATCCCGAAGTCTTTTATGCAGCCTTGCGGTAGTCGATTGTACCACTTGGATGCTCGGTCCTTGAACATCATGAAAAATACTCGACACAGAAGCTTATCGTCGTTATCGAAGCTCAACATAAAATTTTTGAAAGCCTCCAGATGATTATCCGAATCCCCTTTACCGTCATATTTTTCCAACGTGGAAATATCAAATCTCTTCGGGAGATGTCCCGATAATATTTCGTCAGACAATGGCGAAGCCCTCCAACTCATCCAAACCCACTGGCTCTGCCCCCGAGTCCCTCGGTCTGGAGGCCGTATAAGCCCTTATCTCCCGGGTTGATGAATTGGTTGCTGGTTCGGTACCCCAGGTTTTGGCTGTTCGAGTGCTGCCACTGGACGTGGGGTAGGACTACCCGCTCTTCTCTGCTTCCTGTCTGCATCTTTTCTTTTTCAAACGACACTGGTGTTCTTTTCTTGGTGCTACCCTTTTTGAACTTAGGGGAATCCGAACGGGGTGCCCTATTACGTCGGGAACGACTCTTCTGCGCCTGCTTGTTCAACCTTTCCTTGCGTCGGTATTCCCTTTCCGATGAATCATCGGTGGTGTAATCGGGAGAGGCCCCTCGGGTCATTTTTGGGTACCGCTCCGCTCTGCCAGTCTGTTTGTCCTCTGGGCATGACTCCTGATAATACCGAACGGGTTGGGCATCGATGCGATGGTCAATAGTTGGGTAATCCTCATCGCGGTCTTCTACAACCAGCCCTTTGCTTTTAACTTCCCGAGCCTTTTTTTCATCTAGCGCCCTTTCTTTCTCTTCATTTAACCATGCAATCTCCTCCAGAATCTGTCTCCTGGTCATGATAAGGGTCAAACGCTTGTCCCGACCTTGCGCATAGTATTCGCGACCCAGGGCTTCCTCGCCCTCGGATAACAAAACGGCTCAGGCCACTTCTCTCCCGACCCTCTCTCCGATAGCTGAGTCATTCATCTTTTGTCAAGATCAGATCGTGATTTTCAAAGAAAAAGATTCCTTTTTTGGGTATCACGGATTCCCACAGACGGCACCAATAATGAGATAATAAATGACTGAAAGTAAGGAATGTAGGATCTTGGACCTAGGCAGAATATTCTAGAGAGATAAAGTAGAAAGAGAGTATTATATTCCAAAGAATGTCCCACCTACGAAGAATAATGGGTCTCCTTTTATAGTATGGAAAGGTGGACCCATTTATATCCTTGGTGGGCTTACTTTATTTCTCTTTTAGTCTTTCACAATATACTTTGTTTACAAATTATCCTCTAACAAATGATAAATACTGTAATAGACATTTTAACTTCATTCTATTTACAATTGGCTCCTTATTATTACTATTGACGAATTGCTCCCTTATCAGATGCAACAAGTGTTTGCTTTACATTTTTCTAAGATATTGCACTTCCATCTAATAAGAATATGTTTCCCAAAGTGATTTTCAGTATGTCTATGCATCCAAGAGTCAAAATATCCAATGGTCTCCAGCCTTTCTAAATTTTTATATAATAACAAGTTCCCATTTGTTCCTTGCAGATACATGAATACCCTTTTAACTGTATGTGAGTGATCCATGCATGAGTTACTAACATATTTCCTCAACATATTTAAAGCAAAGGCAATATCCAACCTAATAAAAACTTGAGCATACAGCAAACTGCCAACTGTTGAAGTATAATAGACCGTTTTTATTGCCTCAATCTTAAATATTATCTTAGGAGATTGACCCAGACTAAGTTTGTTACCCTTTGCTATAAGGGTACTCAAGGATTTATAATTTTACAATTCGTATGATCGTTCCAGAAATATTTGGAGGAGGTTTTTTGTGTAAAACAATATTTAGAGAGAGAAAGACATATTTTTAGAGAGAGAAAGTCAATATAATAATTGCTTAATCATTAATCAATCACCCAATTCCCAAAAAAGGATGGTCTATTTATAATACAAATAGTAGGTCCCACAAGCTTAATAATTTAATAATAATTGTGGTCCTATTCTCAAGTCTATTATTTGCTTTACATTAGTCCTTTTTCTTTACATAATTGACAATTCCTCTTAAGAAACTTTCTTTATCAATAAAACACCCTTATCTTTCTTCGATCTTTAATCTTCCCTTATCAATAGCCCCCCAGTCCTTGTGAAAATGTTTTAGATAAGGACTGTTGTATACCATTAACGACATCGAATTTTGCACAGTGCTTTCTCATCGGATTCTGACTCCTCGAAATTTTTGAACTTATGCTAAAATGAATCGATTCCCCTCGAATTTTAACCAAAACTTTTGTTACCCATAACAAAAAAAATTCTCAAATCAAATTGTGACATCACACCCTTTTCTGACACCACCAATGAAAATTCTTCTCTATCGTGAAAAATTTGAGCTAACAAACCTTTAGCGTGTTTCTCTTCTTGACACAGCATAGTCTAGGGCCGGCGTATCAGTTCCATAGTCACTCATTAGGCCTATTATGGACAATTTTCCCCTAGGAAAACAACTCGTCAGCTCATTGGGCCTCGGTGCTTTCAGACCCATCTTTTCTTTATAAATACTACTCGTTTATCATAACTCCCCCACATCATTTTTAGAGAGAGAAAGTTATAACAAATTATTCTAGAGAGAGAAACAGTCGTGTATGCCAAAAAGTTCTCGCATACCAGAGTGGCTAACTATCAGCCAAAAATTCGAAGAAAGAAAAATTGTTGGTTTATACATTGCACCAGAGCCCCAGGCCCCAGAAGTCTTTTACCACGGGTACTTGGCCTCCCACTGAAAAGTCAACAGCTATTATCTCGTTGGATATTTGCTCTCAGTCCTCCAGTCAGTCTTGTTTACCGATCTATAAGAGTGAGTCCAAAATCATGGGGAAAGATAAAAATTCAAAAGGATCTTCTTCGAAGAAAAAGAGGCATCATAAAGATAACAGACACAAACATTCAAAGCGTCCCAAAGAATTCTCATCTGACGTTCCCTCAACGCCTTCTGCTCCCTTCCATGGAACTTCAAGGCCAACACTTGAGATTCCTCCCCCAAAATTGACACGAGATGATGTTGCCCGGATGACCAAGAAGCCTCTTGAACCCATTCTTGAAATTAACTTCTCAAAAGAAGAAAAATACCATACAACTTTTAAAAACAAGGGAACGCCTACTTCCGAAGAGAACCCAACCACTGTTGTTGCTATTTCAATTTTTGATGAAAACATTATTGCTAAACAACTTCTTAGAGAAGCGTCTCACTCTGCTGTACCTCACAATATTAAAGAACAAATCACTACCGTGGGTCACCTCAAAAAAATCTGATACTATTAATTCCTCCCCAAAAAATAAAATAAAAACAAAGGAAGACATCCTCTTGCCCCCATAAAGTTATGTCATGGTAGGAAACAATCTGAAGGCCGTCGAAAATAGGAATTGGCTAGCCTTGCGCAAAATCTAATATAAATATCTCGAACCTTCTGACGAGATATTATTAAGGCTTAGATGGAGGATCTCTGAATCAATCTCCATTCGTTTTCCTACCGCCGACGAAACTCCTTTGTCAGTCAAGGACAACGAATTGATTATTTACACTGAAATACTAAATTGGGGGCTTCGCTTTCTATTAGACCCTTTCTTCGTCGAATAATTTTCAAGGATTGAGTTTTGTCCCACCCAGGAGAGTCCTAATATGTGGTTCACCTTTATGGTCTGTATCATGGCCTTTAGGATTTCTGGGATCCCCTTATCCTTAGAAGAATTAATTGGTCTTTCGGGCTTGGCCAAAATTCCATATTTTCTTTTCTACTCTCTCATATTTGGGCCCAGTCACAAGGTAGTCAGGAATCTTCTTGAGGGAGACAAAAAATAAAAGCAAAGCCTTCTTTTTTTCTTAACTCTTTGGGAGACCTGATCCAAAGCTATTGATGATAATCCTCACAAACTTACCCTAGTATGAACCAACAAAGATATTTATTTCTCCATATCTTTTATCACTTAAATTTTTATATTTCTATACTGAATTTATACTTTTATGACAAGTGATGGGTGGTGTATCAAAACCTTACGCTGACGTTGTTCCTCGTGCCAAAGATATTTTCTCTAAATTGAGCTTGTTTGCTAAAAATTCTTGGTTTGATAAGTTCTGACTTATTTTTACCCCTTCGAACCTTGCTAAAAGTCGGTTATGAAGGTTTAATCCATCAGGAAGGCTATCACTAGAAGAGCTTATGATCCCCCCTTCGAGACAAGATGTATTGGACATGTTAGATAAAAATAATGTCATCTTTTATCTTTCGACGAGAGATAGAGCCAAAAGTCATCTTGATGGAGACTTAGATATTCCCTCGAAAATAGAGGAAATATTTGAAAAAGCTGAAGACATAATCACCACTAAAGGTTCAAAAGCAAAGAATGCTGACAAGGTCAAAAAGTTTTCCAGTCCCTCAAACAAGAAACCTTTCACTCAGGCTTCACCCGAAAGAAGGTTCAAAGAAAGTTGAAGACTATTTTCCAGGATATCCCAGAAGCTTTTAATGATATTGTCTCCCTGGAAGCAATAAAGGATAAGCCGACCAATGTCTCCCAAGAAAATGTAACTTTTATGCCCAAGTTTAATCCTCTTCTATTGGTTAATCAACCTTCCCAGGAACTTCAAAGGAATGTTCAACCCACTGTATCATCGCCAATGAATACTTTCGAGGGTTCTCCATCTAGTTCCTTTGAAATTCCTATAGAGGATGAATTTTCTCTTTGAATTTGAAGCATTCTTCACTCCTCTGTTTTTATCGGGAAACAGATGCAATATCTCAAAGATCCAAGGAGGCATTATAAATTTGAACTTTTGAAAGTCAAGTCAAAACTCGAAGAACTTAAGCAGCAACATTCCACACTTGAACAAAAAGATGATGCACTTTTTAAGAAATTTTTTGCACTTGAGCACTACATCATGCTCCTCGACAAATGTTATCAATAAGAAAGAGATCTCTTCGCATAACAAAACAATGCTAAGGAAAAAGTCATTGCTATTTACAAAGATTTGAATGCCTTAGCCACAGATGGTTTCAAAAGATGCTTTAAATTTTTTGAAAGGGTTGTAAAAGAAAAGCAAGTTCTTTTAGACAATGCGGAGAAAGAAAAATACAATGTTGTGGAGAATTATGCTGTCAAATATGTAGACAAGTTAGATTCAAGGGATGCCACTGTCAGATGTGCATTGGTACAATAAATTCATGAGCACTATCCTGACATTAATTTGGGAAGGTTCTGGGAGCATGTCCCTACCAAATTTCGCCCTCCTGGCATAGAGTTAAATGGTAGTGAAAGTGAAAATTATGAATCTGAAGATACTAACTCCTCTGAATCTTCAGAGTAAAGAAACTCATAAACCCCTTAAAATTTCTATGTATTTTTATAAGTCCTCATGAACTTCGAGGGATTTTTGTAAAAAAGTCCTCATAAACTTCAACAAAATTTTGTAAAAAGTCCTCAAAAACTTTGAGGCCATTTTGTAAGAAATCCTCTTAAATTTTCATTATTTCTTATCTTTTTACTTATTCCCTCGAATAATTCAAACCATCCTTAATAACTGTAGGACAAATTTTGTTGGAAACATAATAATTGTAAACCAATTTTGTTGAGAATATAATAGTTGTAGACAAACTTTCGTTGGACATATAATCGTTGTAGACCAACTTTCGTTGGACATATAATTGTTGTATACCAACTTTCATTGGAAGACCTACTAGGTCCAATCATCAAAGTTTTAAGGTAAAAAACTCGTGTATATATATATATATATATATAAAGTGGATTATAATAACACCTCATTAAAACCTTTTTGTGCCCATCAGGGTAGGAAATAATGTGCCACCGATGCTTTAGACAAAAGATAAAGAAAAAAGAAAATGTATACACTTTTACATTCACTTTAAGTACAATTTAATATGCTCTATATTCCAAGGGTGCTTGAGATTTATTCCTTTTTTATCCTTGATCCAATATGTTCAAAGATTTACCTTCTCTGTTACTTCATAGGGGTCTTCCTAGTTAGGACCTACCTTCCCAAGATGTTTCTCTTTGATGTGAAGAAAAACTTTATCTTCCACTTTAAATTCTCTTTGTTTTACTCTGGAGCCATATTTGCTTCTTATAAACGTTCGATAGTGTAACGCTTTAACTTGTGATAGCCTTCTTTTCTCTTCAATCAAATCAAGCTTAACCGCTTTGTTTATATCATTAGGTTCCTCGGAATATGTCAAGACCCGGTAGGATGGTAATAGTACCTCAGATGGTACTACAACATCCATCCCGTAAACTAGTGCAAATGGAGATTCTGATGTTGCAGTTCGAGGAGTCGTTCGATATGCCTAATAAAATTCTTGTAAATAATCAGGCTATTTCCCAGCTTTTCTCTCAAAATATTTCTTCAATCCATCAAGAATTGTTCGATTAGTAACTTCTACTTGCCCATTTTCTTGTGGATGAAAATGAGTTGCAAAACATTTATGTATCCCCCGAGAATTATAAAAGCTCTTCAAATATTTATTATCGAACCAAGGCCCATTATTTGTAGTGATTTCCATTGGGACCCCAAAATGGAAACAAATATTTGATGTAATGAATCAAATTATATCTTTGGCCTTTATTCCACCTAGTGGGTCTGCTTGTATCTATTTAGAAAAATAATCCACTGCCACTATTATTATATGTATCCTCCTGGAGCCATTGGAAGAGGACCCACCAGGTCAATACCCCATTGGTCAAATGGAAATGCATCTGATATGCTTTCAAAGAGAACTCATGGCTTATGAATTTTATTAGCAAATCTTTGACATGTATCACATTTTTTAACCAAATCCTTTACATCAGATGATATTATGGGCCAATAATATCATCCCAAAAGTACTCTTCTAATCAATTATTTATACCCACACTGCGCAGATCCTTCCCCATCATGAAGTTTTGATAATATCACTTGTGATTCGTTTTTCCCAAACACCGGAACAAAGGTCTACTAAAAGACTTTTTATACAGTACACCCCACAAAATAATGTAACCATGAGATTTAAAGCGCATTTTTTTAGACACTGACTTATCAATTGGTAACTCATAATTTTTATAAAAACTTAATTATGTCTTGCCTCCAATCTTTATTTTCGCAGCTAGATGCTTGACTGTCTTTATTAATAATCCCAACTATCTGCTAGAATTTTTACTGATTGATGGACTTTCCAACGTAATAATTCATATGTATATCTCAAAATATGAAATAGTAGCCAAAGAATATCTCACTGATTTTTCTTCTCTTCGAATATACTCATACCTTATTTTTTAAGCTTAAAGATAGATCTTTTAATGCTTTCAAGTACTTTACCAGATGATCATTTCGAGCCTCGGATTGTCCAGAGGCATAATTAAGCAGTTATGAATCGATGATTAACTTAACTTTTTTAGCCTCACAAATTTGTGCAAGCCTTAATCTCGCTAAAGCTGCTTCATAATCTGCTTTATTATTTGTTGCTTTAAACCCAAACAGAAGGGCCTGAAACATTGCTATTCCTTCTGGCGAAACCAACTGAATCCCATCTCCATTTCCGGACGTACTCGACCCCATATCTGTTCAAATTATCTATTCAGTTTCGAGATTATCCTTGTCAATATCCAAATCCGATCGATCAGAATAAAAATCCACTAAAAACTCTGCTAGGGCTTGAGCTTTAATCACATTTCTTGGTTCAAATTCGATATCGAAATCTCCCAATTAAACCGACCATTTTGTCATTCTTCCCGAAATATCAGGTATTTGAAGCATATTTTTAATAGAAAAGATGTTCGAACTGTAATCGAATGAGCTTGAAAATATGGTCGTATCTTTTGAGAAACAATTACTAGTGCAAGAGCCAACTTTTCCACATTCAAATATAATTTCTCTACATCCAATAATCTCTTACTTATGTAATACACCGGCCTTGGGACATTCTCCTCTTCTCGAACTAACACGACACTTACAACATAATCTGAAACAACTAAGTAAACAAACAATCTCTCTCCTGAAGAAGGTTTAGTGAGAATTTTTGAGAAAGAAAGATACTCTTTAATCTGGTGAAAAGCCTATGAACATTATGTCGTCCAATTAAAACAATTTGTATGTCTTAACACCTGGAAAAAATGGGCACATTTGTCTGATGAGCGTGATATAAATCTGTTTGAAGCTGTCAATCTTCTCGTTAATATCTGAACTTCCTTAATATTCCGATGAGGATGTAAGAGCCTTCAGTTGTGCTGGGTCTACTTCAATCCCTTTTTCACTAACTATGTACCCGAGGAATTTTCCTGATCGAACTCCAAACGTACACTTTTTTGGGTTTAATTTTAAATTTACCATTTTGAAATTCGTGAAGGTTTCCTTTAAATCAGCAAAGTGATCTTCATTCTTTGAACTATTAACCAGCATATCGTCGATATATACTTCCACGTTTCTCCCGATTTTTGATTCGAAGGTCATATTTACTAGACGCTGATAAGTTGCCCCTGCATTTTTTTGACCAGCTGACATCACTTTATAACAATATAAACCCCTTCTTGTAATAAATGAAGTATTTTACTCATTCCCCGGATACATCTTGATCTGTTTATACCCCGCATAAGCATCAATAAAAGAAAGTAACTGTTTTTTATATGTTGAATCCACTAGTTGATCAATCTGTGGGATTGTGAAAGGATCTTTTGGGCGGGCTCTATTCAAATCTGTGAAGTCTACGCACATTAACCATTCACCGTTCTTCTTTTTTAACCAAAACTAGATTTACAGCCTACTGCGGATAACGAGACTCTCGAATGTGTCCAACTCTGGTTAAACGTTCTACCTCCGCTCTTATTGCCTCAAACTTCTCATGGGAAAAGGGTCTTCTTTTTTGAATTATCGGTCTCACATTGTTCTTGACTGACAACTTATGACAAATAATGTCTGAGGGGACACCAATTAAATCTTCTGAGAAATAAGAGAACAAATCCAACTTTGACAATAAAAATTCAATCAACCTTTGCTTTAAATCTGAGGACAATTTTGTTCTAATTTTTAAAATTTTACCTACTAAGAATACACGATCTTCGTAATCTTCATCAGGAACCAAAAAACTGAAGGACTCTCTTGGATCATCGAAAGGGGTTGGCTCTGAGGAAGTCCCCACTAGCTGATATGCTTTTTCTCACTCATTCCCTCGAATTTTCTTCGAAGACAAAGCACTTCCATAACACTCTCTAACCATTTTTTAGTTGCTTCTAATTTTTCCCACAATATTCCCCACAATATACTTTAAGCATTGATCTACCGTGGAAATAACAGCGTGCATCTTTGACAACCACGACCTTCCAAAAATAGCATTGTAAGAAGTGGGTGCATCTACGACGATGAATAAGATTTCAAACTCTTTTCATAAAGTTTATCGACCTAATTCCACCACACTTTCAAATTCACCCACTAATTCAACAGTTGCTCCCGTGAATCCTATAATAGTTCTATCAGATTGTCAAATAACAGGTGGGTTGACAATCTTCTTGTAAGTACTCATAAACAAGATGTTCGCATAATTTCCTGTATAAATTAATACCCTCTGCACATGAGCACCAGCTACCCCTGGTGAAATTACTACCGCATCTTCATGTGAGCCTGCCACATTTCTCATATCGTCGTCTTCGAATTAAATTATTGGAGAGTTCGATACTGATGTGCTGAAGCTCCCACCTCTAATTGAGTAGTTAAGTTAACAATGTGCCTTTTCTAGAAACTATTCGAATTCATGCCACGATCACCCCTAAAAAATTTTAATGACTCAAAATAAGCACATAAATCACTAACCTTTTTTCTTTGAAAAATTTCCTCCATCATGCTAATATCATTTCTGCCTTCTTACGGATCTAAATACTCAATTGCAACATCAAAAGAATCAATTTCCTCGGAAATAACCAATGCAGCTTCCTCTTCTTTTTACTTTTCTTTAATCATCGGATTTTTGCTAGAATTCTTCTTTACAAAATCTGTCAACTTTGCATTTTCGATTAGCTCATGAATTTATTTTTACAAAGAAATGCACTCTTTTGTATCATTGCCAACATCTTCATGATACTTGCAAAACCCAATATTTATATTCTTCATAAGAGTTTGAATTGGGAAAGGCTTTCAAAATTATTCATAACCGCGATTTTATTAAATATAGTTGCCACGCAATTAGTTAGTTCTGTAAAGTAATCTGGTTAGATCCACTTGTTAGATATATGCCTTCCCAATTGTTATGTACTATATGTTTACTGATTTACTCGGGGCCTCAAAGGATACTGGCCCACTGCCTTTGGTTGTGCTCTAATTCGAGGAGGTTGAGTAGTAACAACAGATATTTGGAACTGATTTTTCTCCAACTGATCACTAGATCTTCTTTCCGAAACTTGAGTTTCTTCCAGCAAAATTCTCTTCTCAACCTGATCAAGAAGAGCTCCAAACATCATTGCCTGACTTTCAGCCACTGTATTCTTTAAAATTTTGTGGAAACTCAACCACTTTAGAGCAACGGTGAACTCATTTTTTAACTTTTAAGTTCAAGCTAGATAAAACTAGCTTGAAATCTTAGCAAAAACGTTACAAAATTTATACAACAAAAACAAATAAATAATTATTAAATTAATTTGAAAAATAATTAGAATCCTAAAAACTACTAGTGAAAGTTTAACTCTCACCAATATAAGCAATATGCTTTGGGAATACAAATTATTTCAGAAATAAAAGTAAACGCTTATTATTATGGATGACAATATTTTTATGAATCTGTGGGTACCCGACCCGATTGGTTAGAGAACCTGGACTTTATTTTTATGTGGGATGCGTCGTAGCTTGTAAAATATACTATCCGTCTGATTTGGAATGGGTTCAGGTTTTAAAAAATTTATGACGAGTACCTAATCCGAGCTCGACCCACCAAATATCCACAACTAAAATATTAGAAACTAATATATTTTTTTGGAAAAAAACTTCCATTAATGAAAGCCTTTTGGATTTAAAGTTTATTTAAAAATTTAATTCTAATTGGTTTTTAATACATTGTTTTTTCTTCAAACTTTGGTCTTTTTTATTATGAGCTTTCTTCCTTTGATTGAATGTAGTCAAATTTTTCAGTTTTAATTGTTGATTTGATCCTAAGAATGCTCCATTTATTGTCAATACCTCTGGAATTCCAATTAAATATTGATAAAGTCATTTGAATAAAATGTTAATGGATCTTGGTGATCTTTTAAAGTTCATTGCTCTTGTGATAGAAGGACCTTTAAAGTTTTTAGCTTTTGATTCTTTTAGTTTTTTGCTAATGATTTTGGTTTCTTTTATGGTAGATAACTTTACCATTACATGTGATAAAGTCAAACTGCTAATATTAAGAAGTATCTTGATAATATTGTGCTTCATTGGAGTTTGTTTTACTCAGATTATTAAGAGGTATAAATTTATCATTTTGCTAAGTTCTTTTGTTGTCCACTACTACTGATTTTAATTTTTGGACCCCTTTCACCTTTTAAGGTGGTGGATGCCTGTTTGAAATTGAGTTTTATGTAGAGAGAAGCTATTTTTCAACAACAATTGGTTTTTCTTTGTTTTTTTAAGTCTTTATTATAATTGATTTCTTTGTGTCCTAACTGTTTAGAGGAGGAACGATATGAAGTCATATTACCACCATATGTGATATTTTTACAGAATCCTTCTCTTTCCCCAAAATTTTGAGTGAGGGATTTTGATACATCTAACAGAAACCAAGATTTACAACAATTAAAGCACAGTCTATTTTTTGAGGGAACCTAAATTGATAAAGACATTTCAATTGCATTTGCAATTTGGGTTATTGAATTCTGATTGTATAGATACTCATGGATATTAGGAAATGAAATCTATACTAGATTTTGAGGTGACTCCCGTCTGGGGTTGAATATAGGGTACCATTTGAATGTTCTTAGAAAATATTGACCTAAAGACCAAACAATTGTTTTCCAAAAAAATTTCATATCTTCAAAGTTATCTAATTTTATAAGTATGTGTCTGTAATCCAAGACAAACATACTATACAAACCTAGAAATTTAAAAAAATCTAAAAAATCCTAATTAGTTTAATTTTAGGACGATCGTAGGAAAATTTTGAAACTAAGGTAAATTTAGAATAAGAAAGAAGAGTTTGCTTATCTACTTCTTAGTAAATAACTGACTTATAGTCTTATTTGGTTTGATAAATCACTTTTTCATGTATGAATTCCCTTTCTTTAGGTCTTGTAACTTCATAAAAGGATTTGGATTAAGAATGTTGTGATCCAAATGTTTTTTATTTGAAAAGGGCGAGAGTTTGTCGAAGACCGGGTTATCTCCGACATATATTCTTTTGATGGCTCCCTCATTTGGATTTGACCTTTGAATGTTTGAAAGCAGTAGAAATTCTTCCATTTGAAATTCTTTCTCTTTGACCCAACAATCTTGTTTTTTTTTCTTGGTGAAGAGATCTTGGATCTCGTTACCTTCTTGATTAGTTCCTTCAAGCCTTTGTCTGCTTGAATTTGAAACTGAAACCTCGAGCTGGGGTTTTGTGGTGATTTCTACCATTAATTGGATCTGATGCTCTGATTTCAAATATTTGAGGTCAAATATATTTTAGGGTTAGAAAAAAATTGGGGTTTTTCCGAATTAAAAAGAAAGATAATGTTTTTTTGGAGCTTCCCTCTTTTCCATCAAAAATATGTTTAATATTTATTAACATTTCTTTCGAATGTTAGTATTTAGTATAGAGAAAACTACCTATTAATACCTTCTCAAATTTTATTCTATTAACGGATACCCAAAAATGGGATAGTATCAAAAGCTACCCAAATTTAACTAATGGACTAAAATACCCCGGTACTATAAATAAGGTCATTTAAATTGAATTCTCACTCTTTTCCCTTCAAAACTAGACTTTTCGGCTTCGATTCCCTCTCCAAATTTCACTTGAACAGACGATCCATTCTCTAACCTAGACAAATTGTTCTCCGACGAAGCACCGGTCACCGAACAACCTAAGAAAATAGTTGGTTGTTTAAAACACGCTCGATAGTGTTCTCTCGCGGTAGTCAGATTCTGGTCGTCGTGTTTAAACAGAGGTAATTTCACTTTCTAAATATGGACTGTATCCGGTTAGATTGATGGTAGAAATTCGAAGAACAATATATATTGTTTAGTGTATGTCTGTGTATCAATCGCATCAATGGGTGTATCAATTACATCAATGGGTGTGTCTATATGTTTTTCTTAGCTTTAAAATCCAGGCATTATGGGTCTTTTTTGCTGTTTCTGTATGGTGCTTAATCAAGTTTTTAGGTTTTTGGTTTTGGTTTACTGTTGTGGTTGATCTCTGTAATTTATAGCTCTGTATATTGAACATGAGATGTTACTTAATCAAGTATTAGGGTTTATGTTTCTGGTTACTATCATTTCTTGGAAATTGAAGTTGATCTCTGTAATCTTTAGCTCTGTATACAGAACATGAGATGTCACTTAATCAAGTATTAGGGTTTATGTTTTTGGTTACTATTCGACATACAATATCATTTCTTGAAAATTGAAGTTGATCTTTGTAATCTTTAGCTCTGTATACCGAACACGAGATCTACATCTGGAAATTTACTAGATGGTTTGGTTAGACAAGGGATTTCTTTTGCGATTGATGATGTATAGCAAGTGCTAGATATGAACAAGTTGCGATTTCAATGTAAATGCTTCTTTTGCTAGATATGAACAAGTTACAATTTCAATGTAAATGCTTCTTTTGCTAGATATGAACAAGTTGGTTTATAACCATTGCTAGATAGTCTCTAGTTGTAAGATGTTTTGCATTTGCGATTGATGACATAATGAATTTGCTAGATTTGAACAAGTTGCTAGATTGGAATGTAAATACATGTTTTGCTAGATTTGAACAAGTTAAATACACAAGATTCAACATAATTATCTAGATTTTGTCAAACTGTTTTGATATTTAAAATGCTGGTGTATACCTGTTTTAAAATGTTGTTTTGTTAAATTGACAATTGTTGTAGACTAGTTTGTGTTTTTTTTAAGATTGTTGGTTTTTATGCCATATTTAAGCATGTGTAATGGTGACTGTTTATGTTGGAAAATAGCAATCTAGTGTAGAAGTCATCTAGCAAACAGCGTTAATAGTATATGATAAATCGCAACACAAGATGGGTTTATTTGGTATCACAAATCGCACAATTGTAAAGAACAGTACATCATACTCAAATACTATTGGTAACTAATATATCACAACATCGTCTGATATTGTAATTGATAGATACTGAATGCAAGAGCAGGAGCAGAAATTAATGGCGAAGAACGATCTTGTATGCGAAAAGAAGCAGCCGGAAATCCAAAGACTGAGCAACTATCTCAACTATCGAAAATTGCAGAACTGCAAGAAGAATCACAACCTTAGGTTTTGACATGTTATAATCTGCATTGTATAAACTAATATCAGTATTTAACTTGTTCAAATCTAGCAAAACGTGTATTTACATTCAAATCGCAAAGTCGTAGACCCTATCTAACAACTTCTTCATATCTAGAAATTTTAATATATCCTAAATCGCAATTGCGAACCAGGCCTACAACTAGACCATATCTAGCAATATCAGTAATTTAACTTGTTCAAATCTAGCAAAACGTGTATTTACATTCAAATCACAAAGTCGTAGAACCTATCTAGCAACTTCTTCATATCTAGCAATTTTAATATATCCTAAATCGCAATTGTGAACCAGGCCTACAACTAGACCCTATCTAGCAATATCAGTAATTTAACTTGTTCAAATCTAGCAAAACGTGTATTTACATTCAAATCGCAAAGTCGTAGACCCTATCTAGCAACTTCTTCATATCTAGCAATTTCAATATATCCTAAATCGCAATTGCGAACCAGGCCTACAACTAGACCCTATCTAGCAATATCAGTAATTGAACTTGTTCAAATCTAGCAAAACATGTATTTACATTCAAATCACAAAGTCGTAGACCCTATCTAGCAACTTCTTCATATCTAGTAATTTCAATATATCCTAAATCGCAAGTTGGATATTACTAAATAGCAAGTGCATACTATTGGGCTCAGTAAATCACATACATTAATCTTAAATTGAGCATAATATAAATAATGAATCGCAGCATAGTATAATTATAAAAATGTTCCTGTCTAGTATGCAGAGTATAACATATCTAGCATTGTCCTTATTAAAACGCAAATACATGCAGTAATGAATCGCAACATAATCACATTATGGAAACTCATGTTGTCTAGTATGCATAGTATGGTGAATATCTAGCATTGTCCATCTTTAAACGCAAATAACATAAGTAATGAATCATATCCTAGTCCGATCAATGAGATTGTTCATATAAGTACAATACATTGGTGATATTACTAAATCGCATCTTCAACAGATACCAATCGCATCCTCGACAAACAAAAAATGGTTTATGTTCCTGCAACTAACAAAGCTATAATTCGACCATCATAGAGCCAACGAAACCGACAATTTCATAAAAAAAACTCAAGTATAGCATCGCTTTAACCCTAGTTAAAACTAATAAACTGATTTCAATTCAAGAAAAAAACAAAGAACGAAGATACAGTCGTTGCCGTAAAACTGTAACTGAGCTTCAATATCAGGTTGAAATCTGTCTCTCAACAATATATACAGGTGAAAGTAGATCGTGGCAGTTAAAATTCCGGTCGAGATGGGTGAAGTTAAATGGCACGTACCGATTAATCCTGATAAAAGCTATCTCCGGTGATCTGAAACGATTTAAATCTTGTATCGATGGAGATCGGAAAACAAAAATTCACAAAAACGATGGCTTGAATTTTTTTAGTTAGAGATTTGAGGTTTTCTTTCTAAAACAGATCTTGAGCATGGGAGAGACGACAGTTTCCAATTCAAAATCAAAATTTGAAAATTTTGTTTGGAAACCCTTATATAGTAGGTGGAGGGTAAATAGGGTATTAAAAATTAATTTAGTATTGAATAGGACTTATTTTAATGAGATGGGTATTAAGTGAGCATAAGTCCAATTTTAGATACTAAATGATAATATGTTTGGTGAATAGGTATTTATGCTGTCATTTCCCTTTAATATATAAGTATTATTATCTTTATCTTTTCCTTTAAATTATATTATAATGGTGATTGAACTAGTTTTTTTTTTGTTTTTTATTTTTTATTTATGATTGTGAGTTTTTTTATTCATATTTATTACATTTACAATAATATTAAATTATTTATCCTTAACAAATCTAAATATGTAAACTGTATAACTTTAAAACTATAATGATATATTTAAGTTTAATGGTTTAACAATTATATACAATAATTAATATATTATATTAAAAAAATTAAATACAAAATTTTAAAGGGTTATTTCCAATAAGATATATAAAATAATTAAAAATTCTTGTTTAGTGGGACTTAGTTTGGTTAATTCTAATAAGTGTATTTAGAATATTAGATACGGTGTTAGTATCAAAAATATTATACACTTATTGGAATTATGAAAATATTTTGTATGTAACAAGAATTTTGATATATTTGATGTACCTCTTAAGAACTCACCCAATTTTAAATAATAAACATGCGTTATATACTTGTTATTTAACTTTAAAAAAAATAAGTTTGAAACTTTTTATTCGATATTATTATTATTACTTTTAGTGTATATTATTGTTTACTGTTTTATTATATTTTTTACAACAAAACATCATATAGATAAATAAATGAGTATAGCGTACGCGCGGATGGGTACATGAACCCGACAACTTTGGACATGGGAAACAAAATTTTATTACTCCCAACGTGTTTTAAAAAATATGGACGAGATAAGTTACGGGTTTAGCTATACTCGCACCCATCCCGACTTATTGTCATCCCTAATTAGGATTATGGATATAAGCTCCAACTTCAAATGTAATCTCCATTATCCAACCATTTCTCATACAACGCATAATATGACGATCTTTTGTATTGTTAGATCAGAAGTTTCAATGGTAGACGTTAAGGTAAATAATTGTACATAACATTAAATTATTTATAAAGTTTATCAATAGTATGTAATAAAGTAATATATTTTTTCATCTGTAAGTTTTTTATGTATTCAAAAGACCAAGAACAATTGGTCAACATGGATTATTGATCCTCAATAAGTAAATAAAGTATGATTAACGACTCGACTTAGAAGAACGCCCTCACACAAACTAGCATGTCGAACAAAAAACGTATCCCCTATTTGATCAATTGTTTTGCAGGGCCAGAAGTTAAATTTTAATAAACACACAAGCATATTCGAATATTTGAGGAAGTTTTGATAAAAGAAAGTAACCACAACCCTAGACCTTGGTGTTGAGTAAAATATGAGGATGCACATCAAATAAGTCTAAATATACCAAACCAAACCAAATTCAATTCAATGATTGTGGGTGGACAAGTCTAACAAGCAACCAACATAGACCAAGTATCATCACAACTCAACCAGATCGATATCCCAAGGTGAAGAAACGTGATAGATAAAAGCGCATGCTCGATTGATCAAATTGATCACCACCATAACTTCGGTCAAATAGTAATTAATTGTGTGTAATACCTCTATATGATTGGAAAATCTTAGTTTGATCTACTATCAAAATGTGGCTCGACCCTAAGATCTAAAAATTCACCATGGCTAGCTATCAATTACTTATAGTAAAAAATAGTCAAATGTGGCAAAACATTATATAATTTGTTATCTTTTTAAGTAATATATAATAATTATTTATTTTTAGAATAATTATAAATAGATTTTTCTACAACAAAATATATATGTATTGTTGATTGTTAAGGGTGTAATAAATCCAGTCTAAACCAACCGGTCTATTAACTTATCCAAACATGTAAATATCTAGTTAGACTCAGTCAAAGATACAGTTAACCACATATCTTAATGGTTAGATAAATATTATTCATTATCCCAAAATATGTGGGAGATAATTATTATAACATGGCCTACATATAAAGGTCCAACTTCGATCAATAAAACAAACATATCTTCAATATGATTTACAATCTTACTCTCTTAACTATATGTTCCTAAATATCCATTTGATTTAAACTTTGATCGATCTCCACTTCGGCTGAGCCTAACGATCACAAAATATCTACATTATTTGGCGCGCTCTGTCATAAAATGAAGAATTTTTTGTTTCCATTAAGAATAAAGTAATCTAAAAATATGAAAGAAATACGTCAGATAGGGTCGAGATTGTTGATCCGTCATTTGATAAGGAGATTCAGATGAAACTTTCTCCAAATGAACAACCAAATTCCCATATGGTTAAAATCATACCAAAAAAAGAGAACTTGGTGATGCCACTAACTAAGATCGTTCATTTGGCTTAACAATTGAGAAACAAACCAACAATATAGTTTCTACATTTGCAAGAACTCTTATCATAAGCTAACATACTCAAATATGTTATCTAAACAGTTGATACAGGGGATAAGGAGGAAAGATATGATGATACCCCATGAATGATGCAAGATAAATATAAAATAGAGCCCCCAAGGGGGTAGCCGAGTTGGTTGAGTATGGCATTCTTATGAACAAAAGGTCATGAGTTCGAGTCCCTCTACATACGCTTTCTCGGCTGAGCCTGTCAGCTTGTGTGGTTTACCTTCTGGCGTTGGTTTGCAGGCTATCGCGTCAGACTGAGGGTTTACCCTGTGCGCACTCATTGCACTCTGAGTAGCGGCTGCGGGTTCCCTCTGAAAAAAATAAATAAATATAAAATTGAAGTTTTTGAAAATGAGAGGGAGCACGAAAATGTGAAAAGGAAAATTATGACCGATGATACACTAATAAAGATCAAAACTGATGAAATCATCGTAAGAACAAAAGGAAAAGCAAGGCTTCAACATCCAACTATAATAGAAAATAAATTGGTAGATCAGAACCAAGGGTGGAGAAATATAAAGAACACCTGATTATCTAGCAAATCAAGAATACAAGAACAGTACCAATAATAAAAAGATGACATGATACATCCTGCCACCACCATCCTTTATGCCTCCACCAAGTTATCCTCCTTTCCCATGTTATGTACCAATTAATTATTCAATCAAAGTTTCTCATCCAATCATTCTCTAAATTAAAAAAGAGTCCCATCAGGATATTTATTAAATCCTACCAAAAGGTAGCAGTAATATGGTATACCTGGGTGGACGCATGACGTTCCGTCTGATTAACTAAGATACATACACCCAAATTCATATAACCAGGTGACCATACCGAATAATAAAACTAGATCAATTGGCGCGAAGTGGAAATGGCCAGGATTCCAACAGGCTTACCTACTCATTGAAGTTAAGAATAATTTTACGAGGATGAAGAACCTCAAGAAAATAATGAACTCCCATTAGCCCCAGATATACTATTTTCAGTCATGTTGGAACATTACAAAAATAAAAAAATAGATAAGTATGATGGTAAAGGAGATTTGGAGCACCACATCCAGTAATTAAATAGTAAGAGACTGTAGTATGAGAGAGATAATAGGATCAAGTTTTGATTTTTTTCGATAAACCTAAAGGGAACAATAATGAAATGGTTTAATAATCTCCCACCATATTGGATAGAAAATTACAAGATGCTCTGAACTGCTTTTAAAAATAAGTTCATGAATTTAAAAGAAATAAAATAAGATGAGAAATATATACTTTATTGCAAATGAAAGGATAACAAGAGTATTGTGGACTATACAAAAAGATTTGTTGAAACAAAGTCAAAATTACAAGATTTACACAATCTGGTGGTAGTAGTAGCTTTCAGACAATTGAGTTAAAGAATGAACTATGTCTGAAGCAATAATGAACATAAAAATGAAGTTTGAATATTTTCTGGCCCTGGTGGAATGATTCATCAAGAATGATGAGGTGAGAGGGAGTATAAAATAAAATACATAGATAATCCTACCAAATGCGTTTCGACGAACAGAACCGACATCGTGGTGCAAATAAACTTAAAAAATGAAGAGTTAATGACTAACGATGCTTCAACCTTGGTTAAAACAAGTCTTAACCAATATAAAAAAGTAAATCCAAAATGTAACTACTATGGTAGGAGTACTACAAGAACAAATCAACCGTCGAGGGGACTAGTTGCATAACTGACAAAATCACTAACAGCGAACTACATGAAAATGAAGGAATATATCAAGTATAATCGACATAGAAAGTTGCTCAGACCAGATAAGAACAGAGACAAAAATAAAATATTGTAATTTTCACAGTAACATAGGTCATTATACAAAATATTTCTAGGTCTTCCTGGTTCAAATCCAAGTCTTGATAGACGAATGAAAGTTAAAAAACATTGGAGGAATACATACATGGTTCAGGTAATGCCACAATACCAAACTCAGCATAAAATCAACAAGCGCTCAATATAAATACCATAAACACGGTCGAGGAAGAAAAAGAGAGGGCTACATACGCCATAACCCTAATAGAAAAATAATATGAGTTGTTGATGGACGAGACCCATACTTTAGAATAACGCAAAGATGAAGAAAATTGTACACTGATCAAATTGAGATATCGTGTCAAGGGAAAATATCTCCATACTTTTTTCAAAATCCATACCCGATCCTCTCATTCACAAATGATGACTTAATGAGATTACCATTTCTTCACATTGATGCGGTACTTATCATAGTGGAATCGGTTGGAATAGAAATCAAAAGAGTGATGATCGATATTAGTAGCTCAACAAATATCCTATATCAAGGAGCATATGAAAGAATGAGAGGAACAATAGTGTTGATCCAAAGTCAGAGAGTCTGGACAAGGTTTGCATGTGCAAACGCAATAGTTCTAGGAGATCCAACTTTAGACGTGACCCTCAGAAAACAAGAATTTTAAAAAAAGGTAACATTTTTTTATGGTGGTAGATACACCATCTCCATACAATATAATATTAGGTCGATCGTGGCTAGAAAAAATGCATGATGTAGTGTTTACAATACAACAATGTATAAGATATCCTATAAACAATAGTGTGGTCGTAATAAGAGGAAAATAACATGTAAAGAATGTCATGCAACATTGCTAACTTTCAAAGCATAGCAAACACATAATGAATGAGTTATCTTGGAGTAGGTAGATTACCTCAGAGAAGGCCATCAGATTTTGCAGTACAAGGAAGAAGAAAACAGTTTATTATGAAACAAAGGAAACCTTGAAAACTGACAGAAATATACCAAGTGGTCTCAGCTATAAAATTTTAAGTTTTGTGAAAAAATAATTTAGTCATGTTTACGTGGAGTGCATAAGATGCGACGGGAGTCGCAACCGATGTCATATGTCATCAATCATATATCAACAACAATTTTAGACCAATAATACAAAAAACGAGGTCTTATTCACAATAAACAAATTGAGGCAATCATCATTGAGATAGACTAACCGGTGGTTGTAGGACAGATATGAAAGTATCATTAAATAATATGTACAAAAAATCTTTTTTTTGTCAAAAATAAAAATGGAATATGAAGAATGTGCATTGATTTCATGAACTTAAACAAGACATGTCGGAAAGACCTATTTCCACTTCCAAGAATCGATCAGCTCGTAGACGTGATATCAGGCAATAAAATGATATCCTTCATGGATGCTTTCGTAGGATATAACCAAATCTAAATGAAATAAAAAGATCATGAACATGTCCACTAACAAAAAAAAGGCTGAAACGCTACAAAGTAATGCCATTTAGATTGAAAAATATCGGACCAACATATCGAAGGTTGGTATATAAAAAATTTGTAACTCAGGTAGGCCAAAACATACAAACCTACATCAATGACATATTGGTAACAAACCTACACGAACAAAACCATATGACGGACCTTGTCAAGACATTTAAAAATCAATTTGTATTTGTATTAATATTTCTAAATAGTATATGTATTTGATTTGGATTAAACAAAATCATATCTAAAACAAAATTGTTATATTTTAATCTATTTTTTATACCATAATAAAATGTACACAGAAAATTATTAAACTTGTTTTAAATTAATAGAGCACGTCCAATCACTTAAATATGTTCGGCCTACAAAATGGTTAAAACCATTTAATGATAAAAATATTTTTAATGAGATGGTTTTATTAATATAAAAAAATATACGAACATAACAATTTTAATAAAAAAGTAAGAATAAATAAAAAAAATGAAAAATGAAATGATTTAGACCAATAAAATATATAAACTAAAAGTTGAATAATTAAAAGGATTTTAATTGAGCATAACAACAAGGGCAAGGTTATATTGGGACCTCTTTTGGCTATAATGAGATTTAAAAATCTCAAATTTTTTCTGTTGATGTGAATTGACCATTTTACCCTTCGTATATAAAACCAAAGTTCTAACCAAAAACCAACTTTTTCTTCTTCCTATTCCTAAAGTTTTCTCTCTCTAACTAAACTAAATTTTTAAAAAACACCAAAAATCATGGATTTGAACGATTTAAACGAAGAGTTGAGCTGCAATATGAATGATTTCTTGTCGAAGGAGGATGAGCCTTTGACGGATCATCTCCAAACCCAAGAAGAGGATCATTTCGTGTTTTTTGAAATTTCAGTGCGAATATAGCACTACCAACGCTATGAACTGCGAACAAACAATGCACAAAATTGCCAAAATTGAGCGCTCGCAACGCTACAATTTGTCAAAATCGCGCGTTATGAGCGCTCAATTTGGTCAGAATCGCGCTCTCTGAGATCTCAATTTTGACAAAATCAGACACTCTCTACTCGCGAAACTCTCTAAATTTTTGTCATTTTTCATTTTTTTTAAGTTTACGAGTTCGAAACTCAATTTTTTCCACCAATATAATACATTAGTCATTTCCAATGAATGGTGTAAAATTTAGAAAAAAACTCCAAAATGTAATAAACAAAGAAAATTGCGAAGTGGGCATTCGCAAATTTGGGCAAATAGCGAGCACTCAACTCGCAATTTGCCCAAAATTGCGAATACCCACTTCGCAATTTCGGGGACATTGCGAGTTGGGTACTCGCAATTTGCCCAAATTTGCGAAATGGGCATTCGCGAATCGCGCCACGAAAACCTCGTCTCCAAATTTCGAAAACGAAAAACTCCAAATCTTTAAAAACTCAACCACAATCGACAAACAACATACCAAAATGTCGACAATAACTAGACTAACAATTATCTACAACTTACTTTAAAAAAAACAACAATATTTTGATGAAAATTCTATTTTTTCAAAAAAATCTATAACTATAAATATCACTAAAAATACCTAAAAATTACATCAATAGGATTGATACATTGACGTGTTTGTGAGTTCGGATTTGAAAAATGTTGAGTTTTTTTTGAAAGATTTTGATGAAAAGAAAAAAAAAAGATTTTTAACTAAAAATACGGCTTTTATACCAAGGATAAATTTAGCTTTGCCCTAACAACTATTAAAAAAACGTGATGGTGTGATTTATGGCAAAACAACCCAGTTTTTGAAAACGCCATCGCCATGGATGAAGCAGTCGCAGACAGAACCCACAGATGCTAAACCCCACATTTGACCGACACAAATAAAAGAAGAGAGAGAGTGATAGGCTTCCTCACACAAAAACAAGATCATCTATCTGTACCCTCTTCTTCCTCAACAACAGGCTCGCACTGACTTCACTGGCAAGTCTTCTGTCGCTTCCTTTCTCTAGAGTTCACATACAGAGGGTATGTTGCTTAATTTAAGCTGCAATTATATTTTTTTCTTGCACCACTATAACGAATATTGCTGTATTTGGTCGATTCTTTACTTTGGCATTGGAATTATGTGCGCTGGAAGCGATTCTAATTTCTAGGGCTAGGTAATGTTTTAGGGTTGGTGAATTTGTTGAAATGGGGTCAGTTCATTTTCAGTTTGGGCCATCCCTGATCCCTTCTTAAGCAATGGGTTTATGCTTAGACTAATTCTTAACTTAGTTTCTACTGCTGGATCGTCTTTGCTTTTCTACGAACTTAACTATGTATGCGTCTGTGCTTCTCACAGCTCCTCTTCAAGCTAATCTTCAGACTAGGAATTCTGGATGAGTATAGATTAATAAAACTCCATTTTTTATTTTTGCTTTGTATGATTATCTTGACTGTGCCCTTAATTTTCTTTTTATGTTTTGGTGTCATGGGAGTCCTAAGTTTATTGTATAAGATCTTAATGGCTTTGACTGCAACCATTGATGATAGGAATGAAGGCCAATAGTACTAAAAGGACTTTTGGTTTTTAAGAAAACAATTGCATAGCACACTTTTCAGGTTAACTTGGTAGCTTCAAGAAGAACTCCGGATTGGTTAGTTTTTAATCTATAGACATATATAGGTCTATACCCTCAAAATAAAACAAAAAAATAAAAATAAAAACCAATAAGAAAGAGAAGAAAAGATTGTCAGATTATGGAAGTTCCCTTACTTCAAATGCGGAATAGTTATGTATAATTTGATTATTTCATGATCCAGATTCGTGAGACTGAGAACAAGGACAAACTTTGATTTGTGGGTGTCTGATACAAATGGTTAAAGGTATGAACCTCTTTTCATCTCTATTTCAGCATGTTCATATATTTATTACTCTCAGGACTTTGTTGTGGAAAAACCAGAGGTTTTAACTTAAGGGTTTTCGCAGTTTGTACTTAGATTAGTGATGGGCCTAAGGGATTGGTTAGAGACAATATCACCTACAATTTCTGTTAGTTGCTCATTTGTTAGGGTTGGTAACTGGGGCTATTGAGTAATTGTCAATAACCGCATCGTGTGATCTATAACCTTACAAAAAATACCCAGTCTCCTCTGCTATTTAACTCAAATTAAGAAGCTAAACTTCTCTACTAAAAATATTTTTACAGATACTTCACAGTAGTAGGGCTTCTTGTTCAGCTGTGTCATATCATATATCCATTGTGAGTTTCCCTTGGTATCGGTAAACCAATATATATTTATTTATTATTGGGTTTAGTTATCCTTGGAATTCAACCTTTTATAGGTCGGGCCTTCTAAGCCATCTTGATAGTCAGGGGTTTGATATTTGACAGTAGCCTCTATATTCAGTTATTCCTGCTCATTTAAATAAGCAAAGGCTATTTTGGTTTTTTCTTTCTTTAACCTGATTTGTCCCTTAACCTCTACCGGTTTCTTAAAAGTGGTAATGGGAGAGGCTGGTTAGTTCTCGATTTTCAATACCTGCTTATTGTTTCTTTTGACGAATGCACAATTAGATGCTTAACCCCCCAAATACAGGGCTTTCATCAGATGTAACGGAACAAGAGAAAGGTGGATACATACTCATTCAAGATGCAGAAAACCCTCAATTAGGAATCTATGACAAACCTCTTCCTTGCTTTGGCTGCGGAATAGGATGGTTTTTGTGAGCTCCATGGGTTTACATCTTTGTCAATCATTCTTTCTTATATATAATGACAATGTTAACCTGATGGCTTGCGTACTTGGTTCTTGCAGTCTTCTCCTTGGGTTTTTGTGTCCATTGTTATGGTACATTGCAGCAATCCTCTACATCATCAACTACTATCAGAAAGATCCTAGAGAGCGATCAGGGCTTGCTGCGTCTGCAATAGCTGTGAGTCGTGTCATGCACTAACATCGGGATCTAATCCCTTATCAGTAATAGTTAACACAGACAAATATAAAATGAAAGTAGCTGGAAGTATATAATATATTACTTGAATAGCATGTGGGAAGCCAAAATGTCAAGTTAGTTGTTAGCGGCCATAAATACAGAATTGGAGCCGCCTAATTATTATTGCCAGGCTTCAAATTCTATTCCAGTAAAAATGTAGGTATTACAAAAAAGGTATCAGCAACTCCTTAGGCAACTTATATCTTATCTCGAAAAGATCTTTACAAAGTCTTAACACAAACAAACATTAACAATCTTCGATAGAGAAGCCATGTTCCCTTCTTTAATCTACATGCATTATCATGCAAGCTGATGCAGCACACTAAAATATAGTTCTGGAATCACTCCAGAGAGCTTCACGGCCAATTTAGAGCTTCACACTCAAGGCTTTTATACCTAAATATTCCATTCACCGGATGAGTAAAATTTACAATTGATCTTCCACCTATCTATAGATTACATCAAGTTAATAGGACTTTAGGTTTTTCCTGATTTATTAAGCCCTAAATGCATAGTAATAAATTACTTGACTTATATAACTAATACTAAAATAAATACCAAATCTTTTGACTCTTCTAACCTCCATCAGAAGCATATAAAGAAACTGCCTCTAGAGTTAGTGAAATTAGGTACACCCGCAGAGAAGAGTAGTGTGTTCTTCTGGAACACAAGCATGCAACCCGCACTGACTATACGGGTCTTTTACTCGTCTCCACCACCAGTGAAAATCATAAAGTTGTTTCAACCTTAGGTCTGATATGACCCATATGATGCATAAGGAGTTATAGTTTCTCCTATTGACTTAATTCAGAAAGGCCTTAGTCAGCCGTATAGAAGCTTCTGGATCATTCGATAATTACTTGACATGCTATCATTACCAAGGTCTCAAGCAAGGTGTAGGAACCTTACTCTCCTTTGATTGATTAACAACCATTAACTTTGGCGAGGTTGGTTTTCAGTACATCCATATGTTGTTTTTTAAACCCACGTTATATCACTGCGTTGTCAAAAGGTGTGTTATAGAATATAAAAGATACACGAACTCATTTCATAAGCAATTGCAATAGGATGCTTTAGATAGAGTACTGGTCTATAAGTTATGTTCAACTAGTTACAGATGTTATTAATCATGATCATTACAGGCTTTGATATTCACGGTTGCTGCAGCCATATGGATACTTGTTTATCTATTATCCGGTCATTAGAAGCTATCTGTACAGAGAAGTTTGGAGATGGTTCTATCCTTGGTTGATAATTGCGGCAAAAAAGACATTCTAAACTATTCTTTGTCAGAGTATTGTAAATGAACCAGAGGGTGTAATTTAGACGTCCATAGAAATGTTAATACCCACCGGGTGGGACTCAAATAGAGCTCTTTGTATATCAATACGCTTACTTTTTTTCTTTTCTTTTTACAATTATATATTATTACTGTGTGTATATATTATTACTTTGTGGCTTTTTTTCTTGATCATGGTGTACTCATTACTACTACATAACATGAGGTTTACTTGGTATTAAATTGAATCCATTAGAAAATGTTATCTAGAAAAATATAGAATAAAAATTTTATTTTAAAATTTTTATTGGTCAACTGTTGAGTGACGGGCTAAAAAAACATGGCAGTTTTTTTATGTTTGTCGTCTCAATTTTTTTTATTTCTGTAATAAATAAGTTTTTATGTTTTAAAAAATCAATAAACATCATTCTCACTTTTTATTATTGTCAAACTCATTCCGCCTAATATATAAGTAGTATTCCGCCCAAATAAATTGAAAAACCAATCCAAGCCCAACTTTTTGTAATTGAAACTAGCCCAATCTAAAATAGCTCATATTCCAGTCTCAATAATCCAATTTAGAAAAATCAGAAATCAGTTAGCCCAACTTAACACCTCTTATTTATTTAGTTGGTCTTCTCCATTAGAAAAAAAGTTTATGATAAAATAAAAATGCCTAACATAAAATAAACGAGAGAGACGAGATTTGTTAGATCTCTTGTTCGGTTCTTAGATTTCTTGTTGGGTTAATTGATTTCGGAATATTTTAAGTTGGTTATTGAATATAGGTTATTTTAAATTTGGCTAGTTTAAATTGTAAAAAATAGGCTTGAATTGTTTTTTTAGTTTATTTAAGTCGGATACTGGTTATATATTAGGATAAATGATTGATTCTGGTAAAAGTAAAAAATATAAATAATGTTTTTACTGTGCACCTCGGCGTCATATTTTATATGACATTTAAAATAGAACAATAAATATGCTTTTTAAATGTGTATATTTAGAATATAAAAATAATATAAAAATTGAATAAAGTCATGAGAAGTCTATTGACAATGATGCATACGCTTTTGCTTTTATGAGAAAGTTGATTGACTTCCCATTTTTTTTTATCTTATTTCAAAAAAATTTAAATAGTTTTTTCTATTTATTTATAATTGTTATTCTAAAAAATTGAAACAACATTGTTCAGGTCTAGATCTACCATCAAACAAATCTAAAAATAAAAATAAAATAAGATTTAAAAATTAGATAATAATCGTTCACAATTTTTAAAAAAGTACTAAATTATAATCATATTGATGTTTGGCTCATAAGACCTATAAATACATATAGTTTTTTGTTTGTTTGGTGTGCATACATAATTAAAACGAGCTACATAACGGGTCCAGGGTCCAAAATTCGATAACGAAGTCACTAATAATCTCCTTACTAGTAGACTCCTATGAAGATGGAGTATGAAAAAACACAAAAAATGATTGTAACTCCTTATTTGGTATCTGTCAGTCATTGTCTTATCTCATTTGAAACACTCGCCGACCAAAATCTTCTTTAGGATAAATTTTTTATTTAAAAAAAAATAAGATAATATAAACAAAAAATTACTTTCTTTAATGTGTGGTTGTAGCTGATAAACAACAAGTGGGTGCAAGTCAAGAACATATTGTAACTTTGGCCTTAAAATCCATTTAAAGATTCATGGTGGTTTTGGGTTGCGCGATAATCTAAAAATGTGAATTCAAGTGGATCATGAACTCAGTGCTTCAACTTGAAGCGGATCATGAGCCTAGAAGAGCTTGGGTTTGAAAAGAATCATGAGCTCAAAGGGCTTCCACTACTGAAATCAACAAAGAATTTTTTGTGTGATTGTCTATTTCTAAAATCTCGCTCTATGTGGGTTATGTGACATTTTTTATCACATATATTAATAGAAATTATTATTATAAGTATTTTAGCTTCGCATGCATGACTTTAAGGTTGTTGCAGTCATTAATAGGAAAAACCATAAAAAAGAACTTCTTATATAAATATCTCATAGGTTCCCGCTTCTTCTCACTTTAACGCTTAGATAGAAAGAATTTAGAAATAAAAAATCTAGTTGAAACTTTAGACCTCTGCAAACGAAAGCAGATTGCTCAGGGAAATCCTCAATGGACCCCTCTGTTGAGCCAAATAACTACTACTTCAATGTCACAATCTACTCCGTTAAGCTTTAAAATGGTCTTAGCTCTTGCGTCGAGATCTTATCTCACGGGAAATCTTCATCCCTAGAGCCAAAGAATTAAAATATTAAGATTCGATAAAAACTTTGAGATCTGGCAAAAATGAGACAAAGCTAACGAAGGTTTTAGAAAATTCAAAGGTGTTATAGGAAAATGTGAGACAGAAGGGTGAGAAAGATAAGACATCTCAAGCTTCTAAAAGCCCTCTCATTACATTTGTAATAAAAAAACCTCTAGTCATAATTTTAAAGAGAGTCATGTATATATACTATGACCTTGAATACCTTGTAAAACTTTGGCTGAAGTGAAAAATTCTAGAGTATGTCCAAGTTCAACTATGAGTCCTCGAGAAAACTCATTCATCGGCTCAAATTAATGATTTAGTGTTGTATACTGATCTTTTTTATGGGATTTTTTACTTCCATTTATCCCTCAACTTCATAAGCTCTTTACGTTATTATAGATTTGTTCAAGCCATGACACCCTCAATATGTCGCGAATGCTAATGGAAAGTTTATATCTTTTGGAATATCCAAAATAGAATTTAGGATAAAATACATTATATCCTTATGTGCTTCACTATAAACAAACAACTCATATTTTACTATTTTACTCTTTGAAACCAATACAAGATAAAAGGGGTGCCTACACACAGGTGAAACCCCATCTAATACCAAACTTATGAAATAGTATGAATAAGGACTTGAAGACTGACTGAATGCCTTCTTTTTTTTACCACTTTTATTGCTTTATATTTTTACTGTAAGTTGTTTTTTTCAGAGTTCATACAATGTTTTGGTCCATCAAAGCTCATAACTTCAACATCTAGTAGAGATCTCTATGATTATTATTTCTTTAAAGCTAGAGAATTCTGATTACACTCGCATATGATCTTTGAGTTGTTTCTAATAACCCCCACCTTATCTCTTATAACATAACGCAAACACTTGTGTATAATGGAAGCAATAATATGCATCCTATTGAGCCATGATCTCCTAAAAGTTTTATTATAAGAGAAATGAGAGTCAACCACCATGATCTATGTGATTATATTGATTATGATCCGGGTTGAGGTACTCATTCGTTAAATCCTACACTACTATGTATTCTTCTTCTTTCGAGGCCACGGATGAAGCCTCTATCTTAAGGGTTTCGTGTCTACCCTTTATTTTATTAGGCTCCATTAAGGTGTCTTTTCTTCTAAACAGCTCGGCCCTTAACAAATTTAACAAATTTCTCGTTATCGATCATGCTTCGAGTTTCCTCTATAAGTACCCTACATTACTTTTTAAAATGACCGATACTATTATGGTAGTTTAATAAATAAATTAGATTTATCTATTATTAAGATTTTACTATTAAAAAAGGCATTCATAATCATACAAAATCTTTGATTTTCTCATAGATCTATCATATTATTGGTCATCTTGATAAAATTCTCATTATGAATCCACTTGTTTCTCTTATTATCTCGTCTATTAGCAGAAAATCCTACACTCTCAAGGGCTATGTGAGCTTGTTTTAGCCTAACATATACATGAAGAGGTATCGGTGGAGGGGTATCTAAATAATATTAAATTTACTGATACATAGGAGGCGTTTGATAAGCTACTAGAGTTGATACTAGAGTTGGATTTTGATATTGGTAGGCTTGTCGATGTTGCCGGTTATTAACCACTTTTAGGCTCATTTTCTCTTCAACTTTGATTTGAGTTTTGACATAGTCTAAAAAAAAAGTAAGCGGTTTTTTCTTTATAATATATTTTTTCTAATAATCTGGGAGAATCTTTTATCGAAAGAATGTACAAGTAACAACCTTATAACAATCTTTCACACTATTGTTTTTAATAGAGTGTCGGGTATAATCTCGCAGGCTCTCGCTGAGATCCTAATTGTAATGCATGATGGAATCTTCATTAAGAATTCTTATCAAAGCTTCAAATGTAATTTTGAGGAATCTAATTGAACCAAACTATAATGTTCATTCTAAAAATAATTAAGAATTCTCAAAATATAAGCATATCATCGCCCCTAAAGCTAAATATCACGTTTTGAAATTTCTCTATATCGTGCTTTGGATCTCTGAATCCATCATAGGTGTCCATTTTGTACTAGTCATACTCTATCAAAAATTCTACAACCATAATCTTTAATGCTAAGGGCAATCAGTCTAGGTTTAACCTCACATTGTAAGATGGTCTTTATGCACCATCATGTTAAAGGTAATGATTGGAACCCTGGAATATCTCTAGATTCTGATAGAAACGATTTATGTGAAGAGAAGGTCTGAAAAGTGCAAAGGATTTATAGCCAAAGTAGTATGTGCGTGCACCCCAAACCTTGACCATAGATTGAAGTTGAAGGAGGAAAGTGCTTCAGATGGGAAATATGGGGTATCGTTTAAGGTTGAAGAGTAGGTGACCGGGGTGGTGGAGCTTGTAGTTGAGGCTCAACATGAGGTTTGGGAGCGAGTTGTTTGAATAAACTCGGCCTCCCTCCTAGGAGCGAATCTTTGGATAGGCTCGACCTCCCTCATGAGAGCTTATCTATGGTGATGGTGTCTCGCACGTAGAAGGTATCAACACCTGGTATGAATTCTACTCCGTAAATAATACGTATTTTAAGGCAAAAAATTCTTCTTCACTATTAGTGGATTTATCCTCATTGATATAAGGAAAGTGACGATGATAATGAGTTTTTTGCTGTCTCCTAAGAGATTTAAAGATTTTGTCCAACGTAAGTGTTGCAATGATTCTTAAATTCCACCATATATCTTGGTTATTTCCATTTCGACATCAATTTGTCTTACATCTAACCTTAACGATGGACATCTGAGACCAAATTTTCTTTTACTCCTTGAGTGCTTGTTAGTTTCATTGTGTGAGCCCGATATTTCTCATCTAATTGAGCTTAAAGTATTGTCGCGCGGGGAATTCTTCCTGACTTTGGATGAGTGACCCTCCATTTTCACACTACATAAAGTTATGTGACGCTGAAAGTATTCATGCTTATAAAGCACTAACGTATCTAAAGGTTGCAACTACTAACGAATGGTTTTGGAAAGAGGCTTCTCTGTACGAATCTTTTCCAACAGACGACACCGTTAATGAGGTCCGGATCTGCTTGGACTAATCACAAGACAAGTCTATAAATAAAACGTCTAGAGAGAATGCAAAGCTAAAAGATATAATAATATTTGTTCACCATTTTCTTGAAGAACAATAACTTATATTTATAATGATGTTTATGGGTTTTTTAGCTAATGAAGCCCATGAGTACAAAAAACCTATATTGAGTTTTTGTGTATACATAATTAAGACAACTTACACAACCGGTCTAATATCGGGTGACGATCCGACTAATAATCTCATTATCATACATTATTTGTATCATTTAGATGGATCCAACAAGTGATGGGAATGATATGTTTTGATAAGAATCATGTTATTCAAGCTAACTAACAATAGTATATTTCTATTATATTGGTTTATCAGATTCTAGGTCATTTTAAAATTCAAATTTGAATTGATTCCATACATTTAAAACTAAACTTCATATATGTTTCAAAGATCTACAATTTTAGATTTTATTATAAAAAATCACATCCAAAGTAAATTTCTACATAAAGTTATATATATCTCATAATAATTTTTGAAGTTATCAAAAAACTAATTTTGCACCAACAAAATTTTAATTAATTTAAAATTTAATTATATATCTAAGTAAAAATATTTAAATATTAATATAATATATGTTTATGAAAATGCACCATCCATTTTATAATGCAAATACATATCATATTGTAAACAAAATTCTTTTACAAATTATAATTTTTCTCGTAACAGTTGTCGAAACTATCAAAACAAAATTTGTGTCAATATATTTTGTAACAATTTGAATTCAAGTCTAAATTATTTGAAAATAGTTAAATATAAATACTTTATATGATTTTTAATACATATACATATAAATTCTAATGAAATGAGTGGTATACTAAAAATATTTATTAGACAAAGTTATGCTTTTTCCTATAATAGTCGTCAAAACTGTCAAAAATACACTTTAAATCAACAGATTATGACTTCATTTTAAATTTAAATATGTGTTCATTAAAATAATTTGAAAATTAATATTATATAACAATGCGAATCTATATGATGTTAGTTTCAAACGCAAAAAAAAAAATACATTTAAAGTTAAATTCTAAAAAAACTTTATGATATTTCTTGTAATAGTCATCAAAAGTGTCAATAATAGATTTGTAAAAATAATATAAATAGTATTATTCATAATAGTGATATGAATAAATAGATTAGTGATGCGATTTGCAGAATCAACAAAAATTATCTTATTGATGTTAATGTATGTATAGCATGAATAAATAGGTTAATTGTGGGTTGTGTAGTGGTGTAATGTGTGTATAACATATATAAATAGGTCATGAAATCCTTTGTAAAATAAAGCAAATTTGTCTTAATGGTGTAATGTTTATATAAAATGAATAAATATGTTAACTTAACAATACAATTGGTAATAGAAACATAATTGTTTTATTATTCCTATATATATATATATATATATATATATATATATATATATATAATAAAGTGTGTTTTGAATTGAAAAATATATATATATAATTGGTTTTATATTATTATAACATAAATAGAAATAGAAATAATATTTTATATTGTGTCAATTATGATTATTTTATTGGTGTACGTCATATTATTCGATTTATATAACATAATTAGTCATCTTATTTATTTTTGTACAACAAGATTAGTTAGGTGACTACATAACATGTATATGTTTGATTTATATAACATAAATAGATTATATGTTTGCAGATCATATAATAAATAGTTATAAAAAACTAAAATTATATTAGAAAACATAGACTACTACAATTGTAACAACACAATATTGAAAATGGATAACATATTTTGAAAACGTATTAGTCTAACAAAAACTATACAAATTCTTTATTTCTTATGACTCTTGTTTCTTGTGAATAAAGTTTGTATCAAGTTCACAAAATTCTTGACAGTTTTTATCACAAATGGGTGTTATGATAAAAACGTTCTCAATAACTTGTTATATCAGCAAACCAAAATCTCTGAATTGTCTGTAAATGAAGGGTCTTGACCAAAAACTATATGCTTAAACAACTTTGGGAACACATATATAACACTACTTATCATATTTATTATTACGAACAAAATACATAAATAAAAATATTATATTATATTATATTATATTATAATACCTCGCATCTCCATTTGAATTTTTTGATTTGGGAACGAACTATCAAGTCCCTCTTGGTTTTAACTGCTAGTGCAGATGTAATGGTCCCATTTTATTCAATATACAAGGCCCTTTCAAGGGTCCATTTAGCTATATATATATATGAACTAAAAGTTCATTAAAGAAAACTCGAATATGTGAAATAATATTATACTTGAGCTATCAATTATTTTTCATATTTTAATTTATAAAATTCAACTAAAAACTAATTTTAAAACTCGAATGCCATAATTTTCATTGCATATTAACTATCTCAAATATATTTAAAAAAAAGATTAATACAACAACCAAAACAAGTGTAAGCATAAAAAAATTGATAAACAATAACAAAAAAAGTTCAAACAAGGATCATATCTAAACCAAGTAAACCTATCTTTTATTCTAAATAAATAAACAATAAATTAAATCCAAAAAAGTGAAAAAAATAAAAATAATATAACAAAAGAATAAGAAAACTAGCAAACTCAAAAACTGAAATTTGATAATTACAATTGAAGAAACGAATCAAAATATATCAATATTTTGTAAAGAATTTCTAAATTAGAATGCTTATCTTGTATAAACTCACACTATGCGAGTCTTTTGTTATTAGTCCAATTAATTAATTAAAACACTCAATATTAGACTTACATATAATAATAATATATGTATTTTTTCTAATCTCGTGGAAGTATAAAAGTGCATATACTAGTTGAACCAGTTTATTCTTTGAGAGAAGGTATGTTGGTCCAACAATTCAGTATTAAGCCTTTAAAGACCAATAAGATAATGGTCCCCGGAAATGGCTAGTACATCATATTAAAAATGATTAGGAAACATGGAGGTTAAATGAAAAAAACATAAGTGATAAATGAAATTAGAATAATATTTTAAATTCAGTGACCACTTAAATAATTTGGATAAATATATTCACTAAGTCTTTAAAATGTCCAAAACTATAACACTTATTTTATTTTATTATATATACGACATTTATAGAGTGACATTAAGGTTACCGCTTTCAATCGCATATATTCTCTATTTCTCCTCTTTCTGCTCCTTGGTTTTGCAGGATTCATTCAACCCATCCATATCACCCATTTCATATCCTTCAAAAGTGATATTAATTGCAGTTAGCCAACTGTGAGGAAAATTATAACCATCATCTCTCACAAATTGAGACCATTTTGTTTAGTAGCATTGCTTTAATTGTAGGAGAAAATATGTGAACATGTAAATTTCATGTTCATATTTTCTACATGTATATTTTATTTCAAATATCAACTCGTGGGACAATAGGATTTAAATGCCCAATTTTTTTTTAATATGTGACAACTCGTATTAGACCGAGTCTGATTTCTCCAATATGAGAGATGAATGTCCCAAATACTTAATCATACAATTAATTTCAATTTGGGATAAAATCCCCACTTATTTCCGTTTTGTTTTGAGACCTAAGCATGATTAGGTGCTTATAGAACTTAGAATCACATTTAATCTGGATGGTATAATTGAGGTATGTAATTGAATATATGTATTTGTATGGTTGGAAGTGCATATTAGATTTTGAAAAGATCAAGATAAAATCTTAATTCAAATCAATTTAGAGGGTTATTTTTTCAAAATCTTTAGGAATTACCGCGATCATGGTATGATCGCCGCAACAAGAAACTTCGGAATAAATTTTTTGTAAGAGAATTTTCTTGGGTTTAATATCTCGATGTTTCTTTCCAATATTGCATACTTCACACACTTTAGCACTCTCGGTTATTGGAGGTAGCGCTTTCACCATTTGTGTGTCTTCTATTAATTGGAAATGTATGCCAATTCTCGAACAAACAATATTGGTTATTATTTGAGTTAGTCCTTCAACATCAAACTTGACACTTCATTTTCCTAAAACAACAATCTCGAGTTGTCTCATAATTTTACTGTATGCATAAGGCTTTTGTCTATCTCTATAAACTAGTATTTGTTGCATGTCATGTGATTTGAACAAGTGGAATCGAGAAACCATATTTTTCTATTATCAGTGTCTTCGGTCGCTTTTGTCATTGAGAGTAGTTCATTTTCATTAAACTCTCTATAATTTACACTTGTCTTTTGGCACTCGTATTGGAAGTGACCCATATTGTGTCACCAGAAGCACTCAATTATGGTTTTATTAAAGTCAGATCTTTCACATATGCCTCTCAATGTTCCGTTTTCATAATGTACAGAGTTGTCTTTTCATCTACCACGTCTGTAGTTATAGTTATGATCGTACTCAACTTTCAACACTAGTACTTCATTTTTAATTTTTTGCTTGTGCACCAATAAGGAACTGTGAATTCCACCAACCGTGATTTGATTAGTATCTTTTGACTTCTCAATCGAACACACAACAAAACTGAAATTTTATGTCAATGTCCGAAGTATCGTTTAGCGATTTTCATATCTCTCATCTCCTCCCCAAAGTTGCGCATATCATTAGTAGTAACCGCAACTCTTCCAAAGTAGTCGGTTATCGTTTCTCTAATCTCCATCCCCAACATCTCAAAGATATTTTGCATTCTCTGTAACTAAGCACGTTTCACATGTTCGTTTCCTTATACTTCATTTTCATTGAATCCCAGATGCTTTGCCGTCTCTTTTTGGGTAATAGTTTTCAAAACTTTCTTGTCAATTAACTGAAACAAATAGTTATTTGCTTTCAAAACTTTAAGTTTCGCATTGTCCAATGTTTTATGTTGCGCCGTCGTTAGTATTTCTCCTTCTCCCGGTTCCTTGTCACTTGCATTGATTACACCCCAATACTCCTTTGAACGCAGTAAATTTTCCATTAACAAGCTCCAATTATCGTAATCTCCATCGAATTTTGGCACACATGAGGTGAGACGAAATTGTTTGATTCAACTGACATCACCGACTCACTCTTTTTCTATCACTCACATTTGTTTACTATATTTCTCTCGTGTTTTGCTCTGATACAAATCTGTTAAACTGAACTTTTGAACTCAACTCAATAATTCAATTGATAAAATAAATGGTTTTTAAAAATTTAAAAATATATATATATATATATATATATATATAAAAACCATTAATCGATCACATTTGTACATTTAAACACGTTAAATAATAACATTAGTTGACCATATTTTCTACTAAACATAACTCCTAATATGTTATTCGCTCAACCAAATAAAACCAATTAGAAAAACATAACTCCATTACTCTAACGTTACATTCGAGTTGAGTTGGACAAAGACTTTAATATTTTTTTTATTTTACTTTTTATAAATATATAATATATTATATATTTTCCCAAAGAGTTTGTTTCAGAATGATGGTAAAAAAGCCGCGGACGCATAAAAATGTGTATAATGTTCTGTTATAAAAAACAAATATTTTGAGAAATTTATAATTAATGTACCTTTTTGAAGTAATACTTACTCTATTTGTTTCTATTTTAAATAATGATTTTACATGTGATGTGACGATTAAATATATTTAGTTCGAACAACTACATATAGTGTTGGTTTCCACTAAAGAAAACCCGATAAAGTTACGTACCCAAATTGGTTTAGAAAACACTAAAGAAATCGCAGCTTTATTGAGGAAACGCCCTATGTAGTTGGGTAAACCAGCTTTATTAAGTTTGATACAGCTTGTTGTCTCTTTAACTTCGACTTGGTTATACATACTATATTCATATTGATCATTTTATATGCATTTACGAAAAAGACCAATACAAACTACAAACACAACAGAAATGCCAAAAGACAATATGCCCCACTAAAACAGCGAAGCAAACGAAACCAAACCAAACCTAAAAAAACTGACGAGCAACACGAGGCAGTCTCTCTCTTTCTCTCTCCATATCAACTATGGATGAAGAACGTGAGGATCCAATGCCACCGTTCTGGCTACAAACCACCCCCACACACCACCGCCGCCGTATCTCCCGCCACCGCTCGTCTTCACCGCTTTCTTTCTTTTTCAGTTCGGGTTTCCTCATTGTGGTGTTATTAGCAACCGCATTCGTCTTCTTTTTCTTCTTCATTCCTTCCTTTCTCTCTCTAACTTCTCAAATCTTTAAACCAAACGTAGTCAAAAGAAGTTGGGATTCACTTAATCTCGTTCTAGTGCTTTTCGCTGTGCTCTGTGGATTTCTAGGCAGAAACAACAACAACAACAACAACATTACTAAAACCGAAGCAGTTACTGAATCCACTACACCTATAATATCGCCACTTCCTCAAGATCAATTGATTCTAAAATCGGATCATCTATATCCAGATCTGAATCTGAGCCAGGAGACTGAGTCGGTTGCTGCTGTAGCGGCCGATGAGCGGTGGAGATATTACAGTCATGCGGATGTGTTTGCCTCGAGGTTCTCGATTTCGGATCAGCCTTTAAATGGTTATGGAGGAGTGGGAAAGACTAATGTTGAAGGTGAGTGCCAACCTGTTTTTTCGGATAATGTTGAGGAGGAGTTGAATGTTGACGCTCCTGTGGATGAATCGGAGGAGCAACGTCTTGTTGATACCAAAGTTCCGCCTCAATCTCCTACGGCGGATTTGTCTCCTTCTCTTCCGCCCTCACCTTCCTTTATACCACCGGAGTTGGTGAAGAGGAAGAAGAAAAGGATTTACAGAGATCTCGCGTGGAAGAGTACTGAAAGCATAGAGGAACCTGACTCGGATGGTGCAATATGTGACCCATTGGAGGCAATATGTGACCCATTGGAGGAATCAGCTTCACCACTGCCTCCTCTACCGCCAGTATCGCCACCGCAAGAGGTGGTCCATGAAGAGAGTGTGAAAAGGGAGAAGAGAAGAGGACCTACCAAAGATTTTTTGATGTCGCTGAAGAGAAAGAAGAAAAAGCAAAGACAGAAAAGTGTTGAAAATCTGGAGGGTATTTTCGAAGATCCGCCTTCTTCATCTGACTGTGTTTCTTCGCAACAGCCGCCTTCTCCGCCGCCACAAAAAACGCCTCCCACTCCTTTTTTCCACTACTTCTTTTCAAAGAAAGGGAAAACTAAGAAAACTCCATCACCTCCTCCACCGCCACCGCCTCCGCCACCACCGGCAGTATCACTACCACGCCCCTCACGACCAAAGTCTCACAAAGTACATGCCAGACCACAAACCCATAGTCTTCCCGCTGAAGTGACTATTTACAATAACAATGTGCAGGAAAGTAGGAGCAGTACTAAAGTAGCCTCCATGCCACCACTGCCTCCTCCTCCGCCTCCTCCATTTAAAATGCATGTGCGGAAATATGGTGTTCAAGGTGAGTACCGGAGATTAGTGAGCAACAACAATACACTAAGTGGGTCACTGGATTTATATGGTGGTGATGATTTGGCTAATAAAGAAACAGGTTCATCCGGCTGTTCAAGCCCAGATGTAGACTCAAAAGCAGATAACTTCATCGCAAGATTTAGAGCAGGGCTGAAGCTGGAGACAATGAATTCCATGAAGGAGAAGGAAGGGAGAGGCAAATCCAACTTGGGACCAAGCTCACCACAGGTACAACAAGGCCGCTAGATAAATATTCCAGTTTTGTTTTTGTTTTTGTTTTTCCGTTTCTTTTAAGTAAGATTGTCGTTTTTGGAAATGGGGGATGTGTTTGTTTAACAATGTCAATGTAGGAGTATAATTTCATTTTAGGTGAATAAAAAAATGTTTGGTTTCAAAGTCACTTTTATATGGTGTTTAGTTTACTCCTGGGTTATTGCAGTCGCTTGATCTTCTCATGCTATTATCTGTAATGTTACTAGTATATAAAAGAATCTGTCGCGCTTCACATTGCTGTATTCATAATGCAGTTGGCTTTTACAACATATAGCAAGTTTAGAAACTGTCACGAGATACAAATCCCTTAAATCACCGGACTACTAGATTAGTAAACAAGATCTTGTGGCTGCCGGAGCTAGAGACAAGTTTTAGGGTCCTGAGTCAGGCTCTCATTGTCGAATAAGCTTTTTTGATCAAACAATATATGAATTATAAAACAAGCTTAACATATTTATTTAATTGATAATTTGATATAGATGTTGATTTTATAATAAAACTGGATCAAGCTTCAGTTTAAAAATAAACCAGATTGTAACTCCTTTTTACCAGAAAAGAAATCAAAGCTAAACTGGAATTCCCCTGAGACTTGTCACCAACATAAAATCTAAGAGACTCGAAAAATAACTGTTCTGAAATCCGAAAATACAGATAAATGTGGAAAATAAGCAGATAATAAGATTAAAAAGCAGCCTAATATTTTCTACTCCGAAGATACATCCTCAATGTATCCATTACAGCCCCCAAGAGCCTAATATTTTTTACTCGAAAGATACTTCCTCAATGTATCCATTACAGCCCCAAAGTCAGCCTTGACTTGCACAGGCGGATTTGCAAATCTGCAAGCCATACCATCAATGCTCTTTGAATGGTAATCTATCTTACTCTGAGTAAACTTCAATCCATGAGCCGTACTAACAACTACTGTCCTATCATTAGGACCTATAACCCCACTCTTCCTCAGCTTATTCAGAGCGGTAAGGGCCACACCAGTATGAGGACATATAAACATCCCAGTAGAATCAGCCTGTGCCATCGCATCCATTAGCTCCTCTTCAGTGGCTTCCTCGACTATCCCATCTGATTTCTTCAAAGCATACACAGCTCTATCTATCGAAACAGGGTCACCTATTTGAATCGCGGAGGCGAAAGTGGAATTAGCCTTAATAGGACTAAAGTCTTTCCATCCAGATTTGAAGTGTAAGTAAAGAGGGTTTGCATTTGCGGCCTGAGCACAAACAAGCCTAGGAATCCTATCAACAAGACCCAACTCTTTACACATGTGAAACCCTTTGTAGAATGCATAAATGTTTCCTAGATTTCCTCCAGGAACTATAACCCAGTCAGGAACCTGCCATTCTAGTTGCTGCAGAATCTCAATGGCAGCTGTTTTCTGCCCTTCAAGCCTTAAACTATTTAAGGAATTCGCTAAGTAAATCGGTAGTTCTGCGGTTACCTCTCTGATGAGCTGCATGCAGCCATCGAAGTCAGTGTCAATGCTCAAAACAAAAGCTCCATTTGCAATCGGTTGCACTAATTGAGCCATGGAGATCTTGTTCGCTGGCAAAAATACGAAGGAAGGGATTCCGGCGGCCGCGCAGTAAGCGGACAACGCGGCAGAGGTATCTCCGGTAGAAGCGCAGCCTACGCCGACCACCGGTTTGTTTAGTTTCCTGAGGCGGTTCACTTGGCTGACAAGAACTGTCATGCCTAAATCCTTAAACGACCCGGTATGGCTGATCCCACAGTGCTTGACCCATAGATCGTTCATCGATAGATACTCTTTCCCGTACCGTTCGGCCCAGAAGAGATTCGAGTTTCCTTCGAAAGCTGAAACAATGTCGTCGTCGTCGATCTCAGGTAAAACCCACTCTTTCTTGGACCAGACGCCGGAGCCGTACGGCCAGGTGGTCTTGCCGACGCGGGAGTCGAATAAAGACCGCCAGAACTCACCATCGTACCGTTTAAGTGCCTCCATGTCGTGGCGGACGTCGAGGAGGCCGCCTGACTGCGATCTGTAAACGATCTCGTCGAGGGAGTAGGATTCGGAGGAGGACGGTGGCGCGTTGAAGGGGACGTATTTAGCGGAGAAGTGGTGGCGGTGGGGAACTTTGTGGCGGCGAGCCTCGTCTTTGATGCTCTCTTCGGCCGGGCGACGATGCTTCTGCGGTGGAGAAGATTGAGTAGGGGATTGGGAAGAGGAGGAGGCGGAGCATTTCAAAGTTGTGATGGGGATGTATGGTTTTTGTATGGTTTTGGGTTTGGTGTTGATAGAGAAATGCGAGGTTTGGAATAGGGAAGAGGAAGCCATCGCTGAGTTTTAGAGTGAGATAGATCTACAAGACCGACTGAACTCTACACTGGTTCTATGACTGAAGTAGATAGATCTACAGAACCAAGGAAGCCATTGCTGTATTTATATTTTAAGGAGGGTTTCAACCGGCTTATTATTAGATATTATCTTATTAAATATTATCTGTTTAGGGCAAAGCTATATCTAGACCTTATTTGGCTATAATATGACTTTAAATCAAACTTTCAAACTTTTTATTTTACTTTAGGTTAAATGATCATTTTATCCATCATATAAAACCAAGTTTTAGATAAAAATCTAAACAATTTTCTTCATCTTCTCTAACCAAACTTCTCTCTAAAACTAATCCAGTATCCAAAAAATGAATTACATTAAAATCTAACTATTTTCTTCCTCTTCTTTAACAAAATTTCTACGACTGAATCACTCTAGTCGAAGAGCCAATTTTTTTATACATAATTATATTACAATGAAATAATTTGTGAACCCAGTAATTTGTATAATTTTCTATTAAGAAATTAATTGTGAATATATTTCCCAACCTCATGGTAATGGCAAACTAGTAGCTGCAATTTTTTTAAAAAAAATCAAAGTAATCAATATTTGAAATTAAGATCTTTGATTAATAGCGAAATCATAAACATCAATCAAATAACAAAACCACAAGAAAAAAAACAGCACATCGATTTCTAAGTTTGAATTAAATTTACAACCAGAAACCCTAAATCCCCAAATTCCACAACCTAAGAACTTGTAAACTTTGTAACAACCTTCGTTCCTTCAGATACATCATGTTTAGCCAATTCACAAGACAACACCAACCTCACCGCAATCTGGATTTCCTTTGAAGTGATAGTCGGTTTCTTGTTGTACCTCGCAAGCTTCGCAGACTCACCAGCCAATTTCTTGAAGATATCGTTGATGAAACTGTTTATGATTCTCATAGCTTTGCTGGAAATACCGATATCGGGATGAACCTGCTTCAAGATCTTGAAGATGTAGATCTTGTAGGTCTCGACGTTTTTCTTGGATCGTTTCTTCTTTTTATCAACTTCAACGCCAGCTTCTTTTGGTAACTTCTTTCTGGCATTTGGTTTCTTCTCAGCTCCTACGGCGGCCAAAGGATATTTCTCGGCGACCTTCTTCTCGGCTTCTTTTCTGCTTGGGGTGCTATTGTTGATTTTGATTAGGAGATGAGTTCTCTAAAGAGAGAGATTAATTGGAGAAGAGAAATAATTTTATGATTTTGATTGGTGAGATGCGAGCTGCAACTTGAAGATGTAGATCTTTTCTGCTTAGGGTGCTATTGTTGATTTTGATTAGGAGATGAGTTCTCTAAAGAGAGAGATTAATTGGAGGGCTGATTAAATTAATTTATTAGTTTTTCCTACCGTTGTGAAAATTCTTAGTCATGCAAATCCTTAGTCATGCAAATCCTTAATCATTCAAGCACATAAAATTTAATTTACAAAGAAACATACAACAATTAACATGTCAAACATATCATATTTCTGAAATAAATTAATTCAAATATTTTTAATTAATCTCGTAATTAATTTAAAAAGTAGTAATTTCCAAATTTTGTTTTTTGGAATGATTTTACTCCATACCTGCTACAGGTTATAAGCGTCCGCCCAGCCTCCAGCAACACTGCTGCAAGTCATGGGCGTCGACCTAGCCTGCAGCAACACTGGTGTAGGTCATAAGCGTGCCTATACTGTAGCAATGCTGCTGCGATTTTCGAATCCTCACAGGTCACGGCGTTCACCATAGTGTGAGCAATTCACTGGCCATGTTGAACACTGTAGGATAAATTTCGTCAATGTTAATATAAGAGGTTAGGTCGTCCTCGTGCTATTGACCCAGTACTTTTAATTTTATTTATTATATTAGAGTTAATTTGATACTAAATTTGGTAGAAGAAATTCCTGACATCAATCAACCTTAATTTAACCGAAAAACCCCAAACTATAAAAAATATAATTTATTCATATTAAATATGAAAAAACATACAAACGTATGCTTTTTATATGCTTTTTATACAACCCTTAAATTCATGCCTTAACCAACACATAATCTATTGGCATGGATTCCTTACAATGAAAAAAATGCATTAATATATATTAATATACAAGTTGATTATTCTATCGATTTTGAAAAAAAGGTTTCGCAGGCTCTAATGCCAATTATTATATTTGATTTTGATATTACAATAAATTAAATATACAAAACCACGAAAAAATAAACATAAACATTTTTCTAGATAAACCTAAGAATTAAACAAGAACAAGATGGCTTACGAGTTTGCATGCAACTATCCATTTAGTTTTCTTGTTTTCATGTTCGTTTTTCAGTGATTCTGCATTTAGTTTTCTTGTTTTCATGTTCGTTTTCAGTGATTCTGTATATTAACCTGCAGAAGGAGCTAGTAAAGAAAAGAAAAGTTTTGAGACACTGAAGGAAGTGGCCGTCTTTGTAATTAAGGTTTAGGATGATGAAATTTCTAAACCTAGCCTCCTACTTATAGTCTTTACAATGTGAAGCTCAACATTGTAAAGTCAATCCTTTAATACTTCATTGTGTTCGGGGACCATAACCCGATAAATTGATAATTCAATTTATTCTCTCATTTATTAATTTAGACATAAGTGTTGAGATGCGGGCCTTCTTCATCAGTGTCCAAATTCAACCATACATAAGTGTTGAGATGCGGGCCTTCTTCATCAGTGTCCAAATTCAACCATGTTACCACACTTGAGCCCATAACGCCTTTTCACTCATACGTCCAATTTAGTTAATTAAATACTTAACCCGATTACTTTTAATTTGGACGTCCTTAAGATAATAACTGAATATGTTTGTTTAGCATATCGGTCCAAATTATTATCAGTCCATAAATATATTAAATAAATATATTCCAACGCTTGAAACTTGATTTCTAGTTATATATTTTAGGTAACCAAATTTCAAATCATAGTAATAAAATTTATATAGAATAGACGTATAGTATATTTGTTTATTAGGAGTGTGAGAATATATATCACACTAGTCATACAAACTTTTCTTCTTATTTTAAATTTAAGTGGAGTATTAAAGACTGTAGTATAGAGGTTATTTCCAAACGTATAAGCGTGTTGATTTTTTTATAGGAATCCTTCAAAGATATCATAGTATCCAAGTTCGTTAAAATAAAGAAAAAAAAATAGTATAAATTAAAATATTATTGAGTTACACAAAATTACATTATATATTAAATAGATAATAAAAAAATTAAGATAATAATTTTTAAGTCTATTATAGGGTTAAGCTCCAACGTTTAGTTTTGCTTGATCTTTTTTAAGGTTATCTTTATTAAAATATACACTTCAACTTTTGTTTCTTAATTTAGTTACGATGAGACTCCTTATTTGCATTGACATAAAAGTTGAACAATAAGAGATAAAATGTTTAATATTAACCAATAAAGATGTGTATATGATAAATATTTATAGTAATCTATCAATAACCACCCAACATCAAACTTATCTACCAATAACCATATAATGCTTGATAAAGTACGGATAATCCTTTGGTTTTGAATTAAAAGTACTGATGGCCACATGTTTTGTTTTAAATATACCAATCATATCATTGTTTTATGCTTATGATATGTTCTTCAATATATTATATGTTTTGTTTTTTATTTTTCGATCGTAATTCTAGGTTTTCTTTCTTCTTTGTTGGATTCTATGTTTCTTATACCTGTCAATCAATTTCTTCAGCAATTGGCAATCATTTAATTTTTCTTTGTTTTTTTGCAATTATCGGTCGTTGATCGATTCAGATGTTTTTTTTGTTTTTTTGCTTTTGTTATTTTTGTTTGTATTGAATTATTGTGTGATTGTTTTATGATTTATATGAAGTGGTTTCATACATTCGTATAAAATGTTTGACAATTATCTTAAAAGAGTGATTTTGGGGAAACAAATTTAGGAATTTTTGTTTTTTTGCAAGTTTGGTTGCGTAATTACATTCATTTGAGGTGCGTAATTAGTTAGTGTGTTGTGTTATGAAATTATGTTTTTATTTTTGTTTCATAATAAGTAAGTATTGTTGGGCTGCATAAATATGTGTGCATACATTGCATAATAACTATTTTTTCCTTTTTGTGTTTTGGTCGTATAAATACGTAAAACTCTGGTGCAAAAGTAGTTTAAACTTTTATTTTTTGTAAGTTTGTAATGTATTCATTGGTTATTTTTGAATAAAATAAGTAGGTTCCCGTTCGTCTACTTAGTACTTTTAAAAATTATAAAAGTATGGTTGAGTTCACAATAGATAAGTGGGAGTGGCTATTCAAGGGTTGTTTTAGCTTTAATTATTTATTTGGTGAATATAAGAACTATTTTTTGTGAAGTGAATATGATTTTATATCATTGGTTGCATTTCATGGTCGTAGTAAAGGGAAAGATATCATTATTGAGATTGTTGAAACAGTTGAAACTAGAATTTTATGTATAGATGATACCGATTTGGATAGAGTATCATTATAGAATATTGATTGGATAGTTGAAGATAATCCATCAATTGGAGAACCTAGTTCAGGTGTTCGCGTTTTTGAACATAAGAAAATAGTTTGCTACTAGAAGTTGGGTTGACGATATTCAAAATATAGGGCATGTCTTTGAAGGTGTTGGTATATCTCTAGATGTTGCTTTATCTCGATTTGATACCGAACATGGATTTAATTATAAATTCATTCATAATATAAGACATAAATTAAATGTTTATTGTTCGATGAAAGAGAGAAAAAGATATCCATAAAGGCTTTATGCTTCAATTGATCAGTCAAATGGATGTTATAAAAAATTATGTTGGTAATAATAATCGTTATCATGGTTTCTCGACAAAAAAAAGAATTTGGCGTCCAATTTGATATCCAACAAAATATGTGATGATATTAGATCAAGAAGTGATATTACCAAAAAAAATCAATCTATTATTAAATATGATTGTGGTTTATATATTTCTTATCGCATGCGATACGATTGCTTTCGAGAAAGTTAGAAGAGAATTTTACGATGATAATTCTACTTCTTTTAACATGTTAAAAGGTTACTATAGTATTAAAGAGTATGAACATCACAAATGGTTTTCTGTTGGAGTATGACGAAGGCAATCACTTTTTTAAACGTTGTTTTATAGCTTATGGAGCTTATCTTCAAGGTTTTCAATCTTTTCATCACATGATCTTTATCGATGATATATTTTTTACTGTTACACATCGACGGATTTTACTTTCTGCACTAGCTAAAGATGGTCACAATGGTAAGTTTTTTTTTAAAAATAATAATATGTATGTATATATGTGTGTGTGCATATATATATATATATAAGTGTATGCGTGTGTAAATACATAATTCTATTTTGGTTGCGGAATTATGTATTAACCTGTTGCAGATTTACGTTCTATTATGTAATTAGTCCTATGTTGTGAAAATATAAAATATCTTTTTTGGTTGCGTAGTTATGTGTTAACATGTTGCGTAATTATGTGTAAATTGGTTGTATAATTAGTTTTTTTAAGAAATCACAAATTATATAATTGGTTGTTAAATTATTCTATTAAGTTGATACTTATTACGCCTCATATCATATGTTTCTTATTTTTAGTAGTATTTATTGTTGTTGGGACTGGAGATGGTGATAATTGGCAATGAGTTTTTGAGATATTAAAGCCTAATTTCATTGGTCGCGAAATCACTTTGTATTTGATCGTCACCTTAGTATAATTAATGGTATCTCAACTGCTTTCCCTAATTGTTATCATGCATATTGTCTTTATCATCTTATTGGGAATCTGAAGCATGAGTTGAGACGTATAGCAAAGAATTTAAGGATCAATATGGTCAAGATTTTGAAACATTGTGCTTATGCACCCACTTAGAGTTTATTCAATTTACAATTGCATGAATTTCTTAAAGAATATTGTCAAAAAGCACTTACCTTCATGAAAACCCTCTTTTCTTAAAAGTAAACATGTACCTATTTTATAGGTAAACATTGTGGTTGTATGGCTTCTAGTTCATCTGAGTATTTTAATGATCAAATTGGGGAAATTTGTAGCTTTTCTATTTTAGAATTATTGGACAAAATTAGTATTACTCTTACTACCCAGATGTCAAAACGTTACTCTGATTGTTTACTTTGGAATAACAAGTTGTGTCATGATGTTAAAAATATGATTAAAAGTAACGCTAAAGAATATTGTACGTGAATTATACGGTCATTTACTGAAGTATTGTTTGAATTTTGTCCGAAACCATTTATGATTGTTGATCTTTCAAACTACAAATATTCATTTGGTATTTAGAAAATTAAATGTTTTCATTGTTCACATGCTTGTTTTGGTATATTTAATATTCATGAGAATCCTTCTAAATATGTGGAGTCATCCTATGGTACATGTTCTTATAGAGAAACTTATTATTGGGGCATACCAGCTTTATCTATTTTCGATGAAGTTTATAGTTCAAATCCATCTTTTTCCGTTCTTCCACATAACTTGAAAATGATAACTAGAAGACCTAAAAATAAACGCATTCTATCTCAAGGCGAAGAGTATCTTCATAAATTAAAGTATGTATGTTGTAAAAAACATGGCCATAATAGAAGAATCTAGGAAGAAAACAAAATAATATGTTTTTATTTATTTTTAATTTGATATGTTCTTTTTATTCCAAGTGTATTACTTTTTCTTAAATAATTTGGAATGAGATATTTTTTTATTGATAAAAACAACCATTGTTAGTTGGGTTAAGAAATAAAACAAATGTTTTATGTTCTTTTGTTTGACGCAAGATCTCTTTACAAATGGTTGTGGAGATAGATAGATTTTTATTTTCCAGTTTTTCAGCATGATATTTAAGACTCGTATTTGATTTTTGCATTTCTCTAATCTGTTTATTCCGGTCATTATTTTTTATTTCAAATTCTTCAATTTGTTTTTTGAGGCTCTAGGCCCATATCTTATGACTGACTAATAAAAAAATATATTTCTATCAAACTGTGGTTGCGTAATTACGTGCAATTGTGTTGCAAAAATACATTTTAGATGTGTGTTAACATATGGTTATATAATTACTTGTTAATTTGTTTCATATTTATGCATAAAATTGTTGCGGAATTAGTTTTTTTATTGTGGAAAAAAACAGAAAGTCACATGTGTTAACATGCACATGTTCTACGTAGCATCTCAGTTGTTGTCTTTGTTAAAAACAAAGAGAGAAGTAGCCGCAGGAAGCGGCTAGGGTTTTGTGTTTATTAGAAAATGTTCCCTTTTGTTTTATTGATGCATTAGAGATGTAATTCAAGAATTGACCAATAGTAAGACTCTTAATATATAGAGAACTTAGAGGCCTATACAAGGAAACTTAATACACTGAATATTCTAACACTCCCCTCAAGTTGTGTAGTGGGATCACCAATACCCAAATTGGATAAAACTGATTCGAATGTTCTTGCAGCAACCGCTTTTGTCAGGATGTCTGCCAGTTGGTCTTCGGATCTAACAAACGGAAGTTCAACTGTCCCATCTTCAATCTTTTATTTTATGAAGTGTCTATCTATTTCAACGTGCTTTGTTCTATCGTGCTGTACCGGGTTCTCTGAAATCTTCTTCGCAGCTTTATTATCGCACATTAACTGAGTTGGACACTTCAGAGGGGATCCGATTTCTTTCATTATCTTCTTTAACAAAGTATCTCGGTAATCCCCTTAACGATTCCTCTAAATTCTGATTCAGTACTTGACAGTGATACTACTTTCTGTTTCTTACTCCTCCAAGTCACCAAGTTACCTCTGTTGAGTTTTGTGAAAGTCTAGGGGTGATTATGCGATACGAAAATCTCTTAGTGGTGATAGTGCGATACGAGAATCTTTTAGCGTCAGTATAAGTAAATTTACCTTGTTTAGGTGCTGGTTTTTAGAGAGAGAAAGTGAAAGCTTTTTGGTTAAGTAGAGAGAGAAAGTATTATATTATTCATCTCGGGATCTGTGAAGCGTGTGTGGTCCTTTTATAGTACAATTGCAGACCCCACACGCTTTAATTCCCATTTATTACATTTTTAGTCCATGCATCTTATTTTCTTCCTATTCTAGCTATTTCTTAGATAGCTTATACAATTTTCTCCTCACACAATTTTCTCTTTGTATTTTCCTCCTATCGTACTTCTTCTTTACAATTTTCTCCTATCATGTTTCTTCTTCATACTTTTCTCCTTGTCTTTTATTCTTCCTTATCAGTAGCCCCCTAGTCCTAGTAAAAGTTCTTTTACTGGGACTGAAGAATTCTCCGACTATTCATTTCACATCTCCTCGAATAATTCTTCTTCAGGAAAAGTATGAAATTTTTGATACCCTAATAATTTTCCTCGAACTTTCGAAGCCAAAGAGTTTTCCTCAAAAATCTCCTTTCTTCGAGTCCTAATAATTTGCCTCGAACTTTCGAATCCAAAGAATCTTCCTCGAAACAATCTCCTTTCTTCGAATTAATCCTGATAACTAGGGGCCCCCTAATCCTTGCACCATTTTAGCCACATGAGCCCCTCGATTTTGACTGTATCAATGCCCCGAAATTATCCAATTCAAGGCTAAATGAGGTGCCAGGATTAATCTATCTGTCATGACGTCAACAATCAATAATGTTTGTCAGCATATCTTTTTAGAAACGCTTCCTATTCCCAAGACATTTTCTGACTAGAGAAACTCTACATCTTCCCCTGTGGTTTGTGTCAGTACAATTTGCACCTATATAGCCCATAATGCCCCTAGGCAAACACCAGAAAAAGTCACCGGGCCTGGTTTATCTGGGAGGCCCACCTTCATCTATAAATATGGATCTTCTCTCCTCATTACTCCAACTTTTGTTCAAACTTTTCTAGAGAGAGAAAGCTGGTGAGTAAACCCCGTCAGATTCCTGATTAGTTGTTGATCAGCAAAAGGTTCGAGGAGAGAGTTGCTGCTGGGGAAGACGTGAGGCCCCAACCCCAACCATCTGTTACTACTTTCTTTGGTACCTGGCCTCCCTCAGCAGATTCGACGCCATTATTGCCCTCGAAGTCGCACGATAAAGTCTACGTAGTGATTCTAATCCCCTCGGAAGCATGGGTAAAGATAGACAGCACAAACACTCATCTGGGAAGAGAAAGAGATCTCATAAAGATAGGAAGAGTTCGCAGGAGCGACAACGTGCCAAAGAGACGCCACTGGTCATTCGAAAGCCCGCTTCCACGACAGCAGTCAAGGATCTCCCCCGGACATCTACCAGCGCTCCTCGGATATCTATTAGCCCTCCTCGGACGTCTACCAGCCCTCGTCGGACATCTATCAGTCCTCCGCGAAAAAGGGATTTGGATGAGTCAAGTCTGCCCTCTACTCCCTCTATGACCATTCACGGGACTCAGTTTTCTCCTTCGAAGACGATCATTACCGAAGAGGACATGCAAAATAGACGAAGCGAAAGCCTAGATGCCAAAGGAAAAGCACCTGCAACAGTGTCCCTCAAACCGAAAGTGCCTGTAATCCCCTCTTTAGGGTCCTCGAGCAACACGACCTCCTCTTCTCGAACAATATCCGAAGAACAAGCTCGTCAGATTGCCCCAAAATCCAAAGGGGATATCATGCTACCCTTATAGCTGGATAGCATTGCCGGTCGCAATATTCGGGGCATCGAGAATAAACATATGGTAGCTCTGTACAATATCAAGTACAAGCATTTTTCACAAGACGAAGAGGATATGCTGAGGACTCGATGGTGCATCCCCTCCTATATTACGATCAGATTCCCCTCGGAAGGTGAGACGCCTCTGTCAGTGAGGGACAATGAGCTGGTAGTGTATATTGAGATCATAAACTGGGGGCTAAGGTATCCCTTAGACCCTTTCTTCATCGAATATTTGGCGAAAATAGACCTTTGTCCTTCACAAGTTGGCCCCAATATGTGGTTTACTCGGATGGCCTGTATTATGGCCTCTAGGCTCTCAGGTCACGAATTTTCGTTAGAGCAACTCATCGGCCTTGCTGGTCTGGCCAAGAATCCTTTCTTTCCCTTTTATTCGTTGACTTTCAACTGGGGACAAAAAGTCTTGAAAGATCTGTTAGAGGCTGACAAGAAATGCAGGCAGCAATTCGTGTTCTTCTCCGGCTACTGGGAGACCGGGTCAGAGGCCACCCCCTCAAATCCTCACAAGTTGTCTCTGATGTGGACCAACAAATGTAAGTTTCTGGTCTTCGAACCTACTTTTTCTGCGTCAAATTTTGCTATGTGACTATACTTTATGTTGGCTGCTTACTTTTTGCAGCTATGACCGGGGTATCGAAGCCTTATTCAGACTATGTTGTGGGTGCCACTAACGTGTTCACAAAACTTCACCCGTGGGCCAAAGAGCACTGGGAAAACTGATTTCGACTCTGCTTCACGGATAATAATCTAGCCAAGAGTCGAATGTGGAGGCTCAATCCCCTCGATCGAATTAGTATGAGAGGATTAATGACTCCTCCATCGGAACGAGAAGTTATGGAGTGCGTGAGCCAAAACGATGTAGTGATTTATCTCCCTAAACGCTCTCGTTCGAAGAGTCATCTTGGGGATCCTCCTGACGAGGAGGTTTCAACCAAAGAGCAACAGTTGGGTCGCGATGGAACAATTAACACTCAAGAGCTACCTCCCTCAATCAATGCTGTATCGTCTAATTCCGATTCTCCACCTACTACTTCCATCCTTCCACCAAAAAGGGTGCCAAGGCAAAAGATAAGAAGAAGAAAGCTATCCTAGAACCCATCCAAGAATTATCCGAAGATGGTGAAACACCAGACAATCAACAAGAAACCGCTCAGGTCGACGAGATTCAAGAAATATCAAGTGATCCTGAAAAAGAAGGTGGTGATTCACCCACAGAACGTTCACATCAAACACCACACTCTACTCTTACTGAAACATCCAGTCCTGCCCCCTCGATAATAGTCCAAAGCTAGCACCTCTCCCCATTCCTCGGAGCAATCCTCCTCAGTATATTGATCCAGATACTCTTGGTGGTGGGTTTTCTGATTTTGACTCTACAGAGTTAGGATCTCCGACGAGCTCCTTCGAAGTTCCTTTGGACGATGAATTCTCACTAAATCTTCGACGACTGTTGCATACCTCAGTTAAGAGAGGGAAGAAGATGCAGCACCTTGAGAAGCGGAAAAATCATTACAAATTTAAGTCATTTTTGGCTACTTCTCAGCTCAAAGAAGCCAAGAAACAGCATGCAGTCATAGAGAGCCAAGCAGATGCTTTGTATGAGCGTTTATCTGCCTCCAAAAATTATGTGGTGATGCTGGAGAGGTGCTATCAGGAAGAGAGGAATCTGTATAAGAAAAATACCGATGCCCAAGAAAAATTAATAGCTGAATACAAGAAAGGACATCGTCTAGCCTGTGACGGATTCGAAGACTGTACTAACAGCTTTAAAAAGATGAAGGAAGATCGAGATCAGTTAGTAAAGCGGGTTGAAAACTTCCCTAGACAAGTCTAAGAGGAAAAAGAGAAAGCTGTGAATGCTTATGCAGCTACGTGCACAAGCAAATTGAATGCCCAGGATGCCACAACTCGAGCGGGCTTAATCACCCAAATCTATGCTGAACATCCTGAGTATGATTTGGGGAGTTTTTGGAAGCTTGTCCCCCCGGAACTTCGTCCTCCCGACATAGTAGTGAGTGATAGCAAAGAATCAGGAATAGAGGGGAGTGTCTCCTCGAAGAATTCAGACTAAGAGAAAATGTGGGGTATTGGAATATTTTTTGTTCATGGCCTTATGAGGTTTTTTTTGTAAGTTGGCTGACTGAGGCATGCTGTAACCCCTTATATCGCCCTAAATTGTTTAAGGCAAAGGAAAGTTCAAGGCACAAATTATTGTATCCCTAAAGACAATTCGGGGAGATGACACTTCGAGGCATAGCTTGCTGTAACCGAAATAATAGTTAAAGTAAAGAAAATTCGAGGCACACATTCATATGACCCAAATAATAATTCGAAAGTTCAAGGCACAAATTATTGTATCCCTAAAGACAATTCGGGGAGATGACACTTCGAGGCATAGCTTGCTGTAACCGAAATAATACTTAAAGTAAAGAAAATTCGAGGCACACATTCATATGACCCAAATAATAATTCGAAGAGACAACAATTCGAGGCACAACTTGCTGTGCCCCAAATAATAGCTAAGGCAAAATAGAATTCGAGGCACACATTAATGTGACCCAAATAATAATTCGAAGTGACAAAAATTCGAGGCACAGCTTGCTGTGACCCAAATAATAGTTAAGGCAAAATAGAATTCGAGGCACACATTAATGTGACCCAAATAATAATTCAAAGAGACAAGAATTCGAGGCACAGCTTGTTGTGACCCAAATAATAGTTAAAGTAAAGAAAATTCGAGGCACACATTAAGGTGACCCAAATAATAATTCGAAGAGACAACAATTCGAGGCACGGCTTGCTGTGACCCAAATAATAGTTAAGGCAAAAAATTCTTTGTATTAAGCAGCTCATAGGAACACCTCATTAAAACCTTCCTGTGCCTAACAGGGTAGGAAAGAGTATGCCCTCGCTAAGTTTCATACTGGAAGATACAAAAAAGGGTACAAACATTACTTGCTAACTAGCTCCTCAATCAAGATACAATTTCAAATGCTCAATGTTCCACGAGAGGCGGAGATATCGCCCTTCCTTGTCTTTTAGCCGATACGTGCCCGATTTTAATTTCTCCGTGACCTCATAAGGGCCTTCCAAATTTGGTACCAACTTACCCAGGCTCTTGTCTTTCGTGTGCAAGAAAACTTTTCGTAGGACTTTATCTCCCACCTTAAAACCTCTGTGTTTTACTTTAGACGCATATCGACTCCTCATAAGAGTCTGATAATGGAGAGACGTCAACTGTGCTTGCTGTCTTTTTTCTTCAACCAAATCGAGAGCCAGTGCTCTACTTTGGTCATTCGTGTCTGCTGCATATGTTGCTACGCGATGTGAAGGGAAAACAATCTCGGGAGGGACAATGGCGTCCATTCCATAGACTAAGGCAAATGGAGATACATCAGTTGCCGTTTGTTGAGTCGTCCTGTAAGCCCACAATACTTCCTGCAAATAGTCGGGCCATTTTCCCGCCTTTCCTTCTAAGTTCTTTTTCAAACCATCGAGAATCGTGCGATTAGTCACTTCCACTTGCCCATTAGCTTGGGGATGAAAGGGTGCAGAAAAACATTGTCGTATGCCCCGGGAGACACAAAAACTTTTGAACTCCTTGTTATTAAATTGAGGTCCGTTATCTGTTGTGATCTGCAATGGTACGCCAAAACGACAACAAATGTTCGACACAACAAACTTGGTCACATATTTGGCCTTTTTCCCTGCTAATGGTTCTGCTTCTACCCACTTAGAGAAATAATCCACTGCTATAATGATGGTTTGCCTGCCACCAGATGCCACTGGCAAAGGCCCAACGAGATCAATGCCCCACCTATCGAACGGGACTGCTTCCGAAATACTCTCTAACAATACCCCGGGCTTATGGATCACATTGGCATAGCGCTGACACGTGTCACATCATTTGACTAAATCCTTTGCATCTGCAGCAATAGTAGGCCAATAGTAACTAACCAGAAACACTCGTCGAATTAATGCCTTATACCCGCAATGGGCGGAACCTTCCCCATCGTGTAATTCAGACAAGATGATTTGTGACTCAGCCTTGTTCAGACACCTTAACAATGGTCGACTCAGAGATTTCTTATACAACACGCCTCCCAGCAGGATATACCCATGAGACTTGAACCTGATTTTCCTAGCCTCGTACTTTTCGACGGGTAAAATATCGTTTTCCAAGAAGTCGATGATGGCCGACCTCCAATCATCCGTAATCACATTACTTTCCTCGGGAATGTTTACTACATGCTCCTCAGCAATCAAGATCGAGGGATGCTCCTGAATCAAGACCCAAGGGTATCCCTCCGTTCGTGAAGCGGAGGGCAGAGAATCTGGGACAACATTTAATTCCCTTCGAATATGCTCATACCTGACTTCCTCAAATTCAGATACCAAATCTTTCAATTCTTTCAAATACTCTATCAGCTTATCTTTTCTGGCTTCAGACTCTCCCGAGGCCTGGTTTATCACCAACTGTGAATCGCTGACCAGTTTAACCTTCCTAGCCCCACATATCTGAGCCAAACGCAAGCCCGCTAGTGCAGCTTCATACTCAGCTTCGTTGTTAGTGGCCTTAAAACCGAATCGAATGGCTTGGAACATAGCTATCCCTTCTGGAGAAATCAATTTGACACCTGCCCCACTTCCAGAAATGTTCGACCCCCCATCCGTTCGCACCAACCATTCCGTTTCATCAACATGGTCATTGACTTATTTATCCTCTCTATCCGAATGGAATTCGACCAAGAAATCAGGTAAAACTTGGGCCTTTATCGCCGTTCGAGGCTCAAATGCTATGTCAAAATCTCCTAGTTCCACCGACCACTTAGTCATCATTCCAGAGATATCAGGCCTCTGTAATAAACCTTTCAGGGGAAAAGCTGTCCGGACGATTATAGGATGTGCCTGGAAGTAAGGTCTCATCTTTCGAGCAGCCGTTACCAAAGACAAAGCAACATTTTCCAATTTGAGATACCGTTTTTCCGCATCCAGCAAACTCTTAATGACGTAATAGATAGGCTTCAGGAGAGATTCCTCTTCGCGGAGTAGAACGGCACTGACCGCACACCCTGACACGGCTACATAGACAATTAATTTCTCTCCTACCAACAATTTAGACAATACCTCAGGAGACGTCAGATACTCTTGGATTTGGTGAAAAGCGGCTGAACATTCATCGGTCCAACGAAACTGTTTCGCATTTCGCAACACCTTGAAGAAGGGTGCACATTTATCCGAAGACCTAGAGATAAATCTATTCAAAGCGGCCAATCTCTTTGTCAGAACTTGGACTTCTTTGATATTCCGGGGGGGTGTCATGGTAATTAGAGCTTTTATCTGTTCTGGGTCAGCCTCGATGCCTTTTTCGCTGATCATGTAACCAAGAAATTTGCCCGACCTTACCCCAAAAATGCACTTCTCCGGATTGAGTTTCAAATTGACCTTTCTTAAATTGTGAAACGTCTCTTCGAGGTCATCAAAATGATCTTCGTCCTGAAAACTTTTGACTAGCATATCATCGATATAAGCTTCCATGTCCGTCCAATCTGCCCCTCAAAGGTTTTATTGACTAGGCGCTGATAAGTCACCCCTGCGTTTTTTAAGCCGAACGGCATAACCTTGTAGCAGTATAACCCTTTCCCTGTAATAAAAAAGTACTCTCTTCATCATTAGCATCTAACCGGATTTGGTTGTATCCTGACTAAGCGTCCATGAATGACAACAGTCGGTTACCCGAGGTCGAATCTACTAACTGATCGATGCGGGGCACTGGAAATGGATCCTTGGGACAAGCTCTGTTTAAATTTGTGAAGTCAATGCACATTCTCCACTTGCCATTCTTCTTCCGTACTAATACTGGATTTGATGCCCACACGGGATAATGCGACTCGCGAATGTGGCCTATGCTTAGTAGCCTTTCTACCTCCAAAAGAATAGCAGTAACCTTTTCCGGAGAGACTGGTCTCCTCTTCTAGACAATAGGTCGAACGTCGAGTCGTACTGCAAGTTTATGACATATGACCTCCGATGGTACTCTAGTGACATCATGTGCACACCAAGAAAACATATCAAGCTTGTTAGATAAAAAACAATTAACCTTTCTTTAAGCTCCAAAGAAAGGTTGACTCCGATCTTCAGGGATTTGCCACTCGCAAATTCATGTGCCTCGGAATCTTCTTCCGGGACCAGAAATCTGGGGGTCTCCCTCGGATCATCACATGGGATGATTTCAGAGAGAGACCCCTTTAATTCCTATGCTTTATCTGGTGCTTCTCCCCGAATTCCCTTCGAAGATAAAGCTATCTGGTAACATTCACGGGCCATTTTCTGGCTACTTCTGATTATCCCGACATTGTTCCCGACCACGTACTTTAAACATTGATGCACCGTTGAAATTACGCCATGCATCCAAGACAACCAAGAGCGACCCAGGATGGCGTTATACGAAGTTGGCGCGTTGACGAAAATAAACAATTCTTCGACCTCTTTCTTGAATGGTCCGCGACCCAATTCAACCACACACTGAAACTCTTCAACCACAACTGCTGTAGCGCCAGTAAAGCCCACTATAGTCCTGTCGGATCGTCGGATAACTGGCGGGTCAGAAATTATCCTGTAAGTGCTCATAAACAAGGTATTCGCTGAGCTCCCTGTATCGATAAGTATCTTCTGAACTTGATCCGCAGCGATGCCCGCGGCGATCACTACCGCATCCTCATGGGGGCCTGCAGCATTTCACATATCATCGTCGTCAAAACAAATAATTGGGGAAGGCAATCGGTGCATGTGTGCTGACACCCCCGCTTCGATCTGGGTAGTCAGGTTGACCATGTGCCTCTTTCGGGAGCTATTGGAATTTCCCGCAATAGTGTCTCCTTCAAAGATTGCCAGGGAATCGAAAAAAGCACAGAGGCTATTCACCTTCCCCCTCAGAATAATCTCTTCCACCATATTTACATTGTTCCTCCCCTCTTTGGGATCCAAATACTCTTGTTCAATGTCAAAGTCGTCGACCCCTTCAGAAATCACCATGGCTGTGTCAGTGTTCTTTGGGACATCCTTCACCACGGCGTTCTTCTGGGAGTGCTTTTTGACAAACTCTAGTAACATTCCATTCTCGATCAACTCTTGTACTTCTTTCTTCAAAGCTATGCAGTCCTTGGTATCGTGCCCAATATCCTCGTGATACTTGCAATACTTATTAACTCTTCTGCTTTCCCTCGGAGTCTGTATGGAAAAAGGCTTCCTGAACGGTACTGTTGATCTCGCCTTGTCAAATATCGCGGCAACATTTTCCGTCAACTCCGCAAAATAGTCGGGTCGAACCCACTTATTCGACATAGGTCTCGTTCCTTGATTGTAATTTTGCTGGCTGCCATAGTACTGTGGGTTTGTTTTCTCCCTCGGCGGATATTGACCCGTACTTTTGGTTTGAACATTAGCGCGGGGGCCCTGGCTACTCGGCTCAGATCTTTGAAATTGATTCTGATCCAACTGATCCCCAGACGCTTTCTCCGATGCCTGAGTCTCTTCCACCAGGATCCTCTTCTCGACCTGATCCAATAATGCTCCGAAAGTCATTGCCTGACTCTCTGCCACCGTATCCTTCAACAATCCGGGGAGCAGGCCCATCCTAAAAGCTGCGAGTGCCATTGAATCCTTACAATATTCCATGTCTGTTTTCGTTTTGACTAACCTATTGGTGTAATTCTTCAAGCTCTCCCCAACCTTCTGTCTGCAATAGATTATCGTATCTCCGTTAGCTCTGAACTTTTTGCTCCCCACAAAGTGTTGTCTGAAGGTGTTCCAGAACATGTCCAAATTCTTTATCGAGCCTTGCAGAAGCCTATTATACCACTTAGAAGCTACCCCCTTGAAGGTCTGAGAAAAAGCTCTACACAGCAACTTATCATCATCGTCGAAATTAATCATAAATTTTTTGAATTGTTTGATGTGATTATCCGGGTCTTGCGTCCCATCGAATTTTTCTAACTTTGAAATATCGAAATGCTTAGGGAGGTTTCCCACCAAAATGTCCGGGGACAAAGGATAGGCTCTCCAATTGTGACCCGTGCGATACACGTTGGACCTTAAATTGTCATTGTTCGGAAAGTATAATCCTTCCTCGGATGGTAGAGTATATTGATGCTGCCACTCCAAATTTCGCGGGCCCATGTCTTCTTTCCTATCAGGAAACTTCGCCTGGCCATAAGCCCGATCGTCAACTTGAGCACAGTAACTCTTCTCCTTCGGAGACTTCCTCTCCGAGCTTCTTCCTCTTCGGTAATCAGTGTATCTGCGATCGCATTTTTTCTTTCTGTGGTATTTCCGAGGGGACGACTCCGACGAGCTGTATCAAGAGTAATCGCTCGAGTCAGGCGAACCCATATGTTGCCTCTCTCTCCTCCCCGACGATCGCCGTTCGTGCCCCCGATATCTATTATCTCTGTTTTTGGGACAAAGTTCGGTGTCGCGCTCCTCTTTTTCACTAGTCGGCTCCCTCCTTATCTCGGAACGAAGATTTACCTATACGGCGTCCTTTTCGGCCTTCAGTCTTTCGATTTCTAGCAACAATTCATTCCTTCGAGCCAGAAGGTCTGAGTCATCGAAAGCGTCTCCGACTCGCTGGCCCCCTTGTCCCTCGTACTCCATGTCGTTCCGGTAGTCATCGCCCACTAGGTTTTCCTCGCAATTATTGACAAGATCATCCCCTTGTTCTTCCATAGTTCTCCTCGGAATAGGAATTATTTCCAGGAAGCGATTACCGTCAGAGCGATCGTCGCTTCCCGCAGACGGCACCACTGATGAGTTTTGTGAAAGTCTAGGGGTGATTATGCGATACGAAAATCTTTTAGTGATGATAGTGCGATACGAGAATCTTTTAGCGTCAGTATAAGTAAATTTACCTTGTTTAGGTGCTGGTTTTTAGAGAGAGAAAGTGAAAGCTTTTTGGTTAAGTAGAGATAGAAAGTATTATCTTATTCATCTCAGGATCTGTGAAGCGTGTGTGGTCCTTTTATAGTACAATTGCGGATCCCACATGCTTTAATTCCCATTTATTACATTTTTAGTCCCCGTATCTTATTTTCTTCCTATTCTAGCTATTTCTTAGATAGCTTATACAATTTTCTCCTCACACAATTTCCTCTTTGCATTTTCCTCCTATCGTACTTCTTCTTTACAATTTTCTCCTATCATGTTTCTTCTTCATACTTTTCTCCTTGTCTTTTATTCTTCCTTATCAACCTCCAAGAAGAGTAAAGTAGCCAGCAGTTGATCGCTTGTCGTTAGGATTCCCTCCCCAACCATCATCTGTCAATACTTCAACATCAATGTGTCCATTTTTCTTAAAAATTATGCCTCTTCCTGGTGTGCCTTTGAGATATCGAATAATCCTCATTACTGCCTCCATATGGTGTTCCTGAGGATGATGCATGAACTGGCTAACTACTCCCACCGCGTATGCAATGTCGGGTCGAGTGTGAGCCAGGTAAATCATTTTTCCCACCAACATTTGGTATCTTTCTTTATTCGTTGGTCTTGCCCCTTCAATTATCTTTAGTTTGTGATTCACAACCATAGGAGTGTCATTTGGTTTGCAATCCACCATGCCAACTTCAGCTAATAAATCTAATATATATTTCCGTTGGGAGATATAAATCCTTCCTCTTGACCTAAGAACCTCGATTCCTAGGAAATACTTCAATCCCCTAAGGTCTTTCATTTCGAACTCCTTGAAGAGGTTTTTCCTAAGAGAGCTAATTTCTTCTTCGTCATTCCCCGTTATAATCATATCGTCGATATATATTATAAAACAAGTGACTAATTATCCTCTCTTTTTGTAAAACAAGGTATGATCCCCATTACTCTATTTATAGCTATACTGCTTCATTGTCATTGTAAATCTCTCAAACCAAGCACGAGGAGACTGTTTGAGCCCATATAATGCCTTTTTCAGTTTACATACCTTATTTTCTTGAAAACCATCAGAGAACCCTGGTGGGGGTTCCATATATACCTCTTCTTCCAAGTCTCCATGTAAGAAAGCATTCTTTACATCAAGTTGATGAAGAGGTCAATCTTTACTCGCGACTATTGAAAGTAAAACTCTGATAGTGTCAATATTTGCAACCGGAGAGAACGTTTTAGAGTAGTCTATACCATATGTTTGTGTATATCCTTTGGCAACCAATCTTTCCTTGTGTCGCTCAATGGTGCCATCGGATTTATATCTTATATTAAACACCCATCTACACCCTACTGCTTTCTTCCCTTGTGGTAACACAAAATTATCCCATGTACCATTCCTTTTTAGAGCTTCTATTTCGGTTTTCATTGCCTCATGCCATTCAATCATCTTCTTAGCTTCTTCAACTGTTTTAGGGATTTGTTTAGAGACAATAGTAGCTGAAAACGCCTTTGCAATCTTCGTCATTCCTTTCCTGTCCGTTTTTACCGGATATGTAGAAGCACGAGGAACGTGTTCCGGTAAATACCGGTCAGGAGGAACCCCTCTATTTTTTCTTGGGGGAAGAAACGGAGTTTGAGTTTCAACAAATGAACTTCCTGAAATGTCATGGTCAATAGTATTTTGTGAATTATGATATTGTAAATTGTTTACCTCTTGATGGACATTTTCTTCGGCTCATTCGCTGGTAGTATCTATGGCATTTATTGTTTGTTGGACATTGTCTTCGGGAGAATCGTTGGTGGTAGGAACTGCCTCGTGTGTCTCCTTTATACTGGAAGAGGCGTGTTCGGTGGCGCCATCTACCGACTCTGTCGGCACATCCTCAAAGTAACTTTCATATAGCAACCAGTCGAGTGATTCACTTACTTTCTCCCCCTGAGAACGAGATTGGTGGTAAAAAATAATAATCAGATTCTAAGAAGTCACAGTCCATATTGACATGGATTCGATGAGTAACCGGATTGTAACACCAATATCCCATTTAATGAACACCGTATCCAACGAATACACACTTTTCAACACAAGGATTAAGTTTGTTTTGACTAGTTTTAGGGATATGAACAAACACCGAACAACCAAAGACACGAGGTGGTAAGGTTATAACAGATGGAATTGTAACTTGGGTGGCAAGCACTTGTAATGGAGTTTTATTTCCTAGACATCGGGTTGGTAGACGATTTACAAGATACGTAGCTGTAGCAAGAGCTTCTGGCCAAAAAGAATGAGGAACTCTATATTCAATCATAATAGCACGGGTTTTTTCAAGTAAAGTACGATTTTTTCGTTCTGAAGTACCGTTTTGTTGAGGTGTGTTTAGACAAGTGGTTTGATGGATAAGACCATTTGTTTTGAAAAAATTATGCATTGTTTGGTTGACAAACTCTGTTCTATTATCAGAACGGAGAATCCTTTTTTTTTCCAAATTGAGTCAAAATCATTTTGTAAAAACAAACAAATATTTTTGGTACTTCCGATTTATGTTTCATGAAGTATATCCAAGTCATTCTTGGGAAATCATCCACAAATAAAACAATGTATCTGATTTGATTGTTAGTGGAATTCGGTACTGGACCCCAAACATCAGAATGGATTAGCAAAAAAGCATAATCAACTCTAGTATTACTTTGATTAAATGAGACCCTACGATTTTTTGCAAGAATGCAGGTTTCACATTTCTCATGAATGGAATTATTCAAAAAAAGACTAGGAAACAAACTCTTAAGATAGCTAAAAGAAGGATGACCAAGTCGCCGGTGCCATAACCAAAGTTGCCTTTCGGTTGTTCCATGAGCAAGCATGGCATGTCCGTTATGAACTACCTCATCAACATAATAGAGACCTCCTTGTTCTGTACCACACCCAATGATCTTTTTCGTACGAATGTCCTGTAAAATGAAAAAAAATGGATACATAAGAACCACACAGTTGAGTTGTTTTGTCACTTGACTAACAGATATTAACTGTAAGGATAGTGAAGGAATGTAGAGGCAGTTTTTAATTTCCATTTTTCCGAAAAATAATTGAACCTCCCCCTTTGACTTCACAAATTTCTCCACTAGCAGTCTCAATATGGGATTTCTTTGGAGATGACATGTCACCAAAGTCTTTAGGATCATAAGACATGGTGTCCGTAGCCCCACAATAAAAAATCGAATTCATTAATTTCTCAAACCCTTTATCTTCAAGTTTTTCATAGGAGTTCACCGCCATTCCTCCAAAACCAGTACCACTTCGTTGCTCATTTTTAGTCGGATCTTCACCGCCACTTGTAGACGAAGCTCGTTTGACATTAAATCTGAAATGCTTGTTATTTTTCTATTTATGACCGTCCTCTCACCATTCTGGATAGCCAACCAACTAGAAACATGTCTCTTTAGTGTGTTTCTTCATCCCCCAATGAGTGCAATACAACTTGGATTTATCTTCTTTCTCTTTAGATCAGAATTTAAACCTCTGTGTAGAATCTTTAGCAGCCAAACCCATTCCAATTTCAATCGAGTCACTATCAGAAGAACTTGATTTTAGTATATTAAGCCGGGCCACTTCCCTTCGTATTGTAGCATGTGCTGTTTCAATGAAAGGAAGAGGATCCCTTTTCAGGATATCTCTCTTGACTGGTTCCAGCTTGTCATTAATCGCCATTAGCAATTGATAGAGTCTTTGGTCTTGAGTCTTCTTATTGTAGATCTGAATGTCTTATGGGTCTTTCATAGGGTTCAGATCTCGCCTATCTATAGACATCCAGATGTTCTGCTGCTTGTTCCACAAGTCTTCTAGTGTATCAGACCCTTGCCTTAATGAATTAGCCCTCTTATGAAGGTCAAACACCTGTAACGAATCTGTACCAGAACTATATGTGGTGGCTAACCCATCCCAGAGGGCTTTTGCAGTGGGATATTGCGAGACATTATTCACCAAGCTGGATTCAAGATTCTGGATAATCCATGTGAAAACACATTGATCATCTTGTTCCCACCTTGTATATATTTTGTCAGTTTTGGATGGAGGTGTCGGCTCCCCTGTAATGTGAGAACCTCTCCCCCTTCCCCCAATTGCTTTCTTCATCAGGTTTTCCCAGAGGGCATAGTTTTCACTACCGAGTTTAATCTCTAGGGATAAATTCTCGGAGTTAGTTGTTTGTTGTTATGTCTAGAGACCATTTCTCAGAATGGCAGCAATCTGCATTGTTAATTTATCAAGGATTTGACTAACCACGACTTCATTGCCAACCATCTTTGTTGAGGATGTTCAGAATTCCCAGAATCACACGTGCTCTGATACCATGTTAACATGCACATGTTCTACGTAGCATCTCAGTTGTTGTATTTGTTAAAAACAAAGAGAGAAGTAGCCGCAGGAAGCGGCTAGGGTTTTGTGTTTATTAGAAAATGTTCCTTTTTGTTTTATTGATGCATTAGAGATGTAATTCAAGAATTGACCAATATTAAGGCTCTCAATATATAGAGAACTTAGAGGCATATACAAGGAAACTTAATACACTGAATATTCTAACAACATGTTTATATTGATCCTTCCAATTGTTGACTTCTTCTCGAAGATTCTTTATTTCTTATGTGAGTTAAAATATATTTGGAATTCCTGACCTTGAGAATACTGATTCTTTTGACATTTTAATATATATTACAAAGTTAAAATACATTTAAATTAGTATTAAAGCTAATAGTTAGTTGAGTGCATAATTACATGAAACTTAATTGTAATTACGTGTAATATTTGAAAAATAATTTTTTAGTGGGTCTGAAAAAAACTGTTAGTTGGATACGTAAATACATGATATTTGGTTAGAAAAAGGTCTTATATGTTTGAAAAACAAAATAGATGGTTAGTCTGGAAATTTACTATAAGTTCGGTGCGTAAATATGTAGAATTTGGTTGCGAAAAAGATATTTATGTTTGAAAAACAAAATAAAAATTAGGTCTACAAACTACTGTAGTTAGATGCGTAAGTACGTTCAAGTTTTTAGTAAAAAATATCATTTAGTTTTGCAAAACAAAATATAAGCTAGGCCTCAAAACTAACTATAGTTTGGGTGCATAAACAAGTTCAAATTGGTCGCGTAAACAGAAAAACTATTACCATAACCTTTAAAAATACACATAAGCTATTCCTATGTTACAAATTATATTTTTGGTTGCGTAAAAAGGCATGCATGTTATTTATAAATACAACCAGTGAAAAATTTAAGACGAAATATAACAATTTTTTTTCTTGAAAACCTGATTTAGTAGTTGCTTTACGTTAAAATGCTTCAGAATTCAGTGAAATTTGTTACATGAATATGTAATTTGAGAGATTTTAAATTTTAAATTTTAGAGAAAGATAAAGGGTTTACGAGAGTGAAAAAAGAAGGGGAGGTCGTTTTTTGTGTTTTTATACTTGAGGGATATTCTTGGAAGTATGTTGCATGTGACTTTTAGAAAATTTGAAAATACGGGTGGTTATTAGTACATTTATTTTTACCCAGAGGGGTCATTGGTAACTCTTCTTTACAAAAATATAGTAAAATTTAGCATTGCATTAATTTCTTATAAAATATTTAGGACAAATTCAGAAGGTTCGTGAGAGGTTTGAGACTTGGCTAAACAATTTGCTTTCATATCTTTAATCTCGTTCACATTTCAATTTATTTTCAGTTTTTTAAACTCTTATGTATGATATAATTGCAACTATTACAATCTATATTTATTTGGAAGATATATTATAATATCATCGATTAAGTGATCGTAAAACATATTTACAATGGATGATAGTTTATGTATTATTAAAAGGATTCACAAATTGGATATGTTGTATAAAGTACATATTATTATCTTTTGTAATGAAGTTATAGATATTAATGTGTCATATATTGATGTATTAAAAATACGAGATATATAAGTATAATGTTTCCATAAACATTATCATTAGAAGTCTCATAAGGAGGTTGACAATCTATTTGCTTGAGGTTTTATGGACTCTATTGACTATTATGACTATTTAGGCATATATTGGACACATATAACAAAAAAAATATCCAAGTAAATAAAAATATGTATATAGAGAGAAATATAAGTCTAATAACGAATTTCGGTAGATATTTGTTGATTGTTCTTATCTAAATATGGTCAAGATAACATATATTATTCATAAATATTTTTTAGTTATATTATTTATATATTTCATTATAAATGAAAAGCTACTAGCAAGTTCAAGACTTTAAATACTAGAGAGATGTACTATTTTTTATAAGAATTACATATGTTATATTCGGCCTCTAGCGTAAAAGGTATACCAATTTAATAAATAATGTAATGATCTATTTTTTTGTTAAGTATTCATAATATTTATTCTTAAAAATAATACATTTCAATTTCGCAATTGAAAGCCGATATATAAACTTTGCCCGACCAAAACCATATTTTAAAATACTTATAAATTTAGATATATCGACTACAATGCAAGTTATATAGGTTTAGTACATAAAAACTAGAGACCTATAGAGTAATATCGATTATATTTTAACATCCAATCCATTATGTACAAGTTTACTTTAGAATTACATAACCAAATTAGATCTGAACCACCCTGGTAATTTTGAGGAAAATAAGTTTATGAGTAAGTAAATAGTGACCAACTCTTTTTTGGAAGAATAATAAAATATTTTTTTCATATTTAACCGATGATAATTTTGTTCTTCATTACCGATTATATTATAATCGTAAAAATATTTTTTTTAGAGATCATTGTTTAAATATCTACGTAGTAATATATAGTTTTAGTTCTTCGTAAATATAAAACTTAACATTCTTAAAAAATTGTATAGGTTAATGTTGATGTAATCTATTACAAAGATCGACATCCAAAAAAGATGAAATTCTATGCATTCATATTGTACATAGTGTTTCTATAAGAAGTTCTAAATAATATTAAAATAATTTATGATGCTTTCATAACGTCATATATCATTATAAGAACATTACATTTTTTTATGATATGGTAGAAAAAATCAATTTCAACTTTTCTAAAGTCATAATTATTTTGATAAGAACGTTAAGATTTTTTATGATGAAATAACAGAGTTACTTTCAACTTCATTACCAGTATAAAAAGTTTCATGAAAGCATCAATAGTTATGTGACAAACGAAAAAAATATAGTTTAAGATTTTATAATGTCGTATAGATTTTAAGTCTCAATCACGAATTATTATAATAGGAGTGGAAAATAATGTAAGATGTTTAGTTTTAAGCTCTTATTTGTTTTCTAAAGAAACTAGTTAAGTTTGTTACAAATTCATATATGAAGTCATGATTAACTCTAAAGGTAGATAAATTATTCATACAATTTTATGTCAAACAAGCTTCGCCCAATTGAACATATTAATTTTTAAATGAGCTTTCATTTCAATAAAACAAATTATTATTTTAAGACAATCGTAATACATGTTGCACAATTGAATATTAAGATTTATATTGAGCTCATATTCTTGATTATTTACAAACAAACTTGATACGTAATACAATCCCATGATTTTGTTTGTTGGTTATGATTTCTTACGACCATTAACTTACCCAAAAGAATAATAAAAAAGTTTATGATAATTATATGTAAATTTTAGTTAAGGTTAATGGCTTGTAACATTAGATATTCATTTATGATATTAGGTGAACATCTCATCAATGATATCAAGATTCCTTAAAGTTATATTCTCATTTTGTTATGAGCTGAATTGACGTAGTTGCACAAGCCCATGACTATATGGCCCTTTTGGACAAACGGAAGCAGGCTTTATTTGGGGCTCAGATATCAGAATTAGACGATGCAACCACTCAAATCGAACGCGTCGAGAAGCCCAACGATTTTCGAAAGCATCACAAAGTGATGAAGTCTAGGCCCTAAATTTAGTCGTTTAAACCCTCGTTTTGCCGTTTTAGTAAATTTTTATGCATTTTCCTATTTTTGTTGGATTTTATTAAAATACTTAACCAGCTCTAATCGCTTTGAAATTGGGCTGGGCTTTGTTTTATTGCATAAGGGAAAAAGCTGTAATTTTGGGCTAGGGTTTCGAGCACTTCTATAAAAGGCTCTCAAACCCTAGTTTTGCCTCAGACTTGTTTTGAATAGAATTTGATTTTTCTTTAAAGTCTCTTCTACTCTGACCTAGGGTTAGAGCTATCCATCTTCTATTGTTCGTCTTCTTTCTCTAGCCACCTGTTCCATCTCGTAGCTTAACGCTACCATATTGGTATTAGAGCTAGAGTTCCTACGGCATGGGTAACGACGGTATGCCGCCAAAGCGATCTTTTCGGGGGAAGTCCACTATTTCGATCACCGAATCGGTCGACCGTGATGAATTCGGTCAATTCCAATCTCAGGTTGGTGAACAGATGCACTCGTTGGGAAATCAGTTGAGAGACGTACAAGAAGCACTACACAGGCTGTTGAACAACCACACCAACGACTTTCGAGCTCCAAGTTCGAGCAACCAGCCGTTGGGATCTGAGAGAGAGATCGGCCGCGAGCAGAATCCGTTTGCTCCTCGGCGAGAACAAGTTAGGGGTCAATACTCACGAGAAGACTGCCGTGACCAAGTCTTTGAGCAGCCGCCACCGAGAGATTCTGATCTGAACGACAACAACCGGTGGGAATCTGGATTCAGACTGGAGATCCCAGAGTTCCAAAAGGGTCTCGAACCGGAGGAGTTTTTAGATTGGATTGCCTCAGTTGAAGAAGTCCTTGATTTCAAGGAGGTTCCGGATGCAAAGCGGGTACAGTTGGCTGCAACTAAATTCCGAGGACGAGCTGCATCCTGGTGGCAACAGCTCAAGCAGACCAGATCAAGGCACGGTAAGCCAAAAATAACAACTTGAGCTAAGTTTGTGAAGCACCTGAGGGCTGCGTTTTTGCCTTAAAACTATGCCTGCATCATGTATCAGCAGTTCCAAAACCTTAAACAAGGGTCAAGGACTGTTGACGAGTACACTAACGATTTTTTCAAGCTACAAAACCGTGTCGATATTGCTGATTCAGCAGATCAGCTAGTATCTCGCTATATAGGGGGGATGCGACAACAGTTTCAGGACCAACTGAACATGTTCGACCCTGTGAATGTGTCTGAAGCACATTAGCGCGCACTGCATTTGGAGAAAGCCTTTTCACGAAGACCTTATGTAGGAGATACTACAAGAACAACTCCATCGGCATTCCCAAAAAGGACGGTTCCAAGCCCTAACCCAGGAGTACCAACTGTTTCTCCTATGCGTACAAGTGCTAATTTTCAAGTCCCTAGTCGCACAGTTACTTCCTCACAGGTTCGGTGCTACCATTGTCATGAACTAGGGCACGTTGCTTTACAATGTCCAAAATTACGACAACAGCCACAACAATCGAGGGGTCTGTTCGCTGACACTGCTGATTTTTACCTGGAGGGTGACCCACGGTTTGATGAAGAACCAGAGGATGTTGTTGATAAGGTTCCAGAGGACCAGGTTACAGGAGGAGATATTGGTCAGGCATTGGTTTTAAGGCGTATCTGTCTGACGCCGAAAGCCAAAAGTGATAGGGATGATTGGCTACGGAACAATATTTTCCAATCGACTTGTACTATTGGGGGAAAGATATGAAAATTTGTTATTGATTCAAGGAGCTGCGAAAATGTAATCTCTGAAGAAGCTGTCCAGAAACCGGCCCTGAAAACAGAAGAACACCCAAACCCCTACAAGCTTGCCTGGTTAAAAAAAGGTACTGAGGTAAATATCTCTAGAAGATGTCTGGTATCTTTCTCTGTTGGTAACTATAGGGATAAAGCATGGTGCGATGTCATTGGGATGGATGCGTGTCACTTGTTGCTAGGACGACCCTGGCAATAGGATATAAGTGTCACATATGATGGTAGGAGGAACCGCTACAGTTTTATATGGAATAATGTCAGGTTCATATTAACGCCAACTAAAGAGGTTTCCCCAAAACTTGCCCTTGCAGTATCAAAGGAGTCGGGTAAGAACTTTATAGCTCGAAAGGTGCTTATAGAACATGCTCATGAAACAGGGATTGTCTATCTTTTGGTGGTTAAAGAATTTAAAACCGATCCATTTGCTGGTATACCAGAGCGAGTTTGGCCGCTATTAGCAGAATGTTTTGTTGTCTTTCCCGATACATTACCTACAGGTCTTCCTCCATTGAGAGATATCCAACACCAGATTGACCTTGTACCGGGTGCTAGCCTACCAAACCGACCGCATTATCGGATGAGCCCAAAAGAGCATGAAGAGATCCGCAGACAGGTGGAAGAACTGTTGGCGAAAGGCCACATCCGGGAGAGTCTTAGTCCTTGTGCGGTTCCTGCACTATTAACACTAAAGGAGGATGGCTCAATGAGAATGTGTGTGGATAGTCGGGCTATCAACAAAATTACAGTAAGGTATCAGTTTCCTATTCCTCGCCTTGATGATTTACTGGATCAATTGAATGGTGCTACTGTGTTTACGAAGCTGGATTTGAAGAGCGGATATCACCAGATTCGTATTCGTATGGAGGATGAGTGGAAAACAGCCTTCAAGACCCGAGAATATCTGTTTGAATGGATGGTAATTCCATTCGGTCTTTCTAACGCTCCTAGCACGTTCAAGCGGGTTATGAACCAGGTATTTCGCCTGTTCATTGGAAAATTTCTTGTTGTGTACTTTGATGACATTCTTATCTATAGTACCACGGAGGAGCTGCATCTCTAGCACTTACGCGAGGTATTGGTTGTTTTGAGACGAGAGGAGTTTTATGGAGGACTCGATAAGTGTTGTTTTATGACAGATTCGGTCGTCTTCATGGGGTATGTCGTGTCGAAAGATAGGCTTTCAGTGGATCAGTCGAAAGTAGCAGATGTGCGAGACTGACCTATTCCTACTTCCATCACTAAAGTCCGCTCTTTTCACAGATTGGTTTCCTTTTACAGACGGTTCATATATAACTTCAGCACTGTTATGGCTCCTATTACAGAGTGTATGAAGGGCAAGACATTCTGCTGGACCCCTGAAGCAGCTAAGATGTTTGAGGAAATCAAGGTAAGACTGACCACTGCACCGATTCTGGTTTTACCTGACTTTTCTACAGGATTTGAATTGCATTGTGATGCATCTGGATTGGGCATTGGCGCTATACTCAGCCAACGAGGCCGCCATGTAGCATACTTCAACGAAAAGTTAAGTGGAGCTAAACTTAACTACAGTACCTTTGACAAGGAGTTCTATGCAGTTGTACGAGCTTTGAAGCATTGGAGTTCCTACTTGGCCTACAATGACTTTGTCTTATACACCGATTATGATGCCTTAAAGCATATGCAGAGTGAGGAGCAACTCTCTTCCCGTCATGCACGTTGGGCACCCTTTAATCAACAATTTACCTTTTCTAGTAAGCATACTTCGGGGACAGTTAACCGCATAGCTGACGCACTGAGCCGACGCAGCATGATGATTCGTATGGAAGGAGAAGTTGTGGGATTCGAGATGATGAAGGATTTGCTGGCTATTGATCCATATTTTGGTCCTATTCTAGAGGACATCAGCGCAGGTTTGAGAAAAGATTTTGCAGTGAGCAACGATTACCTCTTCAAAGGTAATTTACTTTGTGTTCCTGAGGGAAGTTTGAGGTTACTGATTGTAAAGGAGAGACACAACAAGGGGCATGTGGGTAGAGATCAAACCCTTCACTCTGTATCCAGTCATTTCTTCTGGCCGCATTTGAGGCGAGATGTTATCCGTTTTGTAGCTGGTTGTCGGGTTTTCCAGGTGGCAAAAGGTACATCCTCCAATGCAGGTCTTTACCCACCACTCCCAATACCGGAAGGACCGTGGCGAAGCGTCAGCATGGATTTCATCTCTGGGCTACCAAGAACACAGAGAGGTAACGATTCTATTTTTGTAGTGGTTGACACGTTTTCTAAGATGGCCTACTTTATTGCCTGCAAGAAAACCACATATGCTGTGAATGCTGCTCATTTATACTTTCGTGAGGTCTACCGCTTACATGGTCTACCATTGAATATCGTTTCTGATCGCGATGCGCGGTTTGTGGGGCATTTTTGGAGAAGTTTGTGGCACCTCACAAACACGAAGCTGAGTTTTAGCAGCGCATATCACCCGCAGACAGACGGCCAAACCGAGGTAACTAATCGAAACGTTAGGCAACATGTTACGCACAGAGGTCTCTGGGAACTTGAAAGCATGGGATTCCCGCCTTTATCATGTTGAGTTCGCCTACAACAGGCACCACAAGCGCAGTACTGGGTATAATCCCTTCATGGTAGTCTATGGTTATAACACACGGGGTCCTATGGACTTAGCTTTCCCAACGCTTGATAAGGTTCCAGCTAAGGTCGAAAACGCCATTGCTGATCTATGGGAGATCCATGAGAACACCCGCAAACACCAGGAGGAAACAACACAAAAGTACAAGATTGCCGCAGATAAGAAGCGCCGCGTGGTGGAGTTTGCAGTGGGAGACTTTGTATGGGTTGTTTTGACCAGGGATCGCTATCCTGCACACGAGTACAACAAGTTGGCTGCAAACAAATTGAAATTATTGAAAAGATTAATCCCAATGCATACAGATTGAAACTACCCAGCCACATGAAGACCCATAACGTTTTCAACGTGAAGCACCTGGTGCCATTTACCGCTGCTGCTGAGGATGATGAAGCTGAGAATTCGTGGGCGAATTCTTCCGAAGAAGGGGACGATGATGTAGTTGCACAAGCCCATGACTATATGGCCCTTTTGGACAAACATAAATAGGCTTTATTTGGGGCCCAGATTTCAGAATTAGGCGATGCAACCACTCAAATCAAATGCGTCGAGAAGCCCAACGATTTTCGAAAACATCACAACGTGATGAAGTCCAGGCCCTAAATTTAGTCGTTTAAACCCTCGTTTTGCTGTTTTAGTAAATTTTCTGCATTTTCCTATTTTTGTTGGATTTTATTAAAATACTTAACCAGCTCCAATCGCTTTGAAATGGGGCTGGGCTTTGTTTTATTGCATAAGGAAAAAAACTGTAATTTTGGGCTAGGGTTTCGAGCACTTCTATAAAAGGCTCTCAAACCCTAGTTTTGCCTCAGACTTTTTTGAATAAAATTTGATTTTTCTTTAAAGTCTCTTCTACTCTAACCTAGGGTTAGAGCTATCCATCTTCTATTGTTCGTCTTCTTTCTCTGACTTTTCAGCCACCTGTTCCATCTCGTAGCTTGACGCTACCATTAGATACCAAAAGAATAATAAAAGGGTGGTAATTATATGTAATTTTAGTTAAGGTTAATGGCTTGTAACATTAGATATTCATTTATGATATTAGGTGAACATCTCATCAATGATATCATGATTCTCATTTAGTTATGAGCTGAACTTAGTATAATATCATGACATCACATGTTTAATATGAAAGGATTCATGCCTAGCGTTATATGTTAATAAAGTATAATACTTTTATTATAAACTACATACATTAATAACAAATTATAATCTTATGGTATAGAAACAACAAGCCTATAAAAGACTCTGAGACAATACAAGATAAGTTATCTCAATCATATCTCAAGATTAATTAGGAAATTTAAGTTTATGATAAGATATAAAGTTCATAATAATAATTTAAGTAAATACTTAAGTTTACATGTAAGATGTTAGAACATACAGTTTAATCGAGGGATATTCATACCTATCGATTTTATATAGGAATTCTAATTCTTCTATGGTAGTACTAAAACAAACATGAAATCGTAGAACATAACACTTACGGTTTTTCCATAGTGATTCCCTCGAGTATTAGTGTCTTGAAACATGATCCTTTTGATGATTATGATAAGATAACAATGAAGATGAGAGTTAAAGATCTTCTAGTACCTTGTAAATTGGCGTAAACACAATCCCTGAAGCAAATGGATTGAAGCCCTAGACAAACCTTGCAAATCGATCTTAGAGAGAGAGAGAGAAAGAAGTTTATTAGCTTTTTGGAAAATTAGCAGATTATCTTGTAATACTAAAATTAGGGTTAGAGATTTTCTTTTATAATTAGTGAAACAATCTTAGTTAATTGTATGGAAGCGCTCAATTATTTTACTTAATTATCCATTCATACTTTTGTTTTTCTCTATTCACTTTATTATTATCTAACTCTTACAATCATGATATGATAGATTCACCGCTACAAGAGACCATGACCCTTATTATGATACTATATCCCAATATTGAACCGTTGGATTAAAATACCCTCAATGTAGGTACAATTTAGCCCAATCGGTGTCCATACTTTATTTATAACACCATAAGACTAAATAATATATATATATATATATATATATATATATATATATTATTGTTATTATTTGGTAGTCCAATATTCCAATTTATTATTTTAGTCAGACTTTATCACAACATTCATGAATACCCTAAATTATTCACGAGAGACATGCAAATTTAGGATTTCTTTATAATATCTCACTTGGACCATTCATGTGTATTGAATTATATCCATCTGAATCTACACTTATGTAACAATATTGATAATAATAATCACTGAACGGTATATGTGTCATACGACATCTTACAACCAACCAAATAGGTGCACTATGACTTATTTTGCGTAATGGTTCAATAATACTTCAAATTGTTCAATGCCACTTTTTTTAAATCCTGATCTATTATGAAGTGTAACATGAAAGTAAGACACAATCATGTAATCAACACTTGTCTACTATTCAACTAGTCCTCTTAAATTGAGATCATTGAATTTTGGAGCAAAACTGAAAACTGAATCGTTTATTGATCCAATCTTAATTACTTAAAACTAAATCATTGTATTTTTGATAATTTAAGTGTATGCACATGATAATAAAACAATCTAAAATAATGAAAGATGATTTAAATTTAATTTAAAATTGAAATAAAAAACTCTACAATAGTCATAACAACTCAATATGGATATCATCTACACTAAGAACCCCAACATGAATGACGTGTTCATTAAAGATGTTTGGTGTTTGATATCTTAGATTAAAAGTATAGGAAAAATAAAAATAAAATTTTAATCCCAACTAAATTAAAGGATTTGTTTTATATGTTTTATTTTTATTTTCTTGGTTATAAAGAACTATATTTACTGTATTGAATGCTATTAAGATTGTTACAAATTTTATCCCATAAATTTCTAATAGTTATTGTCATGATTCTTCATGCATTTTAAATGGTTTCTTTAGTTTCTTATATTTTTTATGTCATCATGTCATGTTGAATATTTAATATTGGACCTGTATTATATATACAAAGGTACATCCATAGAATCACTTAAGTATTTACTTAAGATAATTTTACATATTATCCTAAATTAACCATGAGCGCACAATAAGAGTTCAATTGTCAAAACATATTAACTCTTTTGCACTTCCTAAATTTCTAATAGTTATTGCGATGTTTGATTAAAAGACTTGTCTTAAATCAACTCAAATAAACTGGAATCCTTTAAATTTCTATTAATGAGTAAAGACTTATGGTATGTCTTCTGATAATGGTATGCCATTTTCATTTCATAATAATGGTATGCCATTTTCATTTCATAACGCTTTAACATTCTACTAATGAGTAAAATATTTATGGTATGTCTTTTGATGTTGTTATGTTTTTTTCATACCATAATTATTTATCATTCTATTTACGAGTGTCTTCGGATATATCATAAAATTACCAAGAATAATTCTAATTAGTTTTGGTTCATTAATACATAAGAAACCTCGCCTATAAATTTTAGAATTAACAGAAATTGATTGATGACATGCATCATATCATTGTAACTTATTCTAATTAATATGAAAACAACTCTAAATATGAATCAACTCCCACTAAATTAATAAAAATCATAATAATATGCTAAGTTTATCTAAAAATAATAGAGATTCCTACTTTTGTAGATTATGATATAGCTAATTAGGCACATAAACTTAATATCATAAATGAGTTTCTAATTGTTACATACCGTTAACTCTATTAGATCTGAATATGATTGTTACAAACTTACACATACACAAACAAACACACACACGCACACGCACACGCACGCGCGCACGCATACACACACACACACACACTACCATTCAGAACGAATTGATTATTATATTTATTTAATGAAGCTTAAAAGAGTTATTTGGAAAATATGAAATATAGGCTCTTTTAAAAGGTCAATCTTTTCATAATAAATGAAAATTGTTTGGTGTAAGATGTTCTGAATATCTTACATCAATTTTTATTCTTATTACAATAGTTCTTATTTACATATTAATATTATGAGTATGATCCTATGAAACCTTAAACTAGATTCTCCATTTACACGTAATAGTTATAATGTTCTTATGAAGCTCTTTATAGTGTTACATAAGGTAAAACTTTAATTCTTTCATTTCACCATAAAAGATCTTAATGTTATTGTAGAAATCTTTATTATATTAAAAAAAGTATGAACCAAATCTTTTGTTGATTAATTTCTTATGGGATTTCGTTATAACTTTACGAAACTAAAGCCAAGACTGCTACTCCAACTGCCAAAGAGGCAGAGAAAACTAATGAAGGTTCTTTAAAGGTTAAAGTCTTCAGTATTGCCAACTTTGGATCTAAACCCATTGCCTCCTCCCACCAAAAATTCTCATACTAAGAAAGAAGATACTGGCTCAAGTCGGCTGACCAAGCGCCACAAATAATAGAGGAGATGATGGAATATTGTGGGGAAGATACCCTATTAGAGATCTTCGGACATACTCGTGATACCAGTTCGGTTCGGGAAAAATAAAATATACAAGTAGTGGTTCAAACTGATGCTGAACCGCTTCCAGAATGCCTTGTTGGGCGAGTATGGCCTAAATTTTCCAAGGTCAGTGTTAAGTATCTGTTGGCACTTCAAAGAATTTCTTATGTGTATACCCACATTGCTAAGTTGGATAGAATAAGGAAAAAATGAGGTTTTCCAGAGTCGATCAATGTGAGAATTCTCATCCCTGATGAGACTCTAATGGATAGCAAGGCTAACAAGCTAGTGGTATATACCAAAGTACTCAACTGAGGTCTTTGGTTCCCTTTAGACCCAGAGATAGTTAGATACTTTCACCTAGTAAGGTTATGTCTAAGTCAGTTGAGCCCCAATGCTTGGTATACCTTATTATCAGCATCATTGCTTCCAGACTTTCTAAGATCCCAATTCCCATTGAACAGTTATTTGTTGTGGCTGACTTATGGCGAAACCACCACATTCCCTTCTACTATTTCAACATGGGGAATGATTACAAGGTGGTTGATAATTTTTTGGAGGCCGATAAGACTTGGAGGACTCAATTCCTCTACATTAGTGGTTCTTAGGAGAATGGAAAGGAGATCACTTCCAAAGGAAATCTAAGTGCCTTAACCAGATACTGGAAAAAATCAGGTAAACACTTCTGCAATTTCTATTAAATTTAACTTCGGATATTAATATTGAACTTCATATCAGGCAATAATATTAAAATTTCACCACTGTTTTGTCTTTGAGTATTTTCAATGATGTTCTCAGAATATTTGGAGAAAGGATGACCATTTTTCAAAGCTGAATCAATGGGCTATGGGGAATTGGGAAACTGGGTTCCATAACTGTTTCACTAAAACTAATATGGTAAGGGCCCACCTATGGAGAACAAACTCTACCATAGATCTCTCATGAGAACAGTTCACCACTACTCCTCATGTTGTCAAACTTTCCAACAGACCGAAGAGAAATATGGTAAAGTCTATTTACCAGCTAGGAATAAGGCTCATAGTCATCTTGACAAAATCAAGAAGAAGAAGAAGAAGAAGAAAGATAGAGACTCCTCTCAAAGGCTTCCCGATGTGGGTAGTTCGGGATTGCCAAAAGAGATTGATGCTGCATTATTGGAGGCTGTTACAATAATAGCAGGTGAGGCCAAAGGGCCACAACACTCTTTAAAAATCAAAAAGAAAAAAAGGGCACAAGAGACGCCAAAAAGGTAGTTACAATATGGCATAAATGAAGAAGAAAAGGGTCATCGATTCAGAGATCATACTCCGATTTGACGTCATTCCTCTTATCCCTGCTACTGAAGTTCCTCTCCAAGATGGGGTTCATGCTGATCCTCCTCAAGAAGGGATTTATGCTGATCCTCCCTCTTCAGTGTTTTCTACTGCCAACCAACTTCTTGCTGAAAGTGAAGTTAACCTAGATGATATAGGAAAGTTGTACTTCAGTGAGTTTAACAAATAAGATTTTAACAGAACTTTTCCCCTAATCAACCACCATAGCCAATACAGTGATTCATGATGGTGAATCTTTTGAAGTATCTAGTGAACATGATAACTTGGGCCACACAGTCTTAGGCTACATCAGGCCAATAGTTAACTTGGAAAGACAAGTCAGAGCTCAAACAAAAGACATCACTTCCTTTCAAACTGACAACCAAGGCTTGAAGGATTCCTTAGCGTCTGAACAAAGGAAGGTTGAAACTTTGATCAAAGAAAACTCTTACTAATTTTTTGAATGACTCTTTTCCAAATAAAACCTCTTCTTCAAATTCCCCAATTACATCAGCTGTACTTTAAGGTAAACCCTACTATGGTCCTATTTGAATGCTGGATACATGAGGGATTCATCATTTTATTGTAAGCTAATAGGAACAATATGTTTGCCAAACTACCGGTATCAATTAAAATCCTTCGTATATCATTTCCCCCAATAAATTCCCCTATCACCACAACATCTTCATGTGTCACAACAATTTACCTTAAACCATTTTCATCAAAGATAATGAATGGATCACGGCTTTGATAAAGATAAGTAGACATTTTCCCCTCTATCTGAGTCATTAGACTATTGACATGTATTTTCCTTGAATAACTTGATGGTGGCGTCACAGTATCTCCTCCGAAAATAATATGGGATTCAAAAAAGTTACGCATTTCATACACTGTATAAACCTTTTCTGTTATCACTCCAACTTGATTCCGATCTGGATCAGGATCTAAATATTCTGAATACACACCAAATTTTTCTATAATTACCATATCATCTTCTTGTCTAGATACTCCTATACTTTGTCCTTAGCCGGTTGGTGATGCAGCTCAGACTGTATTTATATTAGATTGAGTGTTGATTGACCTATACCCCCTTGTTGATTTCAACAAAACCTGACAACTTCCCTCTCTCAATTAAGTTCTGCACTTCCTGTTTTAGTGCAATACAGTCTTGGGTATCATGACCCACACCGTTGTGGTATTTACAAAAATGAGTGTTTTGAGTCTCTCTAGGAGACTAAATTGGTGTCGGTCTCCTAAAGTGGACAACATTCTTTATTTTATCATAAATGGTTTCCACACTCTCCCCTCGTTCGGAAAACCATTCATGTTTAACCCATGAACCTCTCTTGGGTTTAAACTGTTAGGATTGACTTGATTGATTCTGTCTTGGCTGATGTGACCCTTGTCCGGAATCTTTAGGCCTGTAATTAATTGTAGCGAAAGATTGAGTACTAGCTTGGGGGATTAGTTTTGTTAGAGCATACTTATTTTGGCGTAGTACTCTGGACTTCTTAGTCACTTCTACTGTAATATATTTTCCGACCTGATTTAACAGACCGCCCAAAGTCATCGCTTTTTCTAAGTTACTGAATCAACTAATTGACCCAGATTTAAACCCTGCCTTAATGAAGCAATTGCTACTTTCTCAAAACAGTCAGCTAACGCGTTCTTCGTATTCACAAAATGGGTGATATATTCCTTCAAATATTTATTTGATTCTTCAGAACAATGGATGATAGTGTCCCCATTCCTTTTAAGCTCTTTTCTCCCCACAAACTATCTCTGAAATTCCATCCAGAACATGTCAAAGTTCTTTATTGATCCTTGTGGCAAAATAATATACCACTTTAAAGCACTTCCTTTGAAAGTTTGTGAGAAGTCCCGACGTAAAAGTTTATCATCATCATCAAAATCCCTCATAATTTTTTTGAAATGCTCAAAATGATTAACAAGGTCTTTACTCCCATCATACTTCTCCATCTTGGAACTGTCAAACCTCATGGGTAGATGTCCGGAGATTATTTTTTAGGATAGTGGTGATTGCTTCCAATTACGGTTGCACCTAAAGACCGTATCTTCATCAGGAGTGACAATATACCTAGTTTAGATTGGGTAGCAAACTGGTCTCTCAGTAAATGATGAATACAATAATCTGTCGATCCTTTTATTTTTCCTTGATACTGATTCATTTTTATTATGCCATTCATATTCTTTTTCTTCGAATATTTCTTGGTTAACCTTATTTTATTTCTCTGACGACCTTGCTCACTACTAGATGAGGAAGACCCATCAGAATCAGAAGTAGTAGCAGAATTATCAGAAGATTCTGATGTACTCTTTACTTGTTTGGCCCGATGTGTCTTTTTAGGATTAGTTTGAACTTTTAGGGACTGATCATTCTTCCCTTGTTTGTTACTGTCCGGAGGCTCATCTGTGAATACTCCTCCTCCATCGGATTTCTCTTTGAATGATACTTCAGCCTGCTTATGGGTCCTCAAAGCTTCAATTTTAGCCCTCAAATGATCACGTTCCTCTTGCACGAACAGTCTTTCCTCAGTATTGTGATTGATATGAGACACCGTAGCATGCTCGTTTTGTCTCTTATTATTTCATTTTCATAAGGAAACAACTCCTGCATATTGAGATTCATATCTTAAGGATTTATGAACTTCGTATTATATGTAAGGTTTTGATTGTAGCTATTCAAGTATATCTAGCTCCCATTGTGGTCGCCAATTTTATGATGGTGAAATTTGGTCAAGGGTAAAAAGGGGAAAGACTGTAGCTGGTGGATCTTAATTATTTTTGTAAGAGGTTGTGAGAGAAAATAAGTGTGTGCTTATATTAAAAGTCTATAGAATTAGTCCAAACTTCTGAATGATGTTAGTTGAGGTATTTATATGGTTTTATTTGACCCATGGGCCATGTGGGTCGAACCTTATAGTCGGGTCATTCATATGAGCGCCCAAGCTCAAGAAATGAGCTATTAGGCACATAGTTGAGTCATTGATCCACTTAAGCTACTGTTCATCTATTGTCTTTTATTTGGTCTATTCGAAATGTCCTTCAGATATTATTAGAATTAATGGAGATATGTTTCTAGTAATATCCAAACCGATCACCTGTAAAGTTGTGATTGATATACGAGAATGTTGAATTTACATGTCGTACGACAATTATTGGAATCGATATCGGAGGAGGATGGTGGTAAAAATCCTACCCTAGTTGTTTGAAATAAGTCAAAACATATCTAGATGCTTATAGTTGTTCAGCACATGGATAATTAACAAAACGAACAATTCTTTGATAATTTGAAGAAAAAAATCTAATTTTATTCTATGTTGGATACGGTTATCTTACTTATATATTACATTATGTTCTAACCTTTTGTTAAGTTTCAAATAAAAAATAATTATCTAATTGTGTTTTTTACATCATGTTTGAATTGAGTTAATCCTAATTTTTTTACTATGTTTGGTTTAAATATTTCGAATTTCTTGTTTTTTGTATGTCATATTCTTTATATGTCATGTATAAATCGACCTTAACAACCACAAATCGGCCTTCATTAATTTTTATATGTCTTAATTTTTCTGGAATAATCTTTAATAATATAAAACTTTGTTTACACTTATGATTAGATTTGGTTTTGTGCTAATGTTGACAACTTTTAACTTTAACGAGGTTATTAGAAGTTTGTTATAAAATGAAGGATTAATTATGCTATGTTGGAAATTAATACCATGTTTCTTGCCTCTTTATTTCCTGGTATAACTCTACTAAAATTAGTACTTTTTTTGTAAACTGCATATATTTCTAGATCATTTTGTTTCAAAATTTTAAGTGAGATTATACATGTATGCTAATATTCTTTATATAATTTGGATAATAATCAACTTAGTCGGTTAATCTTTATATATTATTTATGTTATTAGATTTGATAATTTGTAGTGTAATATATATATATATATATAATCTTATTTAATCACTTATACATATAAAATGTTAAACTAATCTTATTTTAAAAGTTATCTTACATATTTAATAATGCATAATATCAGAGTTAGATTATCGACATGTTCTTAAGATTATCTTGTCATAAATTATTGTTTGAGTATGAATATAATGATTCATAAATCATTCTACCAAGATTGACTCTCTTGAAAGCTGGCCGTATATTTTCATAGTTTGTTTTAGTTATGTTAGAAATGATTTTGTTGTTATGCATACGTTTGAGGACGGTGTCTTCACCACACCAAATGTAGCGTCAATTATTTCTTTAAAAGAATGAACTATCGACCCCCAAAAAATGATAAAATTGATAATAAACAAAGATAACCTAAAGTATAAAAAGAAAACGAATCCCATAAGAAAATAAAAAAATCCATGTTAGTTAATATAATATTAGAAGTGATTTTTTGTTTTTTTAATGTTTAAGGTGTTGTATTATACGTCTTTCATATGTTGTACGTTTCTAGGAAATTATTTTTTGTGTTTACCAATGTTTTATATGTTGTAAAACAAAGGTTTTGTAACATATTTATGTGTATATGACTATTATCATGTTTTTATCGACTGAGTTAAGATCCATAATGTTCTTCACCTGCATTTATTCAAAGCTTCGTCCCCTATTTTTGGTATATCTTTGTGATCGTCAATGTTTTCTCGAATTCTACTTCATACCGTTGAGAGACTTATAAATTCAATATTGGAAGGAGTAAGAGAAATGACGAGTGAAACAATAACTTTAAAATATTTATCCCTCTATACTATAGTTATTCTTTTCTTTTTCAGGATTGGGTGACGAATTGGGTGCAAAACTTTAAAAACCTCTTATTGATCATAAGATTCAGCCCAAAATGAACCATAGTTGTGGTTATTTTGGCAATATGAGTACTCATTATCATCACCCTTTCTACCCATACATAACGGAAACTGAAAATTTTATTGTAACTAACAAGAAAATAAATGATTCAAGAGAATCAAGAATTGGATAAAGAAAACAAAACAAGTATAGAACGAGAAAGTGAAGAAAAAAATCAAAATGATGAGAATAATGAGTATTTATATCCAAACATATTAATAAATTTGAACCCCGATATCTTATATTTTATGAATTAAATTAAATTGCATGATGAATGATTTGGATTCAAAGAAATATAGAGCGATAGGATTGCAGAAGCTGAATAGGGCACACACTTTCCTACTGGTGTAAGCTTCTTTCCGCCACTTTCCTTTTTACCAAAATACATATATAAGCCTTCTAACTTTAGAATCTCTACCATTGAAAACATCAAATAAATGTAAGTCTCATGCGATGAAAATATTTTATCTTTAACAATATCCATCATATATATATATCTTCAGCAAGAAATACAAACAAATGATGAAAACCTCAATTAATCAAAATAGATTGAGATATTTCCATGTGTTGATACGTTCTTACCTCAGTCTTGATCAATGACTAAGCTATTACTCAAGGAATTTTAAACGCAAAATGAAAACCAAAAAAACAAATCAACATCCTCGACATTAACAAATTACAAAAATAGATAATCATTTAGTATAGCTCTTCCCTCATCATTCATAAAGGCTTGAAGGAATACTGAAATACCTTCAAAAGAAGTTCGGCCGAATAGCATCTTCAGCTATCTGAAGCCATGAAAGCAATATCAACATTTTGGATCACTAATAGTCATTACCTCATCCTTCGTCAAAAGTAGGGGGCTAGTCAACTAAAACAAACAAAGAATTAACGAATTTCAAAGCTAATTGGTAAAAAAATAAGTTCGTAATTACTAAATAAGTAATACCATGGTAGTCTACTGTTTATTAGTTGTACTCTTGCCTTTCGGTAAAATAAAGTTTGTTATCCTCAATGAAGGTTTCCATTGGTGAAGGTTTTTAATGAGGCATGAACAATATAAATACGAACCAAATCGAAGATGTCTGCGTTAATCGTTCGGATATAGTAAATTAGAATAAATATGTCTTAAGATTCATAAAAGTCTAGCCGAAGACGATTGGGTGTGAATATTGCAATATGTAAAAATGTATGTTAAAATGTATTTTTCGACCAACACAGAAAAATTCTTCGACCAATGTCAAATATTTTCCCGAAAGAGTGGGGCTATTCATAAAGGCGTAAATAATATGACCATTCAACATTAGTCCATTAACCATTTAAATATTTAAAGCCCAAAGTACTTATCAAATATATAAGATTTAGGTGGTTAGAATAAGATATTATTAAATCTTGATAATATTTAGAGAGAGATATTATGTAATCGTGGTGTATAAATAAAACTTACCATATATAAAACATTCATTCATATTAATTATCCTAAATAGTTTAGAATTTTTTTCCTATTCTCTAACCTTATTATGAATAATTTTCAGGTCGGAATCTAATTCAAATCCGGTTAATCTGATTTTTTTTAACTAATAAATACAATAATCTTTTAAATTAAATATACATGATAAATTATTTGTTGTTTTTATAAGTTATATTTATTTTTAATAGTTGTTTCTATTATTATATAATTATAGAATAAACTTATAGTATAGTAAAAAAATTACTATTTATTTATTTAGTTTAAAAAGAATTATTTATTTATTTAAAACTACATGTATTATCTAATCTTACTGCTAGAGTACTGAAACATATTAAGATAATAAAAATTGAATAACCCCAAAGTGACGAAATAAAAAATAAAAATAAAAATTCCAGGTTTAACTTCGACCCGCTAAAATTAACATTGAAATTATTTCACTTTAAGAAAGAATATTAGAATATATATATATATATATATATATATTCATTCGGTTTTAGAAATTTTCAATTTAGGAAGTTTAGATAAGTTAATACACTAATATTAGAATATAAAAGCCGTGGATATACTAAGACTAGTCGTAAATCCGAGGCTGGTTCAAATTTCTTGTGTGCTCTTCGTGTTCATCAACCATGGCCATGACTAATACGGTACCTGCTGCTCCAGAATCTGCAATCCCTGTTTCTCCATCCAAATTTACTACGACAGACCCAGCTGCTCCTCCAGAAAAACAATCGCGATTAATTTTCAAAATCAGACTTCCAAAGGAACCCAATGTTCATGTTGTCGCTGAGAAGGATGTACTTGCTGTTCCAGATAATCAAACCCATGTCTCAGATGATGGTAAAGATGTTCCTGTGAGTCAGAAACGAGTTTCAAGCGAGAAAGCAGAGGAGATGAAGCGGAATTCAAGGCCAAGGGAAAAAGAAAAGAAATGGAAAACAGGTGCGTCAAAGAAATCTGGTGGAGCTGCGTTGCAGAAGGTAACTGAGCCTCCACAAGAAATAGAGAACTTCTCGATCTCGCTTAGTCGAGATGACGTTGCAGCTGATGTATTAGCTATAACTGGGTCTCTACCAAAACGCCGGAGAACCATCAAGAGACCTAAAACAGTGTAACAACAATTAGATGTAAGCTTTTTAGATCTTTTTGTGTTTTTTTTTGTCTTTAGAATTTTTATTGTGATTTTTTATTTATTTAGTTTTGTTGTTGTGTTTTGCAGGATTGTTTTCCAGGCTTAACATTATTTTAGAACAGTTAATGTTCTAGTGTCTAGTTCGTAACTCTGCCGTTACCACAAGAAAGACAGCATTCCAGGGCAGTTTGTCCTGGTGTTAAGGAACTGTGGGTATCAAAGGTCCTGTTCGTCCTGGTGTTAAGGAACTGTGGGTATCAAAGGTCCTGTTCGTCCTGGTGTTAAGGGATCCGTGGCAGCTGCTGGTATTATGGTGCGGATGGTTATCAACACGGCTAAGGCTATAGCTGGAGAGAAGAGTGAGGGTGGGGGGTTATGGCTTGCTCTTCACCTGTGGATAAACACTGGCTTGTAAAGCGATTGCGAACGACATATGATGACGTTGTTGCAGTCAATGGCGATGGAACTGATGATGCTCCGGCACTTCATGAAGATGACACAGGACTCGCTACGGGCATTGCTGGAACCTAGGTAGACTACTCGTAGGATCCTAAAATGCCATTTCAAGTGCATAGTCATGTTGCAGCTTAACAGTAGTTATCTTATAGTTCTGCACTTCTGTTTTGTGGTTTAGAAACATTTTTTAGGCTAATTCTCTTTATAGCCTTTTTATTGTTGTTTTGCTTGGTACCTAGTTTATAAACTAAACTGTTTCTCTACTCTAGAATAAGCACAGCCTTATGACACCAAACAATCTTTACTTATGTTACATGTCTTCTACTACTAAACATGAAGAAACTAAACTAACTTCATTCTCTATATTGGATGACAATTTTTCCACAATTGTGACAGTAGCTAAATGGGGATGTTCAGTTTACATAAACCTTCTAAGTTATGCTTGTACTGCCCCTGATGTAGTAGTGGTTGGCAACATCCGCTCACGAATTGGGTTCGGCTCAGACAAAGCCTTGCAGAGACTAATAGCCTTGTCGTGCCCGGACTTGGATTTTCCATCCATATGTATGTTCAAATGAACCCAAATTTTGATTGATTCAAACCGGGATTTCCAATCAGCCGTCATCTCATTTCCAATCCCTAATGTCGTACTGTAAAAGTCATGTATGTACTTGATATTTTACTGATCCTACAAAATTGGTCAGTCAGATAGGACAAGCTTTTACCACCCGACTTTTATCTTTTGTTTTTCTTTTTGGTGCAAGGATTTTTTGTCTTTGTACATGCTTATCCTACAAAAATGTTAGCATGATCATATAGCAATGTTTTAGTGAATGATACTCGGGATTATAAGTAAAATAGAGATTTCAAGCTTACATGGAATAACACGATTTTGTTGTGCAGGTTTTCGACGAGATAAACTCACATGAAATAGAGGAAATTGATGTACTCAGTGGCATTTTTTAAAACTATTTTGTTGATGTGGTTCTTAGTTGCACAGTTTTCTGTCAAATCCTTATCATCAAGATTTTTGGTCACCTTGCTAATACCACACCTCTTTCGTGCTGTAAGTGGTTTGTCGAGAAGCCTAGAGTATGCCGATTTCTGCTGGCCTAAAGATGGTACATTTGTGAAAATGCTACGCCATTTTCTGACATTTTAAAAGGTCTTTGAACCTCCAATAGAGAATTTACATAGTTTTGTTTAGTTACTTTCTTGACAAACATTAGATTAGCGACTTCATGCTCATGCTCATATCCTTCATAGAAAACATTTTGTAAGCACCTTTAAGTCGCTGACATGTAAGAATTTTACTATATAGAATTTGAATTCATCACCAAAAATTTAAGTAGTTTCTTTATTCATTTTCTTTTAACTTTATATCTAATGGCTCGACCTCAGTATTATTTTTGAAGCTAAGTTAAAATAACTTTAAGTAGTTTCAGAATATTTTATAAAATAATTAAATCTTGGAAATGATTATTCAGGGAAATTTGGAAACATATAAACATATTAGTTCGATTTTGGAAACATTCAATTTCCAAAATTTCGTTATTTATTTGAGTAATACCGTGAAATTAAAAAATAAAAACCCCATTATAATACATAATTCTAATTTATTCTCTTGTTTAACTTTATTAAATTTCTGTCAGTCAACCATGGTTTTTTGACAAATAATATATTATTTTATAATAAAAATCAAATATATCTCTGATTTTTCTTTTTTTAAAGTAAAATTTTATTTCTAATAAAGTGAATTTTACCTATTGGACTTAAGAGAGTCTAAAAAAACAGGCAAAGGCTTTTACTACGAGTAA